>LR738709.1:111046370-111165739 GCA_902687465.1 Secale cereale
GCAGCGCCTGCCACACAGGCGCTGCACTGTATAGTGCAACGCCTGGCAGCCAGGCGCCACACTGTACAGTACAGCGCCTGTGTGGAAGGCGCCACACATGTGATGAGTAGTAAAACAAATATAGAAATAGAGACAAGTTCGACAAATGTAGAAATAAAGACAAGTTCAACACATATAAAAATAAAGACTAGTTCAACACATATAGAAATAGGACAAGTTCAACACATATAGAAATAGAGACTAGTTCAACACATATAGAAATAGGACAAGTTCAACACATATAGAAATAGAGACTAGTTCAACACATATAGAAATAGGACAAGTTCAACACATATAGAAATAGGACAAGTCCGACATAACGTTCGACACTATTATCAACATAGCGTTCGACATTACAAAAAGAGACACATATATAAATATGACTAGTTTCTTCCGCGCTTGCTAGCTCCTGCTCCCCTCTTCACACATGTCTTCTTGACCTTCCTAGGAAGAGGAACCCGCTCCGGCTCCGCCTCCGCCTCCTCATCCTCATCGTCATCCAAATAGTCATCCAAAGCCGCCATCCGCGAGGTTTCGACCGCCCTTTTGCCTTTCTGGGTAAAGTCCTCGGGTGTGTATTTCTTGTATTCCCTCCTAGGCTTTAACTTGATTGCAGAACGAGCCTTGTACTTCCCCAAGACCATATCGTCAGGAGCCTATGCATCAACAAAAGTTAAGGAAAGACCGTGTGTGAGCATGTAGTTAGCAATGCAACAACAACTGTACCGTGAGCATGTAGTTAGCAATGCCATACCTCTTGGGTGACCACACCAACATCCTCATCATCCAAAGGATTACCATCGCCAGAAATGGGATCTGATGGTGTCGCCGACCCAGAACGTTCTGGTGATACATACTCGGGGTCACGACAACCGAAAAGATTAGATAGCCGCCTTAACTTTTGGCCCTGGCGCTGCAACATGAACAAGTGAATGAGAGAACGAACGTGCAAACACATGTTAAGTGCTAGTTTGAAGGAGATGTGAACCTTAAGGAATGCTCGAAGGGCACCTTCCCCATCGTCTTTGCTAGCCGGGGTTGTTTCCAATATACTATCGGTCTCATCGGCTGCTTTCTTGATCTGGGCACGCTATGAACACAAATGGTATTAACGTGTTAGGCAAGCGAAGATGTAAATAGTGCGAATGGAAAAGAGTAAAGGGCAAATACCACAAAGTTCATCATTGGGCCTGAAAGGATCACTGAGTTTCCTTTACGAACTAATGAGTTATACTCGTGCTGGGCTATCTCATCGAATACGGTGGGATCTTCCAAAATATCCTCAGCATACGCCGGCTTGCATACCTCCACACGGGTTCTTGCAAGGAACCATGTGAGATAGTTGTTGAACGCCAACGGGCAGTGCTCACGAAGCGGGGCTCCTTTGTTGCGCCTAGCTTGATCAACAGCATACTGCCACTGCACAACATACTTCCTGTGATGCTTGGCCCAGTCCTTGATCTTGCGCTGCCTTTTCCTATCCAACCTGGAAGTTATAAACATACTATTAGAACCAACGATGAGGCCGACAAGCAGCTAGGTGCTCAAGGTTAGTTATATCTTACGCGTGTAGCAGTCGGTCCGTGTCCTCCCATTCCGGCGGGAATGTCTGGAACAAACCAAACTGGCGGTACACCCGATGTGGCAGGTGAACCTCGACCGCCCAGTTGCATATGAGTGGACACCGCATATGCCAGAGTTCCCTATCCCTAGTGCACATCGGATTCAGCGCGAACTCAATAGGGTTCCCAAAACTCTCTCCGCTGCCATACGGTTCCCATACAACCTGCAAAAGGGGATAAAATGCAAAATTGATATCTAGTTAAGATATAAGCATGATAAAAACTTATGCAATATCGACTAACCTGCTCAGCCGTGATGGCGTCCATCTCGCTCCTGTAGAGCTTGTACATGACCGATGGATCATCCGTCATCTCATTTAACACATCCCACTTGTAAGCCCAAGTGGGGAGCCGTAGTGGGTCATGTTTATCGTCCCAAGCCTCGTACTTCACGGTCTTCGGTCGTCCAACCGGCAAACGCTCCCAGCTCCATATGGAAAGAGCGAGCAAACAACCACCGATACCTCCAGATAGCCTGCAACTGGCTTCGTCCAACTGCACATAAAAAAGAACATGATCGTATTAAAAGCAAGATCGCATTCAGCATGTACCAATGAGGTGAAATATGAACAACTTCATACCTGTCTATACAAGTAAGCCAGTGTCGCCGAACCCCAACTCCATTTGCTATCGAAGACGGTCAACGCCTTCAGCCACATCCATGGAGCATTCTTGCCTGTGCCATCAGCAAACAAAGTCCTGGATATAACATACCACATGTAGACACGAGCATGTGTCTTCACCATGTCCTCATCAGCCTCCACAGGGCAAGTACCAAAGTGCGTAGTAATCCAGGTGTAAGGGGCACCGGCTGCGACTCTTTCCTTCTTCTTGCCTTCAGCTTCTGGTTCCTGAGGCTCTGGAGGAACCATGCCGATAAGGGCATGCATCTGCTAGCGCCACCCATCTGAATCAGTGCTCATACATAAAGGAATGCCATCGACAGGAAGACCGGTGATCATTGCTATATCCTGAAGCGTCACCGTCATCTCCCCGGTCCGCAGATGGAAACTGTGCGTCTCCGGCCTCCAGTGATCAATGAGCGCGGTGAGTGCCGCAGCATTGTTGGGTGGCGTCGACCGGCTGACCAACTGAATGAAAGGGAGAAGTCCTGTCTCCCTAACATACGGTGTGTAGCGCTCATCATAGCGCATCCACCCAAGGTTGACTCTGTGAGCCCGAAGCTTCAGAGGTGCAAGTTCCTACAAGCAAAACAAATAAATCATTAAATATGGGGTATGTGTTTGAAAATTAACGTAATAATTAACAACGGCAAATTTCATTATTACCCGTTGATCCACGGACATAGCGTAAGACCGGTGTTGTTTGTCCCAGTGATCATCGAGAAGCCACTCCATCATCCTAACCATTTGAAAAAATTTGAAAAAAGGTATTCAACACGATGTAGGTTTCCAACATATAAGAGTTTCCAACATAATGTAGGTTTCCATCTAAAATAACATCTAACTCATCTAAAATAACATCCTAACTCATCTAAAATAACATCTAATACCATCTAACATAATGTAGGTTTCCAACATAGAAGAGTTTTTTCAATACATACTAACTAAACTAAGCCTACTTGAATACTAACTACACTAACATCATCCTCCCCCTCTCCTAAATTCATCTAACTCATCTAAAATAACATCTAATACCATCTAACATAATGTAGGTTTCCAACATAGAAGAGTTTTTTCAATACATACTAACTAAACTAACCCTACTTGAATACTAACTACACTAACATCATCCTCCCCCTCTCCTAAATTAATCTAACTCATCTAAAATAACATATAATACCATCTAACATAATGTAGTTTCCAACGTAGAAGAGATTTTTTTCAATACATACTAACTACACTAAGGTTACATATATCTTATAAATCATCTACAAATCACAAATCCCACATATGCAATATTCTAATCTAATCTAAAAAGGATTACACAAATCTTCCAAAAAAGAGAAAATGTATGGATAGAAAGAAGGGGATCGGAGGAGTGTACCTTGTAGAATCGAAGGGGGAAGAAATCCACGGACAAAAGCTTTAGATCTGAGGGTTTTTGGGATTGAGATTGAGAGAAGGGGAGGAGAGGATGCAGCAGCCGCCTGTAACTGCAAGGGTTAACTGCAAGGGTGGGGATTGGGCCTGCGTGCGGCGAAGGGATAAGTGGTAGTGCAGCGCCTGGCTCGGGGGCGCTGCACATTACAATGTGTGGCGCCTGAGTGGGAGGCGTTGCACGGGCGGGTGCGGGCCAGGGGACTGCCACGGTGGACAGGCGTGCAACGCCTCTAAGGCAGGCGCTGCACAGAAGGGTGCAGCGCCGTCGTGGCAGGCGCTACACAAAAGGGTTACGGCTGTGAAATAGTTTCGCGAGCAGTTCATTCTGTGAATTGGTTGCCACAACAGGTCAAAATAGTCAAATTTGCCACCTGCCGACTCAGTATTCATCCAAGTGTGGTAGCCAGATCTGGCGCGTGGTGACGGTGGACCTGTTCGCCGCGGTGGTCCGCTCCGGCTTAGTTCTGACATTGTGACGGCGGCTTCGGAGGCGGATCTGCTCCGTCCAGGCTAAGTCTCACGGCGACCGTGCGCTTCTGATCTACTGGCCGCGCTGCAGCTCCGGCACTCCAACCATGTCAGCTCTGGACAAAACTCTCTCCAGCGAGATGGTAGCGGATCGGTGGTGTTTTCCGCCAGCGGTGTTTGGTCCTTATGGCGACCACTTCGGTCGCGGACTCACAACGGATTGCGGTGGTCACGGAAAGGTCTTCGTGAGGGATCCTCTCTCCACACCCGGTGGCTGACTTCGAAGAGAGATGCAAACTTTGGACGATGACTTGACGCAGAGGGATAGTGGTGCAGCAGCAGCGGTGCAATGTATGTACCTGCTGGGATCGGGGAAAAGTGGTGGCGGCAACACATAAGTGATGTTGATGATGGTGCTACTCGAGCACCTGGTGTTGAGTTCCAGGGTGAAAGCCTAGGTCTGACACATGTTGCTGGACCTGGCAATGATGACGTTGTTATGTCGTTACCTTGTTGAAGGCATTGCTCGGATATGCTCAGACCGGTTCTTCAGAGTGAAAATCTAGATTCTGATCATGGGTGGTTAGATCCGACTACGGCGATGCTTGCGCCGCTCCTTTCCTGAAGGCGTTGTTGTCGAAGAACCTCGTCGTCCGTGTGGTGTCATGAGATGATTAGTGCGGATATGGTCATTGTTGTAGTTTGTCGATCGCGGGTCTGTTACTTTGGATTTTTTTTTTATTGCCTACGCTTAGCTTTGATCTTACATGACTTTGCTATTTGTTGGCGTGTTTTTGTGTGTGAGTGAGTGTTGGCTGTGTGCATCTTAGCTATGTAGAGGCCGTGTGCACAGACGGAGCTCTTGGTAGGGCGAGGTTAGGCGCTAGCCCTACCTTGATTTTTTTCGATTTTTGAGGTACCGTATATGCACGTATAAGTCAGATCGATGGTTGGGAAAGGGCAAACCGGCTAAACAAATCGCTCTCTCGCGTGGTTTGGGCCTTTTTGGGCCGCATGCAAGTCAGGCAGTGTGCTCGAATCAGGCTCCCGAGTACCGAGGGCCAACGGCGCCGCACACACAAGCTCAGGTGCGCTACGGCGATGTCCTGAACTGTTACTTAGGAAGCCCTCGGACGTCTCATCCTCAACGAAGGACAAGAAGAGGAAAGGGCTAACTTATTTGAATTTCAGCGTCATTTTCATAAAATGCCTTGCAATCTACAATGCAATGTTTTCTGAGAGATTTTCATGCGATGAATTGTAGATTTGACAATATATTTGGACATTGTTAGTGATCGCAGTAGTTTCAACCTGTAAAAGTGAAAACGGTGTGACACAGTCCGTTCATCAAGATCACGTCAATTCTTTGGAAGGGTAGGCTCATTAAAGCTTTATCGGTACGTTTTTAGGTTGTTTCTTTCCAAATACATTTCCACTTGCACTATATTTGGTTATTTATGTATAGAATTTCACAAAAGAAAAACATGTGCAATTTAGTGTTTTACGAACTACTTTAGTTTTACAGTTTTGCATCAAAAAATTTAAATGCTTTAGAGTTCGCCACACCTCAATTGTTTTCCGTCCTCCGCCACTGGCCGGGTGTGTACTTATCATGTTTGTATTCTCTTCATGCTCCATTTGAGTCAATACATTTCACCCTTTATCAAAAAAAAATTGATTACTATGTGTCGTCATCTTTCCCGTGGTGGTGCGCGTAAACGGAGAAGATAAATGATCGTTAGTGAAAGGTGCTAACCCAGTGTTACTTATTTTCACCCTTGTGATGAGACAAAATGCAGCACAGAGTGCATCTGACGGAAAACATCGTCTCTTGTCAATAATTTTGTTTCTACATTATTGTTATTTCTGGCTGAAACAAAAATTTCAGGAAGCTACTGACTGCCCTGCTTCATCTGTGTGACGCCCAAAGAGGGAAGATTCAGGACCACGGCTCAGCAGAACCTACACTCAGCGCCGTCTAATCTAGCATGGCTCACATGTGGATCCGAGCTCTGTCAAAATTCAAATTTCTTTTATCTTGTACAATCATCCTTAACACCTCTCTCTATCAGCAATGCTTTGGCCTGGGGATATTATTTTCTTGTGGGGGTGGATGGCACGCCTCCCCATGCTACTGTAGCACAGAAGGCAAGCCTGAGAAATAAAAAATGATCTGTACCAGGCCTGTTTTGCACATCTACACAGATTATTCAGCTGCACAATTCCATTATATTTAGTAAGACCTGTATGTCACATCTACACTATGAAAATCAGTTGCTATATGAAGAACTGAACTGGAAAGTAGAACTGTCCACTTACTTACGAACTATGACTCTAGTTTGAATCCAAAAAAAGTTAGAACTGAAAAAAGATTTCGATGACGCTACATTCACCATAAACTAGAACTCTAGCATGCAACAAACATATTAGATATTGAACAAATATTTCATACTGCGAAAATTTCAGATGCTCTCGCTACATTGCTAGCATTCTGTAGGTTTATGGTGAATTCAACGGCATCTAAACTTCAGTAGGCATTAAACACAGTGCAAGTGCATGGGAGACAATGTTTGCTCCTTTTGAGACAGATCCACTATTTTATTCCCAATGTTGCTAGCCTGTAGTAGGTTTCATTGTCACACCATCATGCACAGATCCCCACAGAAGCTGTCTTCAGATGTGTGGCTCCGAGCATAGGTTTGAGGGAGCCATGGTTCCATGCAATATTTTCGGTGACGCCCAACATTTTGCCCAGGTTTTATAATCCTGTGAGGGCATCTCAAACGCGGATCACCAAATTTTCGCCTCCAAATGTCCGCAGACATCCAGCTGGGCGCAGGCCATCCAATCATGATCAAATGTCCCCCATTTCAAATGATGGAACACAACATACATACGAAATTTAGTATGTTATTATAGCAAACCAATGAAATTTAACGAGTTCAAAATACATTAAACTTAAACTAAACCAAAGCTAAAGTAAACGAATCTAGACCAAGTAACGGACGGTGGCCAGAGGCCATCGGCACCTCTAGCATCGTCCGCGATGCCATCGTCGCTATTGTTCAAGTAGTCGTCGTCATGCCCGTGGCAGAAGGCCCGTCGGGGATCACGACATCCCTCCCCGGCCATCGCGTCACGATTGCGGTACTGACGCTTGGCCGCCTCCTACGGCTTGCGCCGTGTGTCCTCGGATTTGGGGAGGATTGCACCTCGGACTCGGCTAGCCTGACATGGGGGAGCTAGATGTTCAGCCTGTGTCGGCGACGAACACTCCATGGTGATCTTTGATAGATCGATGGAAAGCCTCTATGAGTGCAAGTCCGCAAGGACACAACACCTGGGTCTTGGTGTGCCTTTGAGGTAATACTCGACACGGATATAAGGCATGGATGGCTCCTCCTTGATAGCGGCCGGGTGCCACTTGGTGCTCGACTAGCGATGTGGTAGGGACGACAGCGGCTCCTCCTTGATGCGGCTTCCGATCGATGTGGTTGCGTGAAGGGGATGGCGATGTCAAACTCTGGTCAATCAATGACCGACACAATGCTATGTCCATCTGCATAGTGAACTCGTCCTTCGTCCCTGTCGATTCAATGAGAAGGGGCAACTTCTCCTCCTCGTCATCGGAGGACATCGACACCACCTTCATGGCAGACGAAGCCATGGAGGAGGCGGGCCCGCCAACCATGGGTTGCAGCGCGAAATGGATCTGAAGCTCTCTCCGGACTCAGAGACCTGGCGCGCCGGAGGCTGGTTGGACCGGAGGAGCAGCCACAACCATAACACTTGGTTGCGGTCCTTCTCCTCCTCGGACATCTTCGGTCCTTCTCCTTCTTAAATAAATTTTAAAAAAGCAATTCCCTTTTAAAAAAGTAAAAAAAAAAGGTTTAGAAGTTTTCCTAGAATAAACTTAACTTTCTTTTGCAGTAGTATATAAATTTTCACGAATAAAAAAATCAATTTTCACTTTAGGGCAAAAAAACAAAAAATATTTGCTATTAATTATAGGTCACTTTTCATATTATTTTGACCAAAAATTTTGTTTTTTCCGAAAAGAAGTCAACGGTTGTTTTTCCTTTTGTGGACTTTTTTACAAGTATAATGGAAGGTCAAATTTATTTCAAACATATTTTCAGAATTTTTTATTTTTTATTTACTTACTAATACTTTTCCCCATACAGGGTGTATAATTGTATATACATCCATAGACCAAAGGTTGTTGTTCCATTATGTGAGGAAATACTCTCTTGTGTTTTTGGGTCTATATACACCTGATATAGAAAAAAACAGTAATTAAGAGAAGTCCAAAATTCTTAATTTTTTAAAATAAAGTTGACCTTCTATTGTGCTTGTATAAAAAGTTTCACCAAGGGAAAAATTTCTGTCGACTACAGGGTCCATCAACAATACCATGGAAAATTTTCCTTGGGCAAACATTTTATACGAATATAAAAAAGGGTCAAGTTGATGTAGAGGCCGGGGGCACGCCTCCTTTTTGAAAAAAAAAGAAAATGTCAAGTTTATTTAAAAATATCAGAATGTTTTGACCTTTATAAGTATAAGTACATTTTTTCCGCATATAGGATATGTGTGTATATATATATATATATATAGTGATAATATTCATCAACCAGGGTGCAGAATAAGTTATTCTTCACCCGAGGTAATCGTACATCACGTCATATTTAAATTACATCTGGAATTCAAATAATTACATTCCTATTGATTCAATACGTAAAATTTGGCACAAGAAAAATAAAAATATAGGTCATAAGACAAGAAAAGTTGCAATTTATGTATATTTTACGCTATATTTTTTAGTTTGTAATTTTACGTAACATAAAATATTTTTTATGACGATTATATATTTTCTTACTGTCTCTTTTTACGTCGGAAATAAGACAAAACCTACGAAACGTAAAATTACGGTGCATTGATGGTAAAAAAGAGGGGATGAAGAATAACTATTTCTCACCCAGGGTGACGAATAGTCAATCCCTATATTTACAGTCACCAACCAAACATCCCATCCCCGTAATGTGGGATTTCGGACGTGTAGATATTCCAGCTCGTTTTCATGATTGACGTTGAAGGACTGAAAATGTCTGAACAGCCTGACTCAGATACTTGTGGGCGTTTAGTGATCCACGTCGAAGATGGCATAGCGTGTTTCAAACTTGAAGTGGCAGGTGCTGCATGAATGCGATGTTAATGCTAGATTATTAGCGCACAGTTAACAGACTAGTAAAGTCGTCTGACCAGGCCGTACACTGAGCAAACACTGCAGCACCCAATGTCTTCACCGTTCACACATAGGTGGGGCGGGTAATAATAACATTTTTCTAACCCTATTATGTTCTGCACAGCCACTATAATATTTCTATTGTGTTTCTCTAATTCTGTGGTTTTTGAATAATGCTAATCATAGTGGCATGGACATGTGACAACAAATGTAGTACATGGTCGACACAAAATGCAGTAGACAATGAAAGAAAATGCAAATGGCTAAATTTGTAGTGGGTAACTGTAGACAACTGCATTGGACACCTAGAAAAATTTGGATTAGATAATTCACACAAAATGCAGTATACATTGACAACAGGAAAGGCAATAGATAAATAGGAAGTACCAAATTGTAAAAAATGTTGTTGATAAATAATCCATCTAGAAATACCCCCAATACAAACCTAATTTTGTATATCTCTTCCAAACAAAGCCAGTAGTAAAAATATTCTTTTGGATGCTTGTTGGGGAGCATCGGCTTTTTAAATTTCTGGATCGATTATTTTAGAGCACATCAAGGCGTATCGTATTTTTTTATGAAAGCCAGAATTGCAAGTACAAGAAGACTACAACTCACCGCGAACAACAAGTGTAGCATAAACACCACACCCGGACAAAAGACAGTTACCAACGACAAAACAACTATACAAAGGAAAATAGCCTATCCTAAACTAAGAATATCGCCATGTTTCGATCGACGCCGGACACTACCAAAGAACACTAGCACCCACTGAACTTGGCTTATCGGTGCACCATCCAACCTTTATGTCTGAAAAGGAAGTGGCGAGTGTGGATGGCGGGACTCGAGTAGTCCCGAGCAAGGCACCATCTTAGACTCACTGGTCATGGGCATGCACTAGGACATCGGCAAACATCGGAGGAGAACAACGTAGGACCTCCAAGCCATGTCTCCAGACACGAAGCTCCCAATAGAGGAACGATGCCGAGGACGCCGCCATCGTGCCGATCCTCCACCGAATATAGACTTTCGCCCATAGACAAACCGACTCCGAGCGAGTGAGAGAAAGGACGACACACCTCAGCGACACCTTCAAGGAGGGGAACGACAGCCACATGTGCCATCGTCACCGGGCCGTCAAAAGCCGGGTAGGATTATCTTCCGTATCATCGCACATCTCCACAGCTCCAAGGTTTGGGGAAGCACTGTCCACGTAGCATCGCACCGCTGCCACGGCATTACCTATCATCGTAGCCGCAAAAACCATGGCCTGCGGCAGAGAGAAATGTGGCCCATCTTCCACCTGCAACTCGGACGATGAACAACTGAAGGAAATATGCCCTAGAGGCAATAATAAAATTGTTATTTGTATTTCCTCATATCATGATAGATGTTTATTATTCATGTTAGAATTGTATTAATCGGAAACTTAGTACATGTGTGAATACATAGACAAAATAGAGTGTCCCTAGTATGCCTCTACTAGACTAGCTCAGTGATCAAAGATGGTTATGTTTCCTAGCCATATACATGAGTTGTCATTTGATCAACGGGATCACATCATTAGGAGAATGATGTGATGGACAAGACCCATCCGTTAGCTTAGCAACTTGATTGTTTAGTTTTGTCATTTGATCAACTCTGCCTGCCTCGTCGGGTTATGTCAAGAGGAGTCCAGCTCCTTCTCTACCAGACTCCCGTGCCTAGCCCAGCTGTTCGCAGCCTCGTTCACTCACCAGGGAAAAATGCCCATATTTTTGGGTCTTTTGACTCCCTGACAGCCCTGTCCCACTTCTCATTCTCACTGCGCCCTTACCCCTCTCCACACCCAGCCTTGCCACATCAGCACTCCCTGGGCCCACTTATCATAGGCAGTGGCTAGCCCAAGCTGAGTCCCTTTTGTTTCATGCAGTGTGTTTTTTTAGTTTTTCTTTTAAATTTGTTTTGCTAATATCTTTTTATCTATGCATCTAATTAAAATGAACCTTATATGAAATCTGTTTAGAACTTAGAGTAGTTTCACATTATGTAATCTTCTACCATGTTTAAAATATTTAAAAATGTTGGTTGCTTTCTTTTGTGAAATAACATGTTAAAGATGGTTTAATTCATAACTTTTAAACAGTAGCTCGGTTTAAAATAATCTTTCTATGTTTTTGGGGCAGAATTCTGCATAGAATAATTGATGCACCCTGTTTTAATGTTTAATAACTTTTAAATGGTGTAATAGTCAGAACAGGACAAAACATAAATATGCACATGGGGGTTTTCTGGAATTGTTGTTTGTTTCTTCCGGCCCCATTTAAATTGCTTGTGTGGTGTAGTTTGTGTTGTGTTGCACTCCTTGCCATGTTAAACAACATTTAAACTTATTGGGTGCTTAAGAAGATCAACTAAATAACTCTATGTGGTGTTTTTTCAATATGCATTCCTTTGCATATTGGAACCCACTTAATTGAAGTGTGGTTGTTGCATTTTGCATGCCATGTTGTTGCACCAATCATGTTCCACTTGTGTGTGCATCATACCATGTTCATGCTCATACTCATCGTGGCTTGCATCATGTGCTTGTGCATTGTATCGTGATTGATTTTGTTCCGGTGTTTGTATTCTTGTGTTGGGTAGAGCCTGGTGACAATTCGGAGTTCGAGGGTCCTGTCGAGACCGTGTTCGAGGAGCAAGATTACGATCCCACCGAGGACATACCAGGCAAGATGACCATTCCTTGATATCACCTCTATCGTTGCCATGCTAGTTGTCTCGCTCTATTGCTTTGTCGCGCTACCTATCTATTTGCTTGTCAGCCCCTACCTTGCCATGAAACCTCTAACTACCTTCATAGAAAATCGTTGTTTGGCTAAGTTACGCTTTTGCTCAAGCCCCCTCTTATAGCGTTGTTAGTTGCAGGTGAAGTTGAAGTTTTCTCCATGTTGATTGGATATTTGAGAATAACACAATACCTCTATTTATATTAATGCACCTATATACTTGGCAATGGGTGGAAGGCTTGGCCTTTTGCTCGGTGTTTTGTTCCACTCATGCCGCCTTAGGAACCGATAAACCGGTGTTATGTTCCTTGATTTTGCATTCCTAATGCGGTTGGGGTTTATGGGGCCCCCTTGATAGTTCGCTTTGAATAAAACTCCTCCAGCAAGGCCCAACATTGGTTTTACCATTTGCCTAATAACTAAAATTTTCATAGGGACTAGCTACCCCGTGGATTCTTAATTAACAACTCGGGCCAGTTGTAACATCCCAAATTTTCAATTTGGAATGTTATACATAGATCATATTTGCATGGCATGCTTTTTACATTTTTGTTGTGGAGTTCCTCGAAATTCTAAGCAACTCAAGGACCTACGGAGAGAGTTGGAGATTTTACCGTTTTCGTATTTGAGTTCGCTCGAATACCGGTACGAGGACAGTGTGATTCTAATAATTTTTCTCTCCTAAAAATATTTCTAAATACAAAATATGAGCGGAGATAATATGACTTCTCCAAAATAACAGAAATATTGGAGGAAAAATGTTAAAATCACTTTTGGTATTTTTTCTGGATTTATTTGCATAGGAAAAATACGCGTTTTTCAAAATTGCATTTAGGTCCGGCAAAAATGTTCACTTTGTCCTAACTATTATTAGACGACGGTGAAAATTTATTTCGGGAATTTTGGAGTCCGTTTGATATTTCTTTCGTTAGTTTTTCTGCGCCGGGACTCTATTTAAAAAAAATGGAAACCGACCTAGTCTCGTATCGGACCGGGAAACTGGGCTTTATAAGCCGCAGCCGCCGGCCCGTTCGCCCCCAGCCCGCGCCGCGCCAAACCCTAACCCTAGCGCCGCCAGCCCCGCGCCGCCGCCTCCGCCGCCGCGCGCGCCGCCAGCTACCGCCGCCGCCCGCGCCGCCGGACCCCGCCGACCTCGCCGGAGCCGCCGCCTCGCCGGAGCCACTGTTCCCGCCGGAGTCGAGGTATACGCCGCCATCGGTTTTTTTTAGAAATATCCGATCGGTTTTTTTTTTCAGGAAGAACCCTAGATCTGTTTTTTTCGGTTTAGATCGGTTTTCGTGGGTTTAGTTATTTAGCGGACGTTCGTCCGTATGTTCGTTTTAACGAACAGTTTTCGTTAGTTAATCGCAGACAGCGAACGTTCGTTCGTTAGCCTGTTCGTCGTTTACTTTTTCGGGGTATTTATCCGCGATTATTTCCGATCGCGATTTCTGCCCTGATCTTGTTTCGCGTTTTTCTTTTCGCTCGAGAGTCGGAATCAGGTGATTCAAAATCCCAGATCTTCGTCTCGAAGCCCTCTTTACGTTAAAACAACTTGAACAAAGTTTTGGCTACTGTAAAATTTGACTTTAGGCCAACTAGTAATTCGGAGCTCGTTTCTTTTGCAGTTTGAGTTTCGTTGCTTCTTTCGAGTTGATTCTTTTTGCAAACCGGAGTTCTTAAGTTGAACTTTCTGGTTAGATCTATTATTTAAGTTTTACCCGTGCATTAGTTAAGTACTTATTGTATGCTTGTTTGTTTGATTGCGATAGAGTACCCGGAGTGCGCCGCTTGCTACTTTGAGTCTCTAGGTTTTGCGGATCATCAGCAAGGCAAGTAACACTTTGATCATACTTTCCAATTACCCAGTTTTCATTGCATTAGTCAAATCCTCACACATTGCATGAGTAGGATCAATTAACTTGTGGGATTGGGAAGTAGATTGAGGTAGTACCTATTACCTGCATTACATTCAAACCTTTGGGAGTTACTTCTACGTTTGCTGTTAGGACATGCTATGCTCGTAGACGTGGATTGGGTGAGTGAAATCCATGACAGATGTGAGATTGTTTAATTAATGGTTCAACTTAAGGTGGCAACATTAATACACATCTGGGTAGATTGAGGCATCTGGGTATTCCAGGATTGCCTGTTTTTCTTTTGGACCGCCACCCAGGCTCAAAGGGATCATGAGATTATTCATACTAGAAACTTCCGTGTGCAACCACAATGCTATTATGGGCTCTAGCATAGTATGAGTAAGTTGTGCGAACTCTTACAGTGCTGGACTAGCAGATGTAGGGGATGTAGGTTGGTACGGTCCGCCCGATCGTAAGGTGCTAGCACTTCTGAAAGACTATGTCTCGGTCATCCGTTTCTCAAACACCATGAAGTGCGAGAAACCAAATGGAGGCAATCGAGTCTTGTGGGAAAAGTGCACAAACCTCTGCAGAGTGTACAAACTAATCATGATTAGCCGTGTCCCCGGTTATGGACGTCTTGAGTATCTAGTACTTGGATTTTCATGTGCATCTCATCATGTTACTTTAATTTAATTTTGTTGGGTTTAATGATAAACTTTAATTGGGGTTGAGAGGATGTCTATCTTCTCAACGATGTTTCAACTACCATGATAGTTAATTAAAATGCATTCCTTTGAAGTAGGGAAAAATTGGCTTTACGCAAAAACTTAACCATAGAGCTTTCCACCAGCCATATTGCATATAGTATAGCTTTACTTTCATTGCATCTCTTGTGTTACCTTGCCAGCATATTCCATGTGCTGACCCGTTTTCGGGCTGCAACGTTTCATGTTGCAGACTTTTCAGACGACGAGTAAGATGTCCTTTTAGGTCGTGGTTCTATACTCAGTGATGCCGCTGGAGTTGATGGACTCACTTATCTTCCAAGCCTTCCGCTGTTATCGTGTTAGATGGCCTTCAGCCATATTATTTGTAATAAATTCATCGTTGGACTATCGATGTAATAAGTGTGTGATTGCTACTCTGTTATAAATCCTTCAAGTACCATGCGTGTCAGCATTACTGATCCAGGGATGACACTGATGCATGGAGATCAGACTGTTTGAGGTCTGGTCGCTACACCAGTGCTCCTCATGAGTGTTGGTCCAAACTGGGCAGCCTGCGGGGCCGCCTTGGGGTAACCCGAGGTATCTGGTATTCACCCGTAGCTTGACCTATCCGGTCGTGGCCTGAGACAAGATACACGCGGCTCCTATCGGGGTGTCGACACGTCAGGAGGCTTTGATGGACTTGTTTTACCATTGTCGAAATATCTTGTACACTGGGATTCTGAGCCTGATCGGGTAGTCCCTAAGATAAGAGAACTTACCTCTGTTGATCGCGAGAGCTTGTGATGGGCTAAGTTGGGACACCCCTGCAGGGTTATGATCTTTCAAAAGCCATGCCCGCGGTTATGTGGCGGATTAGAGTTTGTTAATATCCGGTTGTAGATAACTTGACACAAAAACTCAAACATAATACACTACCGTGTGAGTAGTCGTGATGGTCTCTTTTCGAGGGAGTTCGGGAAGAGAACACGGTTGGGTTATGAATGACTCGTAGGTAGATAGGATCATCTAGTGATCATGAATAGTTCACAACCGATGGCTTTCATTTCTCTTCTCGCTCTAAAGTTACGTAAGCTAGCCACCTCATCTACGCTTAGTGCTTGCAGCAGCCCACTATATACTTTCTCCTCACCCAAAGGCTTTGATAGTTTTGATACCCGGGAATGGGATTATTGAGTCCTCGTGACTCACGGTTTACTACAAACACAGGTGCAGGTACATCCGAGTACGATGCAGGTGATGGCCAGGAACTCAAGTGGGAGTTCGATGAGGAAGGTGGGCGTATGTACGTGACGTTCCCCGACGATCAGTAGCGGTTCCTACTAGGGCCGATCGGGCATAGTGGGTGGTTATCTTCTTTTTAATTTGGATTCGTCCGTATCCGGACTATGTGTGTACTCTGGATGAATGTATGACTTATTTATGCATTGTGTGAAGTGGCGATTGTAAGCCGACTATCTATTTTACCTTGTTCTTGTACATGGGAATGTGTGAAGATGACCATCTTGCGATCATACCAAAATGTGGTTATGCCTCTAAGTCGTGCCTCAACACGTGGGAGATATAGCCGCATCTTGGGCGTTACAACATGGTATTGAGAATCAAAGAGAGAGAAGAAGTCATCTATATACTAGCTATGGACCCGTAGGTCTATGGTAAACTACTCACGCTTCACCGTAAGGGCAATGGTGTTGATGTAGATGCCCTCCGTGGTCGAATCCCACTCCGGCAGAGTACCGGAAAAGGCCTCTAGATGGGATCTCGTGGATACAGAAGGTTACAACGATGGAAAAGTGGTTTCGTCCCGTCCTCTAGGGTTTCTGGAATATATGTGAATATATAGGCGGAAGAAATAGGTTGGTGGAGTCACGAGGGGACCACAAGGGTGGGGGGCGCACCCTACCCCCTGGGCGCGCCCTCCCCCCTTGTGGCTGCCTCGTGGCTCTTCTGACTTGGTTCTCACGCTTTTGGGGTGTCCTCGGGTCCAAGAAAAATCATCGCGAAGGTTTCGTTTCGTTTGGACTCCGTTTAATATTCGTTTTCTACTAAACTCAAAAACAAGGAAAAAACAAAAACTGGCACTGGGCTCTAGGTTAATAGGTTAGTCCCAAAAATAATACTTCCTCCGTTCCTTTATGTAAAGTGTATTTGTTTTTTTTTTTGATAAAATTCCAGAATGTAAGGTGCATTTCTTCTAATTTCTCATAGTTCCCTTGTTAGCCCTCCAGAAAAAAGAAAGTATCTCTCTCCTGATTGTGTGTATCTCTCCTTGTAGCAAAAGAAGGAAACTATCTCTATGTCTATTGCATGTATCTCTTAATTTCCTGGACTAACTGATTTACTTGCCACTAACGAATAAATTTGCCAAGGGTAATTTTGTCCCAACACGTCTATAATTATGTGTCTTGGTCACCGTGCCAAAAATACTACACTTTAGATAAAGGAACGGAGGGAGTATAAAATAGCATAATAATGCATATAAAACATCCAAACAGATAATATAATAGCATGGAACAATCAAAAATTATAGATACGTTGGAGATGTATCACCTATCGAAAGGACTATGATTTATCCCCTATACTTGTGGCTCGTCATGTGGCATCTTCGCCACCAAACTCCCAGCCCCGGAGGGCTATTCAGACTTCGGAACGCCGGAACCACATACCAGCAGGTGATCCACGAATGCCCTGCAAAACTAGGTCGCTAGTCAGATGTGTTAGGCTACATGATGCCCTCGCCCCCGACCTCTGACTTGGAGGGCGATGACACACCAGCAGACCTGGCGCTTAAAGTCAGGGCCCTGGCATTGAGGGATGGGAACAGCAGCAGCCCCGCATACCACCACCAGCCCAACCCAACCTCACATCCTGTCGCCATTGTCTGCGATAATGGCTTCATCAACCATATGCCGAAGGACTACATCATCGACAGATTCATCTATGATTGCAGCGCCAACACGTCCGACCTCATCTCACTATTAGGCGATGAGAGCTGGGACAACTGGGTGATCTCCACCCTCGACAACGATGACGAGGAGATAGTCAGCCGACCCCCGAGGAGGCCTCAGCTGATGAGGCGCCACGAGCAATCCCACTCCAGCAAGTCATGATGACGACTCCAGTGGGCATGTCCTCGGGTTTATCAGACCCGATTGCACCCACCACAAACACAGCAGCGATAGCGACCGCGGGGCTCGCAACCTCACACCTTCCGACCTCCGGGTCACATGTCATTTTTATTTTTGTTTTGGTATACACGTTTTGAGTCCCTTGACAATTATATCCATTTCTAACTTTTTGAGTTATGGTTTCACCCAAATATGTGCGATGCTAACTCATTTTTTGTCCAATGTACAATACAATATCTTTGCACCTTTTCAACTCATTCTTAATTCCTCTCATGTATTTCTTCCCCTCTTTCTCCCTCCCTCCTTGAGAGCGACATGATCATGCCCGACTCATGTTCCCTTCTCTACCCGTCACCACGTCGCAACCGATGTCTAGTTATTTCTTTGTCGAGAGGCAACTTTCTATAACTCCAACACTGGCTCTGTTCCCTCCTCTTCCCTCCTCTACACATCGAGAGGCAACTTTCTAGAACTCCAATGCTGGCTCCATTCTTTTTTCCTGATGAGATGCCAGAAGGGAGGCATTCTTATAGTGACAATCAAGGGTCGACTTTTTCTATTGGTCGCAAATTGGTGCGGATGAGGTAGCGATGCCACTGCCCTAAGTGCTTCGTCCCTGGAACAGCGGCGGCTGATCTGGGCTAATCCTATACACGGGACTAAATTTTATTTCTATATTATGATCTAGGGCCATGTTTAATGTGCAAGGACTGGTTTGTAATTTCCAAATTTTGTAGGGTCTATAATTGATACGTCTCCAACTTATCTATAATTTTTTATTGTTCCATGCTATTATTTATGATGTTTTGGATGTTTAATGGGCTTTGTCATACACTTTTATATTATTTTTGGGACTAACCTATTAACCCAAAGGCCCAGTCCAGATTGCTGCTTTTTGCCTGTTTCAGGGTTTTACAGAAAAGGGATATCAAACGAAGTCCAAACGGAATGAAACCTTCGGGAGAGATATTTTTGGATAAAATCACGCACGGGAGACTTGAGAACCACGGAGTAGGGCACACGTGGCGCCCACGAGGTTGGGGGCGCGCCCCCTGCCTCGTGGGCCCCACGTATGGCCCCCGATGCCCTCCTTCCTCCTATATATGCCTACGTACCCCGAAACCATCAGAACAACAGAGAAAACCCTAGTTCCACCGCCGTAACCTTCTGTTCCCGTGAGATCCCATTTTGGGGCCTGTTTCGGAGCTCCGCCAGAGGGGGGATCTACCACAGAGTGCTTCTACATCATCATCTTCGCCTCACAATGATTTGTGAGTAGTTTACCACAGACCTTCGGGTCCATAGCTAGTATCTAGATGGCTTCTTCTCTCTCTTTGGATCTCAATACAAAGTTCTCCTCGGTCTTCGAGGAGATCTATTCGATGTAATCTCTTTTTGCGGTGTGTTTGTCTAGATCCGATGAATTGTGGGTTTATGATCAAGATTATCTATGAGAAATATTTGGTTCTTCTCTGAACTCTTTATGTATGATTATAATATCCTTGCAAGTCTCTTCGAATTATTGGTTTGGTTTGGCCTACTAGATCTATAGTTCTTGCAATGGGAGAAGTGCTTGGCTTTGGGTTCAATCTTGCGGTGTCCTTTCCCAATGAAAGTAGGGGCAGCAAGGCAAGTATTGTATTGTTGCCATCGAGGATAAAAATATGGGGTTTATATCACTAAGTTTGAGTTTATCCCTCTACATCATGTCATCTTACTTAAGGCGTTACTTTGTTCTTATGAACTCAATACACTAGATGCATGCTGGATAGCAGTTGATGTGTGGAGTAATAGTAGTAGATGCAGAATCGTTTCGGTCTACTTGTCTCAGACATGATGCCTATATATAATGATCATGCCTAGATAGTCTCATAATTATTCGCTTTTCTATCAATTGCTTGACAGTAATTTGTTTACCCGCCACAGAATATCGCTATCATGAGAGAAGCCACTAGAGAACACTATGGCCCCCGGGTCTATTCTCAACATATCAATCTACAATCTACTTTACTTTTCCGCTTTTACTTTCTGTTCTTATAATCAAAAATACCAAAAATATCAAACTATCATATCTATCAGATCTCACTTTCGTAAGTGACCATAAAGGGATTGACAACCCCTTATCGCGTTGGTTGCGAAGTTCTTATTTGTTTGTGCAGGTGCGAGGGACTTGCGCGTGGTCTACTACTGGATTGATACCATGGTTCTCAAAAACTGAGGGAAATACTTACGCTACTGTGCTGCATCACCCTTTCCTCTTCGAGGGAATACAACGCAAGCTCGAGAAGTAGCAAGAAGAATTTCTAGCACCGTTGCCGGGGAGGCTTACACAAAAGTCATGTACCAAGTACCTATCACAAACCCTTGTCCTTCGCATTACATTTTTGCCTCTCGTTTTCCTCTCCCCCACTTCACCCTTGCCGTTTTATTTGCCCTTCTTCTGCCGTGTGTTTATCGTTCGCTTGCTTCTTGTTTGCTTGTGTGTGTTGGATTGCTTGCTTGTCACTATGGCTCAGAAGAATACCAAATTGTGTGACTTCTCCAATACCAACAATAATAACTTTATTAGCACTCCGATTGCTCCTATTACCGATGCTGAATCTTGTGAGATCAATGCTGCTTTGTTGAATCTTGTCATGAAAGATCAATTCTCCGGCCTTCCTAGTGAAGATGTCGCTACCCATCTAAACAACTTTTTTGATTTGTGTGATACGCAAAAGAAAAGGGATACGGATAACGATATTGTTCAATTGAAGTTATTTCCGTTTTCACCTAGAGATCGTGCTAAAACTTGGTTTTCCTCTTGGCCTAGAAATAGTATTGATTCGTGGAATAAGAGCAAAGATGCTTTTATCTCTAAGTATTTCCCTCCTACTAAGATCATCTCTCTTAGAAACAATATTATGAATTTTAAGCAACTAGATCATGAGCATGTTGCACAAGCTTGGGAGAGAATGAAGTTAATGATATGTAATTGCCCTACACATGGTTTGAATCTATGGATGATTATTCAGAACTTTTATGCTGGCTTGAATTTTGCTTCTAGAAATCTTTTAGATTCGGCCTCGGGAGGCACTTTCATGGAAACAACCTTAGGAGAAGCTACCAAACTCCTAGACAATATTATGGTTAATTATTCTCAATGGCACACCGAAAGATCTACTAGTAAAAAAGTGCATGCTATTGAAGAAATTAGTGTTTTGAGTGGAAAGATGGATGAACTTATGAAATTATTTGCTGCTAAGAGTGCTTCTTCTGATCCCAATGATATGCCTTTGTCCACTTTGATTGAAAATAACAATGAATCTTTGGATGTGAATTTTGTTGGTAGCAATAATTTTGGTAACAATGCTTATAGAGGGAACTTTAATCCTAGGCCTTTTCCTAGTAATTCCTCTAATAATTATGGTAATTCCTACAACAACTCTTATGGAAAGATGCCTTCTGAATTTGAAACTAGTGTTAAGGAGTTTATGATTTCGCAAAAGAATTTCAATGCTATGCTTGAAGAAAAATTGCTTAAGATTGATGAGTTGGCTAGAAGTGTGGATAGAATTACTCTTGATGTTGATTCTTTGAAACTTAGATCTATCCCGCCTAAGCATCATATCAATGAGTCTCTCAAAGCCATGAGAATTTCCATTGATGAATGCAAAGAAAGAACCGCTAGGATGCGTGCTAAAAGAGAGAATTATATAAAAGCGTGTTCTTCTAGTTATCATGAAAATAAAGATGAAGATCTGAAAGTTATTGATGTGTCTCCTATTAGATCCTTGTTTTCTAGTATAAATCTTGATGAAGATAGGATTGGAGATGATTCTACTTTAAGGTGTCCTAATGATTCAGAGTTTTTAGATCTTGATGCTAAAATTACTAAAAGTGGGAGTGAAGAAATTAATACTTTGCATAGTGATGAACCCACTACTTTGGATTTCAAGGGATTCAATTATGATAATTGCTCTTTGATTGATTGTATTTCCTTGTTGCAATCCGTACTAAATTCTACGCATGCTTATAGTCAAAATAAAGCTTTCACTAAACACATAGTTGATGCTTTGATGCAATCTTGTGAAGAAAAACTTGAGTTAGAAGTTTCTATCCGTAGAAAGCTTTATGATGAGTGGGATCCTACTATCAAAATAAATATTAAAGATCATGAATGCTTTGCTTTGTGTGATTTGGGTGCAAGTGTCTCCACTATCCCAAAAACTTTGTGTGATTTGCTAGGATTCCATGAGCTTGATGATTGTTCTTTGAATTTGCATCTTGCGGATTCCACTATTAAGAAACCTCTGGGAAGGATTAATGATGTTCTTATTGTTGCCAATAGGAATTATGTGCCCGTAGATTTCATTGTTCTTGATATAGATTGCAATCCTTCACGTCCTATTATTCTTGGTAGACCTTTCCTTAGAACGATTGGTGGAATGATTGATATGAAGGAAGGAAATATTAGATTCCAATTTCCGTTAAGGAAAGGCATGGAACGCTTTCCTAGAAATAAAATCAAATTACTATATGAATCTATTATGAGAGCCACTTATGGATTGCCTTCCAAAGATGGCAATACCTAGATTTATCCATGTATCGTGCCTAGCTAGGGGCGTAAAATGATAGTGCTTGTTGGGAGGCAACCCAATTTTATATTTTTTGTTTTTGCATCTGTTTAGGAATAAATATTGCATCTAGCTTCTGTTTAGATGTGGTTTTGTGTTTTTTAGTGTTTGTGCCAAGTAGAACCTTTGGTAAGACTTGTGTGAAGTTTATGTGATCTTGCTGTGAAAAACAGAATCGTTAGCGCTCGCTAGAATGGTCATCAAATTTTACTGGAGCATGCTATTTAGTTGATTCTTTTTGCAGATTATTAATAGACAAATTCCTCATGTTTACAAATTTAGTTTAAATTTTTGGAGTTACAGAAGTATGTGAAACCTGCAGATTACTACAGACTGCTCTGTTTTTGACAAATTCTGTTTTTCGTGTGTTGTTTGCTTACTTCAATGTATCTATGAGTAGTATTGGGAAGTATGAACCATAGAGAATTTGGAATACAGTAGGTTTAACACCAATATAAACAATAATGAATTCATTGCAGTACCTTTGAGTAGTGGTTTGCTTTCTTATACTAACGGAGCTCACGAGATTTTTGTCTAAGTTTTGTGTTTTCAAGTTTTCAAGTTTTGAGTATTGCTTTGATGGACTATGGAACAAAGAGTAGCAAGGGCCTAAGCTTGGGGATGACCAAGGCACCCCAAGTAAAATTCAAGGACAACCAAAAGCCTCAGCTTGGGGATGCCCCGGGAAGGCATCCCCTCTTTCGTCTTCATCCATCGGTAACTATACTCGGAGCTATATTTTTATTCACCACATGATATGTGTTTTACTTGGAGTGTCTTGTATAATTTGATTCTTTGCTTGTTAGTTTGACACAATTATCCTTGCTGGACACACCTATTTGAGAGAGTTAAATATGGCCTAGGAATTGTCAGAACACTCTATGTGCTTCACTTATATCTTTTGAGTTGAATAGTTTTTGCTCTAGTGCTTCACTTATATCTTTTAGAGCACGGTGGTGATAATATTTTGAAGAAATTGTAGATCTCTCATGCTTCACTTATATCCATTTGAGAGTCTATTAAAACAGCATGGTAATGTGCTTAGGCAATAAAACTAGTCTTCACATGATAGACATCCAATATCAATGTAGTAAAAACTTTCACTCTAAGTGCATTGAATATGATGAGAAGTTGGATGCTTGATAATTGTTTTGAGATATGAGGATAGTGATATTAGAGTCATGCTAGTGGAGTTATTATGAAATTGAGAAATGCTTGGGTTAAGGTTAGTGATTCCCGTAGCATGCACGTATGGTGAACCGCTATGTGACGAAGTTAGAGCATGAGGTATTTGTAGAGTGTCATCCTTTGTGTGGAGGTCGGGGAGTGCGATGGTTAACTGATACGTCTCCAACGTATCTATAATTTTTGATTGTTCCATGCTATTATTTATGAAGTCTTGGATGTTTAATGGGCTTTATCATTCACTTTTATATCATTTTTGGGACTAACCTACTAACCCAAAGGCCCAGTCCAGATTGCTGTTTTTTGCCTGTTTCAGGGTTTTGCAGAAAAAGAATGTCAAACAGAGTCCAAACGGAATGAAACCTTCGCGAGATATATTTTTGGAGAAAATCACGCATGCGGAGCTTTAGAACCACATCAGGGGATCAAGAGGTGGCCCACGAGGGTGGGGGCGCGCCCCCCTTCCCAGGGCGCGCCCCTGCCTCATGGCCCCCTCGAGCGTCCCCCGATGCCCTCCTTCTTCTTATATAAGTCTACGTACCCCAGAACCTCCGTGAACAGAGAGAAAACCCTATTCCACCGCTGTACCTTCTGTTCCCGTGAAGATCCCATCTCGGAGCCTGTTCCGGAGCTCCACCGGAGGGGAATCCATCACGGAGTCCTTCATCATCATCACCATCGCCCTCACCATGAGTTGTGAGTAGTTTACCACAGACCTTCGGGTCCATAGCTAGTATCTAGATGGCTTCTTCTCTCTCTCTCTAGATCTTAATACAAAGTTCTCCTCGGTCTTCGAGGAGATCTATTCGATGTAATCTCTTTTTGCGGTGTGTTTGTCAAGATCCGATGAATTGTGAGTTTATGATCAAGGTTATCTATGAAAGATATTTGGTTCTTCTCTGAACTTTTTATGTGTGCTCATAATATCCTTGCAAGTCTATTCGAATTATTGGTTTGGTTTGGCCTACTAGATCTATAGTTCTTGCAATGGGAGAAGTGCTCGGCTTTGGGTTCAATCTTGTGGTGTCCTTTCCCAGTGACAGTAGGGGCAGCAAGGCAAGTATTGTATTGTTGCCATCGAGGATAAAAAGATGGGGTTTATATAACTAAGTTTGAGTTTATCCCTCTACATCATGTCATCTTACTTAAGGCGTTACTCTATTCTTATGAACTCAATACACTAGATGCATGCTAGATAGCGGTCGATGTGTGGAGTAATAGTAGTAGATGCAGAATCGTTTCGGTCTACTTGTCTCGGACATGATTCCTATATACAATGATCATGCCTAGATAGTCTCATAGTTATTCGCTTTTCTATAAATTGCTCGACATTAATTTGTTTACCCGCCGTAGAATATCGCTATCATGAGAGAAGCCACTAGAGAAAACTATGGCCCCCGGGTCTATTCTCAACATATCAATCTACATCTACTTTACTTTTATCGCTTTTATTTTCGGTTCTTATAAACTAAAAATGCCAAAAAATATAAACTATCGTCTCTATCAGATCTCACTTTCGTAAGTGACCGTAAAGGGATTGACAACCCCTTATCGCGTTGGCTGTGAAGTTCTTATTTGTTTGTGCAGGTGCGAGGGACTCGCGCGTGGTCTCCTACTGGATTGATACCTTGGTTCTCAAAAACTGAGGAAAATACTTACGCTACTGTGTTGTGTCTCCCTTTCCTCTTCGAGGGAATACAACACAAGCTCGAGAAGTAGCAAGAAGAATTTCTGGCGCCGTTGCCAGGGAGGCTTACTTAAAAGTCATATACCAAGTACCTATCACAAACCCTTATCCTTCGCATTACATTTATTTGCCTCTCGTTTTCCTCTCCCCCACTTCACCCTTGTTGTTTTATTTGCCCTTCTTCTGTCGTGTGTTTATCGTTCACTTGCTTCTTGTTTGCTTGTGTGTGTTGCATTGCTTGCTTGTCACTATGGCTCAGAACAATACCAAATTGTGTGACTTCTCCAATACCAACAATAATGATGTTTATAGCACTCCGATTGCTCCTATTACCGATGCTGAATCTTGTGAGATCAGTGCTGCTTTGTTGAATCTTGTCACGAAAGATCAATTCTCCGGCCTTCCTAGTGAAGATGCCGCTACCCATCTAAACAACTTTGTTGATTTGTGTGATATTCAAAAGAAAAGGGATATAGATAACGAGATTGTTAAATTGAAGTTATTTCCGTTTTCACTTAGAGATCATGCTAAAACTTGCTTTTCCTCTTTGCCTAGAAATAGTATTGATTCATGGAATAAGTGTAAAGATGCTTTTATCTCTAAGTATTTCCCTCCTGCTAAGATCATCTCTCTTAGAAACGATATTATGAATTTTAAGCAACTAGAACATGAGCATGTTGCACAAGCTTGGGAGAGAATGAAATTAATGATACGTAATTGCCTTACTCATGGTTTGAATCTATGGATGATTATTGAGAATTTTTATGCTGGCTTGAATTTTGCTTCTAGAAATCTTTTAGATTCGGCCGCAGGAGGCACTTTCATGGAAACTACCTTAGGAGAAGCTACCAAACTCCTAGATAATATTATGGTTAATTATTCTCAATGGCACACCGAAAGATCTACTAGTAAAAAAGTGCATGCCATCGAAGAAATTAGTGTTTTGAGTGGAAAGATGGATGAACTTATGAAATTATTTGCTGCTAAGAGTGCTTCTTCTGATCCTAATGATATGCCTTTGTCCACTTTGATTGAGAATAACAATGAATCTTTGGATGTGAATTTTGTTTGTAGGAATAATTTTGGTAACAATGCTTATAGAGGTAATTTTAATCCTAGGCCTTTTCCTAGTTATTCCTCTAATAATTATGGTAATTCCTAGAACAACTCTTATGGAAAGATGCCCTCTGAATTTGAAACTAGTGTTAAGGAGTTTATGATCTCGCAAAAGATTTCAATGCTATGCTTGAAGAGAAATTGCTTAAGGTTGATGAATTGTCTAGAAGTGTGGATAGAATTACTCTTGATGTTGATTCTTTGAAATTTAGATCTATCCCACCTAAGCATGATATCAATGAGTCTCTCAAAGCCATGAGAATTTCCATTGATGAATGCAAAGAAAGAACCGCTAGAATGCGTGCTAAAAGAGAGGATTATATTAAATCGTTTTCTTCTAGTTATCATGAAAATAAAGATGAAGATCTGAAAGTTATTGATGTGTCTCCTATTAGATCCTTGTTTTCTAGTATAAATCTTGATGAATATAGGATTGGAGATGATTCTGCTTTAAGGTGTCCCAATGATTCGGAGTTTTCAGATCTTGATGCTAAAATTGTTAAAAGTGGGAGTGAAGAGATTAAAACTTTGCATAGTGATGAACCCACTACCTTGGATTTCAAGGGATTCAATTATGACAATTGCTCTTTGATTGATTGTATTTCCTTATTGCAATCCGTGCTAAATTCTCCGCATGCTTATAGTCAAAATAAAGCTTTCACCAAACACATAGTTGATGCTTTGATGCAATTTTATGAAGAAAAACTTGAGTTAGAAGTTTCTATCCCTAGAAAGCTTTATGATGAGTGGGAACCTACTATTAAAATAAAAATAAAAGATCATGAATGTTATGCTTTGTGTGATTTGGGTGCAAGTGTCTCCACTATCCCAAAAACTTTGTGTGATTTGCTAGGGTTCCATGAGCTTGATGATTGTTCTTTAAATTTGCTTCTTGCGGATTCCACTATTAAGAAACCTATGGGAAGAATTAATGATGTTCTTATTGTTGCCAAGAGGAATTATGTGCCCATAGATTTCATTGTTCTTGATATAGATTGCAATCCTTCATGTCCTATTATTCTTGGTAGACCTTTCCTTAGAACGATTGGTGCAATTATTGATATCAAGGAAGGAAATATTAGATTCCAATTTCCGTTAAGGAAAGGCATGGACCACTTTCCTAGAAATAAAATAAAATTACCATATGAATCTATCATGAGAGCCACTTATGGATTGCCTTCCAAGGATGGCAATACCTAGATTTATCTTGTATCGTGCCTAGCTAGGGGTGTAACACGATAGCGCTTGTTGTGAGGCAACCCAACTTTATATTTTTTGTTGTTGTTGCTGTTAGTGAATAAATATTGCATCTAGCCTCTGATTAGATGTGGTTTCATGTTTTGTTTAGTGTTTGTGCCAAGTAGAACCTTTGGTAAGACTTGTGTGAAGTTTATGTGATCTTGCTGTGAAAAACAGAATCATTAGCGCTAGCTAAAGTAGTCTTCAGATTTTACTGGAGCGTGATTTTTAGTTGATTCTTTTTGCAGATGATTGGTAGACAAATTTCACAAATTTACCAAATTAGTTTGAATTTTTTTGGAGTTCCATAAGTAGGCGAAACCTGCAGATTACTACAGACTGTTCTGTTTTTGACAGATTCTGTTTTTCGTGTGTTGTTTGCTTATTTCAATGCATCTATGAGTAGTATTGGCAAGTATGAACAATAGAGAAGTTGGAATACAGTAGGTTTAACACCAATATAAACAAAGAATGAATTCATTGCTGTACCTTTGAGTGGTGGTTTGCTTTCTTATACTAACGGAGCTCACGAGAATTTTTGTCTAAGTTTTGTGTTGTGAAGTTTTCAAGTTTTGAGTATTGCTTTGATGGACTATGGAACAAGGAGTAGCAAAGGCATAAGCTTGGGGATGCCCAAGGCTCAAAAGCCTAAGCTTGGGGATGCCCCGGGAAGGCATCCCCTCTTTCGTCTTCATCCATCGGTAACTATACTTGGAGCTATATTTTTATTCGCAACATGTTATGTGTTTTGCTTGGAGCGTCTTGTATAATTTGAGTCTTTGCTTATTAGTTTGCCACAATAATCCTTGCTGGACACACCTATTTGAGAGAGTTGAATATGGCCTAGAAATTATTAGAACACTCTATGTGCTTCACTTATATCTTTTGAGTTGAATAGTTTTTTCTCTAGTGCTTCACTTATATCTTTTAGAGCACGGTGGTGGTAATATTTTGTAGAAATTGTTGAACTCTCATGCTTCACTTATATTTATTTGAGAGTCTGTTAAAACAGCATGGTAATGTGTTTAGGCTAAAGAAGTTAGTCTTCACATGATAAACATCCAATGTCAATGTAGTAAAAAAATTCACACTAAGTGCATTGAATAGAATGAGATGTTGGATGCTTGATAATTGTTTTGAGACATGAGGATAGTGATATTAGAGTCATGCTAGTGGAGTTATTATGAAATTAAGAAATTCTTGTGCTAAGGTTCGTGATTCCCGTATCATGCACGTATGGTGAACCGCTATGTGACGAAGTCAGAGCATGAGGTATTTGTAAAGTGCCAACCTTTGTGTGGAGGTCGGGGGCACGTTGGTTAACTCCTACCAACCTCCCCCCTAGGAGCATGCGTTGATTGCTTTGTTTTGATGACTTGTAGATTTTTGCAATAAGTATATGAGTTCTTATGACTAATGTTGAGTCCATGGATTATACGCACTCTCACCCTTCCACCATTGCTAGCCTCTCTTGTACCGAGCAACTTTCGCCGGTGCCATAAACCCACTATATATCCTTCCTCAAAACAGCCACCATATTGTTCCTCAAAACAGGCACCATACCTACCTATCATGGCATTTCCATAGCCATTCCGAGATATATTGCCATGCAACTTTCCACCGTTCTGTTCATATGACACGCATCATATTGCCATGCATGATCATGTAGTTGACATCGTAGTTGTGGCAAAGCCACCATGCATAATTTTTTATATATGTCACTCTTGATTCATTGCACATCACGTACACCGCCGGAGGCATTCATGTAGAGTCATACTTGTTCTAGTATTGAGTTGTAATTTCGAGTTGTAATAAAAAGTATGATGATCATAATTATTAGAGCATTGTCCCATGTGAGGTAAGGCCAATAAAAAAGGAGACAGCCTAAAAAATAAAATAGAGAGGGGCTAATAAAAAAGAGAGAAAGCCCCTCCAAAAAAAGAGAGAAAAGAGAGAAGGGACAATTGCAACTATCTTTTTTTCCACACTTGTGCTTCAAAGTAGCACCATGTTCTTCATTGTAGAGAGTCTCATGCTTAGTCACTTTCATATACTAGTGGGAATTTTCATTATAGAATTTGGCTTGTATATTCCAACGATGGGCTTCCTAAAATGCCCTAGGTCTTCGTGAGCAAGCAAGTTGGATGCACACCCACTAGTTTCTTTTGTTGAGCTTTCATTCATATTTAGCTCTAGTGCATCCATTGCCTGGCAATCCCTACTCACTCACATTGATATCTATTGATGGGCATCTCCATAGCCCGTTGATACGCCTAGTCGATGTGAGACTATCTCCCTCCATTTTGTCTTCTCCACAACCACCTCTATTCCACCCATAGTGCTATATCCATGGCTCATGCTCATGTATTGCGTGAAAATTGAAAGGTTTGAAAAGATAGAGTATGAAAACAAGTGCTTGGCTGAAATCGGGGTTGTGCATGATATGAATATTTTGTGTGATGAAGAGGGAGCATAGCCAGACTATATGATTTTGTAGGGATAACTTTCTTTAGCCATAGTATTTTGAGAAGGCATGATTGCTTTGTTAGTATGCTTGAAGTATTGTTATTTTTTATGTCAATATAGACTTTTATCTTGAATCTTTCAGATCTGAACATTCATGCCACAATTAAGAAAATTACATTGAAAAACTATATTGGTTAGCATTCCACATCAAAAATTCTTTCTTTATCATTTACCTACTCGAGGACGAGCAGGAATTAAGCTTGGGGATGCTTGATACGTCTCCAACGTATCTATAATTTTTTATTGTTCCATGCTATTGATGACCCACAAGTGTATGGGATCTATCGTAGTCCTTTCGATAAGTAAGAGTGTCGAACCCAACGAGGAGCAGAAGGAAATGATAGGCGGTTTTTAGTAAGGTGTTTTCTGCAAGCACTGAAATTATAGGTAAAAGATAGTTTTGTGATAAGATAATTGGTAGCAAGTGACAAAAGTTAAAAGTAAATAAGGTGCAGCAAGGTGGACCAATCTTTTTTGTAGCAAAGGACAAGCGTGGACAAACTCTTATATAAAGGAAAGCGCTCCCAAGGACACATGGGAATTGTCGTCAAGCTAGTTTTCATCATGATCGTCTGATTTGCGTTCGGTACTTTGATAATTTGGTATGTGGGTGGACCGGTGCTTGGGTGCTGCCCTTACTTGGACAAGCCTCCCACTTATGATTAACCTCTAATGCAAGCATCCGCAACTACAAAAGAAGTATTAAGGTAAACCTAACCATAGCCTGAAACATATGGATCCAAATCAGCCCCTTACGAAGCAACGCATAAACTAGGGTTTAAGCTTCTGTCACTCTAGCAACCCATCATCTACTTATTACTTCCCAATGCCTTCCTCTAGGCCCAAATAATGGTGAAGTGTCATGTAGTCGACGTTCACATGACACCACTAGAGGGGAGACAACATACATCTCATCAAAATATCGAACGAAGACCAAATTCACATGACTACTAATAGCAAGACTTCTCCCATGTCCTCAGGAACAAAAGTAACTACTCACAAGACATAATATTATTCATGATCAGATGGGTATTAATATGCATAATGGATCTGAACATATGATCTTCCACCAAATAAACCAACTAGCATCAACTATAAGGAGTAATCAACACTACTAGCAACCCACAGGTACCAATCTGAGGTTTGGGTACCAAGATTGGATACAAGAGATGAACTAGGGTTTGAGAGGAGATGGTGCTGGTGAAGATGTTGATGAAGATAGCCCTCCCAAAGATGGGAGAGTTGTTGGTGATGACGGCGGTGACGATTTCCCCCTCCCGGAGGGAAGTATCCCCGGCAGAACAGCTCTGCCGGAGCCCTAGATTGGTTTCCGCCTCGGTTCCGCCTCGAGACAGCGGCGTCTGGTCCCGAAATCCTCCTTATGATTTTTTTTCCAGGTCAAAACACTCCACATAGGAGAAGATGGGCTCCGGGGGCCTGCCGGCTGGCCCTCGAGGCAGGGGGACGCGCCCTGGGAAGGGGGGCGCGCCCCCCACCCTCGAGGCCAACCGGTGGCCCCTCTCGTGGGTTTCTTTTGCCAGATATTTTTTATATTTTCTGAAATGATGTTCTGTGGAGTTTCAAGGCTTTTGGAGTTGTGCAGAATAGGTTTCTAGAGTTTGCTCCTTTTCCAGCCCAAAATTCCAGCTACCGGCATTTTCCCTCTTCATGTAAACCTTGCAAAATAAGAGAGAAAAGGCATAAGTATTGTGACAAAACATGTATGAACAGCCCATAATGCAATAGATATCAACTTATAAGCATGATGCAAAAATGGACGTATCAACTCCCCCAAGCTTAGACCTCGCTTGTCCTCAAGCGATAGCCGATATCGAAAAATATGTTCACATGTTTAGAGATAGAGGTGTCGATAAAAACAGAATACGGACATGAGGGCATCATGATCATTCTCATAACAGCAACTTAAATAAATATAGTCATATGACTCTTATGCTAAAGTAACAATTCACCCACAATATCAAGTATGCATCATAAACTTCATTGGAAACTAACAAACTTTGATCTCGGTCATTGAAGCAATTGCAATTTATCGTAATATCGGAAAGAGTCAATATAAGAGCTTTTCAGCAAGCCTACATACTCAACTATCATATAGTCTTTCACAATTGCTCACACTCACGCAATACTTATGTTTATGGAGTTTTAATCGGACACAGAGAAAGATAGGGGCTTATGGTGTTGCCTCCCAACCTTTTGCCTCAAGGGTAATGTCAACAGTAATAAATCATGAAAACTTACATCCAAGTGGGTATATATGTCAGGATCTTTCCAACACAATGTGCTTGCCAAAGGATATAATGTAAAAAGGAAAGGTGGGTTTCACCTTGACACTTATAAGACAAGAATAAAAGATAGGCCCTTCGCAGAGGGAAGCAGAGGTTGTCATGTGTTTTTATGGTTGGATGCACAAAGTCTTAGCATAGAAGAACTTCGCTTTATATTGCCGCTTGTGATAAGGACCTTTATTATGCAGTTCGTCGCTTTATTACTTCCATATCACAAGATTGTATAAAGCTAATTTCTCCCACACTAATAAATCATACATATTTTAGCGGGTTTGCAACATGACAACTTACTTGGAAGGATCTTTCTCAATCCATAGGTAGGTATGGTGGACTCTCATGGCAAAACTGGGTTTAAGGATATATGCAAGCACAAGTAGTATCTCTACTTAGTGCGAGGAGTTTTGGCTAGCATGAGGGGGGAAGGCAAGCTCAACATGTTGGATGATCCATGACAATATACTTTATTTCGGATATAAGAAGACTTAACCCATTATGTTGTCTTCCTTGTCCAACATCAACTCTTTAGCATGTCATACTTTAATGAGTGCTCACAATCATAAAAGATGTCCAAGATAGTATATTTGTATGTGAAGCCTCTCTTCTTTTATTACTTCCTATTAATTGCAACGATGACCAAAACTATGTTTGTCACCTCCCAACAACTTTTATTTATCATACTCTTGTATGTGAAGTCATTACTTCCCATAAGATCGATGATACGTCCAAAACGTATCTATATATTCTGCTTGCTCCATGCTTCTTTTGTGTGATATTGCTATGATATTGATGCACTTCCATACACTTTTGATCATATTTGGACTAACCTATTAACTCAGTGCACCACAGTGCCAGTTCCTGTTTTCTGCTGTTTTTCTATTTCAGGTTTCCTCCATATTAAAAGTGCTCCAAAAATTCCAGGAAAAATATAGGAAAAATCAGCGTATAGGAAGCTTCGCGAAGAACCAAAGATGGGCCAGAGGGGAACCAGGGGAGGCCCAGGCGGCCACCTGGCGCGGCCCCACCCCTGGCCGCGCCAGGGGGCGCCTGGGGCCCCTGCTCCGCCTCTGGCTGCCCCCCTTCGCATATATATCCCTCTCGTCCCGAAACCCTCGAGGACAGAACCCTTTTTCGTGATCTCGCCTCTGTTCCGCCGCCGCAGCGCTTCCAAGATCGGGAGCATCAGGAGAACTCTTCCCGGCACCCTGCCGAAGGGGAGAACCACCACCGGGAGCTTCTCCACCACCATGGACGCTTCCCGGATGAGTCGTGAGTAGTCCACCTTGGACCATGGGTCCATGATCAGTAGCTATGTGATGTTCTCCTCCCCTCTTTGCCCTTCATGGTTTAGACCTCGTGAGCTGCCCTACATGATCGAGGCACATATGTAATCTTTCTGCTGTTGCTTTGCTGAGTTTGCTGGGATCTGATGGATTATGAGACTATGTTCAGATTGTGTTTGAGTAATATATTTGATTCACCTCTTTTATATCTTTGTTCTTGAGTAATTCTTGCATGTTCTCCGTTGCTGTTTATTGCTTTGGCCAAGTAGTAGGTAGTAACTCCAAGAGGGAGCGTTATGCTTGATTGTGGGTTCATGCCCCCTGATGACTAGCTTGAGTGACAGAAACATGAGTCTAGGGGATGTGCTGTTGCCACAAGGGAGAAAACAACGGTGCTTGTACTTGCGGGTGCAAGGATTGTTTACTTTATGCAAAGTTCCTTTAATGCAGTTGTCTGTTGCTTTGAGTTTACACTTTGGGTGGGATTCGCAACTTAATACCAGCGAGATGTTCTGGATAGATATATCAAGGTGGATGATTAGTAGTAGATGCAGATGGATTTCGGTCTACTTGCCTTGGCGTACCGCCCATGCTTTTGAGCCTCTACCTTTCTTTGCAGCATAGTTAGCATTGGTTTGCGCACATAATCCTGTCAATTGCCCAGCTGTAATTTGTTTACCTCGCTTTGCTGTTTTATCGGCTTTTGGGAGAGAGACATCACTAGTGAACATCATGGGACCCCGGTCCATATTACCACCGCTGATCACACCTTCTATTTACTTCCTGTTTTTATTTCCTAGTTGCAGCATAGCTATCATTATTATCTCTTGTGTTTGATCCTTTGTAAACAACAAGGCCGGAGGGATTGACAACCTATCTGTACTCGTTGGGAGCAAAGTTATCTGTATCTGTGTGCAGGTCCCGTCAACCGCTAAGTTTCTGGCGCCGTTGACACCTACTTGTCGATCCTCGGAGTCTCACGGGATTCGATCCTTGGTATCTTTGCCAAGGGAAATTTGCCGCTACGCTACATCTCAACCTTCCACTTGGGGTAACCAACGAGGGGCGAGAAGCCATCAAGCAAGTTTCTGGCGCCGTTGCCGGGGACTCCACTCTTCAAGATAGGGGAGTTGCACGCTATCTTTTATCTTTGCTTTTTAGTCTTGTTAGTTTACCTTTCAGTTTTTGTTTTAGTGTCCCTTACCAAAAATCACAAAAATAGTTATCTTGCTTGCTGCTGCTATGGGTTCCACCGAGAACACCAAGTTGTGTGACTTCACTAGTCATAACAACAATGACTTTATCTGCACGCCTATTGCTACACCTGCCACTTCAGCACCTTCTTATGAGATTAAACCTGCTTTGCTGAACCTAGTTATGAAAGATCAATTCTCCGGTGCTGGAGATGATGCTGCTTTGCACTTAAATAATTTTGTTGAGCTCTGTGATATGCAAAAGTACAAAGAAGTAGATGGTGATATTGTTAAGCTTAAGCTTTTTCCTTTCTCCTTGAGAGGAGGAGCTAAAATCTGGTTTCAATCCTTGCCTAGGAATAGTATAGATTCTTGGGACAAGTGTAAGGATGCCTTTATTGGGAAGTACTATCCCCCTGCTAAATTTATCCAATTAAGGAGTAACATAATGAATTTTAAACAATTGGATAATGAACACGTTGCCCAAGCTTGGGAACGCATGAAATCCCTTGTCAAGAACTGCCCTACTCATGGTTTGACTACTTGGATGGTTATCCAAACTTTTTATGCAGGCTTGAACTTTACCTCGCGGAACTTGTTAGATTCGGCCGTGGGAGGAACCTTTATGTCAACTACACTTGGTGCTGCCACGAAGTTTCTCGATGAGATGATGACCAATTATTTCCAATGGCACACCGAACGCGCTCCAACAGGTAGGAAGGTAAACTCTGTCGAGGAGATTTCCTCCCTAAATGAAAAAGTTGACTTGATCATGTCTCTACTTTCCAAGCAATCTTCTATTGATCCTCATGATGTTCCTTTAAATTCTTTGATTGCTCAAGATCAAGTAGATGTGAACTTTATCTCTAGAAACAACTTCAATAACAATGCTTATAGGAGTAATTTTGGTAGCAACCCTAGACCATTCCCCTCTAATTCCTATGGGAACAACAATACTTATCCTAGCACCAAGAACTCCACTTCTGAACTAGAGATTATGCTTAACGACTTCATCACTACCCAAAAAGCCTTCAATAAGAGTGTAGAAGAAAAACTAGACAAACTAGATAATCTCTCTTCGAAGGTAGACAATTTAGCCCATGAGGTAGAGTTGCTTAAAATTATAACTTATCCTCTTGAGGAGAGGAAGACCACTCATATGAATGCTATTCAAGTGCAAGTTAATGAAAACATTAGGATGATGGCTAAACTTAAAAAGAGATGGGCTAGAGAAAAGGAGGAAGAAGATAGGATTAAGAGCCTTCCTACCCACCACACTGTTGCTACTATTCAAGTTGTTGAGGATATCCAAACTCTTAGCACCCAATGCACTCCTAGTCCCATTGGACCTATTAACGGTGATGCTATGACCTCAACCGTAGAAGAAGAAACTCCTATGACCATAGAAGCTACCAAACAAGTGAGCCTAAAGGACACCACTACCACTTTACTTGATAGTAGTGACCTTGATTTTGATAATTGCACCCTTTCTGAAGTTATTGGATTTCTTCACAAGATGTCTAGAGATCCCCACACTAGCACACTTAATCTTGCCTTCACGGAGCATATCACTAATGCTCTTATCAAAGCTAGGGAGGAGAAGCTTAGGGTAGAAGCCTCCATACCTAGAAAGCTAGAAGATAGTTGGGATCCTATGATTAAAATTAAGTTGAATAACTTCTCTTGCTATGCTTTATGTGATGTTGGAGCTAGTACCTCCGTTATGCCCAAAAGAATGTATGATATGTTTGAATTGAAACCTTTTGATCCTTGTTCTTTTGGTGTTCGTCTTGTTGATTCTTCCGTAAAGAAACCTTTGGGGAAGATGGGCGATGTTCTTATCATTGTCAATGACAATTATGTTCCCGTTGATTTTACTATTATGGATATTGAATGTGAACCTTCATGTCCAATTATTTTGGGACGTCCTTTTCTTCGGACCGTTGGTGCTATCATTGACATGAAAGAGGGGAATATAAAATTCCAATTCCCTCTCAAGAAAGGGATGGAACACTTCCCTAGAAAGAAGATTAAGTTGCCTTTTGAGTCAGTTACACGGGCTAGCTATTCTCTTACTCTTGATAAAACTTGATCTTCTCTTTTTGCATCATGCCTAGCTTAAAGGCATAAAAGAAAGCGCTTTTGGGAGGCAGCCCACAACGAATTAGGTTTTATTTTGCTTTTGTTGTGTCTTGATGTTTGTTACTACAGTAGCATCATCATTGTATCTTTTCTTTTCAGCTTTGTGCCAAGTTTAGCCGCCGATTGCAAGAAAGTTCAAAAGTTGTGACGTGCTGTCCAGAAAACAGATTCTGTCCTTGGACAGAAAAATTCAAATAAAATCACCAGATCATCTTTTTGATTTGAATTTTTTTGAAAGCGTGCTCTATACAATTGGCTTTCGAGCGTCTGTTCTGAGTTTTTTTATTTGAGTTGCAGAACTGCCCCGAAAAATTTATTTACTACCTGCTGGTCTATTTTTCACAGATTCTGTCCTGTTTTGCCTTTTCTTCGTTTTGCGAACCTTGAGCTTGCTTTTTCTTTGCAAAAACCTTTTGGCAATCTTGAGAAACAGTAGCTCTTCAAGATTATATTTATTTCCAGTAGGGAAAAATTATTTCATTGTGGGTACTAACCTCGCTAATCAGATTATGATGAGTTATGTATGAAGGGAGTTTTCAAGTGTGCGAGGGAAGATGATAAAAGAAGATTCAGGAGGGTCAAACTCTCAAGCTTGGGGATGCCCCCGTGCACCCCCAAGAAATATTCAAGAAGACTCAAGCGTCTAAGCTTGGGGATGCCCCCATGCATCCCCTTCTCCATCAACAATTATCAGTTCGTCTTTCGTTCCACTATATATCACTTCATGCGTTATGTGCTATGCTTGGAGCGTCTTGCTCTTAGTTTCCTTTTGTTTTAGTTTTCTTTAGCTTTGCTTGCTGTTCATAACAAGTTAGAACCCAGCTTTCTTTGTGTGGGAGAGAAACACGCTCCACTTCAACCTAGAACACAACATAGGATTTTCATGCTTATCTTTGCTGTGTGTGTTGATGGGCCTCGAACCCCTCGTTGGTTACCCCAAGTGGAAGGTTTAAGATGCAGTAAGTAGAAGTGTTTTCCCTTAGCAAAGATGCCAAGGATCGATTCCCCAGAGACTCCTAGGTTCAACAAGTAGGTGTCAATTGCTACGGCGCCAGATTAGTAGCAACCAACGTGGACCTGCACACAGATACAAATAACTTTGCTCCCAACAAGTACAGAGAGGTTGTCAATCCGTCCGGCCTTGTAGTTCACAAAGGATTAAAAGCAATGATAGTAGTGATAGATAGTTTTTGCAATAGTAGATAATAACGGAAAGTAAATAGTGGATGTGATCAACGATGGTAATATGGACCGGAGTCTCATGATGTTCACTAGTGATGTCTCTCTCCCAAAAGACGATAAAACAGCTATGTGAGGTAAACGAATTACAGCTGGGCAATTGACAGGACCACGAACGCAAACCAATGCTGACTACATTGCAAGAAAGGTTGAGGTTCAAAGTATGGGCGGTACGCCAAAGTAAGTAGACCGAAATCCATCAATATCTACTACTAATCATCCACCTTGAGATATCTATCCAGAACATCTCGCTGGTATTAAGTTGCGAGTCCCACCCATAGTGTAAACTCAATGCAACAGACAACTGCATTAAAAGAACTTTGCGTAAAGTAAACAATCCTTGCACCCGCGGGCACAAGCACCGTTGTTTTCCCCCTTGTGGCAACAGCACATCCCCTAGACTCATGTTTCTGTCACTCAAGCTAGTCATCGAGGGGCATGAACCCACAATCGAGCATAACATTCCCTCTTGGAGTCACTACCTATTACTCGGCCAAAGCAATAAATAACAATGGAGAACATGCAAGAATTACTTATGAACTAAAATATAAAAGAGGTGAATCAAATATATTACTCAAGATCAATCTGAACATAATCTCATAATCCATCGGATCCCAGCAAACTCAACATAGCAACAGCATAAGGATTACATAGGTGCCTCGATCATGTAGGGCAGCTCACGAGGACTAATTAGTGAAGCACAAGAATGGGAGGAGAACATCACATAGCTACTGGTCATGGACTCATGGTCCAAGGGAGACTACTCACGAGTCATCCGGGAGGCGTCCATGGTGGTGGAGAAGCTCCCGGTGGTGATCCTCCCCTCCGGCAGGGTGCCGGGAAGAGTTCTCCTGGTGCTCCCGATCTTGGAAGCGGCGGCGGCGGCGGAACAGAGATGGGATCGCGAAAAGAGTTCCTGTTCTGAGGGTTACGGAGGACCCTTTAAATATATGCCAAAGTAGGGCACCGGGGGAGCCTCGGGGGGCCCAGGCGCCCCCCCGGCGCGGCCCAGGGGGGGCGCGCCCACAGGGCGCCTGGAGCCCCTGTGCCCCCCCAGGCTGCCCTTCGGACGCAGTGTTGTTTCCGGATCGCTGATTTTTTATATAATTTTTCTGGATTTTTCTGGGCAGTTCTCGAAACGTGAAAACCTGAAATACAAAAACAGCCGAAAACAAAAACTGGCACTGGGGTGCACTGGATTAGTAAGTTAGTCCAAATATGATCAAAAGTGTATGGAAGTGTATGAATATCATAGCAATATCACCCAAAAGTGGCATGGAGCAAGCAGAAATTATAGATACATTTTGGACGTATCAACATCCCCAAGCTTAATTCCTGCTCGTCCTCGAGTAGGTAAATGATAACAAGAATAATTTCTGTGGTGACATGCTATTAACCATATAGGACTTTCTCATGGTCATATGACAAAAGCTTACTGAGACAATGATTCTAAAGTAATTAAGTTGCCTCAAGAGAAAATCACAAATCACTGAAAGTTTTACAACATGAAACTGAAACATCAAAAAGATTTGCAATGAACATGATGTGCAAATATGATAAAGTGATATCTAGCTTGCCCCCTTTAGTGATGCAAAACATAAATGCAAGGGCACCTTCAAGGTTTAAGTGATGAATAGATACAATCATTTCAGAATAAACGATATCACAATCATGCAAAAGACAATGCTACTTTGGGACAATGCACATTACACTCAGAATGACAATCATGCTCTCAGTAGTTGGTGCTTCAACATAAAGGTAAAAGAAAGGTTAAGTGCTAAAGCTTTTTTTTATTTTGAAAACTTGGAAGCAATTGTGTCAACGGTAGTAGTACTTCATATGTGTCATGCATAAAACATCCTATAAGTTGCAAGCCTCATGCATCGAATACCAATAGTGCTCGCTCCTTGTCCTAATTAGCTCGGATTCCCATGGGTTATCATTGCATTGCATATGTTTTAACCAAGTGTCACAAAGGGGTACCTCTATGCCACCTGTACAAAGGTCCAAGGAGATAGATCGCATTTGATTTCTCGTTTTTGATAAATCTCAACTTGAGGACATCCATACCGGGACAACATAGAAAATAGATGATGGACTCCTCTTTAATGCATAAGCATATTCTCATAAGAGATTGAGGATTAAGGTCCAAGCTAAAACTTCCACCATGATGCATGGCTTTGGTTGGCGGCCCAATGTTCTTCTCTAACAATATGCATATTAATTCAACCCACGGTAAATCACCCTTACTTCAGACAAGACGAACATGCATAGCAACTCACATGATATTCAACAAAAGTGTGACAGTTGATGGCGTCCCCAGAAACATGGTTACCGCTCAGCAAGCAACTTATAAGAAATAAGATACATAAGCAACATATTCTTTACCACAATAGTTTTTAGGCTACTTTTCCCATGAGCTATGTATTGCATGGTTAGTTTGCTTAGTACAGGTGGAGGTTAGCAAAAAGACTGGGAGCGACCAACTAAGAGAGCAATGACGGTCATAATCATGCAGAGCGACAAAGCAATATTGAATCAGGCATGGTAGTTATATCGCTACTTAGAAATAAAAGATCATCAAGGCTTGACAGACTTTCTTTACAGTCTTGAATATGCGTGAGCATACGCCAAGTCAATCAAAATAAATTCTCGAAGGAAGATATTACTAAACCATACCATATCATAGGCAAACAAACCAAGTTGGTACTCCAATAACACATTGGGAACCCCCCAGCTATTCGAGATTAACCAAAAGAAAACCTGAACTACTAAGCACCATCATGAAAGTAGCATCTTTATCATAGACACATTAACCCATGCAACGGAAGCAAACTCTCTTAATAAGGTGAGCATGGTAATTAAAGAGAGTTCCAGCAACCAACTAAATAAAAGCTCTTGAAAAGATAAGCATGAATACTAAGAGCAGAGCACGATAGTAGCTATTAAAACACGAAGAACACACACAGCATAGATATACATGAAAATTCTATGTAATGTTCTAGGTAGAGGTGGAGCGTGTTTCTCTCCCACATAAAGGAATGCTGGGTTCCGACTCGTTATGAAAAACTAAAAAGAAAACTAAAAGCAAGACGCTCCAAGCATAGCACATAACACATGAAGTGATAAAAATATAGCGAAACGAAAGACGAACTGATAGTGTTGATGGAGAAGGGGATGCACGGGGGGCATCCCCAAGCTTAGACGCTTGAGTCTCCTTGAATATTTCTTGGGGGTGCACGGGGGCATCCCCAAGTTTGAGCGCTTGACACTCCTGAATCTTTTTATCATCTTCCCTCGCACACTTGAAAACTCCCTTCATACACAACTCATCATAATCTGATTAGCGAGGTTAGTACTCTTAATAAAATAATTATACCTTGCTGGAAATAAGGATATTCTTGAAGTTCTACTGTTTCTCAAGATTTCCAAAAGGTTTTCGCAAAGAAAAAGCAAGTTCTCAATTTGCAAAGTGAAGGTAAGGCAAAACAGGACATAATCTGTGAAAAACAGAACAACAGGCAGTAATTGACCTGTTCGGGATACTTCTGCAACTCAAATCAAAAAACTCAGAACTGACGCACGAAAGACAATTATATAGAGAACGCTGTCGAAATAATTCAGACCAAAAAGATGATCTGGTGATTTTATACGAATTTTTCTATCCAAGGACAGAATCTGTTTCCTGGACAGCACCTCACAACTTTTGAACTTTCTAGCTATCAGAGGCTATACTTGGCACAAATATGAAAAGCAAAGATACAATGATGATGCTACAACAGTAAACAACATCAAGACACAACAAAAGCAAAAAATTTATTCATGTGGGCTGCCTCCCAAAAGCGCTTTCTTTTATGCCTTTAAGCTAGGCATAATGCATAGATCAAGTTTTATCAAGAGTAAAAGAATAGCTAGCCCGTACAACGGACTCAAAAGGTAACTTGATCTTCTTTCAAGGGAAGTGTTTCATCCCTTTCTTGAGAGGAAACTGAAATTTTATATTACCCTCTTTCATGTCAATGACAGCACCAACGGTGCGCAAAAAGGGACGTCCCAAAATAATTGGACATGAAGGATCACATTCAATATCCATAATAGTGAAATCAACGGGCACATAATTATCATTGACAACAATAAGAACATCGTCGATCCTCCCCAAAGGTTTCTTTATGGAAGAATCAACGAGACGAACACCAAAAGAACAAGAATCATAAGGTTTCAATTTAAGCATATCATATATCCTTTTGGGCATAACAGAGGTACTAGCACCAACATCACATAATGCATAACAAGAGAAGTCATTCAAATTAATTTTTATCATAGGATCCCAACCATCTTCTAGCTTTCTAGGTATGGAGGCTTCTACTCTAAGTTTCTCCTCCCTAGCTTTGATGAGAGCATTAGTGATATGCTCGGTGAAGGCAAGGTTAAGCGTGCTAGTGCGGAGATCTCTAGACATCTTGTGAAGGAAATCAATAACTTCGGTAAGAGTGCAATTATCAAAATCAAGGTCACGAGCATCAAGTAAAGTGGTAGTGGTGTCCTTAAGGTTCACTTGTTTGGTAGTTTCTATAGTCATAGCATCACCATTAATAGGTCCATTGGGACCAGGAGTACATTGGGTGCTAAGAGTGTGAACATCCTCAATAACTTGGATAGTAGCAACAGTGTGGTGGGTAGGAAGGCTCTTAATTCTTTCCTCTTCCTCCCTTTCTCTAGCCCATCTTTCTTTTAGCTTAGCCATCATCCTAATGTTTTCATTAATTTGTACTTGAGTAGCATTAATAGGGATGACTTCCCTCTCCTTAAGTGGAGAAGTTTCAATTTTTAGCAATTTTACCTCATTGGCTAAGTGGTCTACCTTAAAAGAAAGATCATCTAGTTTATGTAGTTTCTCTTCTACATTCTTATTAAAGGCTTTTTGTGTAGTGATGAAATCTCTAAGCATAGTCTCTAGTTCAGTATTGGAGTTCTTGGTACTAGGATAAGCATTGTTGTTCCCATAAGAGTTAGAGGGGAACGGTCTAGAATTGTTACCAAAGTTACTCCTATAAGCATTGTTGTTAAAATTGTTTCTAGAGATAAAGTTCACATCTACTTGTTCTTGAGCAATCAAAGAATTTAAAGGAACATCACGAGGATCAACAGTAGATTGCTTCGAAAGTAGAGACATGATCAAGTCAACTTTTTCATTGAGGGAGGAAATCTCCTCGACAGAGTTTACCTTCCTACCTGTTGGAGCGCGTTCGGTGTGCCATTGGGAATAGTTGGTCATCATCTCATCGAGAAGCTTCGTGGCAGCACCAAGTGTAGTTGACATAAAAGTTCCTCCCGCGGCCGAATCTAACAAGTTCCGCGAGGTAAAGTTCAAGCCTGCATAAAAAGTTTGGATAACCATCCAAGTAGTCAAACCATGAGTAGGACAGTTCTTGATAAGAGATTTCATACGTTCCCAAGCTTGGGCAACGTGTTCATTATCCAATTGTTTAAAATTCATTATGTTACTTCTAAGTTGGATAATTTTAGCAGGTGGATAGTATTTTCCGATAAAAGCATCTTTGCACTTGTCCCATGAATCTATGCTATTTCTAGGCAAAGACTGAAACCAAATTTTAGCTCCTCCTCTCAAGGAGAAAGGAAAAATCTTAAGCTTAACAATATTACCATCTATTTCTTGGTACTTTTGCATATCACAAAGTTCAACAAAGTTGTTCAAGTGTAAAGCAGCATCATCTCCAGCACCGGAGAATTGATCTTTCATGACTAAGTTCAGTAAAGCAGGTTTAATTTCATATGAAGGTGCTGAAGTGGCAGGTGTAGTGATAGGTGTGCTGATAAAGTCATCGTTGTTGTGACTAGTGAAGTCACACAACTTGGTGTTCTCGGTGGAACCCATAGTAGCAAGCAAGCAAGATAACTATTTTTGTGATTTTCGATAAAAGGAACTAAAGCAAAAATGAAAAGTAAACTAACAAGACTAAAAAGCAAAGGTAAAAGATAGCATGCAACTCCCCTATCCTGAAGAGTGGAGTCCCCGGCAACGGCGCCAGAAAATACTCCTTGATGGGCCTCGAACCCCTCGTTGGTTACCCCAAGTGGAAGGTGTAAGATGCAGTAAGTAGAAGTGTTTTCCCTTAGCAAAGATGCCAAGGATCGATTCCCCAGAGACTCCTAGGTTCAACAAGTAGGTGTCAATTGCTACGGCGCCAGAATAGTAGCAACCAACATGGACCTGCACACAGATACAAATAACTTTGCTCCCAACGAGTACATAGAGGTTGTCAATCCCTCCGGCCTTGTAGTTCACAAAGGATTAAAAGCAATGATAGTAGTGATAGATAGTTTTGCAATAGTAGATAATAATGGAAAGTAAATAGTGGATGTGATCAATGATGGTAATATGGACCGGAGTCTCATGATGTTCACTAGTGATGTCTCTCTCCCAAAAGATGATAAAACAGCTATGTGAGGTAAACGAATTACAGCTGGGCAATTGATAGGACCACGAACGCAAACCAATGCTGACTACATTGCAAGAAAGGTGAAGGTTCAAAGCATGGGCGGTACGCCAAAGTAAGTAGACCGAAATCCATCAATATCTACTACTAATCATCCACCTTGAGATATCTATCCAGAACATCTCGCTGGTATTAAGTTGCGAGTCCCACCCATAGTGTAAACTCAATGCAACAGACAACTGCATTAAAAGAACTTTGCGTAAAGTAAACAATCCTTGCACCCGCGGGCACAAGCACCGTTGTTTTCCCCCTTGTGGCAACAGCACATCCCCTAGACTCATGTTTCTGTCACTCAAGCTAGTCATCGAGGGGCATGAACCCACAATCGAGCATAATGTTCCCTCTTGGAGTCACTACCTATTACTCGGCCAAAGCAATAAATAACAACGGAGAACATGCAAGAATTACTTATGAACTAAAATATAAAAGAGGTGAATCAAATATATTACTCAAGATCAATCTGAACATAATCTCATAATCCATCGGATCCCAGCAAACTCAACATAGCAACAGCATAAGGATTACATAGGTGCCTCGATCATGTAGGGCAGCTCACGAGGACTAATTAGTGAAGCACAAGAACGGGAGGAGAACATCACATAGCTACTGGTCATGGACTCATGGTCCAAGGGAGACTACTCACGAGTCATCCGGGAGGCGTCCATGGTGGTGGAGAAGCTCCCGGTGGTGATCCTCCCCTCCGGCAGGGTGCCGGGAAGAGTTCTCCTGGTGCTCCCGATCTTGGAAGCGGCGGCGGCGGCAGAACAGAGATGGGATCGCGAAAAAAGTTCCTGTTCTGAGGGTTACGGAGGACCCTTTAAATATATGCCAAAGTAGGGCACCGGGGGAGCCTCAAGGGGCCCAGGCGCCCCCCCGGCGCGGCCCAGGGGGGTGGCGCGCCCACAGGGCGCCTGGAGCCCCTGTGCCCCCCCCCAGGCTGCCCTTCGGACGCAGTGTTGTTTCCGGATCGCTGATTTTTTATATAATTTTTCTGGATTTTTCTGGGCAGTTCTCGAAACGTGAAAACCTGAAATACAAAAACAGCCGAAAACAGAAACTGGCACTGGGGTGCACTGGATTAGTAAGTTAGTCCAAATATGATCAAAAGTGTATGGAAGTGTATGAATATCATAGCAATATCACCCAAAAGTGGCATAGAGCAAGCAGAAATTATAGATACGTTTTGGACGTATCATGTGTTCTTTGTCTTTCCATAACTGTTGTCATGTTTAGCTCTTAGTTTTCATGCTTTTCTTTTTAATGAGCTTTTGTTTAGTTGGTTGCTGAACTCTCTTGAGTTTTCATGTTTATCTTGTTAAGAGAGTTTGCCTGTTGCACTGAGTTGTGTGTCTTAACTTAAAGTAGGTAATTGAGGTTGTTATTTAATTTTAGTAGTAACTTGCAATAGTTTTGAGGTATTGCCATGAGTAATGTCTGAACTTTTGGTGTCAAGAGCTTTAGCCTATTAGTGATAGATGTCGTATTTTGGGCAATCCGTGTTTATTTTCGAAAACCTACAAAATAGTTGAGAACTTTAGCTACTAGATGGATCACTAATCTTTGGAGGGATCGAATATTAGAGTACACTCACGTACCATGAGTCGAGGATGCGCAAGGATAACCAAACCCCCATACACTCCTCCTCGGGGTACTTGTCTCTTTGTGAACCTCCTAATTAGATTGAGAGTTACCAATAATAAGTGCATGAGTTCTTCGGACTAATGTGAGTATTCGAAAGTTGACACTTCCACCTAGCCATATTTTTCTAGCCTCTTCGGTACCGTGCATTGCCCTTTCTCACCTCGAGAGTTGGCGCATACTTCGCCGGTGCATCCAAATCTTTGGCACGATACGCTCTGTCATCATAAGCCTCATTATATCCTTCCTCAAAACAGCCACCATACCTACCTATGAAGGCATTTCCATAGTCTTTCCGAGATACATTGCCATGCAACATCCATCTTCTCATGACTTGATCTTCATGTCATACATGCTTTTTGCTTGATCGATGAGCCGCATGCTAGTTGGGCCTTGCCCTAATCATTGCTACATGACGCGCTAGTATCATTGCATATCCTGCTACACGGGCAGAGGCATACATTTGCATACATCATGATAGTTTCATTTTCTTTATGTTGAGTACTTTTGTAAAGTGTGAAAGATCTTCTATACTTCTTGTAATACATAGAGTGTTGCCCCTAAAGTGAGGAAAAGATCCCAAAGAGGACAAAATCAAAAGATCCCAACGAGGACAAATGAGAGTTAAATAGAAGAGCCATTGAGGCCACAAAAAAATAAAAATAAAATATAGAAAAAAGAGAAAAAGAAATAAAAAGAGAGAAGGGGGCACACTACTATTCCTTTTGAGAGATCCACACTCGTACTCCATCTTATACCTTGTACTCCATAGAGATTATCATTCATGCATATAGCTATGTGGGGACCTTCACACTATAGAACTTGGCTTGTATATTCCAATGATGAGCCTCCTCAAAAGAGCTCTAGGTCTTCTTGAGCGAGCAAGTTGGATGCACCCCCACTAGTTCCATTGGAGAGCTTACCTTAGCTCATATGTGCATCCGTTGCATGGCAATCCCTACTCCTCACATCATATCTATCATTTGGCTTTCTCTCGCCTATGATTGTCCTCATTGATGTGAGCCTTTCACACCTTTTTTGTCTTCCCCCTTCATCATTTTTCTCTCTTTGCCATCCTAAGTGTCAACTTTCTTGCTTACGCTCATCCATTGCATGAGTGCTCAAAATATCGAAAGGGAGTGGATCATTTTGACTTGTACCTGGCTAGTGGTCTGGGGATGAGTCAAGATAAGATTCCAAAGAAGACCAAGTGTGAAACTTTAGTAGATTAAGTTCTCAACAATACAAAAACTATGTTTTACTCTCTCGTATATCCCTATCCCCTTTCTTGCACGCAAACACCATTTGGAGACATTCGAGTCACGGACAACGAGAGCTCTTGCACCTTTATGTTCTTATGTTGCTTGTTACAATTCTAATATAGACTCTTGCTTGTTATGACTTGAATTGAATTACATGCCTTGATTGCTTTACTTAAAAAGTTCTTATATGGTTGGTAGCATGTCACCATAGAAATTATGCTTGTTATCATTTACCTACTCGAGGACGAGCAGGAATTAAGCTTGGGGATGTTGATACGTCCAAAACGTATCTATAATTTCTGCTTGCTCCATGCTTCTTTTGTGTGATATTGCTATGATATTGATGCACTTACATACACTTTTGATCATATTTGGACTAACCTATTAACTCAGTGCACCACAGTGCCAGTTCCTGTTTTCTGCTGTTTTTCTATTTCAGGTTTCCTCCATATTAAAAGTGCTCCAAAAATTCCAGGAAAAATATAGGAAAAATCAGCGTATAGGAAGCTTCGCGAAGAACCAAAGATGGGCCAGAGGGGAACCAGGGGAGGCCCAGGCGGCCACCTGGCGCGGCCCCACCCCTGGCCGCGCCAGGGGGCGCCTGGGGCCCCTGCTCCGCCTCTGGCTGCCCCCCTTCGCATATATATCCCTCTCGTCCCGAAACCCTCGAGGACAGAACCCTTTTTCGTGATCTCGCCTCTGTTCCGCCGCCGCAGCGCTTCCAAGATCGGGAGCATCAGGAGAACTCTTCCCGGCACCCTGCCGAAGGGGAGAACCACCACCGGGAGCTTCTCCACCACCATGGACGCTTCCCGGATGAGTCGTGAGTAGTCCACCTTGGACCATGGGTCCATGATCAGTAGCTATGTGATGTTCTCCTCCCCTCTTTGCCCTTCATGGTTTAGACCTCGTGAGCTGCCCTACATGATCGAGGCACATATGTAATCTTTCTGCTGTTGCTTTGCTGAGTTTGCTGGGATCTGATGGATTATGAGACTATGTTCAGATTGTGTTTGAGTAATATATTTGATTCTCCTCTTTTATATCTTTGTTCTTGAGTAATTCTTGCATGTTCTCCGTTGCTGTTTATTGCTTTGGCCAAGTAGTAGGTAGTAACTCCAAGAGGGAGCGTTATGCTTGATTGTGGGTTCATGCCCCCTGATGACTAGCTTGAGTGACAAAAACATGAGTCTAGGGGATGTGCTGTTGCCACAAGGGAGAAAACAACGGTGCTTGTACTTGCGGGTGCAAGGATTGTTTACTTTACGCAAAGTTTTTTTAATGCAGTTGTCTGTTGCTTTGAGTTTACACTTTGGGTGGGATTCGCAACTTAATACCAGCGAGATGTTCTGGATAGATATCTCAAGGTGGATGATTAGTAGTAGATGAAGATGGATTTCGGTCTACTTGCCTTGGCGTACCGCCCATGCTTTTGAGCCTCTACCTTTCTTTGCAGCATAGTTAGCATTGGTTTGCGCACATAATCATGTCAATTGCCCAGCTGTAATTTGTTTACCTCGCTTTGCTGTTTTATCGTCTTTTGGGAGAGAGACATCACTAGTGAACATCATGGGACCCCGGTCCATATTACCACCGCTGATCACACCTTCTATTTACTTCCTGTTTTTATTTCCTAGTTGCAGTCATAGCTATCATTATTATCTCTTGTGTTTGATCCTTTGTAAACAACAAGGTCGGAGGGATTGACATCCTCTCTGTACTCGTTGGGAGCAAAGTTATCCGTATCTGTGTGCAGGTCCCGTCAACCGCTAAGTTTCTGGCGTCGTTGATACCTACTTGTCGACCCTCGGAGTCTCACGGGATTCGATCCTTGGTATCTTTGCCAAGGAAAATTTGCCGCTACGCTACATCTCAACCTTCCACTTGGGGTAACCAACGAGGGGCGAGAAGCCATCAATCGATATGATCTCCTTGATACTCTTTATGTTTTATTTCTTTTTATCATGACCCAAGTGAGGTGACTCAACACTAATCTTTATTATATAGCTCACGGACTCGATTACAAAGGATAAAGCTCACGAAGCAAAAGCTCACAACTAGATCATGGTAACTTTATTCTACTAGATCAAGATACTACCAAAAGGATCGAACTAAGTAAAATGATAAATATATTAGTGATGGTGATACGATACCGGGGTCACTCCCCCAAGCTTGGCAGTTGTCAAGGGGAGTGCCCATACCCATATGATTATGTCTCCTTCTTCGGGGGTGGTGATGATGGAGTTGTTGATGATGTAGGCTTGTTGTTCATCTTCCAAGGCATGGGCTCACCAACGTCGAAGGATGATCGAGTCTCCGGGATACTCAAATCTGCAGCCAAACTCATGTTCTTGAATCTATATTCATACTCACAGTTTTGGTTCTGCAGGTCATAGATCTGGGCTTGGAGGTGATCGATCTTCTCTTGAAGATTGGAGATGGCTTCCCCGAAGATCCTTGAGTCCATCTTGAGGTTGTTGGCAAGCTCCAAGATCATCATGTGGTTGGCGTCGAGTCCTCATTCCACCATGAAGAACCTGTCCTTGGGGTGTTGGAGGACGCCATGAGGATCTAGATCTGTCAAAAATAGGAGCTGGAAACGAAAACAGAGGATTTTTGCGTGATACAGGGGTCAAAACCTTCGGGAGTATATATAATGATTTTTTCCCGAACAAAAGGAGTAACCCACAAGAAAACGGAGTCCAGGGGACACACGGAGTGTCCTCGAGGCAGGGGACGCGCCCTCCACCCTCGAGGACGCCTCGTGTCTCTTCGGGACTGCGGTTTATTTTTCTATTTTTCTAAATATTCCAAAACAGAGAAAAATTGCCTTTAGAACTGTTTTGGAGTCGGTTTACTTACCGTATCACATACCTCTTCCTTTTTGGAGGCTGAATCGTTCTGTAAAGTGTCCCTTATGTATTCCTCCGGGGTTACGGTTTAAATTACATTGGTTTCAACATTTATAGGATTACCTGAGATATAATGTTTAATTCTTTGACCGTTCACCACCTTCGGATTTGTGCCTTCGAAGTTGTTGATTTTTATGGCACCGGAATGATAGACCTCTTCGATAACGTAAGGTCCTTCCCACTTGGAGAGAAGTTTTCCTGCAAAAAATCTTAAACGAGAGTTGTATAGCAAGACATAATCACCTACGTTAAACTCACGCTTTTGTATTCTTTTGTCATGCCATCTCTTAACTTTTTCTTTAAACAGCTTGGCATTCTCATAGGCATGGGTTCTCCATTCATCGAGACAGCTAATGTCAAATAACCTCTTCTCACCGGCAAGTTTGAAATCATAATTGAGCTCTTTGATAGCCCAATTTGCCTTATGTTCTAGCTCAAGAGGTAAATGACAAGCTTTTCCATATACCAGCTTATATGGAGACATACCCATAGGATTTTTGTATGCAGTTCTATAGGCCCATAATGCATCATCTAGTTTCTTGGACCAATTCTTCCTAGACCTATTAACTGTCTTTTGCAAGATTAATTTCAACTCCCTATTACTTAGTTCTACTTGACCACTAGTCTGTGGGTGATAAGGTGGTGCAATTCTATGGTTGACATCATACTTAGCCAGCATCTTACGGAAAGCTCCATGAATAAAGTGTGAACCACCATCAGTCATTAGATATCTAGGGACTCCAAACCTCGGAAATATAACTTCTTTAAGCATCTTAATAGAAGTGTTATGATCAGCACTACTAGTTGGAATAGCTTCTACCCACTTAGTAACGTAATCAACAACAACTAAAATGTGTGTGTACCCATTAGAGGCAGGAAAAGGTCCCATATAGTCAAAGCCCCAAACATCAAATGGTTCAATAACAAGTGAATAATTCATAGGCATTGCTTGACGTCTACTAATATTACCAATTCTTTGACATTCATCACATGATAAGACAAACTTACGGGCATCCTTGAAGAGAGTAGGCCAATAAAAACCAGATTGCAATACCTTGTGTGCAGTTCTGTCTCCCGCATGGTGTCCTCCATAAGCTTCGGAGTGGCACTTGCATAGGATCTGTTCCTGTTCATGCTCAGGTACACAACGTCTAATAATACCATCTACTCCTTCTTTATAAAGATGTGGGTCATCCCAAAAGTAATGTCTCAAATCATAGAAGAACTTTTTCTTTTGCTAGTATGTGAACCTAGGAGGTATAAACTTAGCAACAATATAATTAGCATAATCAGCATACCAAGGAGCAGTACGAGAAGTATTTATGACAGCTAATTGTTCATCAGGAAAGCTATCATCAATAGGTTGTGGGTCATCAAGTATATTCTCCAACCTAGACCAGTTATCTACTACGGGGTTCTCAGCTCCCTTTCTATCAATAATATGCAAGTCAAATTCTTGCAGCAAGAGAACCCATCTAATAAGTCTATGTTTAGCATCTTTCTTTTCCATGAGGTATTTGATAGCAGCATGATCAGTGTGAGTAGTTACTTTAGAATCAACGATATAGGGTCTAAACTTATCACAAGCAAATACAACTGCTAAAAATTCTTTCTCAATGGTGGCATAATTTCTTTGGGAACTATCTAGAGTTTTACTAGCATACTGAATAACATTCAATTTCTTATCAACTCATTGCCCTAAAACAGCACCTACAGCATAATCACTAGCATCGCACATAATCTCAAAGGGTAAATTCCAGTCAGGAGGCTGGACAATAGGTGCAGAGATCAATGCTTTCTTAAGTATTTCAAATGCTTCTAGACAATCATCATCAAAGACAAAAGGAATATCTTTTTGTAAGAGATTAGTCAGAGGCCTGGAGATTTTGGAGAAGTCCTTAATGAACCTCCTATAAAACCCGGCATGACCAAGGAAACTTCGTATACCTTTGATATCTTTAGGGCATGGCATCTTTTCAATGGCCTCAACTTTAGCTTTGTCCACTTCAATACCTCTTTCAGAAATTTTATGTCCCAAGACAATGCCTTCATTAACCATAAAGTGGCACTTGTCCCAATTCAAGACAAGGTTAGTGTCTTCACATCTCTGCAAAACTCGATCAAGGTTGCATAAGCAATCATCAAAAGAAGTTCCGTAAACGGAGAAATCATCCATGAATACCTCAACAATCTTTTCACAAAAATCAGAGAATATAGCCATCATGCATCTTTGAAAGGTAGCAGGTGCATTATATAAACCAAAAGGCATACGTCTATAAGAAAAGGTACCGAAAGGACAAGTAAAAGTGGTCTTTTCTTGATCCCCTTTTGACACAGGTATTTGCTAGAAACCTGAATAACCATCTAGAAAGCAGAAATGAGTATGTTTGGATAACCTTTCTAACATTTGATCAATAAATGGCAAGGGGTAATGATCTTTCTTAGTAGCTTTATTTAACTTACAAAAATCAATTACCTTCCTATAAACCTGTAACTATTCTTTGCGGGATCAATTCATCTTTATCATTAGGGACGACAATCATACCTCCTTTCTTAGGAACACAATGGACAAGACTTACCCACTGGCTATCAGCAACTGGATAGATAATACCTGCCTCTAGAAGCTTTAGTATTTCCTTCCTTACCACTTGTTTCATCTTAGGATTTAACCGTCGCTGATGATCAATAACTGGTTTAGCATTTTCTTCCAATTTTATCTTGTGTTGGCATATAGTGGGACTAATGCCCTTAAGATCATCCAGAGTATATCCAATAGCAGCTCGGTGCTTCTTCAGAGTTTTCAATAATGTTTCTTCTTCCTGCTCTGAAAGGTTAGCACTAATAACAACAACATATATCTTCTTTTCATCAAGATAAACATACTTAAGATTATCAGGCAAAGGTTTAAGTTCAAACACGGGATCACCCTTGGGTGGAGGAGGATCCCCTAGGATTTCAACAGGGAAGTTGTTTTTCAATACGGGTCCCTGTTTAAAGAATATTTCATCTATTTCCCTTCTCTCATTCATATGCATATCGTTTTCATGATCGAGCAAGTATTCTTCTAAAGGGTCGTTAGGTGGCACGGCAATAGAAGCAAGACCAATAATTTCATCTTTACTGGGTGGTGCCTCTTCAAGGGGTTGTGTCGGGGATATACCCCGCGGCGTAAACCGGCCGGAAGTATAACCCGGCCGGACGTGGCGTTTTACTTGAGACCCGTTTTACACTTGGCGATTCACTGGCGAACCTCCCTGATGAGACGGTTTACAAGCAACCTGCCTGAACATTATTATTCACCGGTAACCCGGCGGGCGGATCACGGATGACAAGGTCCAAGGCCCAGAAGGCCGGTTCATGTTATGGTGGGCCGGTTTATGAGGAAAGCACAAGGAACATTTTTCTACAAAGGAAGCAAGACTAGGACTCCTTGTAATAGATTAATCCTAATCCTACTAGGACTAGTCATGTAACCCGCCCCTTCAACATATATAAGGAGGGGCAGGGCTCCCCAAAGAGGGACAAGTTCTCACAAGTTAGAGGCGTCATATTCTTTAGGGCTAGACACAAAGAGCCGGTTTACCGGCGACACCATGAGGATCATAATGAGACCTAGCCTCAAACAGCATGTAGGGCTATTACCGGATGATGTTTCCCGGGGCCTGAAGCTGTCTAAATCCTTGTCATGCGTTGCGTCTCTCGATTCCGCTCAACCCCTCTCAAGCTACCACATAGATGCGTTGGCCTCCTGACTAAGTCCTCACACTAGGACATCTGCCGTGACAATTCCACGACAGTTGGCGCCCATCGTGGGGCCTGCGCACGATGGTGTTGAGTTCTTGGCGGGATCTCTTCAGGGATCGAGGAGCTCGCGAATAGACAGATGAAGATTTGAGTTTAAGAAAATTAAGATGGCATCGGCGTGTTAAACCACAAGTTGCCAAGACGTCGACTTCCGCTGCTGCATGTTTCTCGCACGCGTCAAGTACGGATGAAGCACGAAATTACTACTGTTACTTCTTGCCAAAAAATTAAAAGTGTTGCTGGGCGTTGTGATTTCCGCCGCAGCAATAAGGAAAGAAAAATCAGGTACGATTACAACCTAGAGGAGGTAGTTGTGGACTTGTCAACCCAATCAAGACAGTTGGAGTCGCCTCCGACTCTGTGCTACGCTTCTCGTCGCTCGGCCACGAGCCGCCGGCCACCTCCTCCGCGGTGGTTAGCTCTGGCCGCGGCCTCGCCCCGAGCACCTCCTGTCTTCGCTGCTGTGACCCGCCTCTGCTGCGCCGGCCGCTGTTGAGCCGCTCTCGTCGCTCCGTCTCCGGTTCAAACACTGTCCCGAGCCGCTCTTCCTCTGCTTGCAAGCCGCTCCGAGGCAGCCGTCTCGCCCCGCGCCGCGGCCTTGTCGAGCCGCCCTGCTCCATCTCCGCCGGCTGCGCCAAAGCGGGCCTCACCTAGCCTCGCTTCCAAATCAACTCGATGGCCTGGCCTCGTTCTGCCTTCGGCTCAGATCCACCAGCCACCATCGAGTCTCACCACTCCTGAACCGTCTCGACAGAGTCACCTCTCGTCCGAGTCACCATCGGACCTCACTGTGCCTGAGCCGCCCGACGCCCTAGCCGCCTCTGGCTGTAGCTAGCCTCTGGCCGTGGCTGGCCTCGCATCCCTGCTTCGTCGCTCACATCTGATGTACGCGGGCCGGGCTTGGTTGCTTCCACCGTGCCCAGAACCGCTGTGAGGACCCGTTGCCGCACGGCCTCCTCAGCAAGTCGCCCGAGCTGCCGCATCTCGCTCCGGCCTTGAGTCGCCCACGTCTACCTGCGAGCCGCAGCAGGATAGCCGCCACACCTGAACCATGGCCGCAACCTCGCCTTCCGAGAAAGAAATTGTTTTGTCCGTAATGACTACAGTGATGAGGTTCATCCCTTTTGCAAGGGCAAGACAGAGGGGTTAAATCTTCATTGCAAATACGGAGGGAGTACTTTTGAGTAGTCAAATCAAATCAGCAATTGTGGAGAATCATCAAACATTAAGTACTCCATGTCGGCCACAACTGATGTTCGTAAACACGCACGGTACGCCTCGCATGATGAGGCCACGGCCTCCGTCGCCTCCTCTGCTGCAAGCTATTCCGGCTGGAGCAGGCCTCGAGGCGTTCGCCGGTTCACCGCTTCTGCTCCGGGCCTTGATCTGCCTCACTACCACCTCCGGCTCCCTACAGCACCGCGCCTCCGCCTGGCCTTGTCACACCACGGCCACCCTCGCTCTGGCCTGCTTCTGTGGCCGAGCTGCTCTCTTGTGGCATCTGACTAAAGATAAAGATAAGGGTTAGGCCGGCTGGCAAAAGGTGTGACCGTGGATCGGTCAATGTGACCCAAGCCGATTGATCTGGTTGTCTAAACTCGGTATACTCCGTCAGCGTACATCCGGCAAAAATATCAGGTGATATCCATCCAAATTTATTTTATTACACGTATTGTTTTTATCAAAGAACAATTACTCTGGTATGTGGTAAAATTTTCGCAGGACCATTATTCATTACAAAGGTGTTGCGCCAATATTATTTTTGCACTAGCACGTTCGTGCCATGCTGCTGGACGGATACATGCGCAAGGCGCCGCCCTCGCTACATCAACACGACGCGGCTGCCTCGCCCGTCCACCGCACCTGCGATGGACTCGCCCATCCACGCCGCTTACCGCGTTTGCGAATGACTCGCCCGTGCGCACCGGCTTACAATGACGCGGTCGGTTCGGCCGTGATTGATTTGGGCTTTGCCGTGGTGATCATCACCTCCATGGTGGATAATTTCTGGTCTAATATATCAGGTGAAATCCATCCATTATATTTTTATATTACATATCGCTTTCTTTAAAAGAGCAATTACTCCGGCTTGCAAGGTTATCAAATGCAGGGCTCTAAAACCGTCACGGTGTCGTTTTAAACCACAAGTACATCGTCTTCCTTGCGGGTGTTGCATCCAAACCGTCGCTGCGAGCTGCCTGTGGTCCTGCTCCTGCCATGCTCATCTTGCGGGCTTTAACCACCGGGTTATCTTTGAGGTCTCCTCGAGAAAATGATTAAAGTGCCATTGAAATCGCTTCGGATTGTTCATGGACGGTATATATATATATATATATATATATATATATATATATATATATATATATATATATATATGAGGATCATCTATCATCCAGACAAAGTCAGGTGATGTCTATCTAAGTCTATTTTATTGGCAAATATTATCTTTGTCAAAGAACAGTTACTTTGATCCGTATATTTTGATATGTAGGACAGTTATTTATTATTAAACATAGTTTATACCATGGGTACAGAGCACGCGCGGGCAACGTCATGCCCGGCGTTTGTCTGTGCCACATTACACGGTGAATGGACGCGTGCAAGACGCCGCCCTTACGGCCCGGTTTACATCAACTTGCTGGGACCGCGCCTATGATTGACTCGCTTGTCCGTGTCGGATTATGGCCGCGATTGTCTTTACCGTTCGTCTCTTACGGTCTGGTCTACATCAACATACCGAGTCGCACCTGTCTACACGAGCTGTTTATTGAGTATGAGGAAGTCACAGCTTGGGTAGCCCGATTTTCTTTCAACAAAATGAAGACAAATTATCATATACTATCAATCGCCGTCTGCACAAGGTGGCTCAATGGGTAGGCGCACAAGTCGCCGCCACTACAGTTTGGTTAATTTCAAATCGCCAGTTGGAAGGAGCCATTGGCCGAGTTGCTGACACGGCTCATACGGGATCATTGATAACCCGCCGCAGTCACCTCAAATTTCTATGGATTCATATGGCGCTGTCAACAACAATGATGGACACCTTATGCTATGATCAAATATGGAGAGTCTCAAGCCAACTCCTTGAGCGGTCTCAAGACTCGGGGGCTACGATGACATGACTCAAATATCCGGTTTACAATCCGGTTCAAGGGAAATCTGTCTCCTACAAAGCTCTGAAGCTCTCAATATCCGGTTTAACATCCGTTTCAAGAAAAATAATCTATTGCAAGTTCGAGTTCTCAGGAAAAATTAAAGGGACCAAAGAGAGTTTGTTGCACAGCACAACTCAAACATAGGCACCCGGCGAGCACAGCTCAGAAATATGTCACTTGGGGGTTTCTGTTTATAAAGTGCAGTTCAGACTACCCTCCTGATCCGGCGACCAAACCAAGACCATCATAAGAGTATCACATGGGGGCTTCTGTGTGCAAGGGAGTCCCTATGGCCTCTTAAACCGGCGACTACATCAAGACCATCATAAGAGCACAGCTCTGGTTGCTACAGCAATTTCCACATGATGATGAGGGGCAAAAGAGAGTTTTGATGCCAAGCACAACTCAAACATAGGCCCCAACGAGCCATGCTCAAATGCTACCTGGGGGCTCCTGATGCAAGACATCAGCGAGTTGAAAACTCTTCTAGTAAACACGGCTTGGAAGCTTGGTGTATACACCTAAAACCCCGGATTAACCTGCCTGCATCAAGTAAATCACGCCGTCCAGGTAAACCTGGTATGACCCGTCGAACGTACACACAAGTCAATCCTTCGGGACCCTGAACTTGGTAACGTTAAATTGACGATCATCAAGTGATTACACAAGTCAAATCTTTATGAGATTTTTTGAACTTGGTAGCATTTGGCATTGATGATTTGGTTAAGGATTGCGGATCATCTTAACAGGCTTTGCAAAAATGGTTAATGACAGTAGCCTGGCAGCTCATAAAAGCCTCGAATTTGGAGCCTGGCAGCTCGTAAAAAGCCTCGACTACATGGTCTTATTTGCCCAAAACTTTATTTTTATTTTTTTATGTTTTATCAAATCTTTATCCTCAAGGTCATTGGTTTTTAACCAAGTCCATCAATACAGGGAGTGGACGACTATAAGTTTCCACTACATCTGTCTTTACAGGAGCTCTGGTCTTGGTTATAAACACCAGTACTAACTACAGCTAAACCGGAGTTCATCATAACTCGATTCGGTTCTCATGACGAACCAACAAATAATCAAGGGAGTCGTCAGCACTTCACCTTGGATCATTATTTCTTCCTGTCGGATTAAGGTTTATTGTGGTACACTTAATCAAAGGTAAGATAATGACCGGTGTTTATTAAACCGATCTGGCTTTTGACTATAAGTCGCCAGTATGAGATAAGATAAATGACCGGTGTTTATTAAACCGGCCTGGCTTTTGACTATAAGTCGCCAGTATGAGATAAAATAATGACCGGTGTTTATTAACCCAGCATGATTGTGATCAAACATTACTGGAACATGTCTTCAAACCGGATTATATTCTTCAAATCTTTAAATAGCCAACATGGCTAGATGTTTATTATGGTTATCAATAACCAATATTATGATTGAGGTTTTCAAAGTCGCTTCAGCGCAATGGATATCATATTGTCAGTGGTATGATTTATTTTACAAAGGAATAGTCCCGAGTCGCTGCAGGCTTACAACCCGGCATTTGGGGGCTACATTATTCAAGTTGAGATTACATCAAATATGCAAGTCTCATGTCGCTGCAAGCATGCACCATGACACTTGGGGCTAATGCAAAGTCATTTTTTGCTCACCTTATTGAAGACCCGACTCATCACATTGTAGTGAGACGGCCCTTGGGGGCTACCAATTGCTCCTGTCAATAATTCAAGGTACACAAGTATTAATCCATTATATTGAAGGGTCCATTGCTCAGTTGGTAAAGCACAAAGCTCTTAAGCTTGTGGACGTGGGTTCAAACCCCATGATATGGGAGTTACGTTATATAATGTTATTTTCAATGATTATATCTACAAAGTCCCTGGTCATTATTACATAATGACCCGGCCCTTGGGGGCTACACTGGTTGAAGTTTTTTGAGCATCAGGCAATTACAAGTCCCAGATTGCTGCAAGCATGACAACCCGGCACTTGGGGGCTACATAATATGGAGTATTCAGTTTTTACTAGTGACTGGGATGAACAATCTGGATTTCTTCAAAGTTGCAACATTTATATTGAAACAAGTCTTAAGCTATCACTATGTTCTCTTCTTAAGACTTGGGGGCTACAGGTAATATGCATATAAAGGAGGAACATCTTCAAATTCTCAGTTTCGGGCAAATCAGGAAGATTAATTGTGTAACCCGGCGTTGGCAACAATCATAACCTGGCGTCTATAAACAGTCATGACCCGGAATTATCAGTTTTTATAACCCGGCAATGGTGGTAATCATAAACCGGCATCTTCAAGCCGGCTGGATATCAATTGAATATTTGAAGACCAATATGTTTGTCAAGTCAGAGCATTGAAGGCCGAGTCAAATGGATTCTTGATTTACATTATATCTTCTGCAAGCAAATTGATTATGAAGCTGGTCTATTGACCCGGAGTTTTCAGAAGAAGTGCTTGGATTTTTTGCATTGGTAATGTTTGAACATATCTGCTAAGGAGATTTGCTATGAGATCATGGATACATATCAACGAGGAAATGACAAGGATTTAAGGATGATCAGGTGCCGGTTTAGGAAAATATTTTAACCCGGAGCACAACCTATCAAATTTGTTCTCGTGTTTATGTATGCAGGAAGGATCAAGTTTAACATGGATAAATCCAAATTAAACTGGGGGCTAATGTCGGGGATATACCCCGCGGCGTAAATCGGCCGAAAGTATAACCCGACCGGACTTGGCGTTTTACTTGAGACCCGTTTTACACTTGGCGATTCACTGGCAAACCTCCCTGATCAGACGGTTTACAAGCAACCTGCCTGAACATTATTATTCACCGGTAACCCGGCGGGTGGATCACGGATGACAAGGTCCAAGGCCCAGAAGGCCGGTTCATGTTATGGTGGGCCGGTTTATGAGGAAAGCACAAGGAATATTTTTCTACAAAGGAAGCAAGACTAGGACTCCTTGTAATAGATTATTCCTAATCCTATTAGGACTAGTCATGTAACCTGCCCCTTCAACATATATAAGGAGGGGCAGGGCTCCCCAAAGAGGGACAAGTTCTCACAAGTTAGAGGCGTCATATTCTTTAGGGCTAGACACAAAGAGCCGGTTTACCGGCGACACCATGAGGATCATAATGAGACCTAGCCTCAAACAGCATGTAGGGCTATTACTGGATGATGTTTCCCGGGGCCCGAAGCTGTCTAAATCCTTGTCATGAGTTGCGTCTCTCGATTCCGCTCAACCCCTCTCAAGCTACCACATAGATGCGTTGGCCTCGCGACTAGGTCCTCACACTAGGACATCTGCCGTGACAATTTCACGACAGGTTGTCTACGGAATTTAGCAAAGTTAAAATCATGAGACATATCCCCTAATTCAACAGTAACAATATCTTTCACGCAGTCTATCTTGGCATTAACGGTATTCAAGAAGGGTCTACCAAATATAATGGGGCAGAATGCATCTTGTGGGGAACTAAGAACAAGAAAATCAGCAGGGTATTTAACCTTCCCACACAAGACTTCAATATCTCTAACAATCCCAACTGGTGAAATAGTATCTCTATTAGCAAGCTTAATAGTAACATCAATCCCTTCTAACTCAACAGGTGCAATATCATGCATAATTTCGTTATACAAATCAAGAGGGATGATACTCACACTAGCACCTACGTCACATAAACCATGATAGCAATGATCTCCTATCTTAACGGAGATAACAGGCAAGCCTACAACAGGTTTATGTTTATTCCTAGCATTGGGTTTGGCTATTCTAGCAGAATCTTCTTGGAGGTAAATAACATGTCCATCTAAATCTTCTACCAAGAGATCCTTAACCATAGCAATAATAGGTTCAACTTTAATTTGCTCAGAGGGTGTAGGTGTTCTAGTGTTACTCTTACGAACTACAGTTGAAGCTTGAGCATGATCCTTTATCCTAACAGGGAAAGGTGGTTTCTCAATATAAGCAGTAGGTATAACAGGATCAACATTATAAGTGATAGTCTTTTCTTCAACTTTAATAGGTTCAACTACTTTTACTTCAATAGGGGGATGGTAATTAAACCACTTCTCCTTGGGGAGATCAACATGAGTAGCAAAAGATTCACAGAAAGAAGCTACTATCTCAGAGTCAAGTCCATATTTAGTGCTAAACTCACGGAAAACATCGGTATCCATAAAAGCTTTAACACAATCGAACTTAGGGGTCATACCTGACTCCTTACCTTCGTCAAGATCCCAATCTTCAGAGTTGTATTTAATTCTTTCCAATAAATCCCATTTGAATTCAACAGTCTTCATCATAAAAGAGCCAGAACAAGAATTATCGAGCATGGTGTGATTATTGAGAGAAGGCCGAGCATAAAAATTTTGAATGATCATTTTTCTGGAGAGCTCATGATTGGGGAATGAATATCACATTGACTTAAGCCTCCCCCAAGCTTGAGCGATGCTTTCTCCTTCGCGAGGCCTGAAATTATAAATATAATTACGATCACGATGAACCAGGTGCACAGGGTAGAACTTCTGATGAAATTCCAACTTTAGATGATTATAGTTCCATGATCCCATATCATCGCATAGCCTAAACCATGTCAACGCATATCCCTTCAAAGATAAAGGGAATACCTTCTTCTTGATAACATCCTCGGGCATACCTGCAAGCTTAAACAATCCACAAACTTCATCCACATAGATTAGGTGTAAGTCAGGGTGAAGTGTTCCATCTCCTGTATAGGGATTTTCAAGCAGTTTCTCTATCATACCCGAAGGAATCTCAAAGCAAACATTTTCAATAGGTGCAGTAAGTTGAGGAGCAACTCTTTGCTCTTCTGCTCGGGGTGAAGATACCCCAAACAATCCCCTCAAAGGATTTTGAGCCATAATAACAAGTGACAATAAATTTCAGCACACTATATAAATTTTTCCTTACCAAAGGCGCTTCACTCCCCGGCAACGACACCAGAAAAGAGTCTTGATGACCCACAAGTGTATGGGATCTATCGTAGTCCTTTCGATAAGTAAGCGTGTCGAACCCAACGAGGAGCAGAAGGAAATGATAGGCGGTTTTCAGTAAGGTGTTTTCTGCAAGCACTGAAATTATAGGTAACAGATAGTTTTGTGATAAGATAATTGGTAGCAAGTGACGAAAGGTAAAAGTATATAAGGTGCAGCAAGGTGGCCCAATCCTTTTTGTAGCAAAGGACAAGCCTGGACAAACTCTTATATAAAGGAAAGCGCTCCCGAGGACACATGGGAATTATCGTCAAGCTAGTTTTCATCACGATCATCTGATTTGCGTTCAGTACTTTGATAATTTGGTATGTGGGTGGACCGGTGCTTGGGTGCTGCCCTTACTTGGACAAGCCTCCCACTTATGATTAACCTCTAATACAAGCATCCACAACTACAAAAGAAGTATTAAGGTAAACCTAACCATAGCTTGAAACATATGGATCCAAATCAGCCCCTTACGAAGCAACGCATAAAGTAGGGTTTAAGCTTCTGTCACTCTAGCAACCCATCATCTACTTATTACTTCCCAATGCCTTCCTCTAGGCCCAAATAATGGTGAAGTGTCATGTAGTCAATGTTCACATGACACCACTAGAGGGGAGACAACATACATCTCATCAAAATATCGAACGAAGACCAAATTCACATGACTACTAATAGCAAGACTTCTCCCATGTCCTCAGGAACAAAAGTAACTACTCACAAGACATAATATTGTTCATGATCAGAGGGGTATTAATATGCATAATGGATCTGAACATATGATCTTCCACCAAATAAACCAACTAGCATCAACTACAAGGAGTAATCAACACTACTAGCAACCCACAGGTACCAATCTGAGGTTTGGGTACAAAGATTGGATACAAGAGATGAACTAGAGTTTGAGAGGAGATGGTGCTGGTGAAGATGTTGATGAAGATAGCCCTCCCCAAGATGGGAGAGTTGTTGGTGATGACGGCGGTGATGATTTCCCCCTCCCGGAGGGAAGTATCCCCGGCAGAACAGCTCTGCCGGAGCCCTAGATTAGTTTCCGCCTCGATTCCGCCTCGAGACGACGGCGTCTAGTCCCGAAAGCCTCCTTATGATTTTTTCCAGGTCAAAACACTTCATATAGGAGAAGATGGGCTCCAGGGGCCTGCCGGCTGGCCCTCGAGGCAGGGGGGCGCGCCCTGGGAAGGGGGCGCGCCCCCCACCCTCGAGGCCAGCCGGTGGCCCCTCTCGTGGGTTTCTTTCTCCAAATATTTTTTATATTTTCCGAAACGATGTTCTGTGGAGTTTCAGTGCTTTTGGAGTTGTGCAGAATAGGTTTCCAGAGTTTGCTCCTTTTCCAGCCCAGAATTCCAGCTGCCGGCATTTTCCCTCTTCATGTAAACCTTGCAAAATAAGAGAGAAAAGGCATAAGTATCGTGACAAAACATGTATGAACTGCCCATAATGCAATAGATATCAACTTATAAGCATGATGCAAAAATGGACGTATCAGTTATTATTTATGAAGTCTTGGATGTTTAATGGGCTTTATCATTCACTTTTATATCATTTTTGGGACTAACCTACTAACCTAAAGGCCCAGTCCATATTGCTGTTTTTTGCCTGTTTCAGGGTTTTGCAGAAAAAGAATATCAAACGGAGTCCAAACGGAATGAAACCTTCGCGAGAGATATTTTTGGAGAAAATCACGCACGCGGAGCTTGAGAACCACGTCAGGGGATCAAGATGTGGCCCACGAGGGTGGGGGGCGCGCCCCCCTTCCCAGGACGCGCCCCCCTTCCCAGGACGCGCCCCGTGCCTCGTGGCCCCCTCGTGCGTCCCCCGGTGCCCTCCTTCTTCCTATATAAGTCTACGTACCCCAGAACCTCCGTGAACAGAGAGAAAACTCTAAAACCACCGCCGTACCTTATGTTCCCGTGAAGATCCTATCTTGGCGCCTGTTCCGGAGCTCCACCAGAGGGGGATCCATCACGGATTCCTTCATCATCATCATCATCGCCCTCACCATGAGTTGTGAGTAGTTTACCATAGACCTTTGGGTCCATAGTATAGGAGATATGCCCTACAGGCAATAATAAATGCTATTATTTATCTCCAAGTTCATAATTATGTTTATGTTCCATGCTATAACTGATGTGGTTCCAGAGCCCGTATATTCATAAAGGCTCTGGGGAAAACCCATGTGCACGTGTGGAATAATAAATGGTAAAATGTATTCCTAGCCATGCCTCTAAGACTAGCTCAAGTGTTGCATGATGATTATGTTTTCCCAATCATGGGCATGTCTATGCCAGCAACTTTGAGGGCACAATGTTAAGAGAACATTTGTGTTGAATCGACCCGGATTGATGTTATGCTATGAGATTCATTCATCACAAGTTAATGGTAAATAATACAGAGATGGTTAACGTTTGCATGATTCCTTAGACCATGAGAGTATCGAGTTTCTTCATGCTTGCTTCATGAACTTTGGGGGTTTGTTAAACGTCATCCGTAAATGGGTGGCTATTACGGCGGCTTACTGGTTCATGGAAAAGTATGTCAAGTAACTTGATATCTCAAGATTGGGATTTGCTCCTTCGACGATGGAGAGATATCTCTGGGCCCTCTCGGTGTTACGGTATCCATCATCGTCTGGCCAGACACAGTGTGATTTGATCACAGGGATGCCGGAACACGGAAACGAGAAAAGAGAACAATACCGGTAACGAGGTAACTAGCATAGTGGACAAGTTGTTGATCCACGGGAATGCCAACATGTCTCACCTCGGGTATTTGTAACATATCATGAAGCAACAGGAATAGCACACGGCAACTGGAGGTTCACTCGAATATTCATTCGTGTGGGTATAGGGGTCAATATGGGTGTCCACGGCTCCGATGTTGATCATTGATCAGAAAGGGTTCCGGTCATGTCTATACTTCACCGAACCTATAGGGTCACACACTTAAGGGTCATCTATCTGCTGAATACTAGACAAGGAGTCTCAGAGAAAATCACCGAAAAAGTTTTGGACACCGGAAAAGTTTCAGATAGCATAAAAGGTTCCGCAGAGAGAGGTCATCGGATGAGTTTCGATGAAACTAAAAAGTTGTTTCAGGGGATACCATTAAGTCAAATTGGTTTCGGCACATGCCTGATAATTCTTGGAGGGTGCCAGAATCATTCTGGAAGCTTTCTCGAATTTTCCGGGATAATAACCGGATATGCTCCGGAGCTGCCGGAACCACTTCAGATGCTTTTCGCAGATGAAAATCACTAAACGGGAATTGTTTTGGAACGCGTTGAAAATCATTTTGGTGGGTACTGGAAATGTTCTAAGCCCACAAAAATATTTTCAGTTCGAATGGACGCTGAAAAATGTCGTCATGAATAGTGAAAGTACTTTTTGGGATATTTATGGAAAGCCACCTTTTGGGGCTTTTCCCAAAAGGCTTCTAGAAGGACTTGGGGATCAAGGAACCCCCTTTGGGAGGGCCCCATGAAGGTGGGGCGTTGGAGGGTGCAGCTCCTCCATGGGGCTCCACTTGTCATCCCTTTATGCCTTTTATACCCATTGTGTGTGACATAAAGTGGGGGCACTTTTGGTATTTCAGAATACCCATCCTACCCCTTGGTTTCCCTATAAATAGGAGGTGAGGGGGCTGCTCAAACCTCATCCCTTCTCACATACAAGTGTCATGCAATGATTTGGCTTCTTCTCTCCCTCCCACGAAAAGAGTTTCGTAGAGCCGTAAGGCTGTCTGGGTTCCGGCAGGAACTAGTTCTGGACGGCGAAGCCCTGCCGGATAGATGACACCGTATGTGTGCAACTCTGTAGAGAGATCGTAGTTTCGGTCTTAGTTCGTGAGTGCCTCCCGAAGGGCTGTCCGTGTGACCGTCCGAGTTTTGAAGGTCCTCCCGAAGGGCTGTCCGAGTGACAGTTCGAGTTTCGAAGGTCCTCCCGAAGGGCTGTCCGCGACACCGTCCGGGGGGGGGGGGGGCTGTTTGACCGCCTCCCGGAGGGCTGTCTGAGGAGCAGATGAGGGTATACATCCTCGCGGTTGGGAGGTTGTAAATCCTAGCTGCGGGGATCTGCACCGCCGATCGTCATCGACTCTACTTCCCGCTGCGCTATGAGTCGGTAACGAAAAGGATCAAACTATGTATGCAGTCTCCATAGTGGTCCTGGGCTGGTGCGTAGGTTGGAAAATTTTTGTTTTCTGCTGCATTCCCCTACACATAGCTAGTATCTAGATGGCTTCTTCTCTCTCTCTGGATCTCAATACAAAGTTCTCCTCGGTCTTCGAGGAGATCTATTCGATGTAATCTCTTTTTGCGGTCTGTTTGTAGAGATCCGATGAATTGTGAGTTTATGATCAAGGTTATCTATGAAAGATATTTGGTTCTTCTCTGAACTTTTTATGTGTGCTCATAATATCCTTGCAAGTCTCTTCGAATTATTGGTTTGGTTTGGCCTACTAGATCTATAGTTCTTGCAATGGGAGAAGTGCTTGGCTTTGGGTTCAATCTTGCGGTGTCCTTTCCCAGTGACAGTAGGGGCAGCAAGGCACGTATTGTATTGTCGCCATCGAGGATAAAAAAACGGGGTTTACATCATATTGCTTGAGTTTATCCCTCTACATCATGTCATCTTGCTTAAGGCGTTACTCTGTTCTTGTGAACTCAATACACTAGATGCATGCTGGATAGCGGTCGATGTGTGGAGTAATAGTAGTAGATGCAGAATCGTTTCGGTCTACTTGTCTCGGACGTGATGCCTATATACAATGATCATGCCTAGATAGTCTCATAATTATTCGCTTTTCTATCAATTGTTCGACAATAGTTTGTTTACCCGCCGTAGAATATCGCTATCATGAGAGAAGCCACTAGAGAACACTATGGCCCCCGGGTCTATTCTCAACATATCAATGTACATCTACTTTACTTTTATCGCTTTTATTTGATGTTCTTATAAACTAAAAATACCAAAAATATAAACTATCATCTCTATCAGATCTCAATTTCGTAAGTGACCATAAAGGGATTGACAACCCCTTATCGCGTTGGCTGCGAAGTTCTTATTTGTTTGTGGAGGTGCGAGGGACTCGCGCATGGTCTCCTACTGGATTGATACCTTGGTTCTCAAAAACTGAGGGAAATACTTATGCTACTGTGCTGCATCTCCCTTTCCTCTTCGAGGGAATACAACACAAGCTCGAGAAGTAGCATTAACTCCTACCAACCTCCCCCTAGGAGCATGCGTTGATTTCTTTTTTTGATGACTCGTAATTTTTTGCAATAAGTATATGAGTTCTTATGACTAATGTTGAGTCCATGGATTATACGCACTCTCACCCTTCCACCATTGCTAGCCTCTCTTGTACCGCGTAACTTTCGCCGGTACCATACACCCACTATATATCCTTCCTCAAAACAGCCACCATACCTACCTATCATGGCATTTCCATAGCCATTCCAAGATATATTGCCATGCAACTTTCCACCTTTCCGTTCATATGACACGCTTCATTTGTCATATTGCCATGCATGATCATGTAGTTGACATCGTATTTGTAGCAAAGCCACCATGCATAACTTTTCATACATGTCACTCTTGATTTATTGCACATCTCGGTACACCGCCGGAGGCATTCATATAGAGTCATACTTTGTTCTAGTATCGAGTTGTAATATCGAGTTGTAAATCAATAAAAGTGTGATGATCATCATAATTAGAGCATTGTCTCATGTGAGGAAAGGCTAAATCAATAAAGCCCCTCCAAAAAAAGGCCAAAAAAAAGAAAGGCCCAAAAAAAGAAAAGAAAAAGGGACAATTGCTACTATCTTTTCCACACTTGTGCTTCAAAGTAGCACCATGTTCTTCATGATAGAGAGTCTCATGTTTAGTCACTTTCATATACTAGTGGGAATTTTCATTATAGAACTTGGCTTGTATATTCCAACGATGGGCTTCCTCAAATGCCCTAGGTCTTCATGAGCAAGCAAGTTGGATGCACACCCACTAGTTTCTTTTGTTGAGCTTTCATACATTTTTTAGCTCTAGTGCATCCGTTGCATGGCAATCCCTACTCACTCACATTGATATCTATTGATGGGCATCTCCATAGCCCGTTGATACGCCTAGTTGATGTGAGACTATCTCCCTCCTTTCTGTCTTCTCCACAACCACCTCTCTATTCCACCTATAGTGCTATGTCCATGGCTTACGCTCATGTATTGCGTGAAAGTTGAAAGGTTTGAAAGAATAGAGTATGAAAACAAGAGCTTGGCTGAAATCGGGGTTATGCATGATATGAATATTTTGTGTGATGAAGAGGGAGCATAGCCAGACTATATGATTTTGTAGGGATAACTTTCTTTAGCCATAGTATTTTGAGAAGACATGATTGCTTTGTTAGTATGCTTGGAGTATTACTATTTCTTATGTCAATATAGACTTTTGTCTTGAATCTTTCAGATCTGAACATTCATACCACAATTAAGAGAATTACATTGAAAAACTATGTTGGTTAGCATTCCACATCAAAAAATCCGTTTTTATCATTTACCTACTCGAGGACGAGGAGGAATTAAGCTTGGGGATGCTTGATACGTCTCCAACGTATCTATAATTTTTTATTGTTCGATGCTATTATTTATGATGTTTTGGATGTTTAATGGGCTTTGTCATACACTTTTATATTATTTTGGGGACTAACCTATTAACCCAAAGGCCCAGTCCAGATTGTTGTTTTTTGCTTGTTTCAGGGTTTTACAGAAAAGGGATATCAAACGGAGTCCAAACGGAAAGAAACCATCGGGAGAGATATTTTTGGAGAAAATCACGCACGGGAGACTTGAGAACCATGGAGTAGGGCACACGTGGCGCCCACGAGGGTGGCCCCCCTAGGGCGCGCCTCCTGCCTCGTGGGCCCCATGTAAGGCCCCTGGTGCCCTCCTTCCTCCTATATATGCCTACGTACCCCGAAACCATCAGAACAACAGAGAAAACCCTAGTTCTACCGCCGTAACCTTCTATTCCCGTGAGATCCCATCTTGGGGCCTGTTCCGGAGCTCCGCCGGAGGGGGGATCTACCACGGAGTGTTTCTACATCATCATCATCGCCTCACCATGAGTTGTGAGTAGTTTACCACAGACCTTCGGGTCCATAGCTAGTATCTCGATGGCTTCTTCTCTCTCTTTGGATCTCAATACAAAGTTCTCCTCGGTCTTCGAGGAGATCTCTTCGATGTAATCTCTTTTTGCGGTGTGTTTGTCGAGATCCAATGAATTGTGGGTTTATGATCAAGATTATCTATGAGAAATATTTGGTTCTTCTCTGAACTCTTTATGTATGATTATAATATCCCTGCAAGTCTCTTCGAATTATTGGTTTGGTTTGGCCTACTAGATCTATAGTTCTTGCAATGGGAGAAGTGCTTGGCTTTGGGTTCAATCTTGCGGTGTCCTTTCCCAGTGACAGTAGGGGCAGCATGGCACGTATTGTATTGTTGCGATCGAGGATAAAAAGATGGGGTTTATATCACTAAGTTTGAGTTTATCCCTGTACATCATGTCATCTTACTTAAGGCGTTACTCTGTTCTTGTGAACTCAATACACTAGATGCATGCTGGATAGCGGTCGATGTGTGGAGTAATAGTAGTAGATGCAGAATCGTTTCGGTCTACTTGTCTCAGACGTGATGCCTATATATAATGATCATGCCTAGATAGTCTCATAATTATTCGTTTTTCTATCAATTGTTTGACAGTAATTTGTTTACCCGCCGTAGAATATCGCTATCATGAGAGAAGCCACTAGAGAACACTATGGCCCCCGGGTCTATTTTCAACATATCAATCTACAATCTACTTTACTTTTCCGCTTTTACTTTCTGTTCTTATAATAAAAAATACCAAAAATATCAAACTATCATCTCTATCAGATCTCATTTTCGTAAGTGATCGTAAAGGGATTGACAACCCCTTATCGCGTTGGTTGTGAAGTTCTTATTTGTTTGTGCAGGTGCGAGGGACTCGCGCGTGATCTCCTACTGGATTGATACCTTGGTTCTCAAAAACCGAGGGAAATACTTACGCTACTGTGCTGCATCACCCTTTCCTCTTCGAGGGAATACAACGCAAGCTCGAGAAGTGGCAAGAGTAATATGTAAGGTCATGTACATCTAAGGCAAGACTTTTTTTGGCGAGTCATCTTACCCTAATCTTTACCTAATAATAAAGCAAATTGGGTTTCTTCTCGTCCGTCATGGCATTTTTCAGAAAAGTCCCTCTACTTCAGAGAATTCAACCCGCAGTCCTATTTTAAGTTAAAACGAATCATTTTTTCGTATTTTACACAAAAGTCCCTGTGATTTCTTGAAATCAACCCGCAATCTGGATTTAAGTCATACCCGAACCGTTATTTTACAGTTTTCGAACCCCCCTGATGTTTTAGGTAATTCATCCGCGGATCATATTTAACTTCAATAAATATATTTTTAAATCATCCATATCTTTTATACCGTAACTCCGATTTGAACATGTTATATATGAAATTTAATTAGAAAATTATGTAGAATATGAGTATGAGATTAGTTTTTACCTGTTAAGTATTTTTAAATAATATTTTAGAATATATTTAAGTCAAACAAATGATTTTCTAAATTATACGTATTTTTTAAACCGTAACTTCGATTTTAACATATTGTATATGAAATTTTATTAAAATAATGTTTAGAATCCAAATATGATGTTAATTTTACATGTTATTATTTTTGAAATATTATTTTAGAAGCAAACGTATAATTTATAGCGCAAGATCAGTTTTTTCTTTCGTACCGGTGGCGATTCGAATTGCAAATAAACACCCCACTATAACCATATAGGGAAAAGAAAATATCGATAACTACACATGCATACCTCTGAAAATTGTCGTAGGGGAAAACAACAGATTTCTCATCGCGAGAGTGAGAGAAAGCGAGCGAGCGAGAGAGAGAGAGAGAGAGAGAGAGAGACGCCTTATAATTAACCATATTTAAACACGTGTTTTGCTTTGTTTTGTGTGAACACTGAGGCCATCGCCGGCGAGGGTGAGGAGGATAAGCGGCAACACAAATATGATGCCTCGCAAAAATAAAGGAGATTGACCTATTGTCGTCTTGAGTGACGGTTGTTGGGTTAAGAGTGTGTGTTATGTTTTCTCTCCCATTACAACGCACGGCCTCTTTTGCTAGTATTATATACTAGTAAGTATGCACGTGCAACGCACGAGTGAAATCTGAAAGGAATTTCATCATTCACCTAGTCAGGTAACAATTATACAAAATCAACAAAAAAATTCCAAAATCGGAAAGGTGCTTTGTAATCACAGTTGAAAAGATTCATAGCAAGATTTAGATAATCTAATGTGTGCGCTCACGTCTTTAAATGCCGAAAAAAAATCATCGGTCAAGTAACAGGCAATCAAGTAACAATAGAGAAAATATACATCAGTCAAGTAACAAACAATAGAAGATTTACAATCTTTTGCAAAGGCAATACACATGACCTCCCGTACTTGAGCCAATGAAACAGAGCAAGACGTCGTCCTTTCCGAGCATGAATCCTTGGTTGTCACCAGTTAGCATCTCACCACTCCCACCAGCAGCACACGCCTCATGCCATAGAATGGAACCATATAGAGATAACCAATCAATATAACTTATCATGTACACGAAACACCTTGTTCGTTCCATTTATTACCTTTCAGCGGCGACCCATGGCTGCCATCCAAATCCCCGGCTTTCCACCAATGCTTCCTCAAAGTCCTCAACAGTCTCGAAATGGGACCCGATTAAAGGATGTTCATGAGCGCTTAAATGCATAGTTTATTCTGAAGGAGAAGCCCCCCACAACACTAAAATGCATTATGCTATATATATACTCTCTCTGTCCCGAGTTACTTGTCTTATATCAGTGGCAGAGCTAGCAGAGAACGGCAGGGGGGCTAATCAGGAAATATGATTGTTTGGGGGGGGGAGCTAATGACTACATTTTCTTCAATCTCAACCCTTGAAAAAAATATAATATTGGGTGGCGACTAATTGTATTGTATCTAGACACGTTTTAGTGTTTAGATACATTCGTATATAGACAAATCTAAGACAACTAATTGGGAACATAGGTAATACTACATTAACCAAACCTAATAACAGCAGCCCCTAACTATCAGGAACTATTTTTTTTTGCGGGGTAACTATCAGGAACTATGCACATGATTTTAGAATTAAAGCATATAGACTTAGCTAGACAACACAAGAAGTGTGAATAGCATCTATAGTTCCAGACTACAAGAAGGTGTTGTCTTTTCCTTTGGCAATCAATACAAAATTATCTTTTGTACTACAAAAAGAACTTGACTTTGTACTACAAAAAGAACTTGGCTATCCTCCTGACACAAATATATGAACAGCAAGTGTTCATTACTTTGCAAAGAAGAAAATCGTCGGATGCTGAGGCTCTAGCATAGTTTTTACTTTTCCAAGCTCTAGTTGAAATCTACCAAAAGCACTAAATTTTACCTTTATGCAGAAGCTAGATTGATTGCTGTTACAAAGACAAAATAACCAATTTATATGTGAAAGCAAAGTTAGGACATGTTCCAGGCACAAAGAATGAACTGGGTAGGGTCGAAAGTGATGCGAGTATCAAAAGTGTGAACAGTGACATGCCCAGTAAGAGAATAGGACTAATTCTAGCTTGCAAGGTAAAATGATATAAAAAAAGTAGCTTCTGTGATGTTGCACTTTACAATATGGAAGGGTATGTATTCCTAAGTTGTGTCGGTTTGGTTGATACCATCCACTTTTCTAATTTATGTAGTTTTCTTCAAGAAATGTACATCTGGAGCAGTCATAATAGAGAGCCGCAAAAATTTGAGCTCCAAATCTCTTCATGGAAATTCAATCATTACCACAATTAATGATCAAACAACTTCATATCTTATTACACATACATCTTGAAAGAAATCAATTCATTTTGCCGAAAAACATGAAAGCAACAAGAAATTAATAAAATTTGCTTGAACCAGGTTTGCAAGAATGGTGAATACCATAGATGATCATAATACCTTAAAACTGTCGAGTTTTAGTTTAGAATACTGAACTTTGGATGTCATGTGTTTTGCACTTAAAAAACATTAAATTAGAATGATTAGCTTTTACAAGCAAGTCCATAAGGATTTCACAAATTTATGGCTCTTCTTTTGTTCATAAACCAGATTATGGAGTTTAGCGCTCCAGATCAACACAACTACACAATGTACAAACCAACCAGATTTCAAAACCGTAGCAGGTCATTCACAAATGAAGAAACATAGTGGGAAACTGATAGTTGCTCACAGGAAAGGATTTCAATGTCCTCATCAAGATGCTTGCGAGGGATATTTCGCTTGCAGCCGAGGGCGCCGTCGACCTCGGCGGCCAAGGTGTTCAATGATCCAAATTGCTGCACCCAGCCACCCACAAAGAGGAATAGCAAACCTAGAACACACCACATTTGAATGGCGAATGGTTTCAAAAAATCCCAAGCATTTGATTTAATCTGCCTTGCTGGAGCTACAATTATGAGACCTGATTCCATACAAGGCTGGGTAAAATAAACAAGTCTTGTTCTATTTGCCAGAAAAGCAATGTCCCCTATGGCGGCATCATAGTACTTAGGGCATAAAAGAAGAACAAAATGAATAAAATCCAAATAAAGATGATACGGTAGTTTTTCAAACTCAATGGTATGGAGATGTTACTCACATTTTCAGAAACCTTTTGTACAAGGTCATTCTAGCTCGGATTTCCAATCCATCCACAAATAAAACAAAACTGCATCCCACGGGATATGCCAACAAGCTTATTGCAGATTTGAAAATCTGAACTGAAAACCCCTTTACTCCCTCAGGCCCATTGTAGCTTGCACGCAGAGGTACTCCAATCCTTAGAAACTTCTCATGATACGGAAACACAAAAGCACGTCCTTTATCAGCAGTCTGACCAGGCCAGATAACACCATGGAGCCGTATATCATTGGTTAGAGTCCAATGGCACTGACACTTGTACCACCAATATCAGGATGTCATAAGCTCGATGGATCAAACATAAATATAATTCTTGGCACTCAAAATATGTGGTGCTACACCAAAATCACTTAGCATGATTACAATGTTGGTATGTTTAACTGAAGCACTAAACAGAATAAAACTGTAAGGGCATATTTCTCCCTAAGTAGTTTTGGTGATTGATGACAATGCATTTGCGGACTGATCGTGTGCTCTAAGCTCATACAGGTATATCCCCCTTAGGCACAAGACGATTGTTTGCCCCTCGGATTCTATGGAAGACGGCGTTTTCTTTTTGCTCCCTGTCGGTGGCTTTGAGTAATAGGAAAGCCGTACTATTAAGAGGGGGTCCGCGTCGGAAAGGTTTGGGCAGAATCAACACGTACACATCCCACTCTTGCACCACCTTTCCTTGCTTCTCTGGAGGTCCAACCGGTTATCTTTCATATATGCAAAACTGTGTCTTCTTAACTGATCATCTGCCTGGCAAGCGGTAGTACCGCTCAACCAAGCGGTAGTACCGCACAGTTACACGGTAGTACCGCTCCCACGGTAGTACCGCGTCCCCAGAGCGGTAGTACCGTGTTTCTGGCCCAGGCGCTGATTCTAAGTACAGAAGTGGGTGCGGAAGTAATTTTTTACTTCCGCATCCAATACGGTAGTACCGCTTATCTTAAGCGGTAGTACCGTGTAGCATTTTGCTACTACCGTTTTCCCTGCGGATGTAGCCACGGATGTAATTTATTTCATCCGTGGTGGTCAATCATGTCGCACTCTTTTGCCTAAGCGGTAGTACCGCTCAGCCAGCGGTAGTACCGCTCAGCCAGCGGTAGTACCGCAACTCGTGCGTGGTACTACCGCTCTTTGCGGATTGAAAACTCCAATAACGGTTGGATTTGCTCCCCCACTATATATAGGGGGTCTTCTTCTCCAAGAAGACTCACCTCTTCCCCCACTACTCCATTGTTGCTCCAAAAGCTCCATTTCCGCCCGATCTCTCTCCCTAGCCAATCAAACTTGTTGATTTGCTCGGGATTGCTTGAGGAGGCATCGATCTACACTTCCACCAAGAGATATTTGATTCTCCCCACTAATCCCTTGCGGATCTTGTTACTCTTGGGTGTTTGAGCACCCTAGACGGTTGAGGTCACCTCGAAGCCATATTCCATTGTGGTGAAGCTTCGTGGTTTGTTGGGAGCCTCCAAGTTGTGGAGATAGCCCCAACCTTGTTTGTAAAGGTTCGGTTGCCGCCTTCAAGGGCACCATTAGTGGAATCACGGCACCTCGCATCGTGTGAGGGCGTGAGGAGAATACGGTGGCCCTAGTGGCTTCTTGGGGAGCATTGTGCCTCCACACCGCTCCAACGGAGACGTACTTCCCCTCAAAGGGAAGGAACTTCGGAAACACATCCTCGTCTCCACCGGTTCCACTTGTGGTTATTTCTTACCTTTACTTTTGCATGCTTTACTTATTCAACTCTTATAGCATGCATGTGTAGTTGTTGTTCCTCTTTCCCGTAGTTGTCATCCTAGTAGAATATCTAGACAACTTATTTTGTCGCTTAATTTAAATTGGTTAAGAAAAGCTAAAAATTGTTAGTTGCCTATTCACCCCCCCCCCTCTAGTCAACCATATCGATCCTTTCAATTGGTATCAGAGCCTCGTCTCTTTTTAAGGACTTTACCGTCCAAAGAGTATGGTTGACAACGTAGTCGAGACGGAGGACCATTCCGGTGGAAAACCGTCCTTGCCTACGTCAGATGGGGGAGCCTCGGTCACTCGTGAGGAGTTCAATGTGGCCTTGACCACATTGAAAGAATCACTAGCGAGCGAGGTCAAAGGCATGTTTAAAGAAATGCTTGAGGGGCTTAAATTATCCACCTCACCGTTGGAAGTGGGTCGTCCCGCTACCAACGTGTCGGAGGCTAATCCCGACAAGGGAGAAGCTAGTAGTGAGCAAGCCCCGGTCACTAAGAATGGGAGTGGGAAATTTGCCCAATCTGCTCCTCCTACTCACTATGGAGGACCCGTTCCCACACCGCATTTAAATTCTGTTGGGCCCCCTCCCAAGTTTGTTAAAAATACTGATTTTGCTACTTGGGTTTTTCGTTTCAAACGTCATATCAATCATTGTTCCACTAACCTTTGGAGAATTATTGAGCAAGGTTTTTATCCGTATGATCCCGACAACATGACTCCAAGAGAGACTGCAGATCATCAGTTCAACGAGTCCGCTCTTTGCATTCTTCAAGATTCCATCCCTCCTGAAGACATTGCTCACCTTCGACCCTTCACTGTTGCCAAGGAAGCTTGGGAGCATGTCGGCACGATGTACAAGGGAAGCACCAGTATTCAACGCTCCAACTATGAAGTGGTGCAAGATGAAGCTGATGAGTTTGCTATGATCGAAGATGAAGATCCTCGTGAACTTTATCGAAGATTAACTATTCTTGCAGTGTCCCTTCGCGATCATGGCAGTAAGGATACGGATGACAATTGGATCAAGCGCAAGTTCCTCAAGGCCATGATGCCCTATCATAAGGCCATGTCCTCTGTCATTCGTCAGAGACCGGACTTCCACACTTTATCCTCCAATGAAGTGTTGGATGAATTTGTTGCCATGAGGATCCTGGACGTGACCGCTGACAATGCGGTCTTAAGAGCTCAACGATCCAAGAAGCCTAATCTTGATCTGAAGGCCAAGGCTTGTGTGTAAGAGGAGTAAGTGGAAGATGATGATGAGTGTTGCCCCGAGGACACCAAATATGCCTATCATGAGGACATGGCTCTTGCTTCAAGGCAATTCTGGGGCAAGAAGAACTCAAGGTCCAACTTTAACAAGAACAACTCTAGTGGGAACAAAGGAAGCAACGAGTAAGGACATGCTTCAACTGTGGAAATGTAAGTCACTTCGTTGCGGATTGCCCATATGAGAAGAGAGAAGACTTTGGAGGCAAGCTTATTCGGAAGGACAAGTCAAAGTCCTATCCCAACAAGAACAACTTCATCAAGAAGACTCCTCCGAAAGTGTTGGTGGCTCAAGAATAATATGTGGAGGATGATGACAATGATGAAGACGATGAGGTGACCACTATGGCCACAATTGCAATTGCTACCACTACGCACTCATCTCTCTTCAACTCACCAAACGAGAACATCACCGCCAAGTGTCTCATGGCCAAGGCCACCAACAAGGTAACCCCAAACATCAATACTACTATCCCTTCTAATCCTTCATTGACTAATTGTATTGATGAGGGTGAGGGTATTAAGGAGGGAGAAAATGAATTTGATTTGTTTATAAAGAATCTCAAGGGCAAACCCAAGAAGCATTTTGTTGCTCTCTTGGAACAACTCGGTGAGGCCAATGACATGATCGAGGCTCACGAGGAAACCATTACTAAAATGGAAGGACATAGTCGAGACTATGCCGATGAGATATCGGATCTCTCTAACGCCCTAGAGGAAGAGCGTGGTCTTCGTTTGACTCTTGAGGAGTCACACAACGATGATCATGCTAAATTAAAGAAAGATCTTGATCATGCTTTAGTTGTCTCTCGTGTCCTTAACTCCGAGAAGGCAAAACTTGAGGTTGACCATGCTAAGCTCAAAGAGGAGTTTGACATCCTTGACAAGGCTCACAAAGCCTTGAAAGGAATGCATGCTACTCTCAAGGAGTCTCATGATCAACTCCAAGTTTCGCTAACCAAGGAAAAGGCTATCTTTCCTCGCATGGTTTTAATTGATAATGCAAATGCTACTAACCCATGTTGTGAGCATGTGCATCTTGTTGAAGAGAATGCCGAACTGAAGAAACAACTTGAGAAAGGCCTTGTGTCTTGCATACAAGGTGAGAAGAACCTGAACGCCCTTTTGAGCAATCAAAAGGAAGTTGTGGCAAAGGAAGGAATTGGGTTTGTTCCTAAGCCCAAGAAGATGAAGAATGACAAGACCAAGCAACCACCCCTCTCCAACAATCCTTTGTGAAAGAAGGAGAGGGCACGTCAACCAAGAAGAAAAGTGCTGGTGTCAAGAAAAACTCCACCATACCATCAAACATGGCCGGCGATTTTAATCCTTCATATGTTTTATGCCGTGCCAGTGATGGCCATGTGTTTGCTAAATTTGTTGGTTCTTATTATGAGTACATTGAATGGTCCATTTGGGTTCCTAAGACCCTTGTCACTAACCTCAAAGGACCCATTACCAAATGGGTACCTAAATCCAAGCATTGATCTATTGTAGGGGTTTGCTTCCAGTGGGGGATCATGGTTGCTCGACAGCGGAGCCACAAGTCATATGACCGGAAGCAAAGACTTGGTGGTGGACGTGCATCTCGGTTCATCTATGGCCACCAACGTTGAATGGGGTGATGCTTCATCTTCTAAGGTATTGGGACTTGGCAAGGTTGTTGTCTCTCATGATATCACGATCGAGAAAGTCATGCTTGTTGAGTCCCTTGCATACAATTTACTTTCTGTTCGCCAACTGTGCACTCATGGGCTTTGCTACATTCTTTGATATTGATACTGTGGCCCTCTTGTGGAGCAAGACTCTTAAAGTAGCTTATGTTGGGCATGTTGAAAACGGCCTTTATGTGGTTAACTTCTCGAAGCAACCCACTAAGGTCGCGACATGTCTAATGGCTAAAGTTGATGTGGGATGGCTTTGGCATCGCCGTTTGGCCCACGTCAATATGAGATCTTTGCAAAGTCTTCTCAAGAGGGACCATGTCCGAGGACTAATAAATGTTAGCTTTGCCAAAGATCGTGCTTGCAGGGCGTGCATTGAGGGAAAATTACATGAGAAGGCTCACCCTCCCACGACTATCATCTATTCAAAGAGACCCCTAGAACTCCTCCACATGGATCTCTTTGGGCCTCCCACTTTCGATAGTCTTGGGGGTAGGAAGTATTGCTTGGTGATTGTGGATGATTACTCAAGATATACCTGGGTATACTTCTTCAAGAAGAAGAGTGAGACCCAACAAACCGTCATCAACTTTGCAAATGAAGCTCAACGACAACATGAAGCAAAGATTTTGATGATCAGAAGTGACAATGGCACCGAGTTCAAGAACTACACCTTGGATGAGTTTCTTGGTGATGAGGGGATCAAACATCAATATGCAGCCCCGTATACCCCTCAACAAAATGGTGTAGCGGAGAGAAAGAACCGAACTTTAATAGATGCTGCAAGAACCATGATGGCTGAATTCAACTCTCCATACAACTTTTGGGCCGAAGCCATCAACACCGCTTGCCATGCCTCAAATCGTCTCTATCTCCGCAAAGGCTTGAACAAAACTCCGTATGAGATTCTTACCGGTAACAAGCCCAATCTCAAGTACTTCCGGGTGTTCGGGTGTAAGTGTTTCATTCTCAAGAAAGGTGTTCGTTTGTCTAAATTTGAATCTAGAGCTCATGAGGGCATATTTGTTGGTTATGCTACAAACTCTCATGCTTACTGTGTCCTCAACAAGTCCACTGGACTCATAGAGGAGACGTGTAACGTAGAGTTTGATGAAAATAATGGCTCCCAAGTGGAGCAAAGTGGTACTTGTGATGCAGGTGATGAAATTCCTCCTCAAGCCATAAGAAGAATGGGTGTTGGATATATCCTACCCATTGAGGAACCCCTTGTGGCCGAAGGAGAAGGACAATGTTCCACTCAAGTGGAACCATCACCAACCCAAGACCCACACGCTTCCGAAGAACAAAGTGAAGGCCCTCAACCTAATGAACAAGGCCAAGTGCAAGATCAATCTCAAGTTGGTGAAGAACCACCAATTGATGCACAAGGCCAAGTTCAGTCCCCCGAGCAAGATCAAGGTCAAGAGGAAGCTCAAGATCAAGATCTTGCTCATGATGACGCTCAAGATGATCAACTAAATGCTCCTCAGTTATCACTTGAAGAGCAATTAGAGCGTCGTGCTGCAAAAGTTGCCTCCAGGCTTGCTTCCAACGAGCATCACATCGAGAACATTTTAGGAAGCATCAAAAGGGGGGTAAGCACTCGTAGACAATTAGCAAACTATTGTGCTCATCAAGCTTTTGTCTCCTTTGTTGAACCTAAGAAGGTTTATGAGGCGCTCGAAGACCCCGACTGGCTCAATGCCATGCATGAAGAACTCAATAACTTCGAGCGCAACAAAGTGTGGCGTCTGGTGCCAAGACCAAAGGAGAACCATAATGTCATTGGAACCAAATGGATCTTTAAGAACAAGCAAGATGCCCATGGCATTGTCATCCGCAACAAGGCACGTCTGGTGGCTCAAGGCTACTCCCAAGTCGAGGGTATCGACTACGGTGAAACCTTTGCCCCCGTTGCTCGTCTTGAATCCATTCGTTTGTTGCTTGCCTATGCTTCCCATCATAACTTTAAATTGCAACAAATGGATGTGAAAAGTGCTTTTCTTAATGGTCCCATTAATGAGTTGGTGTATGTTAAACAACCCCCAGGGTTCGAGGATCCTAAGTTCCCCAATCATGTGTATCAACTTGATAAGGCACTCTATGGCCTTAAACAAGCCCCACGAGCGTGGTATGAGAACCTTACCGAGTTGTTACAAGATCGTGGGTTTGAAATTGGGAAAATCGACCCCACTCTTTTTACTAAGAAGGTCAAAGGGGAGTTGTTTGTATGCCAACTATATGTTGATGATATTATCTTTGGTTCTCCTAACAAAGCTTTCAATGATGAGTTCGCCGCACTCATGACCACACATTTTGAGATGTCCATGATGGGAGAGTTGAAGTACTTCCTTGGATTTGAGATCAAACAACGAAGAGAAGGCACCTTCATCAAACAATCCAAGTATACTCAAGACATGCTCAAGAGGTTCAATCTTAGTGATGTCAAGCCGGCTACTACTCCGATGCCAACCAAATGCCAACTTGACATTGATCCCAATGGTAAAGCGGTGGATCAAAAGGTATATCGCTCTATGATCGGATCCTTGCTTTACCTTTGTGCATCTAGACCGGATATTATGTTGAGTGTGGGAATTTGTGCATGGTTTCAAGCCTCACCTAAGGAAAGTCACTTTGTGGCTGTCAAGCGAATCTTTCGATATTTGGCTCATACCCCAAACTTTGGCTTATGGTACCCAAGAGGAGCAAATTTCAACCTTGTTGGTTTCTCTGATTCTGACTGGGCGGGAGACAAAGTGGATAGGAAGTCCACCTCGGGAGGGTGCCAATTTCTTGGTTGCTCTCTTGTGAGTTGGTCTTCCAAAAAGCAAAGTTGTGTATCTCTCTCGTCCACCGAAGCAGAATATGTAGCCGCTGGAAGTTGTTGTGCTCAACTCTTATGGATGAGGCAAACTTTAAAGGATTACGGTGTCACTTGTGACAAAGTGCCTCTTTGGTGTGACAATGAAAGTGCCATCAAGATTTCTCTCAACCCGGTGCTACACTTCAAGACGAAGCATATTGAGATTCGGTATCACTTCATCCGTGATCACATAAGGCAAGGAGAAATCGAACTTCACTACGTCAACACTCATGATAACCTTGCAGATATCTTCACGAAGCCTCTGGATGAAGCAAGATTTCGCGAGTTAAGGCATGAGCTAAATATCATCGATTTGAGCAATGTGGTTTGAATCTGTGCACACACTCCTCACACTCGACATAGCTATCTTGTCTAGATGTAGGCATGGACTTAGGGGGAGTACTGTTCTCTCAATGAACTATTCCTCCCCCCATTATGCATAAACTAACCAAAGCTTCATCATTTGCCATACATAGTTGGCTTAAATGCTTCAAGTCGAGTTTTGATCATGGGCCCAAGGATAATTCTTCGCGGTGCCATATCTATAAAACTCAAACATAGGTGGCCTCGGCCACCGCCCTCTTATGAGGAATTTGTGTTACTTGTTCTGCTTATGCACATGGTGTTTTTACTCTATCTAGTGCTTAAAGCCTTTTGCCTTTTCGAGCATTTTCTTGGGGGAGCGGTACTACCGTGATAGGTTACGGTACTACCGCGGAGGACATACGGTACTACCGCACCTCCAGCACGGCAGTAATTTTTTACTGCCGCTGGTAGGGCGGTACTACCGTCCGGCGAGCGGTACTATCGTGCAAGCGGTACTACCGCGATGACCGCGGTACTACCGCACATATCCGAACGAGTGGGGGTTATAAGCAGGCAGGGGGAGTTCCATCTCCCCCATACCCATTCACTCCTAACCCCCACGTCGTCCCTGTCTCTCTCTCTCTCAAGAACGCCGCTGGAGGACCTCGCCGGATCTCCTCCCTCGGCCACTCTCCTCGCATTCCGACCGGTGGGATCGATCCCCACCACGTCCTCTTGCCATGGATGAAGGTTTCTCCCCTTTTCCCCTCTTCTTATTGCCTTGCCTGAGTTTTTAGGGTTAGGGGAGATGCTTAGTGTTCTTGTGTTCTTCGTGATCTTATCCATGGATGCTTAGGATGTGGGAGAGTGTTTGTGCACTAGAAATACGATTAGATTTGTTTCTACGGAGTTACTATGATCAGCCGTAGTACCGTGGGTCGATCTCTTTGGCCGTTTCTAGATCTGCTCTTCTCTGATATGTTCCGTGCGGTACTATCGCTGGAGAACCGCGGTACTTGTGACGCCCGAGACCGACGTCCCAGAAGATCCCAGAAGATTCCAGATGTTCCGGGTTGCCCGTGTGTTTCTTTTGTGCTTGTGTTATTTAATTTTGCTTGGCATCATGTCATCATGTCATTTTAATTTTGCATCTCAACCTAAATAATCCGTGTGGACCTTCGGTCCATTTAAATCGAGGGAAGATGTCTTCTCTTTATAACATATTAAGCCTCCTAATATTTATGGAGCTATATTAATAATTATTCCGTTGCTCCGGAATCACCATAACGCACTTGCATATTTCCCCATGTCTTTTTCCCTTCGAGTTTCACCTTCAAAACCTTCCCTTTATTCTTTTCTCGTTGCTCGAGGTTCCTCCAAAAAAAACCCTCCTCTATTTTATTAAATCCCTGACATTTTTGTGAGTCCGGAAATTCTATCCTCTTGCCCTAACTCCTTTCCTAGCACCTCCCTTCTTTTCTTCTTGTTGTTGTTTTCTGTTTTTTTTAGTAAAACAACAGCAGTTTTATTTTTTAACAGAGAGGCAGCCTTCAGGCCTCTCCTCCTCCCTCTGGCCCTCCAGGCCCATCCCCTTGGCCCGCAGCAGCCACCTCCTTCGGCCCAGACAACCAGCCGCCCTCCGGCCCACCTCTCCAGGCCGAAACCCTAGCGAAGCCCCGCTCTCTCCCCTCGCTCTCCCACCGACCGCCGCCACCCGTTCCCTCGCTCTGCCCGACCCAGTCCCGCTTTTCCCTCGATCTCTCCCCTCTCTCTCTCGTCGCCCGCTCGTCCCTCTCGCGCAGTGCCCGACAGGCCCCGCTCTGCCTCGCTCGATCCCGAGCTCTTCGCCCCGATCCCCTTCGTCCTCCCTCCGCCTCCCGTCCTCCTGCAGCACCGGGCCGGAGCCTCGTTCCCCCGACGTCCAGCCAGGCTCCTCGCCCCGCTCCCTCAGGCGCCAGGGCGCCGCGCCTCGCCCTCGCTGCTCTGGCCGTCCTCGCCGAGTCCGTGGCTCCGCCCCGCGCGGTTCCTGCCTCCCTCCGCGGTTCCTGCCTTCCCGCGCCCGCCTCGCCAGGACGCTACCACGGCCCGGCCCCGATCCTCCGGTCGGCCAGCGCCGTGGCCGCCCCGCGCCGCGGATCCAGCCCGAGCGCCCCGGCCGGACCTGCTCCCTCCGTTCCCTCGCCTTCTTCCAGCAACCCGAGGCCCTCCTCCTCTCGCCAGGTGCAGCACACCCCTGCCGCGGCTCCTCCTCTGCGCCCCGACGCGAGCGGAGCTCCTCCCTCCGTCCGGCCCCGAGCGCCGGCCGTCCTCCAGCTTGCAAAGCCGAGCGCCCCTCCTCCAACCGGTTTTCCGCAGCATCCGAGGGCGCCTCGCCCCCCCCGTCGGCCTTCTCCAGCCGCTGCCTCCTTTGGACTGCCCCTGCTGCTGTTGTTTGTTTTTTTTGTTTTGTATTGTTGCTGTGATGTTAACCTTGACAGAGAACGAAAACGAGTCCGTGAACATCTACAAACGCCCGAGTTCGTCTACCGTCGCCCGGAAGCACCATGTACCACAACCGTCGCCGAAACCTCAAGTACCTCTACGAACGAACGGAACGAGTACATCTACCGTCGCCCGAGTACAACTACTTCCTCTACGAGTTGCGAGAACGACTACTTCCCTCTACGTGAACGACTCCTTCCACTACGTCCCTCGACGTCTCGAACCGCCCCGAAACGCACGCTTCAAAGGTATAACCCCGAGACGTGCCCGTGACCCGTGAACGCTTGTGCTTGTTGTGTTGTATGAGATGTCTCCCTTGTGTGTTTCGTGCCCGTTCCACCTTTGTCATGTTCCTCGGTTGCCTCGTCGCCGACTTGTGGGAACCCGGCAACGGGATCGCCCACCTTTCATCTTGTTCAACTCGTTCACACCACCCTTCACCTTTTGCATCGGTCTCTCAATGAGATACCGGAACCGATATGATGCGTTGCATCATTTTCGGATCATGCCGTGGCACCCTTTCGTTCCACCACGGTGACAATGCTTCTTATCCTCTTAAGTCAACCTGTTAATAAAACTTGCATAAACTTGTTCATGTCATCCGCATCATGTTAACAACACTATATGTTAAATTGTTGTTTGCTTGTAATTTAAAACATGCTCATGAGGATTTTCCGGTTATGTTGTTGTTCTTCCGGCCTCATTTAAAAATGTCTTAATAGTGTAGTTTCGTTATGCTTCACCTCTTGCCATGTTAAAAACATTTAATCTTGTCTTGTAAATAACGAGAGTCAACTAAATAATTAATATGTGGTGTTTCTTCAATATGCAACTCGTTGCATATTGAGCTCCACTTAACTTGTAGTGTTGTTTGTGCATTTTGCCATGCCTTGCATATTTAAACTGGACATGCATCATGCTTGCTTGTGCATCGTATGCCATGTTGATGATTGTGTGTTTACCGTGTTGTTTGTTTCTTTCCGGTTGCTTCTCTTGTTAGCTTCGGTTTCGTTCCGGAGTTGTGAGGATCCGCTCGTCTGTTGCTCCGTCTTCTTCTTGGATCCGTTCTTCTCCTTTGTGGAATCCCAGGCAAGATGACCGAACCCGGATACCATTACTATTTTTGCCTCTTGCTAGTAGTTCCGCTCTATAGTTTTGCCTCGATGCCCATGTCTTCTTGTCAGCCTCCTACTTGTAACCAATTGCCATGTTTAACCAACCTACCTATGCAAACCGTTGCTTGGCTAAGTACGCTTCGCTCAGCCCCTCTTATAGCATTGTTAGTTGCAGGTGAAGATTGAAGATGCTTGCTTCATGTTGAAGTTTGGTTGGGTTATATCACACTATATAAATGCTTAAATGAAATCATCTATATACTGGCAGGGTGGAAGGCTAAGCCTTTTGCTTGGTGTTTTGTTCCACTCATGCCGTTAGGAACCGTATAAACCGGTGTTATGTTCCTTGATTATGCGTTCCTAACACGGTTGGGGTGTATGGGACCCCCTTGATAAACCGCTAAGTGCTAAGTCTTTTCCAGCAAGTCCCAACATTTGGTACTATTTGCCCATAATAACAACTTAATTAAATTAATTAAATTTGCATAGAGGGTCGCTCCCTCGAGGATCCTTTATTTCTACATAGCAGGGGGGGCCAGTGCCGATGGTGTTGGTCCCAAACGGGGAGTCTGCGGGAACCACCACGGGGAAACTCGAGGTTTGGGTCCTGTAGAATCACCCATCCGGTCGTGTCCTGAGACCTAGATACGCGCGGCTACTATCAGGGTGTCGACACGCCGGGAGGATTTGCTGGATTAGCCTTACCTTAGTTCGGTTTAACTTGAGCACGGGATTCCGAGAATACTCGGGTCTTCCCAACTATGGAGTTGCGACTTCGCGGATCGTGGGCTTGTAATGGGTCAAGTTGGAACACCCCTGCAGGGTTTGAACTTTCGAAAGCCGTGCCCGCGGTTATGTGGCAGATGGGAGCTTGTTAATTCCGGTTGTAGATAACTTGACACAATGATTCAATACACTACCAGCGTGTGTACCGTGACTGTCAATTTCCGAATAGGGATTCGGGAGTTGAACACGGTGGGGTTATGTTTGACCGGCTTTAGTTAGGATCACTTCGTGATCATCTTTCGACCGATGCACTTCTCTTCTCGCTCTCTTTTGCGTAAGTTAGTGCTAGTTGCTGCTGCAGACTCTCTCTTGTTTGTTCCTTCACCTCATATTCTTTCTTCAGCCTTGCCCTCACCCAAGGCTTAAATAGTCGTGTCACCCGGGAACGGGATTGCTGAGTCCTCTGTGGCTCACAGTTACTCCACCACACCAGATGCAGGTCCAGCCGAGCTTGATGCAGGAGTTGGATCAGTTCTTCACCAGGAGTTCGTTGAAGAGTGTGGCCGTTTGCTTGTGACGTTTCGATGTTCAGTAGTGGTTTCTACTAGGATTCGATCCTGACCTGTGGCTTTATGTTGTTTTGGTATCTTCTTTTGGTTCTTCACCCGTAGTCGGGTTGTGTTGTTCTGTATGATGTTTGTTTATGTAATGTATTGTGTGAAGTGGCGAGTGTAAGCCAACTATCTCCTTTTGCATTTTTAATCCCTCTTTTACATGAGTTGTGCAAAGATACCAAACTTGAGATCATTCTAGGATGGATTTATGCCTTTAAGTCGTGCCTCGACACGTAGGAGGTATAACTCCATCCTGGGCATTACAGTACTACCGCACGATCTAATCCAGATCTGATCTGACCTGAGCGGTACTACCGCTGTCCTCAGCGGTACTGCCGCTCGGGCGGAAGTAAAAATTAAGTACTGCTTACCGAGCGGTACTACCGCGACCCAATGCGGTACTACCGCTCCGCATGCAGCACTAATTTTTTACTTCCGCCCCTCTGGCGGAAGTAAAATATTACTACCGCAGCGTACGCGGTACTACCGCATCCACATGCGGTACTACCGCTTATGTTGCGGTACTAATTTTTTAGTTCCGTCTCTTCTGGCGGAAGTAAAATATTACTACCGCAGCGTACGCGGTACTACCGCATCCACATGCGGTACTACCGCTTACATTGCGGTACTAATTTTTTAGTTCCGCCTCTTCTGGCGGAAGTAAAATATTACTACCGCAGCGTATGCGGTACTACCGCTTACCTTGCGGTACTAATTTTTTACTTCCGCAAAGGGTCAGCAGTACTACCGCTTGCATCATATTTTCTTCGTAGCATGATCTCTTTCCTATTTCTCCTGGTTTCTTGTGTTTATCGAGGTTTTGGCATTGATTCTTCCTGTGTTTGTGTTGTTGTGGTCTTGTGTTTGTGTTTTTAGGTGGTGGCTCCGGTTTTGAGGGTCATCGTACCAACCCTATTCGCGACACAGGATCCAAGCGTCTGCGTACCCCAAGTGATGTGCCAGAGGGCTCCAATCCCCAGCGCAGGTACAAGACGTCAGCCAACAAGCGTAAGGAATCCCCAATGTCTTTGGAGGAGATGCCTGCTGCTGAGTTCATGTCACGAAGAAAGGTCAACCCATATGGAGAACCCCGTGAGCACTTTCCTGGAGATGATATCTTATGGACCAAGCAGCAGTTTCGGATCTACCATGAGGTGCTCAAGACCAAGGACAATCTTTATGTGGATGCTCACTGGGTGGATGTGGATCACATGAGGAAGGACAAGAACCGGGCATACTTTGCCGAGGCTCTTGATTTGATTGAGCAGTTGGGCCTGGAGCACATCATGACCTTCCAGAATGACTTTGATCCAGAAATTATTGCTCAGTTCTATGCCTCTGTCAATTTCCAAGCCAAGGAGGATCGCCCCATGACTTGGATGACCAATGGTCACAAGATGACCTCTACTTGGAAGGAGTTCATGGATCTTCTTCAGCTTCCTGATGAGGGTCTCCATAACCCAATTGGTTTTCGGCCTCACGCCAATCCTGAATCTGCAAACAAAGATAGGCTGCTTCCATTTTATGAGGAAAAGACTCTTGCTAGTGGCAAACAGACTTGGGTGTTGAACCCCTTCTTGGACATCATGTATCGGATCTTTCGCAACACTTTGTTCCCTCGTGTTGGCGACAAGGACAAGGTCCATGCCTACCTGGTTGATATGCTTCTGATGTGTCAAGCAGCTCGCTCATCCCAGACTGCTCCACTTGACATCTCCCACATCATGTGGAATGAGCTCCGTTTTGCCATCTACTCTCGCAAGGTACCCATCTATGGTCCTTACTTGTTTTTGCTGATCTCCAAGACTTGGGAGAAGTTGTATCCTGAGGAGGAGTTCGAGGCCGACTGCTTCCGTCATGATCCCATCCGTCTTCGCGTCAAGACTCGATGGGCCAACACCACCACTCGTGCTCAGGCTGCTGCTGCCCAGATGGGCACTGAGGAGGAGCCTGTGGATGAGTCTGCTGATGTGCGCTCTAGCAGATTTGTCCCTTCTTCTTCCTCTGCTGTGGAGAAGCCTTCTTGGGCTAAAAAGCTTCAGCAGAAGATGAAGGCCCTCTTCTGCATGCAGGCTAAGGGGCAATACCGGGCTCATGTGACTGACAAGAAGACACGCCAGCGTGACAAGAAGATTCTGGCACTATATGGAGAGGAAGTTTCCAATGGATCTGAGGATAACATCACACCTGAGGCTACCTGGATGGCTCGCCAAGGGTACAAGTGGTCAGAGTCTGATGAGGAGTATCAGGAGAAGCAGCAGGGGTCTGATGATGACTATCAGGAGGAGGAGCAGCAGGGGTTTGATGATGAGTATGACGACTGAGCTTCTCCCGGGCTGCCACCCGTCTTAGTGTCCTCTATCCCCTTTGTGGTGTCTCGATGACAAAGGGGGAGAGTGATTTGCGTCTTGTGCCTGTGTGCTCTTGTGTTTCTTTGAACTCTGGTTTATTTGCGTGTTTGTGTCGTGTGCGTGAGACTATCATATGGTGTAAGACATATGCCCCGTTATCGTTGAACTTATCATTATGTCTTTAATGTTTATCCAGAGCAGTTAGTTTTTATATAGAGCACTGTACCTAGTATGTGTGCTGTGCAGTCCAAAGCACAATCTTGTGAAGGCACACATCCAGGGGGAGCTCACCTATACTCTAGGGCTTGCATTGCTTACTCTATTATTTCTCCCCTGTGCAAATCAAGTGTTGTCATCAATACACCAAAAAGGGGGAGATTGTAAGGGCATATTTCTCCCTAAGTAGTTTTGGTGATTGATGACAATGCATTTGCGGACTGATCGTGTGCTCTAAGCTCATACAGGTATATCCCCCTTAGGCACAAGACGATTGTTTGCCCCTCGGATTCTATGGAAGACGGCGTTTTCTTTTTGCTCCCTGTCGGTGGCTTTGAGTAATAGGAAAGCCGTACTATTAAGAGGGGGTCCGCGTCGGAAAGGTTTGGGCAGAATCAACACGTACACATCCCACTCTTGCACCACCTTTCCTTGCTTCTCTGGAGGTCCAACCGGTTATCTTTCGTATATGCAAAACTGTGTCTTCTTAACTGATCATCTGCCTGGCAAGCGGTAGTACCGCTCAACCAAGCGGTAGTACCGCACAGTTACACGGTAGTACCGCTCCCACGGTAGTACCGCGTCCCCAGAGCGGTAGTACCGTGTTTCTGGCCCAGGCGCTGATTCTAAGTACAGAAGTGGGTGCGGAAGTAATTTTTTACTTCCGCATCCAATACGGTAGTACCGCTTATCTTAAGCGGTAGTACCGTGTCGCATTTTGCTACTACCGTTTTCCCTGCGGATGTAGCCACGGATGTAATTTATTTCATCCATGGTGGTCAATCATGTCGTACTCTTTTGCCTAAGCGGTAGTACCGCTCAGCCAGCGGTAGTACCGCTCAGCCAGCGGTAGTACCGCAACTCGTGCGCGGTACTACCGCTCTTTGCGGGCTGAAAACTCCAATAACGGTTGGATTTGCTCCCCCACTATATATAGGGGGTCTTCTTCTCCAAGAAGACTCACCTCTTCCCCCACTACTCCATTGTTGCTCCAAAAGCTCCATTTCCGCCCGATCTCTCTCCCTAGCCAATCAAACTTGTTGATTTGCTCGGGATTGCTTGAGGAGGCATCGATCTACACTTCCACCAAGAGATATTTGATTCTCCCCACTAATCCCTTGCGGATCTTGTTACTCTTGGGTGTTTGAGCACCCTAGACGGTTGAGGTCACCTCGAAGCCATATTCCATTGTGGTGAAGCTTCGTGGTTTGTTGGGAGCCTCCAAGTTGTGGAGATAGCCCCAACCTTGTTTGTAAAGGTTCGGTTGCCGCCTTCAAGGGCACCACTAGTGGAATCACGACACCTCGCATCGTGTGAGGGCGTGAGGAGAATACGGTGGCCCTAGTGGCTTCTTGGGGAGCATTGTGCCTCCACACCGCTCCAACGGAGACGTACTTCCCCTCAAAGGGAAGGAACTTCGGAAACACATCCTCGTCTCCACCGGTTCCACTTGTGGTTATTTCTTACCTTTACTTTTGCATGCTTTACTTATTCAACTCTTATAGCATGCATGTGTAGTTGTTGTTCCTCTTTCCCGTAGTTGTCATCCTAGTAGAATATCTAGACAACTTATTTTGTCGCTTAATTTAAATTGGTTAAGAAAAGCTAAAAATTGTTAGTTGCCTATTCACCCCCCCCCTCTAGTCAACCATATCGATCCTTTCAAAAACTGCGGCAACTTTTGACTGAAAAGATAGAACAGAGGAGGTCGTACCTCATGCCTAAATGGTCATTTAAGGTTAGCGCAATTGCCATTGAATCAACACCAGCAACCCTTCAGGTTCAACCTAGCGGCATGGATGTGATGGTACTCGCACTTGCTTGCCTGGATGAAGGAAAAACAACGCGTTAGCAGTGCAAATCATATAGAAGCTTCTGTTTCGGTGGGAATACAGAGTTTGTGTTTTCGATGCTTGACATGTTAATAACCAAAAGATGAAAGAAATTGTAGTCATGCGCTGCTTTGCAGATTTGCAGCAATTAATTGACACATTAGAGAATTTAAGTGGTACTCCCAGCCCGGATAGATCAGGTACACATTAGAGAATTGAAGTACTCCTACACCCGCCGGCCACATTAGAGAATTTAAGTACTAGTACACACCATCACACGCCCTAAACCAAATCAACTTCTACCAAACGAACAGATCTTGGTTAAATCCGTGAGTTTTCCTACAACGTGCTGAGTGGAGCGGAGCAAGGCTCCCTCGCCGGAAACCAAGACAAGATCATGCACGGGCAGCAGGAGGCTGGAGCTAGCCTAGCGCGGGCTGAACTGCACCGGCCGAACCGCAGAGGCAAAGCTCAAATTTTGGACGGGCAAGGAGAGGATAAGAAGAGCCCTAGCCAGATCGAAACCAAAAAGCTGCCCCATGTCAGCGGCGCGCGAGCTCCGGGAGAGAGAGGCCAAATCCCTGCGGCGCACGGCGGCGCAGAGAATTGTACATACATCTATGGAGGGAGCGGAGGGGATGTACGAATGGAAGAATGGACTGGAGAGACGGGAGGGGGTGGTACCTTCTTGCAGGTCAACGGGGAGGCGATGTAGTAGACGCAATCGGTGCTCCGGCGGCTTCACACCTCCTCCTCGTCGGCCGACGGCGGGGCGGCGTCGACGGCGGAATCCATTGCTTGGAGGCCATGGGGCAGGGCGGGGGTAGTCTGGGGGCAACACAAATGGAAAGATTGGAAGGAAAGGGAGGTTTGTTTGAGCAGAGAAATTAACGGGATAGGCAGTTCATCAATGCGTTTTGGGCAAAATTGATTCGCAAATCAAGGTGCTCAGCGCGGGGCCGCGGGAATCAGGGACAGGGAGACTTAGCGTGATCGGCAGACCACGACGTCTGCTGGCAGAACATTAGATCCGAGCCATTGATCTGGGTGGCAGATCATTGATGTAATACGACGTCTGCTGGCAGAACATTAGATCCGAGCCATTGATCTGGGTGGCAGATCATTGATGTAATACGGGTCGTAGGATGCGTTTAAGTTCGCTTCATCGAAGGGTTCTGGTTATTTTGTGTATAGTTTGTTGTGTGACCTTAGAGGAATTTATGTTTGCTTTTTTAATAATAGTATAGATATATATAATAATAAAGCACGGTGGGTTTCTGCCCGTCCGTCGAGTTCTTTTGCAAAAAAGTCCCTGTGTTTTTATGAAATCAACCCGCCGTCCTGACTAAAGACATACCGAGCCGTTGTTTTTCCTTTTTACGCAAAGGTCCTTGTGTTTTCTAAAAATCAACCCGCCGTCCCGACTTAAGTCGTCCCGAACCGTTATTTTACATTTTTTCGAAACGCCCCCTGATCTTTCAGGTAATTCATCCGCGGATCAATTTAAGACAAATAAAAGTTTAATCCAAATTATCCATATCTTTTAAATCGTAATTCCGATTTTAACATATTATATATGAAATTTGATTAGAAAAATATTTAGAATATGAATATGGTGTTATTTTTACATTTTAAATATTTCAAAATATTATTTTGGAAGATATTTAAGTCAAACAAATGCTTTTCTAAATTGTCCGTATCTTTTAAATCGTAACTCCGATTTTAACATATTATATATGAAATTTGATTAGAAAAATGTGTAGAATCTGAATATGATGATATTTTTTACCTATTAAATAATTTTTATATATTATCTTAAAAGCACGATATGTTTTGTTTTGTACCGGCGGCGTCCGTATGAACCGTATTGCAAATAAATAAACACCCACTAAAACCATATAGGAAAAGAAAATATCACTAACTACCCTTGCATACCTCTGAAAACCCTGCAAGGAAAAAAAATCAGCATGAGAGTGAGAGAGAGAGAGAGATGCATCTTAGGATTAATCACATTCAAACACATTTTGATTTGTGTGAACATTGAGGCCACCGCCAGCGAGGTTGAGAAGGAGGATAAGCGGCAAAACAAATATGATGTCTCGCTAAAATAAAGAAGATAGACCTATTGTGGTCTTGAGTGATGGTTGTTGGGCTAAGAGCGTGTGTTATTTTTTCTCCCGTTGCAACGCACGGGCTCTTTTGCTAATTAATAATATAGCACGGATCGTTTCTGCCCATTCACCGTTCAAATTATCCTTGAAGTTGGCGAGAATTACCCACCAATACCACCCGTAAGTGGCATAAAAAAACATTTCATAAATCAACGAGAGAAAGAAGTGGTTGCCCAGATCCGAACCGTGGTCTGCTATGCAAGTGCGTGAGGTTAGCCACTAAACTACGGTCTCACCTGCGTTATGATAAGGGTTTGGACTTGGATAAAGTATATACTGAGTAGATCTGAGCGAAACATTAAAACCAAGGAAAATGATTCGCGAGCACACCTGGGCCTTAACCTGCTGTTATATGAGCTCGCTGTCGTGGCAGCCCAAGAAATACGTACGACCCGAGAGACAATAGAAATACGCTGCCATAGATCAACTCCCAACAAACATCAAATCTCAAAGCTTACGGTCCACCAAGCCATCTAATGATTGTGCGTATAAGATAGGATTCCTCCACCTATTAATTAGTCCCATCTCGATTTCTTGGAACTCACCCCACCGATTTATATTCATCCCTAAATTGAAATTAGTAAGCCTCCTCAAGAATCAAAGCAGAGGTGAAGGAATTAAGAGAATCAAAGCATAGGTCCCGGGTGCGCTCAAAGAAATGAGAAGAGGGGAAAATCTGCCTTCTCGAAGGAAGGAAATCGGAGAAGGAAAGAACAAACTCCGTTCTTGCCAGGGACGGAAAGGAAATAGTACAGTTAGAAATTAATATTTAAAATGTTTTTGCCTTCTGAAAATTGATGTGTAATTTATTTTGTGAAGTTTTTAGAAAAGTTGTCATGTGTTAAACTAATATTCATATAATTTTAAAATTATTCACCCTTTTCTAAAATAAAAGGTTCTTGTAATTCTAAAAAATATTCACATGCTTAAAAAATCATAATTACAAAAATATACATTCACTTTTAAGAAGTGCATGTGATTTTAAGAAATCATAAGTAAAAATATCCATTCTCTTTTAAGAAGTCCATGTTATTTAAAAAGAGTTTATATATTTTAAAATAATATTAATACATTTTGAGAAACTAATATACAATTTTAAAGTGCATGGGCGTAGGAGGGATAGTGTGTGACTAGGTATAGGTTGCAGCGGGAAGGGCGGGTGTCACATCCAGCTCGCTGAGATTAGTTTTAAAACTATTAGAAATTCACTTGTGATGGTGTGGTTCGGTGACAAGTGTGAGTGGGTTTAGGGCTTAGGCAGTGGCCGAGATTGTTACCTTGGGATTGGCCATGTTTGGTCGCAATGTGATCAAATGAACACCACGATCATTGTTGATGAAGGCGGGAATGAGGATAAGCAATAACATGGATGAGGCGGTATGTTAAAATAGATATCGTGGACCTATGGAGTGGTCTTGAGTAGTGTTTATTATGCTAGAAGCATGTATTTTATTCTCCTGTTGCGACGTACAGATATATTTGCTAGTGTGAATTTCAAATAAGAAGATACATAAAGATACTGTGTTAAACTGTTAATCATAACACCTCCAGTTTTCATCACAGAAAAGGTAACATGAACGGTTTAGAAAGTTGAGAAATGTCTTCTAGAAGATTTTGAAGTTCACGGCAAAGAGATATACATAAAAACATGCAGTACAATGATTGAAGCCGTTCTCCAAGGGGTAACGTGCACCTGTCTCCAATTATTGTAGTAGTCCAATTATTGTAGGAGGAAAGGAAGACGAGAGGCGACACTGCAGTGAAAGGCTAGCAAACATGGATGCGAAGTGATGGGTCACGGGCACTCAGCTGAAAAAGGCTTTTGCAGCGATCATGGGGGAGAGATGCTGCCGGCCTGCCGTACCCGGCGTGTTTCATAGTTCACACACAGGTGGTAGGGGCCTAGCATTGATGCCTTGGAGTCTCCATAGTCCTCGCCATTGTCGTCCAGATCGGATCACGTCGGATCCTCTAAGAGCATCTCCACCTGTTGCGCCCTCAATACGCGCCGAAAACCGTCGCATGGAGGTGAGCCGGCGTTATTTTCGGCATGGGGGCGAGCACGTCCCCAGTCGTCGTCCTCAGGTCGGGCCCCAGACGTCCCACAGTTCGATAAAATTTCAGCAAACACGGTAATATTTGAACGAACACGACATATTTCGGCGAAACTTAGACGTTTTTTACATGAATAAAAGGGACGAAAAAACCCCTAAACTACGGCCGATGCTTCTGCTCCTCCGCCCCGGCGCGCTGCTTCACTCGAGCCGCGGGTCGTTGCCGCCCTCGACGTGCGCGAGGACGCCGCTGAGCGTGCGGCCAGGGACGCCCCACCACAGGCGACGGCCGTCGCTGTTGTTGCGGCCGCGCGGCATCGGCGCGTTGTTGGTGGAGGCGAGCCGCTCCTCCTGTCGGCGTTCGAAGTACATCGCCCACGCCGCGTGGTTGTCGGCGGCGTACTCCGGGAGCGCCCTCTCTGCGACCGTCAGGGACGCCCGCGCACGCTCGATCTCGGCGTGGAAATATGGCGTCCCGGGGACGGGCAAAGGGGGGACTGGGACCCCGCCGGCACTGAGCCTCCACCGCGCCGGAGCGCGTACGTCGGGCGGCGCGAGGTAGTTGGCCTCGTGGAGGAGGTTGGCCTCCCACTACTAGAAAAAAGCTCATTAGTGGCGCACCACTTTTGGGTATTAGTGGCGCACCTCTGGTGCGCCATTACTAATCCAGATATCAGTGGCGCACCACCTGGTGCGCCACTACTAAGTATAAGGGTGCGCCACTGATATTTTTTCAGAATTTTTTTTTCAATTTTTATTCCAGAATTGCTACAGGTGCGCCACTGATATTGCTACAGGTGCGCCACTAGTAACAATTTTTTTTTCAAATTTTTTTCCAGAATTTTTTTTTTCAATTTTGGCGGGAATTTTTTTTTCCTTAATCTCGGGTCACTATGGCTTAATCTCGGGTCAATATGGCTTAATCTCGGGTCAAATCGCACTCCGTGGTCAAACTTCCCGGAAGGTCACCCATCCTACACTACTCCAGCCCAAGCACGCTTAACTTCTGAGTTCTATCCAACCCCAGCACCAGCTCACTTAGCAGGCACTTCTTGATATATCTATCATATCAATCCTATTAAACCTTGTTGATGTCTAGGAGTTTGTTCATGTTCATGAGTGTGATGAAATTTTGAAAAAATATTTCAAACTTCCCGGTCATTTTACATATCATATTTTGAATTTTTTTTAAAAAAAACTATTTTTTTTTTAAAAACCATTTTTTTCCAAAAAAACTATTTTTTTTCAAAAAAACATTTTTTCAAAAAAAAACCATTTTTTCCCAAAAAAACATATATTAGTGGCGCACCACACCCACGGTGCGCCACTACTATTTATTCAAAAAAAAATATTTATTCCAAAAAAAATAGTTTTTCAAAAAAAAAATTCAAAAAAAAAACTATATTAGTGGCGCACCACACCCACGGTGCGCCACTACTATTTTTGAATTTTTTTGAATTTTTTTGCCTCTAGATCTTAAAAGCCCCGTATCTTTTATTCGGTTAGGTTTTTGGGGATTCTAAGAATCTTCAACGAGGTTCCTGTTGAATTCGGATGTAACTTTTCGAGTAGATGCTTTTTCATATAAAAAACTTTTTCATCGGAGTTCGTATGCAAAAGTTATGCCCATTTTACAAATTCTCGAGAGATTTTGCAAAAAAAGTCGAAATTCATGTTTGTAAATTTTGCTAACAACTAGACCACAAATCACATTGGAATCTTATTTTTTTTATTTTTTTGACATTTCTATCATTTTCTTTTATTTATTTTTTTAACTGAAAAGGCGGTCCACGGGGGGTGGGGGGTGCATTCGGTGAAAATGCGTCCCAGGTTACCAGTGGCGCACCCCTTCACTGGTGCGCCACTAGTAGCCAGGAATACTAGTGGCGCACCAGTGAAGGGGTGCGCCACTGCTATGGTTTTTTTTTTGGACCACCATGCCCAGCCTTACCAGTGGCGCACCAGGGCAAGGTGCGCCACTACTATCAAAAATAGTAGTGGCGCACCTTGTCCTGGTGCGCCACTGGTAAGCCTGGGCATGGCTGGTTACTGTTCAAAAACATAGTAGTGGCGCACCCCACACCTGGTGCGCCACTAGTAATGTCACTATTAGTGGAGCACCTGTTTGTGGTGCGCCACTGCTATATAGTAGTGGCGCACCACATCTCTGGTGCGCCACTAACAGTGATATTACCTATAGCCTTTTTTCTAGTAGTGTCCCACTCATTCAACGAGCGGCGGCCTAAACCGTTGGCCGCCGCCGCGTCGCCGGGGTACCTCGCGCTCATGGTTGCCGGGGGGGGGAGAGAGGCTCGAACGATGGAGAGAGGGGAGGAAGTGTGGCGGCGAGGAGGGGGAGGACTGCCGATGGATTGATGCCTCACCGACGCGGTTATGGGCGCCTTTTATAGCAGCTCGGGGGCGGCCGCGTGCGAACGCGTGGCGGAAGGCGGGGCGACGTCGCCGCACTGCACCGCCCGTGAATCAATGGGCAGGCTGACCGGCGGCAGCCTTGGCATTGATTTCCCCGCGGGAAAACCGAGACGATGAGGACGACCAGCCTTCGTCTCGCTGACGCACCGGTCCCGCCACTCTTTCGCGCCAAAACGTTCGCGCCGGCGCCCCCGGGCGCCCCCAGCGTGCTGGGTTCGGGTTGGGAGCGCCGACGCCAATATCGGCCCAATCCGGCGAAAAACAGGATTGTGGGGGCGCAACTGGGCCAATTTTTCGGCGCCGGCGCTAAAAAACGGCCTTGGGGGACCTGTTGGGGACGCGGCTGAAGATGCTCTAACATTGTGTTTCCGGGAGCCCTTGCTATAGTCCGATGTTAATCTACAACCCGTCTATATTTTTTTTCTTATTTTTCATCCAGCTAAAAATATAGTTGTTTAATCCTTATAACATATTGACAGTATCTTATTACAGTTGATATAAACAATAATCAGATGCTCCATGAATGCGATGTTAATTCTAGATTATCGGTGCACCCTGGAACGGCACACAATAAAGTCGTCAATTGGGCTATACAACGAGCAGACACTGCATCACCCGAGGGGTCGGGCTGGACGTCCGTCCGCTTGGCATGGCCGCGGCTATTTAAGCCACGCTCCAGCGCTGTCCAGATCTGGACCCTGCCTCCCGAGCACCGCACCGTCCTCCTCCCCCTTTTGGAGCCCAGCCAACGGTGATGCCGAAGTCTTGGTTCTCCGCGCCGGCAGGCGGCACCGGTGGAAGTTCGTCGTCAGGTGGATCGTGGCGCCGCCGCCCTCGCTCATAGGGACCATCTGCATCCATGGCGACGGGCTCCTTCGGTAAGGAGGAGATAGTCATCTCCTCCGGCAGCAAGGAGGACTAGCCGCAGCAGCGGCCACATCTCCTCTAGGAGGCAGTAGATGGAGATCGTGATGGAGCGTTCGCTCCGTCAGATGAGCTCGACGCCACCATCGTCGACGCGTGTGAAGGAGGAGCGATTGTCCCCGTCGCGCAATTGTGGCCTCCACATCGGCGGTCGCGTGAAGCAGGAGCCGGCGTCACCTCGCCGCACAACCGCTACACGGATCGACGGGCCCTCCCCGCCACCATGACGCCACCGCCACCCGATAAAGGAGGAGCCGCCGCCCGCAACCGCCAAGCCGCATGCCCGCATCCTCCACTACCTCGGAGGTGGCGGTTACGGCGGTGCCTCCGGCTCTCGGGCCATGGTATTTGAGGCCGAGTGCGCGGCGTGAAAGTAGGCGAGGTGCGACCGTCATTGCGCTCTGTGTTCGCCAAGACGGACTTGGCGCCAGAATTAGTCCGCAGCGATTCAGACCTCGCTGCGGCGTGGGCGCTCGACCGCTCTGTCACCACAGTAGAGACGGCCACCAAGCGCCACCGCCGTCTTGATGCCAAGCGCGCCAAGAATGGCGAGGAGTGGTCGCTTAGCAAGCGCTCCGCTAATGCCAGCAAGGGAAAGGCCGCCGCCAGGGCGGCACGAACGCCTTCGGCAGTGGCCAGGGCAGCCCTTCGCACTGCACCGCACAAGGCAGAGCGGCTCCCCCGCGAGCATGAGACAGCCGCAGAACAAGGTTGCCGCGGCCCTCCAGCATCCTTGCGCTGCTGGAGGAACGACGACGACGACACGGACTGCGACAACGGTACGACAAGATAGGGTGGCCATGATTACGAGGTGGTCGTCCCACATAGTGTTTAATGTTTTTTTAATAGCTTTTAGTACAACAGTCAAAATATCATATTATATAGAACTTGAATGAAATCCATCCGGTTTGCATGAATTTCATCTCGTTTGTTGAAAAAGAGTTTGAAATGTATACAACTACGGTTGGATGGCAGCATTCCGCATCCATGTCCGTGCACTGTAACCCTATCAGCGGACGAATGCGAAAGAAAATTTGTGCTTCATCATTGGAGATGCTGTAAGATTGTTTGAAAATTAAAACAGCTTGAAAAACACTCTTATATTATGAATTAAATGTAGTACTCCCTCCGTCCCATAATATATGAGCGTTTCTAAAACACTCTTATATTAGAGACAAAGATGGTAGTACATAAAAAAACAAAATTCAGTCAACAATGAAAGAAAATGCAATAAAGTTGCATTGGATACTCGTAGACAGCTGCATTGGACGGCTACACTTGGTGGGGGCCAAACATTAACGCTCAGGCCCCTCCCAATGCTCCATCTTATACATGTGCTAAGGCTGCCATGTAGGCAAAAAGTCTGATGTGACAAGGTAATTAAGAGGAGAGAGATGAGTGTAGTGACCCAGGAAGAAACAATGCTAAGCGCGAGAACCTAGGCAAAAGACTTAAATGGAAGAATCCCACCAATGCATGAAAAACTTTAGTTACAAAATCATTAAATGAAGCATGCTTAGCATCAACAAGTTAAGCACCTATGCATTGGGGGCTTTAGTTGCTAAAAAAAATAATGCGCTTAGCACCTCGTGTTAGCACCAATGCATTGAAAGTAGCCTTATGGGCTCTCATCAGGATCATGGACCTCGGTCGGATGTGTATATAGATTGGAATCCACGCTCCCCTCTCACACACCAAAGACTCCAAAGAAATTTCCCTACGCTCCCCTCTCACACACCAAAGACTCCAAGAAATTTCCCTTTCCTTTAGTTTGCTCACTCATCCGCCACTTGTAATCGCAATGCAATCCATCCATAGTTAGGCATCCTCCAGGGGAAAAGAAAAAAAAAACAGAAAAAAGTAGTTACCCATCTCCGCCGATGGAGTCCGCCGCCATCCGCGGCTCCATATGGGTGTTGGGCAAGGCGCTGAGCCCGCTGTCCGGCGGTCTGGTCGAGGCGTGGGCAGCCAGCTCGGGGCTCGGCCCCAACATCGAGGCACTCAAGACGGAGCTCCTCTACGCGCAGGCCATGCTCGACAACGCCCGCGGCAGGGAGATCCGCAGCCACGCGCTGGCGGAGCTGCTGCAGAGGCTGCGAGCCCTGGCGTACGGCGCCGACGACGTGCTCGACGAGCTTGACTACTTCCGCATCCAGGACGAGCTCGACGGCACCTTCGAGTCCGTCGACCACGACGACCGCGGGTGCGTCCATAACCTTGTCCGCGATGCTCGGCACACGGCCAAAGCTGCCACCAAGCTGCTTGGGTGTGGCTCGTGCTCCTCTGCTGCTGCAGGTGACACTTACAAACCTGATGAGTCATGCATGTGCGTGCGCCGGCTCGCTTCCGGCACTCGTACCACCGTCCACGACATCGGTAAACGACTCCTCTGCTCTACCTTTCTACCCGTTCGTAACGATGATGATAGTGACGATAGTAAGCATGCACCTAGAGTACCAAAGTTGAAATTTGATAGGGTGGACGTCTCTGTCAGAATGAAATGCATCACAGACGAACTGAAGTCCCTGTGTGCTAAGGTCTCCATCGTTCTTGGCCTAGAACTGTCGGGCTCCGTCATTAACGAGCTACGATTAGTGCGTTCTAGTGGTATTGGCAATGTTGCCTCTACAAGTAGACCCATAACCACCTCACAAGCTTTAGAGCATACATTGTATGGGAGGGAGCCCCAGAAGAACACCATTATTGAGCATATTATAAAGGATGAATACATTCATAAAAAACTCACGGTCATTCCTATAGTGGGTCCTGGGGGCATAGGAAAGACAACTCTAACTCAATACATATATAACAACAAAGAAGTGCAAGACCATTTCAAAATTCGAGTTTGGATATGTGTATCTCTTGACTTTAGTGTGCATAAGTTAACACAGGAGATTGTAAGCTCCATCCCTAAAGCCGAAGACGAAAAAGAGAAAGCAGATAGTGAGGTGCATAACTTGGACCAACTTCAGAAATTAATTGAAAAAAGACTGAAAAATAGAAGATTTTTACTTGTTTTGGATGATATATGGAAATATGGTAATGAAGACGAGTGGAAAAGATTTCTAGTTCCCTTTCAGAAAGAGCAAGGAAACGGTGACACAATTCTGGTCACAACTAGATTCCTTGAGGTAGCTGAAATGGTAAAGCAAAGAGATAAACCAGTACATCTAGAAGGTTTGGAACCGAAAGAATATTGGACCCTTTTTCTAGCATGTGTTTTTGGTGAAACTAATCAACGAAATAATGATGACAACTTAATTGAAATCGGGGAAAAAATTGTGGAAAAATTGAAGGGTTCTCCTCTTGCAGCAAAAACCGTGGGTAGATTACTGAGAAATAACATATCTGTAGATCACTGGACAAGAGTTCTTGAAAGCAAAGAATGGGAATCACAGACCAGCGATCATGATATTATGCCCGCATTGAAGGTTAGCTATGACTACCTACCTTTTCACCTGCAACAATGCTTTTCCCCATGTGCATTATTTCCGGAAGATTACAAGTTTGACAGTGAGGAGCTGATTCAGTTTTGGATAGGACTTGACATTATACATCCAGATAATAGAATCAAAAGAATTGAAGATATAGGGCGGAACAACTTGAATGACTTAGTTAATTATGGATTTTTCAAAATAGAAACAGGTGATTCAGGTAAACACTATGTTATTCATGACCTGCTACATAATTTAGCATTGAAGGTTTCGTCACAAGAGTGTCTACATATATCTTCCTCTAGTACAAGAGCTGTAGAAATTGCACCATCTGTTTATCACTTGTCCATTAGTATGAGTGATCCGGCCAACAGTGAGGATGGAATTGTCAAAGAAAGTTTTATAAAAGAACTAAATAAATTAAGAAACATACTGAAAACTGAGAACCTACGCACTCTGATGTTGTTTGGAGATTACAATGCAAGCTTTGTTCACGTATTCAGTGATCTATTCAAAGATGCAAAATCTTTGCGTGTTGTCTATTTGTCAACAATGTTCTACACTGTGGAATTTCTATTGCACAGCTTTTTGAAACTTGTCCATCTTCGCTACCTACGGCTTGTGTCAAAGGATCGTAGTAAAAAACTTGTACCAAAGAGTATACCAAGATTTTATCAGTTAAGGGTGCTAGACCTAAGTAACTGGAAGGGTGCTCATAGTTCGCATGAAGAAATTGCCAACCTTGTCAAATTGCGCCATTTCCTTGTCCCATCATATGAATTCCATTCGAATATTAGTAATGTAGGAAAACTACAGAACTTACAAGAGCTACAGAGATTTCAAGTTAGAAAAGAAAGTAATGGGTTTGAATTCATGGAGCTGGGGAAACTAGAAGAGATAGGAGGATCACTTCACATTTGTAATCTTGAAAATGCACTAGTAAGCGAAGCACATGAGGCAAATCTCTTATGCAAAAACCGCTTGCAAAAATTAACACTAAATTGGAACAAAGGCGAATCAAAAATGAGTCCTGACGCAGAAGATCAGTTACTTGAGAGCCTACGGCCACATAGCAATCTTCATGAGCTATGCATTGAGGGGCATGGAGGTTCTACTTGCCCTACATGGCTGGGTAAAAATCTGTCGACCAAAGGTCTGGAGGCTCTCTGCCTAGACAACGTAGCATGGGAACTCCTTCCACCCCTTGGAGAGTTATACGTGATTCGTCAATCAGTAGAAGGGCGTGAGTCTGGAGAAGAGTATTTCGGTTGCATCACAGGCCCATGCTTTCGTAACATGAAAAGGCTAGAACTCATTGGGTTGCCAAGATTTAGAAGATGGGTAGCAAATGAAGTTTGCCCTTGGTACTTCTCACTTATAGAGGTACTCATTGTGAAGGTTTGCGCTGAACTAACCGAGTTGCCGTTTTCATCTTGTGATAGTTGCTACCCCTTGGGAACAGATTCGAGCGTGACTTGGTTTCCTAGGCTAAACGAGCTTAAAATAGAGGATTGCCCAAAACTGTTGTCACTTCCTCCTATTCCTTTTAGTCATGTTTTGTGTTCTGTTACACTGACACGTGCAGGAAGAGGTCTGAAAGAGTTACATTATTCAAGCAAATCATACTGTTTAAGAATAGAAGGAAGTGACGATCTGCATAGCCTAGATGAGACAGTCTTGGCGTTCCATAATTTAACCCAACTACAAGAATTGCGCATCAAAAATTGCCCACCTTTGGCTGAGGAACACCTTCAAGTGCTAACCGCATTGAAGACCCTCAGAATAATTGGTTCAAGCATCATGTTACTGCCGTTAGCCATATGGCAGCTTCCAGTTACCAGATTAAGATTATGGAGCTGCAATTTTAGTGGGAAGGAAGTGACACGTCTACTCACTCATCTCCCTGAGCTCTCTTACTTGGATATATTGTTCTGTGAAAAGATAACACGGTTGGTCGTGGAGGCCGAGCAGCAACAAACGGCAGCATCGCTATCACTGCCAGCTTCTTCAGCTGGTATTGAATTGCAGGATACACATGGAACAGATGAGCAACGAGAAAGAGTGCAGGAGGTGGAGGAAGAGGGAGTAGCATCATTAGAGGAGGTCGTTGTAGAACAAGAAGAAGACGATGATGGGCTGCTGCTCTTACCGGCCCATCTCTCCCACTCTCTCCAGGAGTTGTTCTTCTACAGCTGTGAACAGCTTATCCTGACTGCCAAGAGCCACGAGACAGGAGGAGTAGGAGGTTTGCAAGCCATGCGATCCCTCAAGAAAATAACAATAGATAATTGCCCCAAGTTCCTGTCCGCGTACAAGGCCTCGGATTGCCCTTTCCTATCCTCCCTGCAACACCTCGTCCTTGAAGGTCGTATGGAAGGCATGGACACGCTAGTGCTGCTCTCCAACCTCACCTCTCTCGAGAACTTAAGCATTACGTATTTGGGTGAGGATTTAAGATGTGGGGGTCTGTTGCATCTCCTTACCCGGGGCCAGCTTACCGCATTAGATGTCATGATGACCCCAAAATTCTTTGCTGATTGGGATCCCGCACGGGAGCTGCAGGGCGAGCAGCTGCTTCCTTTCCCAAAACTGCAGCAACTCCTGACGGATGACATGGCAGGAGTCCTTACCGCGCCCATCTGCCGCCTCCTCTCTTCCTCCCTCACAAAATTATCTTTTCAATTCAACAAAGAGGTGGAGTGCTTCACGAAGGAGCAAGAGGAGGCTCTTTCCCTTCTCACGTCCCTCCAGGTCCTCCAATTCCAGTGGTGCAACAAGCTGCGGTGCCTCCCAGCAGGGCTAAACAAGCTCACCAACCTCAATAGATTAAAGATCTATGATTGTCCAGCCATCAGGTCGCTGCCCAAGAATGGCCTCCCCAGCTCGCTGCAACAGTTAATTGTTGACGATTGCATCAAGCTGCGGTGTCTCCCAGCAGGGCTGCACAAGCTCACCAACCTCAAGACATTATGGATTGAAGATTGTCCAGCCTTGCGGTTGCTGCCCAAGAATGGCCTCCCCAGTTCGCTGCAAGAGTTAAACGTCCGCCGTTGCAAAAACAAGGAGCTAATACAACGATGCAGACGGTTAATGGGAACCATCCCACTAATCAGACTATAGACTAGTCCAAGGTAACAACTAACAAGCACTTTCTTGCTTTTCCTTGACACAAAACAAACATGCCACTTTCTTTTGTTTAGTTTACCTCGTTACTTTATAATCTGAACGGTTTTGTGCTTCGATCTACTGTGCAGGGCTTCTTGGGAGTTGTACATTCTTCTAGCCTTGTAGGACTCTCTCCATCCGTGCACAGTTTGCACACGACAGGATTTACTGTGTGGTGTCCTTTTCCTGTACATAAATCTGGTAAGTACACCCAAAAGGGAAAGAAATGTTCAGGAAACCATGTAATCCTCAGTTAATGGCATTACATATATAGTTTCTTTGTTTTCTTTCTTTGGATATATGGTGAGGTATTCACCATTTATTTTGGCCTTTTTTGCAGGTTCGTATGCTTGTTCTTACATATTGTGTATTTACACTTCGGTCGTGAGTCCTGAAGACTTGGTGCAGATGTTACTGAAAGGTTCATATTCCTGCTCAGTAAGTTTCTGAATTGACCATAATTTTCAGATACTAGGACAGTACATGGTTTTTAGTTTCATTTTTCATGTATCCTTTCAATCTTACTCAAGTGCTGATTTTTCTTTTTTAGAAAATGCCATGAAGTGCTGGCTGTACTCTGTATTCCAACAGATGCGAATGCTAGTTTTGTTACAGACCTACCACTTGGTAAGTTACTGAACTTACCAAAACTTCCAATAGTACTAGTTCACATCACTATTTATGGTATATTTTGAGCTATAAGTTGCATTTTTCTTGCTTCCCATTTTCATAGCATATCTAGGAATTATCTTTATTTACTTTGGCCTTCCCTTTCGTCGGTCCAGGGAACATATTCAAAAAAAGTGAGTTGTTCCCAGTCCAAGGCAGTGTATCTGAAGAATTCGGAAGATCTCCATTGTGAACAGCTAAGGTAATTTTAAAAATATGTTTTAAGTTTTTCTTGTCTTTGTACTAGATTTTGTGGTTACTTTTATTTCCTAATTGCTGTCTCCAACAAAGTTCAATCTTCTTCTCTATGCCACAGATGTGTGTATGTTATGATCATTTGCTGCTTTGTTAATTGATCCTAACACAATATATTCTCAGGTTTGGTTCGTGCTTATAAAACGAGGCTAAGGGGGGAAGCTCCCTCCCTTAACTTTCATTGTCAGGTAGGTGGGGAGATTCAAACCTCGGTGGCTTGAGTGGAAACAGAACGCACTCGCCATTGCGCTAGGAGGCTCTCCCCAGGTCCGTGCTTATCAAGCACTTCATAATGCAAAGATGCACTATTCACTTCACATGAAGTAATGCAGATTATGGACCAATCTGCAGTGGATCTGAAGTTAGTCGCGATCAAGGTAAGCTTTCTGCAAACGACGTCTCTCATGATTTACTTTATATGCTTTCCAAAAAAAGCGTCCTTCGGTGAGCTATAAATAAATTTGCCAACTCTTTTGCAGACATGGAAGCTGTTTGAATCTGCCATTTAGCTTGAACCTGAAATTCTCAGAGCTGCATTGCCATTGATGCAATTTTGCTACTTGAAAGATATCTAAGGCAATAGGCAGATGACTCTCCACACAGCAAGTTGGCTCATTTATTTGTGGCAACAAATCTGCGTTGCCACTGTCAATCTGCACCAAGGTATCTCACTCTTTCCTATCTTGTTGATTTGGAATGAGAAGACTCTAAATCCAAAAATAAATTTTAATGCTAGTTCCTGGTGTCAGGTCTAGGTGTCGTGTACCAAATGCAAATTACTAGAACTTAGAGGCCCCCACAGTAAAGTTAATTATGTTGTACCGCAGGTTAGACATAACTGAAGACCAGAACGTGGACATGAAGTTAATGAAAGAATGCTGGGAAAGGGAATGGTACATATTTTCTCGCTTTATTGAAATGCTAGTTTACCTTGGATCGTGCATATAATTTATTTGGTCATATTGTAGCCCTCACAGTTTCACATTGCTTCAATGATGGACTTAGTATTAATTTTTGACTTAAAAAGATTGAAGAAAAACATACTTTGGTTAACATAAGCAATTATTGAAGGTACAGAATGTTGTTGTTGGATGCTTGATGGAAGTTGTTGAGCTAGCGACCTAGGTTGCTAATTTTTTTTCAGTGTCTCCTAATCGAAATCCCAAGAGTCGAGTCTAATAAGTTGGTGTTGCTTAGATTGGTTTAGATTATTATTGTTTTGTCCCACCAGAGCCATACATAACAAAAACTGAACCAACATTTGCAATCTAAATATTTGGTGAGCTTTGTTAACTATGTATCCATCTGGTCGGAAGATCTTGAAAGCCAGTCATTCTCTTTCTTTCCTAAGTGCGACCCTCTTTGACACTTATCACTGCAATCATGCATACTTCGTCGTTGTATCCATTCCCCTTCTATAAGCCACTTCATTGGTTTGTGTATCTTTTTCAACCTATCATGTAAGGTTTGCACACTTGTTCTTCTCCAATAAAATCCAATGGGAGGGTTCTTTTTATGGCACTCGCCATGCATTGATTTACTTCCCACAGTCCTTAGTAAAGTGAGCCATCCATGTTGTCGAAAGCTACTGAAAGCCAGCCATTTCCTTTATATACTTTAATTGCCTCCCTCATTGAGACTTGGCATCACAATTCGTACACTGCGATATTACATAGTCCATCAGTGTATCCATTCACCTTGTTTCCTGCTAGGTGTCATGTTTAACCTATCATGTAGAGTTTGCATACTGCTCTTCCATAAAATTCACTGAGATTTCACTTACGCCGCTCAGCGTGCATTGAATATTCCCCACTGTAAACAGAGCCATCCATCCAGTCAGCAACTCTAAGAAAATGCTTATTAAAAAGAGAAAAAAAAAGAGTGTCGGCAATCTAGAGCCAAGAGAAAAAAAAAGAAAAAGAAAAATGAGTGCTGAAAATCAAAATTTAAGAGGCTCTGATATTTCTTCAAGTGGGAGGTGTCAATTAGAGCATACTTCCACATCCTTTTGTGCAATCATCAGCTGCTGCACGCTGTCCATGTGGTATCCATATCCGATAATGGCGGCATCACTACTATCTCTGCAGATCACCTTGTGCCACTTAGATCATACTTCTCCTTTTTGACATCGTTTCCCCATCATTCTTCCTGTGACTGGAATGACAAGGCTTCACTGTACTAGTTTCGGATACTTATTTAACTTTGCAATAACTGAAAATTCAGATTTGCTTACTCCATTTACCCCACCAAACCACACATAAGCCTCCACATATGCATACGTATTGTAGTGGTAGGGAGAACTTGGCCAACGGCCAGTGAGGAGCGATATACTTGTGATTGAGAGAGATTCTAGATCATGACGAGTAACTCCACACTGAAAAGCTCACTCTTGGGACAACTTTGCGCGCTCGTGCTTATTAATGGAGATCAAATTCAAGCAATGTTTTTTAGTGTTGAACAAATCAAATGGTACATGGCTGTGAGGGCATTAGGATGTGACCATGTGAATTTGTGCATTATCTATTGTAAGCTTGCAGGTTAACAAAGCTCGAGAACAACCAAAGACCCTTCGTCGTCTGCTCCGCGTCGTGCATTATCCTATGGACAGTGTTCCAAGTTCCAATTCACTGTAGTGAAGGCCACACAACCAAGTTTGCAGAATCGTGGGAGAAAGAATGATCGAATCATATTGATGAGAATTCCTCTTGCGCCACCAGTCGGCAGCAGGTTAAGCTAAGGGTTTTTGATTTGACGAGCTTGTTCCCTACTGCCAAGTCAGCAGCAGGCCCTGTAGTTTTAGTCGATAAATTTGAGTCGTACTCCCTCCGTTCCTAAATATAAGTCTTTCTAGAGATTCTAACAAGTGACTACATACGGAGCAAAATAAGTGAATCTACACTCCAAAATATGTCTACATACATCCGTATGGTGTAGTCCATTTGAAATGTCTAAAAAGACTTATATTTAGGAACGGAGGGAGTACAATCTTTCGTCTTGTGTCGATTAGAGATCTGTCAAACTACTACTTGTAATCGAAGAGAGAATTTCACTATTTATCATAGCTGTCTTCGTATCCATAATGTGTTACTAGTCTGCAAAGATGATTCAGTGTTATTTTTTTTTACACTTGTTATGAGACGAAAATCTGCCCAAGCAACACCAGCTACGGCAGAGGGGCAATATCGACTCTCGTCAACAGTTTCGTTTCTAAGCATAGAAGATTTCACTTAGTGGTGGACCCGCCAACAAAGACTGCGGGCACCCTCTTCGTCCCAAGCCCTGGCCTTGGGTTCAGAAGGTACAGGGCTGGGGCTTCAGGAAGTGTGACACTCAAGAGGTCAAAGAGACCTCATGTGCACCTGCATGTGATGACCTTGTAACACGTCGAACTTTGTACACCTTACGGATTTGACATCTTATGAAAGGAAATGAATGGGATATTAGAAATTGGCAGATTAGCTGTGAGCAAAAGCTTTTCTTCCGGGTGTATGAAATTCTCCGGGAACCATGAAATGCCAGTGACCATAGAGAAATAATAACAGCTGTACATGATTTGCTAGACGAATTGCTACGCTAAAGCAAGCACGAGGGACAGTCGGCTAAAAGATACGTCAAACAGATGCAAGGTCGAGCATTGCCATTTGCTAATCATAAAACTATTGTTGCTCTTCCCGCGCCCGGACCACGCCGGCAACCACCACCTCCCGACCCGAGCCTTGGACTTGAGCGTCGGCGAGAGGCGAGGCTCAGGCCGAGCACCTCTGCCACCGCGTCGCGTGTCCATGGCCGGTGTCGCAGGGTGTTCGAGGAAATTGCCAAAGGTTACTTTTATCCCCCTTTCCCTTTCCTTTTCTTTTTTCTACAATGATATGAAAATATAGTTGAAATTTATATTTCATGCAAAAGGAGGTGTAGAGATGCTCTGAAGTGGTTTGGTACCCTATGCAAAAGATGAGTTACAAAAAGAAGTTAATATAATGATGGAAATCAAAGGATATGTTCATTACTTTTAGGCTACCAAGAAACATCAGAGACAATTACAATATCAGGATTTATGGCTGATCACAAACATCGACTGACATAAGGGATTTTAATGTGGACATTATTGGGAAGCTACTGATGAATCAGGAAGTTGGAATCCCAGTTCTCTCTGAATGTTTAATAATAGGAGACATATGACAAAACAATATCCTTGGCACTTGCGTAAAACATCGAAGTGTAAATGTCGGTGGAAATAGATACATATTTACCACCAATACTGCAGCTGTTAGATGCACGGTCTCACAATTAAACCCTGTACTTATCCTAGTTCTTCTTTGGGTATTCTCTTGCACCAAATATGGTTGATCCAACCCTGACATTTGTGCTGCCCATTTCAATCTGCATAAACGTACACAAATAAAAGTACACGTCATTAGGCATTATTATTCAGTTTGTATATCTCCAAGTTATCTTCTTGCAACGTGTTCCTTCCTTACCGCCTGCTCAAAATCGGCAGACATGCCCATTGACAGCTCGCACTGCTCTTCTGGTATTCCAAGTTCATCACATACCTCCTTCCGGCAGCTAGTCAATGCCTAAGCATTCAGCAATCAGCATAAATTAATCCTATGAAGCATATCAGTCCAATTAAGTTCATGCTTCAGAATATACCTTGAAATTCTCTGGAGTTGAGGAGTAATCAAGCATTCCAATTGTCATCAAACCAGAAAATACAAGGTTTGGGCAGCTCAACTTGACATGTTTTGCTAATCCCACACACCCCGAGGGATCTACTCCAAATTTTGCTGCAAAATAGTAACAGGGTCTGAGAACCACATATCTCAGTCTAGCAATGCTCAGACAGGTATAATATGCCGTCATCTAGCAAAGCTCATTACTACTCCCTCTGTCCCATAATATAAGAACATTTTTTACACTAGTGTAATGTCAAAAACGTTCTTATATTATGGGACAGAGGGAGTAACAAACACCTACCAGTAGCTATAAACAATGTGCTGCATATCAGTGCTCAGAACTAAAGACACAGGTTCTCATATTGAGAAATTGTGTATCAAACCAGCATGCTCACAACTGTATTAAAAAAGAGAACTAGAGTACCCACATTCTTCTCCACTTGTGTTAACTTGGACCAAGACCTTAAGAGGTTTTCTCCCCAAATCAGCTACCACCCGATCAAGACGATTTGCGATCTGCAAAAAGAAACAAATATTGCATTCAACCTCGTTGCAGATGCACAATCGAGAATCTGGTCTTGTAACAAGATGAATGAAGAGAGACAAGCATTGCATTTTTCTTGAGAAAAGAAGCCCAGAAAGATGCCAACACATTTCCAAGGCCTAGTGGCGCAATAAAATATTATTATGGAAAATATGGTAAGAATAAAAGCTAAGCCTGGAAAACATACTTTTCTTGACTAGTCAAAAATATACCCTCAAGAAGGCAACCACAAGACAACATAAACTAGAACAAAATTGCAGTCGAATAAACCACAAGACAACATAAACTGTTCATATACCTTCTCGTCGTCTACGCTCTCAACCATGTCAAGACTTGGTACACCAGCTGTAGGTTAAGAAGAAGAAGAATGAAATTAGCTCAATAGTGAGCAATAAAGTAGAGAAGATATCAGGTATGAACTTGTGTACAGAGGTGAACACATATATTAAGTAAAAGAGAAATATCTCTAATTTTTTATAGATGAAACATGAGCTCTGTCATTCATTAAAGGAGAAACAGTTTACAGACAGAGCTCGCACACCGCAATACAGAACCAAACCAGCCAATTATTCTAGAATAACGTAAGTAGTACTTAACCGTCTCTTGAGCCAAGACACCAGACTCAAGCATTTGTCAACACCAAGCCACATTGTGTAAATACTCCTAATTTATTGCACATGTTTGCTATCTAAAACCTTATTTAGGACAAATCATACAGGGCAAGATAAAAATAATTGTAGTGTGAGTAATATATAACTATTTAGGAGCTGCAAACCTAAGTAACTGAAAATCGAAAGTTGAGAAGACTTGTGCCTGCCAGAATATCCAAACAAGAATGAAGACACTAACCTAGGAGGGCTTTGGCTTTGTTGCTCTGTAGGTTCCCAATGAAGTGCCACTCAATATCCTCCGGAAGCTGCAACAAGAAGAATACTTGCTCAGACAACTAAATGACTGAAAAGAATTAGGTATGAAACATAATTCTCCTATAAAAGGTGGATATTTTATTTTTAGGATCATAAACCTTAGAGTTTCTAGCACGGATCCCGTAGTACTCGATTCCAATAGAATATCTACATTGAGTTTTGGCCTGTTGGCAAAATTCCTATTGCTCATTAATTCCTATGTTTTCTGGCATGGCCTAACTCATCTGTGGTGTACAAGGCGTACGAATAATGAGCACATGTTGACCTCCCTGCTCAAATGCTAACTGTACACATGTGATAACTCTGGAATGAAATCACTTAGCAACTTGTTTCTCATTCACGTTCCAATCAGCAGTTCATTCACGCAGCCAGAAAGGGGGGTAAAAGTTTCGAGCTTCTCGGCTGGGGGTACAACCTGGGGGGCCTTGTCGATGAGCTCCTGGACGTAGTTCTCGCCGAAGCAGCGGTGGCCGGCGTCGTACACGCCGCGGATGACGCCCACGGGCTTCGTCTTGCTCACCGCCACCACGCGCACCGACTCCGGCGCGCGCCCCGACCGCGCCGCCGCCTGCTGCGCGCGCGACAGCACCGACCGGAGCGCCGCGGCCGCGCCCTCCACCGCCGCCACGGACGCCATCGCCGGCGCCGCTGATCCGCCGCCCTCCTCCGTGGCCGCTGCCGCCGCCGCCGTGGTTGGTGGGAGCCGCCTGTACGTGTTACAGTCGTGTGTGGCTCCTCGTGTGGTTAACCTTTTGCCCCCCTGATCTATTTTCTGAGGAAATGAGAGCTCGGGGTTGGAGTTCTAGACGGTTCGCGGAATTGTAAAGCGACTTCATCATTTGGTTGAAGCTGAGGGATATTTTACAACAAAATAAATGTTCTGTGTATGTATTTTATCCGATCCGAAACTAATGGAATTGTCCTACTGAAATTTGGCAAAATTTGGATAAGTAGGAAATTTAGCTGTATTCTAAAGCACGTGTTTTTTTAAGTGCTCTATCTAGTACAGGGTTTATAAACAGGGGAAATTGAAGACCGGTCATTTTTCTTTCTTTCTGAAATCTATATTTAGCAGTTAATATAGACATGTCCATAAGCAGATATTATTTTGTAGCTCTCCCTGCAAAACAACGAATATTATGTATTCCCTAAACATATATAAGACGTTTTTTTTAGAAGAACAGGGAGCCACCTCCCCGGTTCCATTGCCAGAATGAAACCACAGAAAAAGTCTTACACGCAGCTCACTTAGAGGAGCGGTTGAACAGAAAGCAAAAAACAAAAGCTAGACAATAGTGCAGACATATTTCTGAACAGCCAAATAACGCAAAAACACCCTCGCACAAGTTCAACCTAGTACATAGACTAGAAGCTATCCGCAGGTGAGCCTCGAGGCAGCCTTCCTGGTCTTCATCGGAGGAGCCGTAGTCGCTTGTGGTGACGAGCATGTCGAGAGTGTAGAGGTGTGCTAATGCTGGAGTAACACTGAATGGTAGACAGACGCTAAAGGTGTGCTGATGCTGGGCCAAGCATAGCACCCAATGCTAAGCTAAGAACATTAACTTCAACCTTTTTTTTAGCTATTTTACTGTCCCCGCAAACCTTTTGTACTAAATAATACTTCCTCTCTCCAATAATACAAGATGTACAAATGCACATCCAGTTTCTGTTTTCCTTCGTTGTGTTGCTGCATGTGACAAGAGGGGGTTTCGAAACCTTGTGCTGCGTTGTAAACCAGTACCCCGGTAGACTAAGAGCTTTCTATGAAAGCTGGACCTTTTTTCAGAAAAGAAAAGGAGAGGGAAAACTGAAATGTCCACCTTAATGCTTAATTCCCGGGTGCGAGGGATGCAGACGCTCGAACAATTTTGGCACAGATTGGTTAAGAAGCATGTCTGACTGAACAGCTCGTAAAGAAAATATGGCGGCACAAAAAGTTGTCTGGTTTTCTAGAAAAAATCTCGAACATAAGATTGCCAAAATGTATACGCTGCAGTACATGCTTTGACTGATTATTCGTTGCATCAATTCTATATAAACCAGCCATAGTGCCAAAACTCAAAGAAAAACAAATCACCAAGAAGGACTCCCAGTTTCATGAACAAACATTATTTGTTTGAAATGTGTCGAATTTAACAACCACGAAATATATCCAACGGCCCACAAGAAGAAGCATGTACCACAAAAAGGGTGCTTTGTACCACAAAGCACACCATAACAGCCTGCTGGTCTTTCACAAATACACTCAAACCACAATATTATTTGTAACATTTTATGCTGTGATTCAAGATGAGTCTGATGGCTCTGAGACAAGATGAAACGGTCAGAATATACATAGAAACACTGAATACAAGATCAGAAAATAAACTGATAATTTTGCTTGAGATCATGTTACATAATTTTACATGGTTAGCCATCTTCTCTCCATAGTCTCCAGAAAATCGGCAGTAGGGAAGATGTATATGAGAACCATTGCTGAGGTCCTACTTGCAGAGTATTATGGAACGGTAAAATGATTTCAGGACATTCACATAGCTGTGAGAATTTGTACAATCTGAAAACATATGATCTATGCCATTGTAAGAGTGTCTAGAAATGTGCTGCTGAAACCTAAAACAAATTGCACATATCTACAGAAGAACCAATTGAATGTGCAAAATAATTTGCTATAATCCAGTGAAGTTGCTTCGGCTAAAAAGAAAGACCTAAACAACAAAAGATGGCATCAAAATGGAAATCGAGAAACGTGAATGAGGCCTACAGGTGTGTCAGACTGCCATTATATACCACCATTGCAGCAAATAATCTGCAGGAATTGGTCAACTTGTGTGACAAATAATATTGCAAACATGCAGCATTGACTGTACAAGGAAAACTAAAAAACACACTGTTTCTTACAACAAAGGAGAAAACTTATGAAGACATGAACTATGATGAACTTGCAATTTTTTCAGAAAGTAAGGAAGTATAAATTTAAGAAGCAAACCGCATCTTTTCATAGAGTGATACCTTCCAGCTTTCCATCCCATGCAACATGGCAAAGTGCACTAATCATCCGGACTAAAGTGGAGATGGATAAATCTGAATACCACAGTCAATTTACCCCCAGGTGCTTACTTGGGATTTACATAAGACTCGACAGTAAGGACAGTCTGTGCAATGGTGCAGAAAAGCACAATAACACCAGCGAACGCAGCGACCACCAGCCATGGATTGCTCAAATGGTTGTGCCTCAGCCATGCGACCCACCTGTGGAGACGGTTCTGATAATATGCCTCCAGGGCTAAGCACAGGCGCTTGAGGTAATAGTTCCCATAGAGATCGAAGACAACACCTTTCGTCAACCTGGTAAAGAGTTGTGATACATCTCTGTCGGTGCGCATATGGTGTGCGATGACCCCCTTTCGAGCGAGCAGTGCTACATCATCAGGCATGCTCATTAGCTTGGCCATGAAAACAATGTAAGCAGTGACATCATTTCCAACTTGCGGACATGTTTGCTCTAGTGCCACGAAATTCCTGAAAAGAACAATAGTTTGTTCATCCACATACACAAACGGAATTTCCAGGACACCGTCCCTGAGCTTTATATCCAGGAGAGAATGGGGGTTATGCTCAGAGTATGTTCTCCTCCTAAATTCAATCCCAGCCTCATGATACTGTGTCGCTCGACGCCATCGATTTAGGGAATGGCCATCCGGCGACGAACCTAAATTCGCTGCCTCCAGGAAGTGATGAATGTAGTTTTGTGTTGCGTGGAGATGGTGCTCGTCCTGGTCAGAACTTGGTCTGAAGTACATATGACACAAGTGTAGCAAATGATCAAAATCTTTTAGTCCACTGGATTCTTGTATTGCTATTGGATAGAATGACACATACTTTTCTATATATTGAGCGATACTTGATTTACATGTGGTGGGTGGTGGCATCTTGTTCGAAGTTACTACGTCATATATTCCGTCAACTATGAAAAAGGGAATTTGGTTCTCAAGCAGGAATAGGTCATGTGAAACAAAGATACCATACCACCGTCCAATCTGTCGAGTGTTATCCTGGTATCGATGCTGGCTTGTCTGAGGGCCACTGGTTTCCGAGCACGACTCAATCTCAAGTACCGAATTTCCTTCCATAGAATGCTTGCAATCCACAATATGTTTCTCCGGTACAGTGCTGTCCACAGAATTCAGCTTACTTGTGTTTATTTGTTGAATTTTGGTTCCTCCTGTTACCTCTGGCCGCCGAGAACTCGAATCTTCCTCAGATGCATCGGCATGTGATGAACTAGGTGAATGTATTTGGGGTCCAGACCTTATAAATTCATTAAATTTCCCTAGAGAAATAAGCACAAAACATCCATCAAGCAAAAGGGTCTTCACGAATTTCCTTTTATTCATTTTAATATCTCCAGAATAGCATGTCCTTGCTCGTTTCTCTAATCTGTTTATGGTGGTCAAATATTCTTTGAGACCCTTCCCACAGTTTAATCTAAGGACATAGTCCAAGCAATTCCACTTTTCTCTTTCTACTGAAGAAAGTTCTGGAGATCCATTGTGATAGGGACCAATCGATAACATTATTGGTTCATAAGAATATCTATCAATTGCACGGATGTGCTCGTGTATCTTTGGAATCAAGCAGAACTCTGATCCACGGTCACAAACAATATCGGACGAAAGGCAGTTTTCAAGTTCACCCTTCATCGAGTTACCCAGTTCTTCTATCTCGATATCAGACATAAGATCTTCCACTTCAGTCATCTCTTATTTCTATTGAAGCATGACTGAAATAGGAAAGGCCAAGAACATCGGTTAGACGGGGCAGAGCCACAACAAGAATGACCATGGTTTACCACTTCAAACTGTCTTATAAACGTTACCATGTCCAGCAAAGTTTCCATAAGAAATTCGACATAGTCTGTATCAGTACACAGTAGCAAGCAAGATGCTTGCCAAAATGAAAGAACAAGGGGAAATACAGTGGTGGAAAAAGACATCATCAGACCTCAGTAGCATGCAAAACAACTGGTAATGCCGTTATCCAAGTACTTTCTTTTTAACATGTCTTTCTAACTAGGATGAAGATGCTCTAGTCTTTTGGTTTTCATATATCATATTAAATCTCCACAACCAACTTGACATTTTCTGGAGATAAATTCACAACGTAGGCCTCCTTTGGTTCATAGGATGGAGAGTCATAGAAAATGAGTGACATGTATCTGAAATCCTATGAATAGGAATAGAAAAGAAGATGCCTTTTGGTTCACATCATAGGATTTTTTCCATTGAGTCTAGGCTAATGTTTATTTTCCTATGAAATATGGAGGATAGGAAGAATATAATTCTATTCCTACAAATCAAAGGCTCTAAAAGAAAGTTTTCTATACAAATCCTATCCTATGGGATTCTTACAAAAAGAAGCATCATTTTAGCCCTGCGACTGGCCTTTAATTTTTACAAAATGTTGCTTAGATGTGTCTGCGATTTAATAAATACTAGCAATTATACACAAAATATATAGTATGAACAGTTAGGAAAGTATACATGCATGATACTCCCTCCATTCCTAAATATTTGTCTTTCTAGAGATTTCAACAAATGACTACATACGTAGCAAAATGAATGAATCTACACTAAAAAATATGTCTACATACATCCGTATGTTGTCATCATTTGAAATGTCTAGAAAGACAAATATTTGGGAACGGAGAGGATACATCTCAAAAACCCAAATTGAAAGCCCTAACTAACCTAGTAACCAACGGTTCGCCAAAGAAAAACAACCATATAGTCAATTTGCGTTTGGTAGTCCACAACATTGTGCGTACGAGTTGCAAGAATTCGGAAGTATCGAGGTGCGGGAGTAGAGGAAACGAGTTACCACTGGTCACGCCGGCTAGAAGAAGAATCAATGCGCCAACTCGGGCGGCGATCGATCCTCTTGCTCCCGCGACTTGTGTTGCGGACGAGGACGGAGGGCGCCAGTCGGTCCAGCAGGGGAGGGCAGGGCCGCAGGAGCGGGATCGGGACCGGCGATCGAGCGCCGTTACCTTTGTCGCCACAAGTGTGGCCTCTTATTTTTTTAATTTTTTTTTGAGGGGTAAATGTGGGGATAGACGGAGTGTGTCACTGTCACGGACCGGTGACACATTTCCTTGATTCAAGATCCCCTTTTGCTACAAAGATGGCCTTATAGCATCTTTAATCGGACCCCTACTCGGCCCATTTGTCCTCATGCGAGGGTTCGTGCAATCCATCTTTTTTGCTGGGGAAGAGACACATAGATCCCCTCTCGTTAGGGTTTGCCTTCCTCTCGGCGGTGGAGAGTCCACCACCATACAGACATGACGTCCCCTCCCCCCCCC
>LR738709.1:111165852-111198707 GCA_902687465.1 Secale cereale
CCCCCCCCCCCCCCCCCCCTCGGATCCGGCGCCGAGGGGTAACCCTGGCCTGCAAGAGGGGATTGGGAAGGTAGGGAACAACCGCCCCTGGAAACTCTCCCTCGGGCAAGAGATCTAATGGATGACGGCGCTTCGGGATCGGGCTCTGCCTCTGCCGATCTGGAGGCGATGATGGAAGAATTGAGCCTCAATGAAGAGAACCTTCAAGATGTGATGGTCGAGGAGGATGAACTGCCGGAGGAAGCAACAAGATGGATGGCTCTCGCACAGGTGCACACAAACAAGAGTTACAACTAGTACTAGTTCTATAGGAACATGAGAGTTGCTTGGGACTTGGCGCAAGAGGTGAAGATTCGACCCCTTGAAGAGAATATGTACACTTTGCAGTTTCCGTGCCTCGGCGACTGGGAGCAAGTAATGCGGGAGGGGCCATGGGAGCACAAGGGGAAAGCTGTCGTGCTTTCGCACTATGATGGCTTCGCTCGGCCTTCTTCTATAGCTCTCAATAAGATAGACATCTGGATGCAGATTCATGACTTGCCAGATGGGTATTTCTCAAAAATCAAGGCTTTATCGGCAACGGTGGGCGAGTTCATATATGCAGAACCAAAATCTCCGGACTTCGAAGGAAACTTTTGTAGGGTGAGGCTCAGAATTGATGTCACCAAACCCCTTAAGAATGTTGTATCACTTGTGGTCAAAAGGAAGCAAGAGGTCGTACGCGAGATCTTCCGGCTGAAATTTGGAAGACTACCGGACTGGTGTGCTGTATGTGGCTATCTCGACCACTTGTTTAAGGAGTGCGGGGATGGGGTTCATCCCCCAAAAGCCCTAGTTTTCAAGGACCTCAAAGCTACATGGTTTAGAGGTGCCGGAAGAGGACCGGGGGAAGGAAGAGGATCACGAGGAGGAAGAGGCAGGGGACGTGCTGGCAGAGGTTAGGGAAGAGGAGCTCCTACGGGACAATATGGTTTTGATGAGTATGAGAAAACTGAAGATGACAACGATATTGTCATGCATGAAAAGGAAAATAACATGAAGCGAGGGGCTGCAACGCCGGTTGATGCGAAGACCCTCCTGAACAACACTGCATCTACGTCTAATGCCGACCAGACTCTCCTGCTCACGGCCCCAGAGATCCCACAGAGCCCTTCCACTAAGCAGGATCTGAAAAGAAACAAGCCCACACCATCAGCTGCAGATAAAGTGAACGGAAGAGTTCTTCAGTCAACAAACCTATTGATGCGCGTTTGGCGGGCCCCATGGTGGGTCGCGCCTAGCGCAATGAGTCTCCTTGTGTGGAACTGTCGTGGGGCTGGCAACCACGCGACAGTCAAAGAGCTTCGGGATATGTTGAAGCAATATGCCCCCTCTATCTTATGCATTTTGGAAACTCAAATAGAGGGTGACTGTCGGTGTCAAAACCGGCGGATCTCGGGTAGGGGGCCCCGAACTATGTGTCTGAGGATCAATGGCGATGGTAACATGAGACTGGGGACACAATGGTTACCCAGGTTCAGGCCCTCTCGATCGAGGTAATACCCTACTTCCTGCTATATTAGTATGGATGCATATGAATACAAGAGTTGATCTACCTCGAGATCGTAATGGCTAAACCCTAAGTCTAGCCTATGAAGACAATATGATTCTGTTTCTATCCGCCTCTACGGACTAAACCTTCCGGTTTATATACACACCGGAGGGGCCTAGGGTTTGTACATGTCATCTTGCAGAGGAAGGAAAATCTACACCCGAGCCTAAAACTTGCCATTACAAGAATCCAGGAGTCCTATCCGGATACGAGAGATGATCTTCTATAACAATCTTCACAGCCCACCAGTCCGGCCCACCAAGAGTTTGTCTGGCCACATGAGGACCCCCCGATCCAGGACTCCCTCATTAGCCCCTGAACCTGTCTTCGATGACGATGAGTTCGGCTTTCGTATTGTCTTCGGCATTGCAAGGCGGGTTCCTCCTCCCGAATATATCTTCTGCAAATAGACGGGATGTGTTCGACTCTGCAAGATTAGTACAACCCTTAGCCTCGAAGGCAAGGCTCTTTAAAGAAAAATGAATAATGTGTTTCTACCGACAACTTTTGGGTGAAGCGTCACGTCCAACCCACTAACATATCGAACCGTTTTATTTGGTCCTAGTTTCACGTTTCGAGGTATATCCTCATTGACACGTCCCATCAGAATAGAGATCATGCCTGCTTATTGTGGGATTCTTATCAGTGTGACGTGAGCACCCACGCCGCGCATTACGCACGACTGCTTTGGGAACCGGCGAGTTTTATGGCTAAAGTGGGGGGGGGGGGGCGCTCTGTATTTGCAGCGTTATAAAAGGACATCAATCCCTTTCACCAGCCCCACGCCTTCCTCAAGCTCGAGCTCTCCAATCTCCCTTGCCCCCGTATTCTCATCTCCTGCGCCCACAACTCTTCGTTCCTCAACCACTACTTCTCTCCCTAGAAATGGCCGTATCCGGTGCCAGGGGCAAGTGGGAGGCTTCCACGGTCACCGAAAAGACCGTGGAGGATCTACGGAGGGCGGGGTATCTCGCCGGCGACATCGCACCGAGTTCCCCCTAAGGGCCAGGTGATTCCCGTTCCTAAGGCGGGCGAGAGGGTAGTTTTTACCTCGCACTTTGTCAGGGGGCTAGGGTTTCCACTCCACCCATTTGTTCGGGGTCTTTTGTTCTTCTACGGCTAGATTTCCACGATCTAGCCCCGAACTCAATCCTTCACATATCCGCTTTTATAGTGGTGTGTGAAGCCTTTCTGCGCATCCCCCCACACTTCGGCATGTGGCTTAAGACCTTCAACGTGAAGCCGAAGGTGGTGGACGGGGAACACGCGGAGTGCGAGGGTGCCATGATCAGCAAGCTCCCGAACGCAACTTGACCCAAGGGCTCGTTCGTGGAGACGAACAAGGTCTGGCAGCAGGAATGGTTCTATATCACCGAACTCCGCGACACCAATTGGGCGACGGAACCTGCTTTCAGATCCGAACCCCCAATGAGATTGACCTCCTGGACCAAAAGGGTCTGGAATGGGGGTCGCATACTGAGGTAACGACTCTCGTGGGTCGTGGGTCCGGCGTGATCTCCAAGGGGCACCTGCTCTCCTCCATGATCCAGGTGATGCTGGCCCGGCTTGTTCTCCCTTGCCAAAGCCAGGATTCCTCCCTATGGGAGTTCAATCCGGCAGGAGACAAGCCGTTGAAGCATCTCTTCGGCTCTACGCACAAAGAGATCTTGAAGCACCTCTTCAAGAGCCAGAAGGAATGGCCCAAACAGGACGAGGATGCGGGCTTCAGCACCAAAGTTTCCGCCACAGAGGTAATAATAATCCTTGCCAAACACTTACCCTTTCCCATTATTTAATGATAATAGGAGCTGGAATTTTTACGTGATATACAGGACTGGATGAAGAAGGCGACCCGGATTAAGTGTCCAGCGCCGCTGCCCGAAGAGCCAGCACTGCCTCTACTGACGGCGATGCTGGTTCCGGCGCCGTACAAGGCACCGACCAAGAAGCCCAAGAAGTCAAAGGGCAAGGGGGCCGGAGTCAGCCCCCGTCCTGCGGGTAAGAAGCCCGAGGACCTCCACATCCTCTCCTCTGACGAGGCGGAGGAAGATGATGAGGAGGAAGAGGAAGAAGAAGAGCTCCCTGTGCAAGGCAGGGGGACAAAGAGGGGGGCCGCTGCTGACGCAGGCACGACCGCGCCCCTGAGGAAACAGAAACTTGGAGCTAGTTCGGATTCATCCGAACATAGCTATGTGATGAAGCCCAGAGAAAGACCCATGCCCGAGACGTAAGTCAATCCGGACTTAAGTGCTGCATCCTTGTTTATTTAGTATTTTTAGTATTTTGCTTAATATTTTTCTCCTGCTGACCTACAGCCCTCCCGCGGTAAACCCCGATGTTACATCATCGGAGGGGAACTCTCTGGCACCTGGGGAGACATAGAGTGATCCGCCAGTCCGGGCTCCATCGCCCGTAATCGACGAGGACACCGAAGTGTCGTCCCAGCGGGTTCTCTCCGCCCAAGGAGATGAGGGAGGGGCAGGATACAGGGCGGCCGGGGGTAATACCTCGGCGGTCGCTGACCATGGGGAGACGACCCCTATGGAGACCGAAGACGTGGGGCCCAAACAGTATGGGGCCCCACCGAACACCATCCCGGAGCCTAGCGCGGCTCCGGGGCCCGAAGATCCAGCTCCTCAAGCGGAGGAGGATACGGCGGCGCTCGGAGTTAATCCGGAGGCGCCGGATTCTATGGAGGGAGCACTGCAAAGTGCTCTCGTCGTTGAAGAACACTGCACTGTGATGGGTGCGGTGATGAAGAAGATTCAGTTCGTCAAGGGCGGACTGAATGAAGCCTTCAACAGCCTTTTAACAGGCTTTGAGGTAAGCAATGTAATGCTTTAAGAAATTTTATTTGTTTTAAATACACATGTATAACCAGTAGCCCCTGATGCTTTGTATGATTCCGAAAAGAATCGGATGAAGTATCCATAGAGTAGCATATTTATAGAGCTGAACTGTTGCGCAGGCTTCCTTAGTTACAGCGACTATGCGAGACACAGAGGTTGCCGAACTAAATCGGAAGCTCAAGGTGGCGAACGCAGACCTCGACCGCATCAGCCGGCGTTTTGATGAAATGCAAGGTATGCGTTTTTTTTGTTGGATGTCAATAAGACCGAATTGATTGAGTATGTTTACAAACTCTAATATTGTATTCTGTATTACACAGTTGGCGCCGCTGAGCTCGAGACCCTTAAGGGCGAGGTTGCCCAGGCCAAGAAGGCGGCCGAGGCAAACAAGGCGGCCGCTGATAAAGCGGCTGCTGATTTGGAGGCCGTAAAGGTGGAGTGCGAGAAGCACAAATCTCGGGTATCTGAAGTCGAGGTCGAGCTCCAAGATGCCATCCTTAAGTGTGAGGCATCGGAGAAGAAGGCTTCGTGGCAGGCGACCGAGCTGTCTGCGGCAGTAAAGTCTGCCCAGGATGCGCGAAGCGAGGCGCGCAGCGCCTGTGAGGAAATCAAACAAGCGCGACAGATAGCATCTGGTAAGATATTTCTCTTACAGAGCATCTTTGGAGGGCAGAAGTATATTGGGCTGACATGATTGTAGAGTTCTCCAGGCGTGTTTGCTGATCTTCCGAGGAGCAGCGCAGATGCCGCTCAATACTTCCGAGCCCAGGAGGGGAATGCTACAGAGAAGGTGTTCTGGTCGCAGTTCTATGCGCCACAACATCCAGTTCCCCTCAACGACCAGATGAAGCAGCTGGTCGAGCTGCACAACATAGCGGGTTCGGCCATGAAGGACTTAATAGTCTGGCTATGGCCCGCTAAGCCAATCCCAAGTAGCTACTTCGGATTGGTGAAGCGGCTCGTCGAGGCGAGTCCGCAGGTCGACGCACTAACGCGTTCAGCTTGCATAGAAGGTGGTCGGATGGCCTTCGCTCGTGTCAAAGTGCACTGAGCGAAGATGAACGCAGTGCATATAGCTACTGCTGGCCTGCCCGCAGGCAAGGAGCACCGCAAACCGGAGAAGTACTTCGAGGACGTCATCGACGACGCCCGCCTTGTGGAAGGCCAGTGTTCGAAGGATGTTGTCTTCGAATGATTGTATCCGGATGTAAAGACTATGCTTATGAATCCAATGTATATAACTTTTGTGCTATTATAATATCATCGTCTTTTTCCTCCTGTGTGACTATTTATTTTAAATCTGAAAGTTTCCAGTCGTCGGCTTCAGCCCCCAGGTACATAGAACTGGGGTGTTCGGTCATATGCAAATACCCGCTTTATCCAACGTCTTGGTCCGTATAGGAGGTGTATGCGGAGCAAACCAGGCAATCATACTATGCGGCGTTATCACTTTCACTTAGTAGTAGGAGCTTGACAAGTGGGGATAGGTACTAGCCCCTGGTGTGGATGAAATATCCAATTGCACTTGGCTGGGCGAAAAAACCAGCCCTTCGTATCATACGGAGTAGATCTCTATCGATCGTAGTATAAAACTAAGTCACCGGATTGCAGACCAGGTTCTCGCTTATCATGACATTCAGTTTTCGGCTTTCTCTACTGAGGTACTTGACCGGACTAGCCGGAAGTACTATCGCAGTAGTTCTCCCTTTACACCCTAGCCGAACAATTGGGAACGTAGGGGTAAGCAAAGGAGCCGGCCAACCCAACTATTGACCCAAGACATGAATCGAAACTGATGCATATAATGCAAATATCCAAGACGCGGAACACTGCCTATAGGTGTTCAGTCTTTTCAATATGTACCAGGGCTGACTATAGCCCCTGGTAATAAACCCTTATTGACAAGGCACATATGGCAATCTGATGCGGGAAGAGAACGTTCCATGGTGAGTGAATAAAACTCTGGATATAATACGAAAAACTGTTCTATTACTATCCTTCTATAGTACGGCGAGCCGCAAACTTTACAGATAATGCCGATGACCTTTTTTGGACATTTTACATGCCAAGAAGGTATATAACAAGAAAGAGAAAAAAGGTTTACACAGGGTCTTAATCTAAAAAAAGAAACCTTAGTGCGGGTCCCTGCTGCACGTCTGCGCTGTTTCCTCATCTGTAATGTGTCCTTGAAGGTGTGAGTATGATGGCTGTCTGTAGAAAGGAAAGAAGTAAACCTGGAAAAGAATAAATCGATCCGATGTGGCCATAGCAAGTCTGGTTCGTTTAATGAACCTAAACAACGTAATTTTAAAGTCCGAATAGGGTCTAGCCGAACTATGGACTATATGCAGGTGCCCCTGGTCGTCGCCCAAGGAATTTTTAGGGCATAATTATGTACTCGAGGTACATATGCTATCACCTTATGGCGCGGTCGACGAGAGCGTAGCTGTCAATCTTGCTCAGGTTCATCTGAGCTGTCGCACTGAAGCGTGTGCCAGACACGTTTAGCTGTGTACGCTGTTGATAGATTATCTGGCATGAATAGGCCGCATTGGACTTCGGCTGCTAAGGCCGCAGTGTCCTCCTCCGTACGGAGAGAGCGCTCCATATTTCCATTGACCGTGATAATGCCACGTGGTCCAGGCATCTTGAGCTTTAAATATGCGTTCTTTTGAGTAGAGCGTGATAGCCACTTCAGAATGGAGCTATGTCGAAGAGTAATTCTTCGCTTCGAAAGTTGTCGGGAGAACCGAATACAACCTCCAACGTTAAAGAGCATGTGTAGCGAGCCTCAACGCCCGGTATCACTCCTTTAAAGGTCATGCTGCTTGGCTTAATTCTTGATGGGTCGATCCCCATCTTGCGGACAGTGTCCTGATATATTAGATTGAGACTACTGCCGCCGTCCATAAGGACTCAGGTTAGATGGTATCCATCTATTGTTGGGTCGAGCACTAAGGCAGACGAACCCCCATGCCAAATACTAGTCGGATGATCCCTGCGATCGAAAGTGATCGGGCAGGCTGACCATGGGTTGAATTTTGGGGCAACAGGCTCAATGGCATAGACGTCTCGGAGTGCGCGCTTGCGCTCCCTCTTTGGGATATGAGTGGCATATATCATGTTCACTGTTTTGACCTCCGGTGGAAATTTCTTCTGTCCCCCTATGTTCGGCCGGCGAGGTTCATCCTCTTCTTCGCTCTGAGGCTCTTTCCCCTTGTGTTCTGCGTTTAGCTTGCTGGCCTGCTTGAAAACCCAAAAGTTATGGTTGGTGTGGTTGGCAGGTTTTTCTAGGGTGCCATAGATTTGGCAGGGCCTGTCTAAAATCTTGTCCAAACTTGATGGACTGTCTTTGTTGCCTTTATATGGCTTCTTCCGTTGACCGGGTCTGGAGCCACTAAATCCAGCGTTTACCGCTATATCATCCGGGCTTCCAGAATTGTTTCGACGTTTGTTTTTGTTACGTCCTGGCTTTCCATTGCCATCCCTGACTTCTGATGTTCCAGGGTCACTGGTGCTGCTACGAGCTAACCAGCTATCCTCACCCGCGCAAAAGCGAGTCATGAGTGTAGTTAGGGCTGCCATTATCCTTGGCTTCTCCTGTCCAAGGTGTCTAGCTAGCCATTTGCCCCGGATACTGTGCTTGAATGCCGCTAAGGCTTCGGCGTCCGGACAGTCGATGATCTGGTTCTTCTTAGTGAGAAACCGGTACCAAAGCTTGCGGGCTGACTCCCCGAGTTGTTGGATGATGTGACTTAAATCATCAGCGTCCGGGGGCTGGACGTAAGTCCCTTGAAAATTGGCCCGAAAAGTGTCCTCAAGTTCTTCGCAACTCCCAATGGAGTTCTCTGGGAGGCTGTTTAGCCAGTGTCTAGCTGGTCCTTTTAACTTGAGGGATAAATATATGATGGCGTGGAGATTATCTCCTCGAGCCATGTGGATGTGAAGAATGAAATCTTCTATCCAGACGGCAGGATCCGTCGTTCCATCGTACGCTTCGATGTTCACGGGTTTAAACCCTTCTGGGAAATCATGACCCAGCACCTCATCGGTGAAGCATAGAGGGTGTGAAGCTCCTCTGTATCTTGCTATATTGTGGCGTATATCCGATGGTTGTGGTGTTCGGTATTGACCCCGAACTGGTATGTCACCAGCATGATTGGTTTGATAGCCGTCGTCCCGTGTGGGAGCTCGGTCCATAGGTTAGAATATAGACCTGGTCTTGCTAGCTTTTTTGTTTAGGTCCTCACGCAGATCGTGTTTTTGGACTTGTGCCGCACCCTCCTTTCCTTTACAGGGTGGTGGTGCGGGTTTGTATACATTGCTAGCTACTCTATCCCGTCGCGAGGTGGTCGATCCGGCTTGTCGGCGGTGTTATTTTTCGATGGGACGGGCGCAATGGCCTCGTCGTCGAATTCAGGCAGCAGCTTGCACTTGGGATAGCCTTTGGTTTGGCCGTTAAAGCCATGTTTCTGTTTAGTGTCTAGCACCTCATTCCATCTATCGCTGAGCGTGTCCTGTGCAGCTCGAAGCTGTCTCTGCTGCTTTTCTAGGCTCCGTGCGGTGGCTATAAGCCGCCGATGGAAGCGCTTTTGTTCAGAGGGTTCTTCTAGGACGGTGTACTCGTCATCATCCTGACTAGCCTCTTCTTCGGAGATCAGTTCGTAGTCACCGTCTTCGGCATTGGTGTCATGGACTGCGGCTTCGGACTCTGTTCACCGTCCTCTCGCTCCTCCTGCTCTATCGATGGATCTACGGGGTCTTCGGTTTGTTCCAGAATATCACCGTCATTAGTCACGGGGTTGCTGTCCTTTCCTTTACGGGATTTTGTTCAGCGTTTTGGACGCCGACGCTTGGGAGGTTCTTCGGCGGGTTTATCCTCTACGGGATTGTTTTCGCCGTTGCCTTCCGCCTCTCTGGGTGTATCCACCATATACACGTCGTATGAAGACGTAGCTTTCCACCGCCCTGTTATGGGCCGGCTTTGATCTGTATCTGCTTTAGCTTCGAGATCCATCCCTTCGAAGTCTTCTGAAGCGTAGTCGAGTAGATCGGTTAGATCTTCAACCGTGGCTACCAAGTGGGTGGTGGGTGGGGAACGAAATTCTTCACCCCCTGGGTATAGTGCGGCTGTTCATCAGCCTCCAGTTCAAACCGGATATAGTGCGGCTGTGTGCTCTCATACAAGGAGAGAGATCTTAATGACCTTAACATGTCGCCAAGTGGTGAGTGCTGGAAAATATCCACGGCACAGAATTCGGCGATAGACGCCTGATTGGATTTAAGGGACGCAGTTACGCGCAGTTCGAAATCAGAGACCGGAGTCGAGTCCGGGGTTTCGGTAACACAAACCCCATCAGTTGGGTCCGTATGCGGCTCCAACGGCGTAGCGTCTGCGGCTCCCGTGGTGGGGTTGAGCTTCCCATCTTTGGGTGACGCGATCTGTTCTGGATCTAGGGCCAGAACTGTTGCAGGTGCTATTTCCTGATCCGATGACAGACTTAAGTCATGATCATCATGGTGGCAGAGAGGGGTTGTCGCTGGCTCGAATCCGGTGAAGATAAAGTCTCCACGGATAACATCAACGTAGTTTAAGCTACCGAATCTGACATGATGGCCAGGGGCATAGCTCTCGATCTGCTCAAGGTGGCCTTCAGTGTTGGTACGAAGCACGAAACCGCCGAACACGAAAAGTTGGCCGGGGGAAAAATCCCCTCGACGTCACCTTTGCAGTTGACGACGTGATCCAGCAGTCTTTTCGCCGATGACATAGTGGAACTCTGAATAAAAGCACCAATGTCAGTGTAAAAACCGGCGGATCTCGGGTAGGGGGTCCCGAACTATGCGTCTGAGGATCGATGGTAACAGGAGACTGGGGACACGATGTTTACCCAGGTTCAGGCCCTCTCGATCGAGGTAATACCCTACTTCCTGCTATATTAGTATGGATGAATATGAATACAAGAGTTGATCTACCTCGAGATCGTAATGGCTAAACCCTAAGTCTAGCCTATGAAGATAGTATGATTCTGTTTCTATCAGCCTCTACGGACTAAACCCTTCGGTTTATATACACACCGGAGGGGCCTAGGGTTTGTACATGTCATCTTGCAGAGGAAGGAAAATCTACACCGAGCCTAAAACTTGCCATTACAAGAATCCAGGAGTCCTATCCGGATACGAGAGATGATCTTCTATAACAATCTTCACGGCCCACCAGTCCGGCCCACCAGGAGTTTGTCCGGCCACATGAGGACCCCCCGATCCAGGACTCCCTCAGTGACCGTGTTGAAAAATTATCTAGCACTTTAGATTTTGATAGAAGTTATGCTGTTAGTAGTAATGGAAGGAGTGGAGGCCTTGGAATATTTTGGAATGATGCAATAAAAGTTGATATTGTTGGCTACTCTGAGTATCATATAGATGTTCAGGTTGATGGTTTACTGGAATCACATGTGAGGTTTACCTTTGTATATGGAGAAGCTCAGGTAGCTGAGAGATATAAGACCTGGAACATGCTCGAAGGAATAGTGGGGACGAGTAATGGCCCTTGGGCAGTCATCGGTGATTTTAATGAAGTCCTTCAAGCTCATGAACATGACGGCGTGAACAACCATAGCCAAGCGCAGATGGATGCATTTCGAGATGCCCTAGATACATGTGGGCTATCAGATATTGGCTATACGGGTTTAAACTGGACCTTTGAGAAGAAAGTCGCCGGAGGCACTTATACTATGGTTCGATTGATAGATGTGTGGCAAATGCAGAATTTACTTTGTCTTATCCTAATGTGGTTCTCGAGCACAAAACAACAGCCACATCCGATCACATCCCACTGCTCCTCAAGATCGATGATGTACGTGCATGTAAAAGGGGTCCCAAGAAATTTAAATACGAGCTTGCATGGGAGCAGGACCCAGCGCTGGATGGTCTAGTTGAGGCAGGATGGAACAACACGCAGGGAGACACAGTATCACATGTAGCGAGTAAATTAAAAACTCTAGGAGCTAATTTATCTCAGTGGGACCAAGAGCATTTTGGGAATGTGAGAAGGAGATTAGCCAATTAAAGAACCAGCTACAGATATGGCGTGAGATCCCAGGTCGGACGGGACCTTCCCATGCAGAAATCAAAGCCACAGACCGCCTGGTGGAATCGTATCATCATGAAGAAATTCTCTGGAGGCAACACGCTCGCATCGAGTGGCTTAAGCATGGGGATAAAAACATGTACTTCTTCCATCTCCGTGCTAGCCGCCGACGCAGGAAAAGTCAAATTAAATCCTTGCTGAAGGAGAATGGCCAAACTACGGAAAATAGGGAAGAGATGGAGATGATGGCAACAACTTCCTATAAAAACTTGTACACTTCCGAGGGCGTGCAAGACATGAACAGGGTTTTGGATACTATTCCATGCAAGGTGACGCCAGCGATGAATGAGCTCCTGAATTCACCATATAGCCATGATGAGGTGAAAGTGGCTTTGTTTCAGATGTTTCCCACCAAAGCACCGGGGCCGGACGAGTTCCATGCACATTTTTCCCAACGCCATTGGGAGGTATGCAGGGACGACGTCACCAAGGTGGTACTGAAAATAGTGGAAGGAACCGAGTCAGCTGAGTGCATGATTGTAACTATTCTGGTTCTTATCCCAAAGGTAAAAAATCCCACTCTACTTTCACAGTTCCGTCCCATTAGCTTGTGCAATGTACTTTATAAATAGCCTCAAAAGTGATATCCACCCGTTTGAAGCAAGTTCTCCCAGATATCATATCAGAGGGACAGTTCGCTTTTGTCCCGGGTAGGCTCATCACCGACAACATTATTACAGCTTACGAATGTTTGCATTTCATGAAAAGAAACAAGGCAAAGAAACACCAATCTTGTGCACTGAAACTTGATATGATGAAGGCATATGACCGGGTGGAATGGGAGTATCTTCGAGCTATTATGTTGAAGCTGGGCTTTACGATGGGTTGGCATTGTGATGGGCTTGGTAAGTTCAGTCAAATTCTCGATCTTATTTAATGGATGTAAACTTGAGGAATTCACACCTTCAAGAGGGATCCGACAGGGGGACCCGATATCACCATACTTGTTCTTGTTGGCAGCAGAGGGCCTTTCGTGCCTGTTAAAATCTAAAAGTGAGTCATTAAACATGAGTGGTCTCCAGGTGGCACCCAGTGCGCCACAGGTGAACCATCTCTTACTCGCAGATGACAGCCTGCTGTTCTTTAAGGCAAACAGTATGAGTACTACTGAGGTGCACCAAGTGTTGGACGATTATTGTCAGTCTACAGTTCAGCGCATCAATTATGGAAAATCATCAATCTTTTTCAGTAAAGGTGTTCTAGATAATGTTCACAATGACATAAAAGGCATTCTGAACATCCCGAATGAAAACCTGAATGATAAGTATTTGGGTATGCCATCTGACATTGGAAGCTCGAAGAATGGAGCCTTTAAGTATCTTAAAGATCGCCTATGGAGCAAGATACAAGGGTGGATAGCCAACACCATGTCCACTGCGGGAAAGGAAGTCCTCGTCAAAGCGGTCGCTCAGGCTGTTCCGGTATACTCTATGTCTTGTTTCAGACTACCTAGGGGGCTGTGCGAGCATCTAAATATGCTGATTAGGAAATTCTGGTGGGGAAGTAAACAGGGGCAACACAAACCACACTGGGTCTCATGGAAATCTATGACCCAACCAATGTGTATGGGAGGACTCGGATTCAAGGATTTTGAGCTCTTTAACTTGGCCATGCTTGCCCGACAAGCGTGGCACCTTCTTCAGAATCCCAACACTTTGAGTGCTCGGCTTTTGAAAAGCATCTACTTCCCTAACACAGACATTCTCAATGCCAACCTAGGAAATCATCCCAGCCAAATATGGAGGGCCATATTGGAAGGGCGTGATACCCTGCAGCAAGGTATTATAAAAAGAATAGGCAATGGCCTCACAACTGATATATGGAACGAGAATTGGTTACCCAGATCCGAGATGATGCGCCTGTATGGCTGTTTGACACAAAACCGGCCAACTACTATGGCTGAGTTGATGAACCCAATGAGTGCTACATGGAATATTGAGCGTGTGCGGTAAACATTTTTTCCTTTAGATGTTCCGGTCATCTTGGGCATCCCTTTGTGTACACGCAATGTTGATGACTTCTGGAGCTGGAACTATGAGAGGAATGGAGCATTCTCAGTTAGATCTGCTAATAACATGCTTGTCTGGACGAGGAACAGAAGGGAGGCTTGGCTTTATGGCACGACAAGTTCGTCAGGTAGTAGAACTGAGGGAGCATGGAAATCGTTATGGGGGACGCTGGTTCCTGGCAAAATCCGCATGTTCTTATGGAGGCTAGCCAAGCAGTCCCTGCCAACGAAGGATGTACGTTGTCACCGCCATATGACGAACGATAGCGCATGTGGGTTTTGCGGAGCTACAGATTCATGGCATCACTCACTACTGGAATGCACCTCCTCACGATGCACGTGGGCATTGGTTGATGAGGATATGGCGATGAACCTAATGGCAACCTCTGAACCTTTGGCCAAAAACTGGCTGCTCACGCAACTAGAAGCACTGTCGCATGAGATGTTTGTTAAACTGGCAGTTACTTTATGGGCGATGTGGACATCACAAAGAAAGGCTATCAATGAAGGAATTTTTCTGAGTCCACATGCTACCTTCTCCTTCATTAACATATTTCTAGATGAGCTAGTTTTGATAGGGGAGAGCCGGGATGTCCAACCCGCAGCTGCTCAGCTACCTCCATCAGGAAGTGCATCGAGGCGACCCCGAGCCCCACCTCGCCAATACGCAAAGATCAACGTTGATGCTGGAATCAGGAGGGGTATAAGAGATTCGGCAGCTGTGGTGTGCTGAGACAATGAAGGTAATTACCTGGGCAGTTCGGCCATTGTGATTGCTGGAGTGGACGATCCAGCGACACTGGAGATGATTGCATGCCGTGAGGCACTTTGTCTTGCTGAAGATCTTCACGTTAATCAATTTGTAGTAGCCAGCGATTCCAAGCAAGTGATCCATGATATCAACCAGGGTACTCTTTGCAGTTATGCAGCCATCACCAGCGAGATTAAGGCTAGAGCTCTATCATTTTCATGTAAGTTTACTTACGAAGATCGTGCCAACAACTATGAGGCACATAGATTAGCTAGATTGTCTCTCAATCTTGCTTTGGGTCGTCATGTGTGGCTAGGCCAGCCCCATGACACAACTTGTATCCCACTTTCTGTGGTTTTCGATGAATAAAATTTTGGCCTTACCCTAAAAAAAATTAAAACGAAGAAGAGAGTTGGTCAATTTTATAAGAAAAACTTGATCCAAAAATCTAATACGCTTAGTTAATCAAAAAAACCAAATAAAAATTCAAAAGGAAAAAAAGACACTAGAGCTTCAGGATAGGGAAAAGTTAACTACAACACCAAGGGACATTGCCACAACCAGATGCCAGAGTGCCTAGGCCAAAAGCACTTAGGTGTGGCTCAAGTGCAACCAAACTGACCACCACTCGTTTGTCAAAAGAAAATGGCCACCACTCGCCAAAGAGAAGTCCTCCATATTGAATGACTCTTCTGTCTCAGCCTCAAAGCATCATGTGCTAATATTATCACGTGAAAGACATCTTGAAAGGTCCAACTTTGACTTCCCCGCGATGCCCGCCAAAGTGCTCGCCTCGATCACTTGTAGTGAGAGCATTTTTTTTATATGTCCAGGTATGCTTGCATCTTTTGCTCAGGGGCCTCCGTTTGCTGGCCCCCGTTAGCTCACCGAAAGCCTCCAACAACCAATGCTCCGTGGATGTGTTGGCGATGGCAATGTCCTCCTTATTGATTTTTCCTCCGGTCCCCTTTTGGAGGCCAGGGTTCTTTGTTCTGAAGAGGTTTTTGGTGGTTCTAGGCATCTGATCCCCGATCCAACCGTGTAGTGTATAAATACTGGACCAGGGTGCTACAGCAGCGGCTGGTACTAGATATAGATTGATCTGGAGCCTTGGGGCGATTGGTTTCGTCTCCCATTTTCTTCTCCCTTTTATGATGGTATTTTATCATGAGTTTTTACATGTTTTTACACTGTATTCTTTGTATTCTCTCCATATGCCTCAAAATAGCTCCATGGATGAAATCCTGACGAAAACGGACAAAAGAGACGCACAAGCACGGTAAGATCTGATAAACCCTATAACTAAGGTGCAAAAAAAAGTTAAAAATAACATAAAATTTGGACTCATTAACTTCCCCAAACTTAACCATTGCCCGTCTTCGGGCCAATACCGGAACTTGTAAGAACAAGGTCATCATGTTTATGAGGTGCGAATAAATGTAAAGGCATGAGTCCATCATAGATAATCAAAACTCACATAAGATAAGCAAATGTGACAGGTGCTAGAGTATCTCCACTATTAAGATGATCATGAAGGCTTCCACACCTTTGCTAATTAATTCAATAGCGAACGTGTCATAACTCATGCAGTGGGTTATTCGTTTTCCAACCAAGCAAATAGTAAGGAGTCTTCTAAAACTTGTCTAAAATACATGTATGTTATTTTTTTCATCTTTTCCTGGGAAGCATGTTTTTCGCCCATATCACACTAATTTATTTCATGTGACATGTAAGTTAAACACACTTCTCTATTTGAGAGTGGGTTTGTGTTGGGGATATAACCCCACGGTCTAACCCGCCCAGGAGGGGCCGAGTTACGTTGTTGGCGACTCAATAGTGAAGCCTAGACGGGCCCAAGACATGAATCCAGGAGGCGGCTTACGAGGCGGGTCGACTGAAGGCCCTAGACCCGGAGACGACGAGTGACCTAGAGGTGTAAGCCGCCCAACGGCGACTTGGCAAACAAGGCAAGGTGATGTAGAGCCGACGTCGGTTACGAAGTATAAGCCGGTCCAGACTCTTGTAAGACTAGGGCCTCGACCTGTGTATTTTAAGGTGAGTCCCTGCGGCGGGTAAACCCAAGTAACGATCAATCAATAGCTAGGTTAAGCGATTCCACTCCCTTGTAATCAATACTCAAGCAATAGCAACAAGAGCAAGAGCAGTTTTTTACCTCCACCGTGAGGGGCCGGACCTGAGTAAACTCGTCTATCTCGTCCCGCTCAACCCCTTTAAGCTAATCATCATAGCCATGGCCTCACACCTAAGTCCTTTTACAAGGGCATCTACCGTGTTAACCCCACGACAGTTGGTGCCCACCGTTGGGCCAGCACACGGTGGTTTCGAGTTCTTGAAGGGCTCTTTCCTAGGGATCGAGGGGTACACCATTGGCAGGATGACTAAAATTTTGTCGCGGCAAGCTCTACATCGACGACGCTGGCTGGGGCCCCGAGGCCGACTCAATCGAGTATGGGTACCGGGTCCCCTTCGGCGGAATACATGTCTTCATCGGCAAAATCGGCGGATCTGAGCCTGAGCCGGGTACCTGCACCGACCTCCTCGAGTCGGCCCGGCGCACGCAACCCACCCGGTTCAACCCAACCGGAAACATGTCTTCGTCGGTTTCACGCAAGGCTTGAAGCTTGCGGAAAATTCTGCATCTGGGGGAGAGACTCTCATCTACTCACGTGATGAGTCCTCAATTGGAGAGATGGAATCGATCTATCAACTTCAAGATGGCGGGCTCGGGGGCTATTCTGTTGGCCACAGTATTCCGGACCCCTATGAGCCGCCGAGCAGGGCTCCTATCTTCATGGCTGTCACATGGCCGATTCTCAACTCTTCAATGGCGACTGCAACAGCTTCTGACCCGACCGCGGCAAGGGCTGGTGGATTCGCGTCAGACAGACCGCCAACTCAAGTATTGCTTGATCTCATGGTTACGTTGAGAACTTTGTTGGCAACGGATGTTACAGCGACTAATCAGGCGGAGCGCAATACAGAAATCACGAAGATTCGTGAAGAGATAGCAAGGTCCAAGAGGATATCGTGGCTGAGAACAACCAGACAGCTGCGGTGAAGGCTCAGATTGATGCAGAAGCAGAGCGCATCAAGGCAGAGTCTTGGCGTTTGAGTTTCGACCGGGACACATCTAATGGGATATTCCAGAGAAGGTATCAGAGTCACCTGCCGCCGACGTATGACCCGAGGTGTCTGTTTAACACCCTTGGGGTGGGTCCGAGCACTCCAAATGCATGGGTGAATCCTTAGTTAAACCCGGATATGCCAGAGAATCGGGCGGTGACTCAGCCTCACCAGCCTGAGCTGGTACGGAGGGAAGATCAGGTGCCTAACCCGCCCCCCAATCAGACACCTCCTCCGCGTGTGTTAACGCCCCCAAGCATTTTTTTAAACATAGTGGATAACATGGTAGCGACGGTGACCTGGCTAGCGGCGATTCTTGTTACCGGCGAGTCACCAGTTGCGGTTGAAACCTGGAACATAGTTGAGATTTTACAGACGCCCCGGACACACCCGCCGGTGGTCGTTACTCCTGGCGGGATCTAGACTGGCCCCATAGATCAATACTAGTCTTTTCTGCACATTTTTTCCTCACTCGTGCGCACCCGGGAGTAACTTCCCGGTTGGTCACCCATCCTGAAACACCCATCCCGAAACTACTCCAAGATGAGCACGCTTAACTTTGGAGTTCTATCCGAATGGGCTCCCAGAAAAGAAGGAATTCCTTATTGATATGAGTAGTCTATCATCCCTAATAAGCCAGGCCATCACAGTAGGGGCCGAGATAACTTCTAGGACGGTTGGAGTGCCATGTTTAGTACCATCTTTGCGTAATGAATGCCTGCCTAAAGACATTAAGGGTCCTCGCAAAGTGCCCAATTATACATCTGATCTCCCTCCTGAAGGTTGGATCGAAAGTTATGAGTTAGCCATGGAGATGTTGGATGTCAATGATGATGTATGTGCCAAATACTTTACTACGATGTTGGATGGGCCAGCTCGTACATGGTTAAAGGGTTTACCTCCTAATTCTACCAGATCGTGGGCAGAGTTGAAGGCACGTTTCATCAAAAACTTTCAAGGGACATGCAAGCAACCTCTGACGATTATTGATCTAGATAGCTGCGTGCAACATGATGATGAGTTGGCTCATCATTGGGTCAGGTGGGTCTCCCCTATTATTCACTCGTTGGATAGCATTACGGCGGGTCAGGCGGTTCTGGTCTTGGAGAAGAACTGTCACTTTGTCCTCCTTAGGCAAAAGCTCGTGCATCTTATGTTGGGAAACGTTGCATGGAAAACAAAAAAATCTATGCACATGCAAGATCTATCCATGGAGATGCATAGCTATGATAGGGTGAGAGAATCTTCATACCCTTCAAGATTGCTAAGTGGAAGCGTTTATCAACGCGGTTGTTGTAGTCGTACACCTTCACGATCCGACCCCGATCAAGTACGGAACGTACGACACCTCCACGTTCAACACACGTTCAGCTCGATGACTTCCTCGCCTTCTTGATCCAGCAAGACGGGCGAAGTAGTAGATGAGTTCTGGTAGCACAATGGCATGGCGATGGTGGTGGTGAAGAACAATCTCCATAGGGCTTCACCAAGCACTACGAAAACTATGACGGATGATAAACTAGAGGGCCAGGATTGCCGACACACGACTTGGTGTATCTTGATGTGTTCCAGGTGCTAGCCCCGCACCTCTATTTATATGTTGAGCCCTGGGGTCCTAACTTGGAGAAAGAGCCTCCTCAAAGTCAGTATTTGCCCACAAGGAAGAGTCCTTCTCGGACTTCGAGGGCTAGAAGCCACAATGCTTGGCGTCTGGCCCAAACGCCATGGGCCTCGGCGTCTAGCCCAGGGCCAGACACCAAGGTCTCTGATATGTCTCCAACTTATCTATATTTTTTAATTGTTCCATGATGTTATATTATCATTTTTGGATGTTTTACAATCATTTTATATCATTTTTTGGTACTAACCTATTGTCATAGTGCCAAGTGTCTGTTGCTGTTTTCTGGTTCTTTTTTACATCGCAGGAAATCAATATCAAACGGAGTCCAAATGTAGCAAAACTTTTTGTGGAATTTTTTGGACCAGAAGACACCTGTTGGCCAGAGAAGCACCTGGGGGTTCCCCGAGGGGGGCACAAACCACCAGGGCGTGTCTGGGCCCCCAGGCATGCCCAGGTGGGTTGTGCCCACCTCGATGGCCTCCCACACTGCTGCTTCGCTCTATAAATACCCCAATATTCTAGAAACCCTAGGGGAGTTGACGAAAATCAATTCCAGCCGCCGCAAGTTCCAGAAACACAAGATCCAATCTGGACACCATCATGGAGGGGTTCATCGTGTCCATTGGTGCCTCTCCGATGATGCATGAATAGTTCTCTGTAGACCTACAGGTCCGTAGTTACTAGCTAGATGGATTCCTCTCTCTCTTTTGATTATCAGCACAATGGTCTCTTGGAGATCCATATGATGTAACTCTTTTTGCGGTGTGTTCGTTTGGATCCGATGAACTTTGAGTTTATGATCAGATCTATCTTTTTATATCCATGAAATTTATTTGAGTCCTCTTTGATATCTTATATGCATGATTGCTTATAGCCTCGTATTTCTTCTCCAATATTTGGGTTTTGTTTGGCCAACTTGATCTATTTATCTTGCAATGGGAAGAGTTGCTTTGTAATGGGTTCGATCTTACGGTTCTTGATCCCAGTGACAAAAGGGGAACCAACACGTATGTATCGTTGCTATTAAGGATAACAAGATGGGGTCTATTTCTACATAAATAGATCTTGTCTACATCATGTCATCGTTCTTATTGCATTACTCCATTTTTCCATGAACTTAATTGCTACTTCTCGAGCTTGCGTCGTATTCCCTCGAAGAGGAAATGGAGATGCAGCACAGTAGCGTAAGTATTTCCCTCAGTTTTTGAGAACCAATGTATCAATCCAGTAGGAAACCACACGCGAGTCCCTCGCACCTGCACAAACAAATAAGAACTTCGCATCCAACACGATAAGGGGGATTCAATCCCTTTACGGTCACTTACGAGAGCGAGATCTGATAGAGATGATAGTTTATATTTTTGGTATTTTTAGTTTATAAGAACAGCAAATAAAAGCGATAAAAGTAAAGTAGATGTAGATTGATATGTTGAGAATAGACCCGGGGGCCATAGTGTTCTCTAGTGGCTTCTCTCATGATAGTGATATTCTACGACGGGTAAACAAATTACTGTCGAGCAATTGATAGAAAAGTGAATAATTATGAGACTATCTAGGCATGATCATTGTATATAGGCATCACGTCCGACACAAGTAGACCGACTCCTGCCTGCATCTACTACTATTACTCCACACGTCGACCTCTATCCAGCATGCATCTAGTGTATTGAGTTCATAAGAACAGAGTAACGCCTTAAGCAAGATGACATGATGTAGAGGGATAAACTCAAGCAATATGATATAAACCCCATCTTTTTATCCTCGATGGAAACAATACAATACGTGCCTTGCTGCCCCTACTATCACTGGGAAAGGACATCACAAGATTGAACCCAAAGCCAAACACTTCTCCCATTGCAAGAACTATAGATCTAGTAGGCCAAACCAAACCAATAATTCGAAGAGACTTGCAAGGATATTATGAGCACACATAGAAAGTTTAGAGAAGAACCAAATATCTTTCATAGATAATCTTGATCATAAACTCACAATTTATTGGATCTCGACAAACACACCACAAAAAGAGATTACATCGAATAGATGTCCTCGAAGACCGAGGAGAACTTTGTATTGAGATCCAAAGAGAGAGAAAATAAGCCATCTAGATACTAGCTATGGACCCGAAGGTCTGTGGTAAACTACTCACAACTCATGGTGAGGGCGATGATGATGATGATGATGAACTCCGTGATGGATCCCCCTCCGGTGGAGCTCCGGAACAGGCTCCAAGATGGATCTCACGGGAACAGAAGGTTACGGCGGTGGAATTAGGGTTTTCTCTCTGTTGTCGAAGGTTTCGGGGTACGCATACTTATATGGGAAGAAGGATTGCACCGGGGGACGCTCGGGGGCCCCACGTGGCAGGGGGGCGCACCCTGGGAAGGGGGGCGCACCCCCACCCTCGTGGGCAGCCCCTTGATCCCCTGACGTGGTTCTCAAGCTCCGTGTGCGTGATTTTCTCCAAAACTATCTCTCACAAAGGTTTCATTCCGTTTGGACTCCGTTTGATATTCTTTTTATGCAAACCCTGAAACAGGCAAAAAAGAGCAATCTGGACTGGGCCTTTGGGTTAGTAGGTTAGTCAAAAAAATGATATAAAAGTGAATGATAAAGCCCAATAAATATCCAAGACTTCATAAATAATAGCATGGAACAATAAAAAATTATAGATACGTTGGAGACGTATCAAGCACCCCCAAGCTTAATTCCTGCTCGTCCTCGAGTAGGTAAATGATAAAGAAAGAATTTTTGATGTGGAATGCTAACCAATATAGTTTTTCAATGTAATTCTCTTAATTGTGACATGAAGGTTGAAATCTGAAAGATTCAAGATAAAAGTCTATATTGACATAAGAAATAATAATACTTCAAGCATACTAACAAAGCAATCATGTCTTCTCAAAATACTATGGCTAAAGAAAGTTATCCCTACAAAATCATATAGTCTGGCTATGCTCCCTCTTCATCACACAAAATATTCATATCATGCACAACCCCGATTTCAGCCAAGCACTTGTTTTCATACTCTATCTTTTCAAACCTTTCAACTTTCACGCAATACATGAGCGTGAGCCATGGATATAGCACTATGGGTGGAATAGAGGTGGTTGTGGAGAAGACAAAAAGGAGGGAGATAGTCTCACATCGACTAGGCATATCAACGGGCTATGGAGATGCCTATCAATAGATATCAATGTGAGTGAGTAGGGATTGCCATGCAACGGATGCACTAGAGCTAAGTATGTATGAAATCTCAACAAAAGAAACTAGTGGGTGTGCATCCAACTTGCTTGCTCACGAAGACCTAAGGCATTTGAGGAAGCCCATCGTTGGAATATACAAGCCAAGTTCTATAATAAAAATTCCCACTAGTATATGAAAGTGACTATACATGAGACTATCTACAATGAAGAACACGATGCTACTTTGAAGCATAAGTGTGGAAAAAGATAGTAGCAATTGTCCCTTCTCTCTTTTCTCTCATTTTTTTGGAGGGGCTTTTTTATACTAGCCCCTCTCTATATTTTTTTGGGCCATTACCCCTTTTTTATTGGCCTTTCCTCACATGAAAAAATTCTCTAATAATGATGATCATCACACTTTTATTACAACTCGATACTACAACAAGTATGACTCTACATGAATGCCTCCGGCGGTGTACCGGGATGTGCAATGAATCAAGAGTGACATATATGAAAATTATGCATGGTGGCTTTGCCACAAATATGATGTCAACTACATGATCATGCATGGCAATATGACAATATGATGCGTGTCATATGAACGGAACGGTGGAAAGTTGCATGGCAATATATCTGAGAATGGCTATGGAAATGCCATGATAGGTAGGTATGGTGGCTGTTTTGAGGAATAATATGGTGACTGTTTTGAGGAAGGATATATAGTGGTTTATGGCTCCGGCGAAAGTTGAGTGGTACAAGAGAGGCTAACAATGGTGGAAGGGTGAGAGTGCGTATAATCCATGGACTCAACATTAGTCATAAGAACTCATATACTTATTGCAAAAATCTACGAGTCATCAAAACAAAGTAATCAACGCATGCTCCTAGGGGGGAGGTTCGCCCCCGACCTCCACAAAAAGGTTGGTACTCTACAAATACCGCATGCTCTAACTTCGTCACATAGCGGTTCACCATACGTGCATGATACGGGAATCACTAACCTTAACATAAGTATTTATCAATTTCATAATAACTCCACTAGCATGACTCTAATATCACTATCCTCATATCTCAAAACAATTATCAAGCATCCAGCATCTCATTCTATTCAATGCACTTGGTGTGATTTTTTTACTACATTGACATTGGATGTCTATCATGTGAAGACTAGTTTCTTTAGCCTAAACACATTACCATGCTGTTTTAATAGACTCTCAAATAGATATAAGTGAAGCATGAGAGTTCAACAATTTCTACAAAATATTACCACCATCGTGCTCTAAATGATATAAGTGAAGCACTAGAGCAAAAACTATTCAACTCAAACTTAGAGTGTTCTAACAATTTCTAGGCCATATTTAAGTCTCTCAAATAGGTGTGTCCAGCAAGGATGATTGTGGCAAACTAACAATAAAAGACTCAAATTATACAAGACGCTCCAAGCAAAACACATATCATGTTGCGAATAAAAATATAGCTCCAAGTATAGTTACCGATGGATGAAGACGAAAGAGGGGATGCCTTCCCGGGGCATCCCCAAGCTTAGGCTTTTGATTATCTTGAATTTACTTGGGGTGCCATGGGCATCCCCAAGCTTAGGCCTTTGCTACTCCTTGTTCCATAGTCCATCAAAGCAATACTCAAAACTTGAAAACTTCACAACACAAAACTTAGACAAAAATTCTCGTGAGCTCCGTTAGTATAAGAAAGCAAACCACTACTCAAAGGTGCGGCAATGAATTCATTATTTGTTTATATTGGTGTTAAACCTACTGTATTCCAACTTCTCTATGGTTCATATCCTCCAATACTACCCATAGATGCATTGAAATAAGCAAACAACACACAAAAAACAGAATCTGTCAAAAACAGAACAGTCTGCAGTAATCTGCAGGTTTCGCCTACTTCTGGAAATCCAAAAATTCAAACTAAATTGGTAAATTTGTGGAATTTGTCTACCAATCATCTGCAAAAATAATCAACTAAAAAGCATGCTCCAGTAAAATCTGACGACCACTTTAGATAGCGGTAATGATTCTGTTTTCCACAGCAAGATCATATAAACTTCACACAAGTCTTCCCAAAGGTTCTAATTGGCACAAACACTAAACAAAACATGAAACCACATCTAATTAGAGGCTAGATGCAATATTTATTCCCTAATAGTAAGAAAAACAAAAAAATATAAAATTGGGTTGCCTCCCAACAAGCGCTATCATTTGACACCCCTAGCTAGGCACGATACAAGATAAATCTAGGTATTGCCATCTTTGGAAGGCAATCCATAGGTGGCTCTCATGATAGATTCATATGGTAATTTGATTTTCTTTCTAGGAAAGTGTTCCATGCCTTTCCTTAACGGAAATTGGAATATAATATTTCCTTCCTTCATATCAATAATTGCACCAATCGTTCTAAGGAAAGGTCTACCAAGAATAATAGGACATGAAGGATTGCAATCTATATCAAGAACAATGAAATTTACGGGCACATAATTCCTATTGGCAACAATAAGAACATCATTAATTCTTCCCATAGGTTTCTTAATAGTGGAATCCGCAAGATGCAAATTTAAAGAACAATCATCAAGTTCATGAAACCCTAGCAAATCACACAAAGTTTTTGGGATAGTGGAGACACTTGCACCCAAATCACACAAAGCATAGCATTCATGATCTTTTATTTTTATTTTTATAGTAGGTTCCCACTCATCATAAAGCTTTCTAGGGATAGAAACTTCCAACTCAAGTTTTTCTTCATAAGATTGCATCAAAGCATCAACTATGTGTTTGGTGAAAGCTTTATTTTGACTATAAGCATGCGGAGAATTTAGCACGGATTGCAATAAGGAAATACAATCAATCAAAGAGCAATTATCATAATTGAATCCCTTGAAATCCAAAGTAGTGGGTTCATCACTATGCAAAGTTTTAATTTCTTAACTCCCACTTTTAGCAATTTGAGCACCAAGATCTAAAAACTCCGAATCATTGGGACAGTTTAAAGCAGAATAATCTCCAATCCTATCTTCATCAAAATTTATACTAGAAAACAAGGATCTAATAGGAGAGACGTCAATTACTTTCAGATCTTCGTCTTTATTTTCATGCTCTTCTGGTTTAGCAGCCATCTTATTGATCAAGGTTGACAGTTTATCCAAAGTTTGGGCAATTAAGTTCTCAAGATGAGCAAACTAAGATTTCAAGCCATAAAATTCCTTAGACATATCATCAAGGTCTTTATTCATATACTCCATAAAAAATTTCTGTTCTTTAAGATCACTTCTGAAAAAGTCATTATGCTCAAATTGTATAGTCATAAAATGTCTAACATTGTTTTCAATCTCCTCCAGCCTCTTGAGGTGAGGGTCAACACTAACAGGGAGAGCCATAGTGACAAGCAAGCAATCCAACACACACAAGCAAACAAGAAGCAAGCGAACGATAAACACACGGCGGAAGAAGGGCAAATGAAACGGCAAGAGTGAAGTGGGGGAGAGGAAAACGAGAGGCAAATAAATATAATGCGTAGGATAAGGGTTTGTGATAGGTACTTGGTATATGACTTTTGCGTAAGCCTCCCCGGCAATGGTGCCAGAAATTCTTCTTGCTACTTCTCGAGCTTGCGTTGTATTCCCTCAAAGAGGAATGGGAGATGCAGCACAGTAGCGTAAGTATTTCCCTCAGTTTTTGAGAACCAAGGTATCAATCCAGTAGGAGACCACGCGCGAGTCCTTCGCACCAGCACAAACAAATAAGAACTTCGCAGCCAACACGATAACGGGTTGTCAATCCCTGTACGGTCACTTACGAGAGTGTGATCTGATAGAGATGATAGTTTATATTTTTGGTATTTTTAGTTTATAAGAACAGCAAATAAAAGCGATAAAAGTAAAGTAGATGTAGATTGAAATGCTGAGAATAGACCCGGGGGCCATAGTGTTCTCTAGTGGCTTCTCGCATGATAGCGATATTATACGGCGGGTAAACAAATTACTGTCGAGCAATTGATAGAAAAGCGAATAATTATGAGACTATCTAGGCATGATAATTGTATATAGGCATCACGTCCGAGACAAGTAGACCGACTCCTGCCTGCATCTACTACTATTACTCCACACATCGACCGCTATCCAGCATGCATCTAGTGTATTGGGTTCATAAGAACAGAGTAACGCCTTAAGCAAGATGGCATGATGTAGAGGGATAAACTCAAGCAATATGATATAAACCCCATCTTTTTATCCTCGATGGCAGCAATACAATACGTGCCTTGCTGCCCCTACTGTCACTGGGAAAGGACACCGCAAGATTGAACCCAACGCCAACACTTCTCCCATTGCAAGAACTATAGATCTAGTAGGCCAAACCAAACCAATAATTCGAAGAGACTTGCAAGGATATTATGAGCACACATAAAAAGTTAAGAGAAGAACCAAATATCTTTCATAGATAATCTTGATCATAAACTCACAATTCATCGGATCTCGACAAACACACCGCAAAAAGAGATTAGATCGAATATATCTCCTCGAAGACCGAGGAGAACTTTGTATTGAGATCCAGAGAGAGAGAGAGAGAAAAGAAGCCATCTAGATACTAGCTATGGACCCGAAGGTCTATGGTATACTACTCACAACTCATGGTGAGGGCGATGATGATGATGATGAAGAACTCCGTGATGGATCCCCCTCCGGTGGAGCTCCGGAACAGGCTCCAAGATGGGATCTCACAGGAACAGAAGGTTACGGCGGTGGAATTAGGGTTTTCTCTCTGTTGTCGAAGGTTTCGGGGTACGTAGACTTATATAGGAAGAAGGAGGGCATCGGGGGACGCTCGGGGGCCCCACGAGGCAGGGGGCGCGCCCTGGGAAGGGGGGCGCACCCCACCCTCGTGGGCTGCCCCTTGATCCCCTGACGTGGTTCTCAAGCTCCGTGTGCGTGATTTTCTCCAAAAATATCTCTCGCGAAGGTTTCATTCCGTTTGGACTCCGTTTGATATTCTTTTTCTGCAAAACCCTGAAACAGGCAAAAAACAGCAATCTGGACTGGGCCTTTGGGTTAGTAGGTTAGTCCCAAAAATGATATAGAAGTGAATGATAAAGCCCAATAAACATCCAAGACTTCATAAATAATAGCAAGGAACAATAAAAAATTATAGATACGTTGGAGACGTATCATTAATACACTAGATGCATGCTGGATAGCGGTAAATGTGTGGAGTAATAGTAGTAGATGCAGGGAGGATTCGGTCTACTAATATTGGACATGATGCCTATATAATGATCATTGCCTGGATATCGTTATGGTTATTTGAAGTTCTATCAATTGCCCAATAGTAATTCGGTTACCCACCGCTTGCTATTTTTCTCGAGAGAAGCCACTAGTGAAACCTACGGCCCCTGGGTCTCTTCTTTAATATATTTGCCTTTGTGATCTATTTTATTTGCTTTTGTTTTTAGATCTGTTAAACCAAAAATACAAAAATACCTTTCTGCACTTTATTTTATTTGGTGTTCGATCTATCAAATTATTGCAAATTTCTTACGTCCGTTTGCCAATTTTTGGCACCGTTACCCGAAGGGATTGATATCCCCTTTAATACATCGGGTTGCGAGTATTTGTTATTTGTGTGCAGGTGCCATTCACGTAGTGTTGCGTGGTTCTCCTACTGGTTCGATAACCTTGGTCTCACACTAAGGGAAATAAGTACCGTTGCTGTGCTGCATCATCCCTTCCTCTTTGGGGAAATACCGACGTAGTTCTAGCAAGCATCAAAAGGAATTTCTGGCGCCGTTGCCGGGGAGACATCATCAACGTCTACCAGGTTCCTAATCAAAAATCTCATCTCCTCGCAATTTACATTATTTGTCATTTGCCTCTCATTTTCTTCTCCCTCACTTCACAAAAGTTGTCGTGTTTCTTTGCTCTCTTTTTCGTCCGCCGTTTTCCCCTCAGATCTCCTACCTTTCTTGTCACCATGAGTGATTTTGGTTTGGCAGAAATAGATGATGGCCTGACTCCTAAAATTGTAAGATCAGGCAAGATGCTAAAACCTTTGTTTTGGGTCAAGGGAATATCATGGGGAAAGAACATATCCAAGAGTTTTTCAATTGTGTTGGTAATTTGACTCTTGATGACACCCCGATACTCAAAAGAACAAAATCTTATGCGAAAGATATTTCAGCACTAGTATTGAAACTTGAGACTAGATTTATTCATACCCATCCTACCTTGCAAAGATTGTTTTTTGAACTACCCACTTTAAAGGATCCCAAGGCTAAAAAGTTAGCTACCCGTATGCTCATGAATGAATTTGATTACATATTACTGGAGGCTAGGGAAAATTTTGATTTCTATGGTATGAACAGTGAAAAACTAGTCATAGATGAGATCCTTTATAATAGTGATTATATGTTGAGGCACTTGCTTAGTAATAATCAATGTTTTGATGAAAATCTTAAGAAGGCAGTCCTCGTTCTAAATATAATCCAACAAGTTTTTAATGATATTAATGAACAATATTCTTGGATTGTTGCCAGAAATCAAAGGGGGTATAAAGTTGGGCAACTCGATAATGCTAAAAAAATATGGACAATGTTTTTCAAGTCATTTTAATAAGCCTCATGATGAGAGCACGTCCATGGAAAATAAGACCAAGGATGACAAAAGTTGAGATCTTGGTATTCTGCATAGCCAAGGGCGTAAAACGTTAGCGCTCGTTGGGAGGCAACCCAACTTGTATCTTTTTGCTTTTTGCTTTTCTTGTTTTTTTCAATAAAATACCCAATAATACCTCCGTTTAGATGTGTTTTTGTGCTTTGAATAAATGTTTGTGCCAAGCAAAGCCTTTGGGATGATTTGGTTGATAGTTGATGTGATCGCGTTGAAAAATTCAGAAACTTTTTCGTCCAGAGTTAGAATTACTGACGATTACTGGAACGTTATAAGCTCTTGAATTTTTTTGGGGTTATAAATATACAAATTCTCCATGTTATCCTAATTTTCAGAATTTTTTAGAGTTGCAGAAGTATCTTAAAAATTCGCATCTTTACAGACTGTTCAGTTTTTATTGCGTTATGTGCTTGTTTTGATGATTCTATGGTTTCCTTTGATGATTTTGCCATAGAAAGTTAGAATACAGTAGATATAATATAATTACAAAATATGAATTGGTTTGCTACAATACTTGGAGTAAAGATTGGTTTTGTTATACTAACGGATCTCACAAAGTTTTGTTGAGTTTTGTGTGATTGAAGTTTCAAGTTTTGGGTGATGTTACGACAAATGAAGGAATAAGGATTAAGAAGAGCCTAAGCTTGGGAATGCCCATGGCATCCCAAGCTATTATCGAAAGAGAAGCAAGCAACTAAGCTTGGGGATGCCCGAGTGGCATCCCCTCTTTCTTCTAACGACCATCGGTATTTTACTCGAAGCTATATTTTTATTCGTCACATATTATGAGTTTTGCTTGGAGTGTCTTGTATGATATGATTCTCTGCTTGTTTTTCTCTTTAATTTTCAATAAATATACTTGCCGGACACACCCATTTTAGAGAGACAAAATTATGCCATGACTTGTTAGAATTGCTCTCTTTGCTTCACTTAAAGCTTTATGAGCTATGGAATTGCTGTAGTGCTTCACTTATATCCTTTTGAGGACGGTGTGCTTTGTTATTTTTGAAGAAATGCTCTCTTGCTTCACTTAGATTTATTTGAGAGTTAGTATTTTTTTAAGAAATTCTCTCTTGCTTCACTTAGATTAATTAGAGAGAAAGAAATGTGATGCTCATGATCTTCACTTATATTTGTTTGAGCTTATCAAAAGCAACATATGAAATTAGTTCCAAAGTGATAGATATCCAAGAAGGATATAATAAAAAAAATCATGAAGATCATTGGACAAAATAAACTTGATTCTTTGTAATAGTTTTGAGATATGATGATAGTGATATGTGAGCTACGTTGATGAGTAATTATGTCTTAGTAAGAATATTGATGTAAAGGTTCGTGATTCCCTATGCAAGCAGGAAAGTCAATAGTCACACAATGAAATTGTATCCTACTTGTGTTGCATTATTTGGTGTTGATTATGTTTAATGTTCCCTTATGATGGTTTTCGTTCCTTGGTTGGTCGCTTCTCAATCTCTTGCTAGCCTCCACTTTGTACTAAGTAGAAATACTACTTGTGCATCCAAATCTTAAAACTCAAGTTATGCCAAATGAGTCCACCATACCTACCTATATGCGGTATATCCAAGCCGTTCTAAGAAAATTTGTATCTGCCAACTCTAATTTTCAAGATAAATTTCTCTTTTGTGTGCCCGTACCACTCGCGAAGTGGCGAGGGGTGGCCAATATTTTTCATGCTAGATGTGTTATTCTCAAGATGAGTGTTTATTCACTTGTAATTGCACGAGAGTATGGCGGTAATAGGGATTCCCAGTCCCAAAATGAAAAGAATTTTTTTACTTTATGTTGTCAAATAATAAATTCCTTGGAAAGTGTTGGTATGGAGGGCACCCGTGGATACAGTTAGCCATGGCTTGTGAAAGTTTGGTGGAAAAAGGCATAAACTTTATTTTATGTTTGGGAACCGCTTATGATACATCTAGCATGGAAAGTGTTGGGAACTTTAAGTCATTCTCGTTGGTGAGAAAAGCATGCCACCCAAAAAAATTCCTCTCAATTTAAGCTTTGAGCTCTGGCACCTCTACAAATCCCTACTTCCCTATGCGAAGGGCCTATCTTTTACTTTATGCAATTTTTTTATTTGAGTCTCCATCTTCTCTTACAAAGCACCAACTACGGAACACTATTATCATACTTGAGCATTGGATGAAATTGACATTTGGATGTGTGGCATGAATGGATCAGTGATTAAGCATGATGGGATAGGGATAACTTGCTTTAGTATTGATATTTTGAAGGACATGGTTGTTTGTTGATATGCTTGAATATTGAAGTCCTCATGTCAAAACTAGACTATTGCTTTCAACCACATAAAAGTCCAATTGTCCATGCTATAAAAGAAAGAATACGAGATGAACATGATAGGCAGCATTCCACATCAAAAATTCTGTTTTTATCATTTACCTACTAGAGGACGAGTAGGAATTAAGCTTGGGGATGTTGATACATCTCCAACGTATCTAGAATTTTTGATTGTTCCATGTTGTTATATTATCATTCTTGGATGTTTTACAATCATTTTACATCATTTTTTGGTACTAACCTATTTGACATAGTGCTGATGGCTTCTCGCCCCTCATTGGTTACCCCAAGTGGAAGGTTTGAGATGCAGTGTAGCGGAAGTTTTCCCTTGGCAATACCAAGGATCGATTTCCCTGAGACTCCCAGTTTCAACAAGAAGGTGTCAACTGCTAACGGCGCCAGATATTAGCAATCAACGTGGACCTGCACACAGATACAAATAACTTTGCTCCCAACGAGTACAGAGGTTGTCAATCCCTCCGGCCTTGTAGTTTACAAAGGATCAAACGCAAGTGATAGTAATGATAGATATAATTGCAATAGTAAGTAAAAAGCGGAAAGTAAATAGCGGATGTGATCAATGATGGTAATATGGACCGGAGTCTCATGATGTTCACTAGTGATGTCTCTCTCCCAAAAGATGATAAAACAGCTATGTGAGGTAAACGAATTACAGCTGGGCAATTGACAGGACCATGTGCGCAAACCAATGCTGACTAAGTTGCAAGAAAGGTAGAGGTTCAAAGCATGGGCGGTACGCCGAGGTAAGTAGACCGAAATCCATCTTCATCTACTACTAATCATCCACCTTGAGATATCTATCCAGAACATCTCGCTGGTATTAAGTTGCGAGTCCCACCCATAGTGTAAACTCAAAGCAACAGACAACTGCATTAAAAGAATTTTGCGTAAAGTAAACAATCCTTGCACCTGCGGGCACAAGCACCGTTGTTTTCCCCCTTGTGGCAACAGCACATCCCCTAGACTCATGTTTCTGTCACTCAAGCTAGTCATCGAGGGGCATGAACCCACAATCAAGCATAACGTTCCCTCTTGGAGTCACTACCTACTACTTGGCCAAAGCAATAAATAACAACGGAGAACATGCAAGAATTACTTACGAACATAAATATAAAAGAGGTGAATCAAATATATTACTCAAACACAATATGAACATAATCTCATAATCCATCGGATCCCAGCAAACTCATCATAGCAATAGCATAAGGATTACATATGTGCCTCGATCATGTAGGGCAGCTCACGAGGACTAATTAGTGAAGCACAAGAACGGGAGGAGAAGATCACATAGCTACTGGTCATGGACCCATGGTCCAAGGGAGACTACTCACAACTCATCCGGGAGGCGTCCATGGTGGTGGAGAAGCTCCCGATGGTGATCCTCCCCTCCGGCAGGGTGCCGGGAAGAGTTCTCCTGGTGCTCCCGATCTTGGAAGCGGCGGCGGCGGCAGAACAGAGATGAGATCGCGAAAAAGGGTTTCCGTCCCGAGGGTTTTGGGAGACGGTCTAAATATATGCCAAAGGGGGGCACCAGACGAGGCTCGGG
>LR738709.1:111203989-111216784 GCA_902687465.1 Secale cereale
GCCGCTCTCTGCCTCCCCTCAGGTCGACAGAGAGCCGAGCCCCTCCTTCCTCCGCCGTCCCCAGCATCCGCGGCGCCGTCGACCTCCTCGCCTCCCCCCTCGCCGCCCCCGCCATGGCTCCGAAAAGCGACAAGGCAAAGAGCGACAAGGCGAAGAAGGAGAAGTCCGAGCAGGCGGCGAAGCTGGCAGCCATGCGAAGAAGGAGGGTGGTCTTCCCGCCGAGGCTCGGCGCGAGGGAGCTGCGGGACAAGTATTACTTGTTCTGGGCGAGGGAGACGAAAGCTCATCCCCGCACCAGAGTCCTCCCCGCCGTCGCCGTCGACATGTTCCCGGGAGGTTACTACTACTTTGCTGCATTCTTCCATTGCGGTCTCTGCCCTCCGTACTCGGAGTTCTTCTGTGATGTGATGAACACGTACGGCCTCCACCTCCTAGATTTCACCCCCAACGCCGTCCTTACGATGGCTGTTTTTGCACATCTGTGCGAAAACTTTGTCGGGGTCCACCCAAATGTAGCTCTTTTCCGCCATTTCTTCACGCCTAGAGTAGAGTCCGGATCCCCACTCTCCGGTGGCATCTCCTGGATCTTTAGGTTGAACAAGAAGGAGGCGTACTTGAAAGGAGAGCTTCGCGGCAAGTGGGAAGAGTGGAGAGCCGACTGGTGCTGGGTCCTGGAAGAGGAGCCCGAGCAGTTTACCTCGCTGCGCCAGACTGCAATAGTGCGCGGCAAGGATTGGAGTGAGTTGGCCCCGGAGGACGACAAGCTTGAGATTGCCTTGACTAGGATTCTTCGCCTCCGGGCCGCCAACCTGACTGTAGGTGAAGTTGGGGCCGATTTCCTCCGCCGCCGCATTGCTCCCCTGCAGGAAAGGAAGAGGCCTGCCTGGGAGTTCGGCAATGCGGCAGATCGTATGAGGCTGCGCCCCGGGCTGAACTATAATTTCACCGTCTTGGAGCTGAAGGGGATGGTCCGGGAGCTGTTTAAGCATGACCCCAACCACCCGGAGTGGTTCAGACCGTCCCGGGAAGTGGTGCCCTTGTGCAACAACACTGCCCTTAGTGCCATACGCGCGGTGATGCCCGAGTGCGACTCCCACGGGATCGTCCCCACTTGGCTGGTGCCTTCAGCGGAGACCGTGCAAGCCTTCTTCGATAACTTGGTCGAAAAGCCCCGCAACGCCAAAGAGAAGAAGGGCCTCACCCGGGAAACCACCGATCGGGATGTAGCATATATTGCCTCCAGAATGGAGGAGGCTGCTGCGGCTGCGGCCACAGGTGAATTTGGATACACTGTGGACGAGGCAGAGGCAGCGGACGCAGTGAGCCAAGCCGAGGAGGCGGAAATCCTCAAGCTGCTGAAGATCGCGCCCGAGGAGTTTGCCGGGGAGCCTACCGGGGAGCCTGCCGGGATGGGCGAGGCTGCCGGGCAGGGGACTGAGTCCAGCGGGCCCGCCGAGGAGGAGGAGGAAGTCGAGTTCGGTGACTCTGACGAAGATTCTGGCGGGTCTCTGAATCTCGACGACGACGCCTCCTCATCCTCGGAGAACTCTCCGCCGCCACCAAGTCCTCCGGCACAGCAGAAGAAGCGCCTCCGCAAGGCTGCCGAGACGACGAGGCCACAGGCGCCTCGACAGCAGCCGAAGCGCCGTGCGACGCGGGCCACCACGACGAGCGAGGTCGTCAAGGAGGCGCCCCGTGCCCGAGCGACAAGCGGAGGGGGATCTTCCCGGAGTGGCTCTGGTGCCCCTCCCGCCCCTCGGTCCTCAGCGACGACCGGCGCTGGGTCTTCACAGCCCGCAGCCCCGGAGCCCGCCAAGCGCCCGAGGGAGCCTTCTCCTCCAGCTCCTCACGCTGGAGCGCGTGAGGCGGGGTTTGATTTCTCCGCCCTCAGCTCCGATGAAGAGGAGGAAGAGTAAGCACTTGCAATTTTCATTTGCTTTGATTTTGTCTTGATTTCTCTTGCTTGGTTCTGATCTTGTTTTGGCTTTCAGGACCTTGACCCAGAGGATGGCGAAGAGGGCCAAGATCCCTGTGGTTGATCTTGAGGACGACGAGCCCGTCGCAGCGGCAGGTGACGCGCCAGCGACAGGCTTGCCGGACCAGCCTGCCGCTCCGGGGAGCAGCCCCCAGCGTAAGTCTGGTATTCATTTTTCCGCTTGATGGGCGCGCTTGAGGTTATTGTCCTTACTGATGTCTTGTTGTCTTGTGCAGAAGTGGAGCCAGCCGCAGGAGCACCAAGAGGTCGCCCCCGACGAACCGCTTGTTCCACCTTCCCCGCCAAGGATGAGCTCCCCGGCGAGGGACAGCACTCCGCCAAGGACGGGTACTCCGCCAAGGGCGAGTACCCCGCCAAGGGCAAGCACCCCGCCAAGGGTGAGCACCCCGCCAAGGGAAGGCGCGAGCGGCCCTCCACCAGCAGGGGCCACTACCACGCCGCCAAGGGAGAATTCCCCAGCGAGGGACCCCGTCATCGAAGAGGCCCGTGCAGGTAAACCCTTGTACTTTCTTCTTCTTGGATTCTTCTTTTTGGATATTTGCTTGACAAATCTTTCTTTTCTTTTTCTTCTGTTGTCAGACCCGCCCGCCCCGGAGCCGATGGAGACGGAAACCGTCGCCGGGGAGGAGGTGCGCGGCAATGCTGGCGATGCCACTGCCGCAGAGGGAACGGCCGGTGTTGATGAGCCAGCCGCCAAGGAGACCGCCCCGACCGCTGACGCTGCGGCTGGGGAAGGGACCGGCGAACGCATTGCTGGCCCGGAGGCCGCAGGAGCGCCGGACGCTGCACCGGCCGCCGATCCTTCCGCCTCCGCGGCTGGGTCGGGCGTCTATCTGGAGGCCGCCAACGGGGTTTTTATCCAAGTCCCGTGGGCATCCTCATCAAGGGCACCCGCGGAGGGGGAGATGTTTGATGGAGAAGTTCTCGCCTCCGCTGGGTTGAAGGTTGTCGATGCGCCCGGCAGCAGCGACGAGCCCGAAGAGGAGTAACTCCTGTGTTGACTCCTGGCCTTGTACCGGGCCAGGCAGGCGAAGTTGGAGTCTCGGGAGGCTCTGGCTGCCAAGGCTGGTGCTGATTTGGAGAAGCGCGCCGCGGAGCTCCGTGCCACCAACCAGGCGGCCCTTCGAAACTTGGCGGAGGAGCGCGAAGAGCTTGCCGGGGCGCACCAAGCATTCCTCCTTGAGAAGGCCGAGGTGGAGGAGCAGCAGCGACTGGCCGCCGAAGAACTGTCCCGGCGGGAGGGAGCGCTCAACCAGCGGAAGGTCGACCTCGACAGCCACAAGGACGACCTCACCGCTTGTGAGCAGGCTATCGGCGGGGCTCTGCAGGAGGCGAGGGATGCCGCAGCTGCCGCAGAGACCGCCAAGAGGGATCTGGAGGCCCGGGTGGCGCAGTTGGAGACTAATCTGAAGGCGAGCGAGGACAGGGTCGCTGCGCTCAACGTGGCGCGGGAGAAGGACGCCCACACCAACTCTGATTTGCAAATCCGCCTCTCCGAGAAGGGCAAAGAGCTTACTGACGCCAGGGACTCCATTGCTGATCTAGACCTGAAGGTTTCCACTCTTACTGACTCGCTTGACGCCGCCCGGGACCGCGAGACGAAGCTGAAGGACGATCTCCGTACTGAGAGGGCCTTGCTGGAGAGCGCCGCCGTCTCGCAAAACCACTTTCAGCGGACGGTGGAGTAGTGGACCGAGGAGCTCGTCACCTCCGCCGCCAACATCGATATGGAGATGGTGGCGCTGAGGGCGGAGCACCTCGCGTACTCCCCTGACGAGAATCTCCCCCACAGCGCCAAGCTGAGTCTGTTCCTCAGGGGAGTGGCGCCGGCGCTTGCGCGGCTGCGGGAGAAGATCCCCGTGCAGCTGGCCGACGAGGCGCGCCGGCTTTGCATGGGTACTATGGAGCGGGTGCTGTCGAAGATCGTCTACCGCAACCCTGGAATCAACCTCGTCAATGTCCTCCGGACCCTGCCGCCCGAAGCTGACCAGGAGGCGTTGAAGGCCCAAGTTGCCCACATTGTAACCAAGGTGGGCAAGATCCAGAGGATCGACGGAGACCGAAGAGACTAGGCACTTTGCTTCCCTCGCCGCTGTCAATTGAGTCATAGGCAGTAGTTGTTTAGAACAGCGGCATGTTATCTCTGTAATATATACTTTTATTTTGGGTAATCAATGCAGTGTTATCTCCCTTGTTTAATCCTTTCACTTTGTATGCTTTCCACCCTACGCTTTTAGGGAACTCGCCGGCAAAGGGACCCTTGCCGCGAGCGCTGAGTGCTGGACTCTTAGCAGCCTGCTAGCAATGCCCTTGCCGGCAAGAAACCTTGCCGCAGCTAGTCGCAACACACTTAGGTTGTTGAGCGGACTCGAAAACGAAATAAGGGCGCGACACTTGTCGCAGCTCACTTAAGCCGTTGAGCGTACTCGAAACAAAGTAAGGGTGCGGCTAGCCACAGGTAGGTTCCTCCGCGCACGGGTTTTCCATACAAAGTGTGGCTGTTCAAGGAAGACAACTAAAAGTTTAAAAATTTGAATTGCTCAAATTCTGGCAACTTAGCTTTCATGGGTTGCTTGCTTCCCGGCAAGGCTTCTCTTTCTTGAACAGCACTTGGTCCATACCTCTATCTCCTTCCCCCCCGGCAAACTTGTGCGCGAGGAACTCTTCTTCTGCTTAAGAGAGAAAGGAAAAGAGGAGAAAACACTAGTATAGAGCCCTGCGGCTTGTTTTTGCTTACCGGGGATGCGTGCTGCACAAGGTGTCAGATGATGCATGCAAGTAAAAGTAAAAGGAAAAGCATGAAATGACAAACAGTGCGAAGCACAAAAGTTTTACCGATGCACGGGGTCTGCGCCCGGCTTTGTACAAAGGTTTACATGCAACAGCGGCAATACTTGTACAAAAGGTGGTTGCCAGAGCGGATCACGGCAACCGCGCCTTATGGGTGAAACTTGCGAAGATGCTCTATGTTCCAGGAGTTGCTCACCGGTAAGCCTTCTTCGGTCTCAAGGCGGACAACGCCGGGCCTTGTGACTTGTCTCACCCAATAAGGCCTTCCCACTTCAGCGTCAACTTGTTGGAGCCCTTGGCGGACTGAACACGCCGAAGAACAAGGTCGCCTTCCTCGAGACTCCTGGCCTTGACCTTGCGGCTATGGTAGCGACGCAAGGCTTGCTGGTATCGAGCAGCTCGTACAGCAGCCTGGAGACGTTCCTCCTCGAGGAGCAATGCATCATCTTGCCGCAGTTGCTCTTGCTCGAGCTCGTCGTAAGCGAGCACTCGAGGAGACCTGTATACGAGTTCCGTGGGGAGAACTGCCTCTGCTCCATAGACAAGAGCAAAGGGTGTCTGTCCGATGGCTCGATTTGGTGTCGTCCTGATTGACCAAAGAGCCGCCGGCAACTCCTCTATCCAGTTTCTTCCGCACTTGTGCAGCCTGTCGAAGGTTCTTGTCTTGAGCCCGCGCAGCACTTCATCATTTGCCCTCTCTGCTTGACCATTGCTCCTCGGGTGAGCAACAGAAGCAAAGCAGACCTTGGCGCCAAGGTCTTGGACGTACTGCATGAAGGTGCGGCTTGTGAACTGTGTGCCGTTGTCGGTGATGATCCTGCTAGGGATCCCGAAACGGCAAACTATCGATCTGAAGAATCTGACTGCTGACTGTGCTGTCACCTTTCTCACTAGTTCCACTTCTGGCCACTTTGTGAACTTGTCGATTGCGACGTACAAGTACTCAAAGCCCCCGACGGCGCGGGGAAAGGGGCCGAGGATATCGAGCCCCCAGACCGAGAAGGGCCAGGACAAAGGGATCGTCTGGAGAGCTTGAGCTGGTTGATGTATTTGCTTGGCATGGAACTGGCACGCTTCACACTTGGTTACTTGTGCAGTTGCATCTTGGAGGGCTTCTGGCCAAAAGAAACCTTGCCGGAATGCCTTCCCGGCAAGTGCTCTTGCGCTAATGTGGTGGCCACATATGCCTCCATGTATCTCTGCCAATAGCTTCTGTCCATCTTCCCTGGAAATGCACTTCAACCTGACACCGTTGAGTCTTCTTCTGTACAGTTCGTTGCCAACGAACTGGTACATACTTGACTATCTGGTTATCCTCTCTATCTCTTCTAGTTCTTCGGGAAGTTCTCCAGTTTGAAGAAAACGGACGATTTGCTGTGCCCATGCTCGAGCCTGAGGCTCAACAACAAGGACTGAATGCATCAGTGCTGCTGCGGGAACCTCAGCTTCCACGGCAAGAACATGCGGCTCTGCCGGAGCTGAGGGTTCCCCGGCAAGCCTGCTGGGGCAAGGCTTGTCGGGAACGCCTGCTTCAACTGTACAGACCCTTGGGTCTGCAGGAGCAGACTGTTCCTCAGCATCTTGGTTGTTGATCTTGGGGATCTTGGCGGCGGTTTCGGGAAGATCCGCCGGCAAGTAATCGCCGGAGACCAACTTCCTCTTCTTGCTTTGCCCAACTGACAGCGTAACGGATGGCTGAGTTAGCTTGAGCACGAAGGTCCCTGGTTCCACAGGTAACTTCATGGCAGCACACTTTGAAAGGCCGTCAGCAATATCATTCTGAGCTCTTGGAACGTGCTCCATCTGCAAGCCTTCAAAGTGTTCTTCAAGCTTCCTCACTTCATCGACGTAAGCCTCCATCAAAGGGCTCTGGTAACTCTTGTTTACTTGTCTGACCACCAACTGTGAGTCTCCCCGCACAATCAGCTTCTTGATCCCAAGTTCGGCCGCAATTCTGAGGCCGGCAAGCAAACCTTCATACTCAGCAGTATTGTTCGTCGCTTGCTCCTTGGGAAAGTGCATTTGAACAACGTACTTGAGGTGTTCCCCGATGGGCGCTATGAGTAACACGCCTGCACCGGCGCCTTGCAGCGAGAAGGCACCATCGAAGTACATTATCCACTCTTTGCTTGCTTCTTGGACGGGGACGCTTGTCTCTGGAATTTCTTCATCTGGTGTTGGTGTCCACTCTGCTATAAACTCTGCTAAAGCTCTGCTCTGTATAGTTGAAGTACTCTCGAACTTGAGACCAAAAGCTCGACAGCTCCAGTGCCCACTCGACGATCCTGCCTGTTGCCTCTGGATTTTGCAATATCCTCTTCAACGGAAAGCGAGTGACCACTGTTATCTCGTGCGCCTGGAAGTAATGGCGCAGCTTCCTTGAGGCCATGAGTAGGCCGAAGAGCAACTTCTGCACCCCAGAGTATCTCGATCTAGCCCCCTGCAAGAGGGAACTTACAAAATACACTGGGCGCTGCACCATCTTCTTTCGCACTTCTCCTTGTTCCTGCGCAGACTTGTCCTTGTCGGGGCCAGAGCTTGTCGGGGAAGCCCCCTGCTTGTCGCTGGATGCGCTCGCCGGGGATGTGAGTTCCTCATCCGCCTCCCTCTCCGCTACTAACGCAGCACTAACCACTTGATTGGTTACCGCTAAGTACAGCAGCAACTTCTCTTGTGGCCTAGGTGCGACAAGTATTGGAGTGGAGGATAGGTATCCTTTCAAGTCTTGCAGCGCTGCCTCCGCTTCCGGAGTCCATTTCATAGGACCTGCCTTTTTCAAGATTTTGAAGAAAGGCAGGGCGCGTTCTGCAGACTTTGAAATGAACCTGCTGAGGGCAGCCACACAACCAGCAAGTCTCCTTACGTCCTTGACGCGCTTCGGGGCTTCAATCTGCTCGATGGCTTTTATCTTGTCGGGATTGGCTTCAATCCCCCCCTGGGACACAAAGAACCCGAGAAGCTTGCCGGAGGGAACTCCGAAAACGCACTTCTCGGGGTTCAGCTTGAGTTGTATCTTGCGCAGATTCTCAAAGGTTTCCCCCAGGTCTTGAATCAGGGTATCCTTGCTCTTGCTCTTGACCACTATATCATCCATGTAGGCCTCTACATTCCTGTGTATCTGTGGTTCAAAAGCAGTGTGTACCACCCTTGCAAATGTTGAGCCTGCATTCTTTAATCCAAAGGGCATGCGTATGAAGCAGTATGTGCCACATGGAGTAATGAATGCAGTCTTCTCTTCATCTTCCTCAGCCATGAATATCTGGTGGTAACCTGAGTATGCATCGAGAAATGAAAGCAACTCACATCCAGCCGTGGAGTCCACAATTTGGTCGATACGCGGCAAGGGAAATGGATCCTTGGGACATGCTTTATTCACATCAGTGAAGTCTATACAAAGTCTCCATTTCCCATTAGCCTTTCGCACGACAACTGGATCAGCCAACCACGTGGGATGAAGTACGCCTCTAACCAGGCCCGCTGCTTCCAACTTCTTTATCTCCTCGGCAATGAACTCTTGGCGCTCCACAACTTGCTTCCTGACCTTCTGTTTGACGGGCCGCGCGTGAGGACAAACAGCAAGCTTGTGCTCAATTACCTACCTGGGAACGCCGGGGATGTCGGACGGTTGCCATGCGAACACGTCGACATTCGCCCGCAGGAAGGCAACGAGCGCGCTTTCCTATTTGGGGTCGAGCATAGCACTGATGGTGAAGGTACCACCAGTGCCGTCCTCCTTGGCGGACACCTTCTTGGTTGCCGGTGGAGCTGCCATTCCTTTCTTACACTTGCCGGTGGAGCTCGATGGCGCGTCCTCGACGGCAGCGCAGCACTCCGAAGAGGTGCGTTTGCCGGAGTGGGCTCCAGAGCTCTTGCCGGACTTGGTCTTCAGCGGCAAGTGTGTTGCTGTCTGCCGCGGCTGCTGCATCCCGGTAGATCTTGTCGGCGCAGATAAGCGCATCCTTATTGTCGCCGGGGACAGAGATGACGCTTATCGGCCCCGGCATCTTGAGCATGTTGTACGCGTAGTGGGAAGCTGCCATGAACTTGGCGAGCGCAGGACGGCCAAGTATCCCATTGTATGGCAATGGGATATCGGCAACGTCGAATGTGATCTTCTCCGTCCTGAAGTTAAGCTCTCCGCCAAAGGTCACCGGCAGCGTGATCTTCCCCTTCGGCTTGCTCCTTCCCGGGTTGATCCCTTGGAACGTCCTGGTTTCCTCGAGCTCGCTGTCGGGGATCTGCAGTTTCTTGATCACAACGGAGGAGATCAAGTTGAGGCCGGCCCCGCCGTCAACCAACATCTTGGTGAACTTGAGGTTGCGGATAGTTGGTGAAACCAACATCGGCAAACACCCGACTGCTGTTGTGCGGTCAGGGTGATCCTCAAGGTCGAAGATGATGGGCGTGCCGGACCATTTCAGCAGCCTGCGTGACTCGACGGGTGGCTCAGCTACATTCACTTCCCGCACCCATTGCTTAAGTTGGCGGTGGGAAGTGTGCAGAGAGGCACCTCCGTCGACACACAGGACCTCTGTGGCCTTCTGGAACTCTTGCTCGCTGTTGTCTCCTTCATCCATGTCCTCATCGTCGTCTTCGTCCTCATCCTTGTCGCGGCCCCGGGGAGGCCTGTCACCTTGCCGCTGCTTAGCCTTGCCGCGGCGTCCTCCCCGGCCATTGAACGGCCGCTTCTTGCTGGGCTCTCCTCTGCCTCCTTGGGCCTTCTCCTTGTCGCGACGCTCGTATTCAGCCTTCTGCTGCTCTACGAGGTACTCTACCCTCTTGCAGTTCTGGAGATCATGGCCCTTGGTGCGGTGGATCTTGTAGTACTGCTTGTCGGAGCCGTCCTGCTTGTCGGCTGCCGCTACAGGGGCGGACTCCTTGCCGGAGCCAGCAGCCTGTGCCTTCTTGGCGGGAGCCTCCTTGCCGGACTGCTCAACAACCAGTACCTCCTTGTTTTTCTTCTTCCTGTTATTCCGCCGCCGACCTTTCCTTGCCGGGACGGCATCCTCGCTGTCGCTTCCTCCTGCACCGGTATCCTCCCCGGGGAGTCTCCTTCCCTCTTCAGCACGTGCACATTTGTCAGCGAGAGCGTAAAGCTCACTGACATCCCGGATCTTGGTCATCGCCATCTCCTCCCTCATCCGACGGTTACGCACGTTCTGGTGGAACGCGCTGATAACCGCGGCAGGGTGGACGTCGGGAATGTTGTGCTGGACGCGGCTGAACCTTTGGATGTATTTGCGCAGGGACTCTCCCTCCTTCTGGGCAAGGATGTGGAGATCGCTCTCCTGGCCGTGGGGTTTGTGGCCGCCCGTGAAGGCGCCAACAAACTGGTGGCACAAATCCGCCCAAGAAGAGATGGAGTTCTCCGGCAAGTGCATAAGCCAAGACCTGACGTTTGGCTTAAGCACGAGCGGGAAGTAGTTGGCTAGGATCTTCTCGTCGCGTCCCCCAGCAGCCTGCACCGCAGTGGTGTAGATGCCGAGGAACTCCGAGGGGTGCGTCTTGCCGTCGTACTTCTCGGGTACGTCGGGCTTAAAGTTCTTCATGCTGGGCCACTGGACTTGCCGCAGCTCTCGGGTGAACGCAGGGCAACCTGCCGCGTACGGCAAGTCGCTTGGTTCACCGGGCGCGTGCATGTCGACAGCGGTCCTAGCGCGCTGGTCGGACTGTCTCCGGGCTTCTCTTCGATGCTCGATGCGGGTTCGAGCGTCCTCTTGTCGCCTGTCGTCGAGGACTTGGCGCTGATCGTGGCGAGCCCGCGGGTCCGACGACGCCGTGGAGTCGTCGTCGACGTTGATCCGGCGGGGTGGCGATTTCTGCTTCCGCGGCGGGGAGTGCACGGTAGTTGCACCCCCGGCGGTCTTGTCACCGTCGGCCTTCGCTTGGTCGACTTGCCGCGGCCGTGAAGTTGCCGGCTGCTGCGGCGCGTCGTTGTTGGCGAAGGCAGTTAGGCTCTGGATCGTCGCCCTCCAGTCTTCGGCCTTGTCCGCCGCTGGAGGGAAGTCGAGGAGCAGCTGAGCTCTAGCAAGAGCTTCCGCTGGAGAGGAGGGAAACGGTGGCGAACGGTGCGAGGAGCGAGACACGCTCGGACTTCTAACCGTGTTAGAAGGAGCATGTTCTCGCCCTGGCGACCGCGCCTTGCTCGTGCTAGGACGTTGGCCTTGAGCATCCCGTGACCCGCCGGCCTGGCCACGTCCCAGCAAGCGTATGGTACCTCCGGTACCACGTCGCTGCTGGTCTGGCACCTCCTGAGAGGGACGGGGTGCGTGCACGGATACCGATGCCTTGGAGTTCGCCCGGTCGTTCGTTTTGTCCTTGGACTTGGTGGCGCCGTGAGTTTCCCCCCCGGCGTTCACCCTTCCGCCGGCGTCTTCCCCACCAACCGCTGGCTCTGGTGGTGGTGGGATCGACGCGGACGGGCCTCTGACCTCCGAAGCCTTCTTCTTCGGAGGCATGTTGAGGTAGTCGATGAAGTTGATGACGCTGGAGAGGTTGATGAAGAGTGCGCCCGCGTGAGCGCCGGATCAGGTTCGCACCACCTCGACGCCCCCCTACCTGGCGCGCCAAAGATGTCGGGGAAACTGACCGCCCGCGAACACCTATGGGACCGGAGCCCCTTCTACGTTGCGGTAAGGGAGCGGAGGTATTACGGAGAGCAGATCGAGGAGCACACGCGGGCAGTTTACCCAGGTTCGGGCCGCGCGGACGCGTAAAACCCTACTCCTGCCTTGGTTGTATTGAGTTCTTGGAGCTCGGGAGCTTGAAGATCTACAGTACTAACTACACCGAGCGAGAGAGTGAGCGAGTTTCTGGGATCGAACCCCCTCTACGTTGTGCATGGGCCTCCTTTTATAGTTTAAAAGGGGTCACTGACAAGCGCCAACGTAGAAGAGGGTAAAAATGTAAATCTGGTGGTGGTTGTAACAGTGCATGAACAGTGTATGAACAGTGGTCTTCACCTAACTTTGACGGTGGGGGACAAGGGCATTGAATGCCCGTCGCCGTCGTCTCAAAAGCGTCCGTCCATGCGTCTCCGTTCGCCACGGCGATAGCCTTGTCACCGCGGCTCGCCACCGTGTACCCCAGGCTGCACATCCATCTGCCACGTGCCCCTGGAGGGCCGCCAGGACGACGCGTGGCCAGATGAGCTGGAGCGCAGGCACACATCATAAGCTTCCCCGGCAAGCACCTTGCCGGGGTCGTGACCTTGCCGGGCCCAGAAGCTTGTCGCTCTCCGGGTCCTGCCGGGGCGCATGACGCGCCGCGATATCACTTCTTAAGGTGCCGTTCTTTGGCCTTCCTGGCAAGCACCTCTTGCCAGGGTCTTGTGTTGAGAAGTTATCCTTGAGCCTGGTGCGGCCTTCCCGGCAAGCTCCTCTTGCCGGGGTCTTGTCTCTTAACTTGAATACTTTGTTCTTGAATGGCTTCATAGGGACCAGAGCTGACCTTGGCGAGCGCGTGGTAAGCCCTGCCACGGGAAGCTGCTACTGCCCGTGCACAAGTTGGGGTACTAAGGTACCCCTACCTTAGTACACCGACAAGTGGAGTACCCGGCAACGGCGCCAGAAAACTTTGCTTGATGGCTTCTCGCCCCCCGTTGGTTACCCCAAGTGGAAGGTTTGAGATGCAGTGTAGCGGAAGTTTTCCCTTGGCAATACCAAGGATCGATTTCCCTGAGACTCCCAGTTTCAACAAGAAGGTGTCAACTGCTAACGGCGCCAGATATTAGCAATCAACGTGGACCTATGATATGTCCAAAACGTATCTATAATTTCTGCTTGCTCCATGCCTCTTTTGGGTGATATTGCTATGATATTCATACACTTCCATACAGTTTTGATCATATTTGGACTAACCTATTAACTAAGTGCACCCCAGTGCCAGTTTCTGTTTTCGGCTGTTTTTGTATTTCAGGTTTTCACATTACAAGAACTGCCAGGAAAAATCCAGAAAAATTATATAAAAAATCAGCGTTCCAGAACCTACCGTGCGCCCGAAGGACAGCC
>LR738709.1:111224519-111266272 GCA_902687465.1 Secale cereale
TGGCTGATGGGCCTCGAACCCCTCGTTGGTTACCCCAAGTGGAAGGTGTAAGATGCAGTAAGTAGAAGTGTTTTCCCCTAGCAAAGATGCCAAGGATCGAATCCCCAGAGACTCCTAGGTTCAACAAGTAGGTGTCAATTGCTAACGGCGCAATTAGCAATCAACGTGGACCTGCACACAGATACAAATAACTTTGCTCCCAACGAGTACAGAGTGGTTGTCAATCTCTCCGGCCTTGTAGTTCACAAAGGGTTAAAAGCAATGATAGTAGTGATAGATAGTTTTTTTCAATAGTAAATAATAACGGGAAATAAATAGTGGATGTGATCAATGATGGTAATATGGACCAGAGTCTCATGATGTTCACTAGTGATGTCTCTCTCCCAAAAGACGATAAAACAGCTATGTGAGGTAAACAAATTACAGCTGGGCAATTGACAGGACCACGAACGCAAAAAAATGCTGACTACATTGCAAGAAAGGTTGAGGTTCAAAGCATGGGCGGTACGCCAAAGTAAGTAGACCGAAATCCATCAATATCTACTACTAATCATCCACCTTGAGATATCTATCCAGAACATCTCGCTGGTATTAAGTTGCGAGTCCCACCCATAGTGTAAACTCAATGCAACAGACAACTGCATTAAAAGAACTTTGTGTAAAGTAAACAATCCTTGCACCCGCGGGCACAAGCACCGTTGTTTTCCCCCTTGTGGCAACAACACATCCCCTAGACTCATGTTTCTGTCACTCAAGCTAGTCATCGAGGGGCATGAACCCACAATCGAGCATAACGTTCCCTCTTGGAGTCACTACCTACTACTCGGCCAAAGCAATAAGTAACAACGGAGAACATGGAAGAATTACTTATGAACTAAAATATAAAAGAGGTGAATCAAATATATTACTCAAGATCAATCTGAACATAATCTCATAATCCATCGGATCCCAGCAAACTCAACATAGCAACAGCATAAGGATTACATAGGTGCCTCGATCATGTAGGGCAGCTCACGAGGACTAATTAGTGAAGCACAAGAACAGGAGGAGAACATCACATAGCTACTGGTCATGGACTCATGGTCCAAGGGAGACTACTCACGAGTCATCCGGGAGGCGTCCATGGTGGTGGGAAGAGTTCTCCTGGTGCTCCCGATCTTGGAAGCGGCGGCGGCGGCGGAACAGAGATGGGATCGCGAAAAGAAGTCCTGTCCTGAGGGTTTCGGAGGTCCCTCTAAATATATGCAAAAGGGGGGCACCGGACGGGCTTCGGGGGGCCCAGGCGCCCCCCCGGCGCGGCCCGGGGGGGGGGGGCACAGGGCGCCTGGAGCCCCTGTGGCCCCCCAGGCTGCCCTTCGGACGCAGTGTTGTTTTCGGTTCGCTGATTTTTTATATAATTTTTCTGGATTTTTCTGGGCAGTTCTCGAAACGTGAAAACCTGAAATACAAAAACAGCCGAAAACAGAAAGTGGCACTGGGGTGCACTGGATTAGTAAGTTAGTCCAAATATGATCAAAAGTGTATGGAAGTGTATGAATATCATAGCAATATCACCCAAAAGTGGCATGGAGCAAGCAGAAATTATAGATACGTTTTGGACGTATCAGTGGCCCCCCTTCGGCTGTGCTTCGGGTGCCTGGTAGCTTCTGGAACGCTGATTTTTTATATAATTTTTCCGGGATTTTTCTGGCAGTTCTCGTAATGGGAAAACCTGAACTACAAGAACAGCCGAAAACAGAAACTGGCACTGGGGTGCACTGAGTTAATAGGTTAGTCCAAATATGATCAAAAGTGTATGGAAGTGTATAAATATCATAGCAATATCACCCAAAAGAGGCATGGAGCAAGCAGAAATTATAGATACGTTTTGGACGTATCAAGTGCCAACTGCCAGTTGCTGTTTTCTGCTTCTTTTTTACATCGTAGGAAATCAATATCAAACGGAGTCCAAATGCAGCGAAACTTTTTGTGGAATTTTTTTGGACCAGAAGACACCTGTTGGGCTAGAGAAGCACCTGGGGGGGTGCCCCGAGGGGGGCACAACCCACCAGGGCGCCCCTGGGCCCCCAGACACGCCCAGATGGGTTGTGCTCACCTCGGTGGCCTCCCGCAACGCCTCTTCGCTCTATAAATACCCCAATATTCTAGAAACCCTAGGGTAGTCGACAAAAATCAATTCCAGTCACCGCAAGTTCCAGAACCACCAGATCCAATCTAGGCACCATCACGGAGGGGTTCATCATGTCCATTGGTGCCTCTCCGATGATGCGTGAGTAATTCTTTGTAGACCTACGGGTCTGTAGTTAGTAGCTAGATGGCTTCCTCCCTCTCTCTCTCTTTTGATTATCAATACAATGGTCTCTTGGCGATCCATGTGATGTAAATCTTTTTACGGTGTGTTTGTTGGGATCCGATGAACTTTGTGTTTATGATCAGATCTATCTTTTTATATCCATCAAAGTTATTTGAGTCTTCTTTGATCTCTTATATGCATGATTGCTTATAGCCTCGTATTTCTTCTTCGATATTTCGGTTTTGCTTGGCCAACTTGATCTATTTATCTTGCAATGGGAAGAGGTGCTTTGTAATGGGTTCGATCTTACGGTCCTTGATCCCAGTGACAGAAGGGGAACCGACACGTATGTATCATTGCTATTAAGGATAACAAGATGGGGTCTATTTCTACATAAATAAATCTTATCTACATCATGTCATTGTTCTTATTGCATTACTCCATTTTCCATGAACTTAATACACTAGATGCATGCTGGATAGCGGTCGATGTTTGGAGTAATAGTAGTAGATGCAGGCAGGAATCGGTCTACTAATCTTGGACGTGATGCCTATATAATGATCATTGCCTGGGTATCATCATGATTATTTTAAGTTCTATCAATTGCCCAACAGTAATCTGTTTACCCACCGTTTGCAATTTTTCTCGAGAGAAGCCACTAGTGAAACCTACAGTCCTTGGGTCTCTTATTTAATATATTTGCCTTTTGCGATCTATTTTATTTGCTTTTGTTTTCAGATCTATTAAACCAAAAATACAAAAATACCTTGCTGCACTTTATTTTATTTGGTGTTCAGTCTATTAAATTATTACAACTTCCTCACGTCCGTTTGCCAATTTTTGGCACCGTTACATGAAAGGGATTGACAACCCCTTTAATATGTCGGGTTGCGAGTATTTGTTATTTTTGTGCAGGTGCCGTTCATGTAGTGTTGTGTAGTTTTCCTACTGGTTCGATAACCTTGGTCTTACACTGAGGGAAATACCTACCGATGTTGTGCTGCATCATCCCTTCCTCTTTGGGGAAATACCGATGTAGTTCTAGCAAGCATCAGTCTTCGACGTTTGGCTCCCTGGCCTCCACAAAACTCCTTTTGCACCGACTTAATGCCCCGTGGCCCTGACCCCTCGGCCTAACCATATCATCCTATATATCAATCTTTACCTCCGAACCATTCCGGAGCTCCTCGTCATGTTCATGATCTCATCCGGGACTCTGAACAACATTTGATCACCATCATACATAACTCATATATTACTATATCGTCAACGGACGTTAAGCGTGCGGACCCTATGGGTTCGAGAACTATGTAGACATGACCGAGACACTTCTCTGGTCAGTAACCAATAGCGGAATCTGGATGCCCATATTGGCTGCTACATATTCTACAAAGATCTTTATCGGTCGAGCCGTTATGACAACGTACACAATTCCCTTTGTCCGTTGGTATGCTACTTGTCCGAGATTCCATTGTTGATATCTCCATACCTAGTTCAATCTCGTTACCGGCAAGTCTCTTTACTCGTTCCGCAATCAATCATCCCGTGACTAACTCATTAGTCATTTGCTTGAAAGTCTTATTATGATGTGTATTACCGAGAGAGCCCAGAGACACCTCTCCGATACCCGGAGTGACAAATCCTAATCTCGATTCACGCCAATCCAACAAAACACCTTCAGAGATACCTGTAGAGCATCTTTATAATCACCCAGTTACGTTGTGACGTTTGATAGCACACAAGGCATTCCTCCGGTATCTGGGAGTTGCATGATCTCATAGTCAAAGGAATATGTATTTGACATACACGAAAGCAATAGAAATAAACTGTATGATCAAATGCTAAGCTAACGGATATGTCTTGTCCATCACATCATTCTCATAATGAGGTGATCTCTTTATCAAACTAGTAAGCATGCACGTGCAATGCACGTCTCAAACAAAACAAATTCACATGGTACAATAGTAAAATAATTTTTACAAAAAAGTCAGATCGCTACAAAATGTTATCATGTCACTCAAATTGTATTTTCAAAAAATGTGACATATTTCTAATCCAACACATGTATCATTGTCTGTCGTAAAAACATCTACTCTGGATCTAATATACTTATAATAAGATATTTTACCGAGCCATTTCAACGTGTCTTATGCACAACGATATGAGCGCGTGTGTAACACATGATCCAGAAACATGTCGCCACATAAAATTCATTGTCACATAATAAATGTATTATAATTGTTACAAATATATATATATATTTTTAAAACCGCAACTAAGCATGTCTTGAAGGTCCATCTTTTGGAGCAATGAAGGTCCATCTATAGATGCGATCAATGATGCTTCGTTCAATGTATGGGATATTGCTTTGAGCTTCATTCTCTTCATACTTTAAAATATGCACCAAGAATTGCTTCCTTAGCAGAAAACCATCCTACATATGCATTATAAAACATTGTTATAACAAGTTGCATGTGCAATGTGTATACATATAAGCATGGTGTAAATATTCACCTTAGGTATGGAAAAATATAGTTTTCCATCGCACAATGAGTGCATGTAATTAAAAACCAAATAATTGGACAGGGCACTGCATGTATGAAATAAACACATGTGCGTTGAATGAATCAATTAATATTGTAATGCGTTTAAAAGAACTATACTAGTGTGAGTTTGTTGGAGCAACTGGAACTAAGCATTCCCATTTGGAGATATCATCCTTGAATGCAGGGTTTGCAACTTGAAGTGCAAGGTTTAGGTTGTCGGCCACAATTTTAAGTACATTATTCCCCAAAGTAGGTATTGGTAACGGATCGAACATTGAGACAATCTTTTTATTTTGATCCAACACAAACAATAGAAATAGCCCAAACATATGCCAAGGCAATAAAACCTGCAATGATGGGATAATTTAGAAATAAATGGGATATTAATTAAGACCAAATAAGAGCACTGCTAGAGATGGATTTTTTTTACCATATAACATTGTGAGATATGGTAATCATTACTGTCGGGCCAACTATGAAACAACCGTCTCAGTGTTGCAATTTCCATATTTTCACGAAGAATTGAGTCTTGTGCATAGTGGAACATCGACTAAAATAAGAATGAGTAAATATTAGTGCAGTGAGAAAAAAATGTAATTCATGATTATAGTAACTTATAGAAAAGTTCAGATCCATATAGTGAAATGGAATGTCTCTGAGAAGCTGGAATTCATGCCGCACTAGTATCCGCACAGCCATATTAAAGCAATGAATGTCCATGTATTCATCATTGTTCAATATGTTTTTTATTTGTCTCAAATTTAATCTAATAGGGTACGGATCAGAGCTTTTCACCCATTCGCTCCTGTAAAATCAAAATTTTGTCAATTATATTGACATCAGAGTAATTTATTGGAATACAAAATGAACTAAAAAATATGTCTTACTCTAGTAGAGCGACATCATCAACCATACTGATGAACAAGCAAAGTTCATCTATTAAATCATCGTTTGTTGGATTGACAAACGGTGACAGGATAAATGACTGCGAGATGAGCTCGACTTCTCCTGATGTATTTGATGTTTTGAAATTCTCAGGAGGTCTATCCAGAATCATACATTCCGTGGGATCTGTGTTGTTTTCGTCATCTTCCATGTCTCGATTTCTTATATTATCATCATTCAATTCCGAGTCCACTAAAATGACAACTAGTTTTGTTCTAAAATCTGTCATATGTTCCTATTAAAGTAGTAATAAGAGTTAAATAGTGATAGAACATAGAATAAGTATAATAATACACAGTGAAATGTACCTGTGTAGGAATGTTAGACAAAATATCTTATGTGAAGTACTCCATAAAATTTATCATCCACAGACCACAAGATGACCTGCATGATTACAAAACTTAAATATACTCAATAAATTGTTATCATTTTTATAGGGATTCATATTATTTTTTGAAATCATCTAATGATCATGTCTGTAACAAGCAGTGATGAAAACAAAAATCTCACCCACGCAGCATGTGAGCCAGACATGCCCTTTGAAATTTAAAGATATTTTTCTTTGTTTGGAAAAAATGGCACACTCACTTACAAATTTTATTTTGTTTGGAAAAAATGCCACAATCACTTACGTACAATTTTTATTTTCCTTGGAAAAAATGCCACACTCACTTACAATGGGTCACTGGCTTATAGTATTAAGTAGTAGTATAGTATAGAGATAAAAAATGAGTCAACCTTCCACCGCCCCTCACACTTATCTCTTCCCCTTCCTCACTCAGTTCTCCAAATCCACATCACGATCCCCAATTTCCCATCCATAGCCACAACCAGAGCTCACCCCTGCTCCACCCTGCCCCTCCCCCTCGTCAGCACTGACGGCGGACGCGCCGCCCCTGCTCTGCCCCGCCCGTCCCCCTCGTCAGCACCATCGGCGGGCGTGCAGGCCCTGCTCCACCCCGCCCCGCCCCTGCTCTGCTCTGCCCCGCCCCTCCCCCTCGAGTGCCCCGTCAGCCCTGCTGTGCCCGCACCTTCTTCCTATCTTGTGCAGCCGGGGCTCTCCCTCCTCATGGCGACGGTGGGTGGCTCGAGCCGGGCATGGTCGCATGCGACACCGGGGTCCTCCCTCCTCCCGGTGAGGGCGGGCTCCTGGTGACGGCGGGGCCCTCCCTCCTCCTGGCGACGGCGGGGCGCTTGAGCCGGGCATGCTCGCCGGCGACGCCGGGGCCTTCCCTCGCGCTGATGCACTCGCCGCCAAGAACTTCCCTCCCCCTTCCAAAACTGTATTTTTTTACTTATTACTAAGTGTTTTGGTCCAGCCCATCCATGGATCATCCCTGCCAATTCAATTATTATCAGCATTGGTTTTTGAGCATTAGATCCATTTTAACTGAAAGTTATAGACCTACTCTGTTTGTACAAGTAGCTTAATCGATTGTTGTATGAGCAGCTTGCTGCTTCAGCTGCATGGTACACTTGCATGCATTTTTATTAGATATAAGTGACGGCTGCTTGCTCCATCTGTAGGCATTAGATTGATTCGCCGGCCCCTTTGCGGTTACATATATACCTTGTAAATTCATGTCATTTGTATATGTTTTTATGCATATTCTTCTGCCATTTTAAAAATTGCCCGCGCCCTCCCACTTGATAGCTTGTCACGCTCCGCCACTAGTCAGGAGCAGGAGCAGCTGCTACTCGCGACCTCCTTCTTGATTACGATCAATGTTTAACGTGTGGACACCGGGCTCTAGTATTCCGTATGCATCTTCGCCGTGGTCGTTGGCTGAAAACATTTTTTGGCACAGATGTGTAAGCAAAAGTCATGGATCCTTTTTAAGTAGAAGGTGGTACCACAAAAACATACCAATTTGCTTATGAGTGGTTTGACCCACATCTAGGGACGGTTCCATCCCTGGACTAATGTCATTTAGTTGGATTTGTAGAGGTGTATTGCCATAAGAAGGCTCCGTACCTGAATGAACAATTGAACTGAAGGGTAAAATAAATAAGATATAAACACTAGTTAATTTAGCACAATTAATAAATCAGACAACTAACCCTTTTTTGTAAAAGACTCTTCTTTCGTACGCAGGTTGTCGACTGTACTGAGTTGGGGGTTCTCATCCAGTGACATTTCTATGAGTGTCAGTCGTCCTGAATTCCGCTACATCTGGTAGGAATCATTTCTGTGCAACCAATTGGACTCATCGTCCAAATTGTCTGTGTTGACATGAACATAATTTGATGCTGCACCCCCTGCACTTGTTATGTTATGCAGTTGTGTGACTGCAGATTGTCCAGTAGCTGACACCTGGGTTATAATGTTATTGCTGCCATCAAGATCGGCAGAAATATGCTTATTTTGCTCGCGGGCTTGTCGTTGCCGCTTTAAAATGTCCTCTCTATTTTGTGCATATCGCTCCCTTTCCATCCGATTCTTAATCTCATTACGGCCTGAGCAGATGAAGAATAGTTCATTGTACAACAAATTTACCGTGCCATGTAGGATACAGTTCATCTTCATTACCTTCTGACACAGCCAGCTGTGTTTGTGGCCCACTGCTCTCCGCCGAGGCAATTCTCTTCAGTTTGTAGGCCTCACGTCGTCCCTTATTAATCTCATCTTTATTTTGTGCATAACGCTCTCTATCCCACTGCCTTTTTACTTCTTTAGGGTCTGCAACCAATTGCACAATTCAGTAGTTGAGATAGAAAAACTGAATTTGTGTGCTTGTGTAATGTTCATCACCCAAGGATTGGTTGTCGCTTATATCCTGGAATGGGGTGCGCGTCCCATTGGGAATGGCCGGGGCCATAAGAAGTCCTTCAACCTTGTGAATGTGAAGAATGTTATCACATGGTTGGTGTGATGAAACAATAGAACCGTATATGTTACACATGTAGATTTCCGCCATAGAGTTTGAATTTAGTACTGAATATAAGTCATCTAGAAACACTATGGTGCAAGTCTCAATCCCTTTACTTTTTGTAGTCAGAAACAATGGGTCGTGCTACATCTCAGATTAGGCATTTGATTTTGCTGTAGATAACTCCCTCATATATAGTTCTCATTGTTCTTATTTTCTGTTCGTAATATCAGGTACTTTACATGGACTACACTTCGATATTTATGTATATATATGAACAACAAAGGTAAAACCAAAGCTTAAAATGCAATGGTGATAATATTGTCTCCTTTTTGTACTTCTATCAACAAGAAAGGTGAAGCGAAAGCTTAAATTCTATAGTGAAGTTAGTTTCATTCTTCTTGTATAATGCTGTATTCAGTTGGTTATGTGTGCCTTTACCTCTTTTTGTTCATTGTTGGTTATTTTGTCTCCAGTTTTGTGTTTACACATTACTATTTTATCGATGTCTATTAGTGTTAGGGATTGAGAATACTTCTTACTCCATGATGAAATTGACACTCCTTTTTCCATCAATATGTTAGATGGATAGTTTTAATTTAGTTAGTTCATGTGCGCTTGGCAATGAAACCAAATATATTTGAGACCGAGGGCGATAATCACATATGCACTACAGAGAAAAACAACCATCATACATATGCAAAATTTCATTATTTATGTCAATGATCCCAGCAGCTCAAATTTTGTAATCATGGAATAATGCATGAGGATGTAGTAGTTTGGAACACAATTCATGTAGGTCCATCTCAGAGTGACTTTTTGTGTGTTCATATGAATTGGAACTGAGCATTGATCGATCCATATGTGTGAATATTGAGGCACCTAGGTGAGGTCAGTACAATGCTCAGGTTTAGGTCAGGTACACACAACAGGGATCATGTTCGCATTTGTGATTACAAGTAAATTTTCCTTGTGTAATTGCTCTTGTTTTTCATATGACAGGTTCACAAATGAGCATGCATCTGCGGAGCGGAGGCGTCTTGGCGGCAGCGGCGTGTAAAGCATTACGAACTTCCGACCAGAGAAGAGCATGCACCTGTGTCGGCGAAGAGCTCGTCGTCGCGGCCATTTGCAGGGCATCTCGGCAGCTGCACCTGTGTTGGGGAAGAGCTCGTCAGCATGGCCGGCGTTAGCTGACTCGGCTAGCTCGTCGTCGCGGCCGTTTGCAGGGCGGCGGCTGCACCTGTGTTCGGGAAGAGCTCTCGGCGTGACCGGCGTCGGGTGAGACGAGAAGCTCGTTGGCACGGCCGTCGTCGGGTGTCTCGGCGGCTGCGCAGGGCAGCAATGGCGCACGTAAGCTGGACGCCTGGATTGATCCCGATCAATTAGCACATTTCTTTCCGTATATGCCTCTTTCTGTGTAAATTGGCCAGGATTGATCAACGGTAAATTAGCAAGTATATGTCTCTTTCCGTATGTGACTCTTTCCATATATGACTTTTCTTCTTCTCGATGGGGGCGTGGGTGTGGGCTTGGGCGTGGGAACGCCAGAGTTTTCGTCCGCCCAATTAATTTGCTAAACGCACTTCCGTTGTGGTTTGGTGGAATCATGATGGCTAGATCTAATGAAGCGATTTGATCGTGAGGCTATAATTGATTGGGAATGTTATGTCTAGATTAGGCTGGGTGCGTTTAGCATTGAATATGTTCTCTTGTTTAATAGTAGTAGAGATGACAACTCATGTCCATGGTTAGGAAACCTTAACCATCTTTGATCAACGAGCTAGTCTAGTAGAGGCTAATAGGGACATGGTATTTGTTTATGTATTCACACATGTATTTAGTTTCCAGTCAATACAATTCTAGCATGAATAATTAACCTTTATGATAATTAAGGAAATATAATAGTAACCATTTTATTATTGCCTCTAGGGCATATTTCCATCAGGCTCCCACTTGCACTAGAGTCAATAATCTAGTTCGCATCGCCATGTGATTAACACTCATAGTTCACATCGTCATGTGACTAGCACCTAAAGAGTTTACTAGAGTCAATAATCTAGTTCACATGGCCATGTGATTAACACTCATAGCTCACATCGACATGTGACTAACACCTAAAGAGTTTACTAGAGTCAATAAGCTAGTTCACATCGTTATGTGATTAACACTCTAAGATATGATCATATTTTTTCTTGTGAGAGAGGTTTTAGTCAATGTGTATGCAACATTTAGATTCGTGTGTACTTTGCAAATTTCTATGTCTATAATGCTCTGCATAAAGCTACTCTAGCTAATTGCTCCTACATCCAATACGCATCTAGATTGATACTCGAACTCATCTGGATTAGTGTCAAAGATTGCATCGACGAAACCCTTAACTACGAACTCTTTATCACCTCCATAACCGAGAAACATTTCCTTACTCCTTTAAGGATAATTTTGACCGCTGTCGAGTGATCCACTCCTGGATCACTCTTGCACCTCCTTGCCAGACACGTGGCAAGGCACACTTTAGTTTTGGTACACAACATGCCATGCTTTATAGAACCAATGGATGAGGCATAGGGAATGGCTTTCATTCTGATACGTCTCCAACATATCTATAATTTTTGATTGTTAAATGCTGTTATATTACCATTCTTGGATGTTTTACAACCATTTTACAGTCATTTTGTATCATTTTTTGGGACTAACCTATTGACATAGCGCTACTTCTCGAGCTTGCGTTGTATTCCCTCGAAGAGGAAAGGGAGATGCAACACAGTAGCGTAAGTATTTCCCTCAGTTTTTGAGAACCAAGGTAGCAATCCAGTAGGAGAACATGCGCGAGTCCCTCGCACCTGCACAAACAAATAAGAACTTCACAACCAACGCGATAATGGGTTGTCAATCCCTTTACGGTAACTTACGAAAGTGAGATCTGATAGATAGGATAGTTTTATATTTTCGGTATTTTTGGATATAAGAACAGAAATTAAAAACCGTAAAGTAAAGTAGATTGTAGATTGATATGTTGAGAATTGACCCGGGGCCATAGGTTTCACTAGTGGCTTCTCTCATGATAGCAGAATTCTACGGTGGGTGAACGAATTACTGTCGAGCAATGGATAGAAAAGCGAATACTTATGAGACTATCCAGGCATGATCTTATATATAGGCATCACGTCCGTGATAAGTAGACCGAAACGATTCTGCATCTACTACTATTACTCCACACATCGACCGCTATCCAGCATGCTTCTAGAGTATTAAGTCCATAAGAACAGAGTAACGCCTTAAGCAAGATGACATGATGTAGAGGGATAAACTCAAGCAATATGATGTAAACCCCATCTTTTTATCCTCGATGGCAACAATACAATACGTGCCTTCCTGCCCCTACAGTCACTGGGAAAGGACACCGCAAGATTGAACCCAAAGCCAAGCACTTCTCCCATTGCAAGAACTACAGTTCTAGTAGGCCAAACCAAACCGATAATACGAAGAGACTTGCAAGGATATTATAATCATACATAAAAGAATTCAGAAAAGAACCAAATATTTCTCATAGATAATCTTGATCATAAACCCACAATTCATCGGATCTTGACAAACACACCGCAAAAGAGATTACATCGAATAGATCTCCTCGAAGACCGAGGAGAACTTGGTATTGAGATCCAAAGAGAGAGAAGAAGCCATCTAGGTACTAGCTATGGACCCGAAGGTCTGTGTAAACTACTCACAACTCATGGTGAGGCGATGGTGTTGATGTAGAAGCACTCCGCTGTAGATCCCCCCTCCGGCGGAGCTCTGGAACAGGCCCCAAGATGGGATCTCACAGGAAAAGAAGGTTGCGGCGGTGGAATTAGGGTTTTCTCTCCTCTTCTGATGTTTTCAGGGTACATGTGTATATATAGGAGGAAGGAGGGCATCGGGGGACCAACGTGGGGCCCACGAGGCTGGGGGCGCGCCCTATCGGGGGGCGCCCCCACCCTCGTGGACGCTACGTGTGCCCTATTCCGTGGTTCTCAAGTCTCCCGTGAAGATATCGCTCAAAACATATCTCTCCCGAAGGTTTCATACCGTTTGGACTCTGTTTGATATTCCTTTTTTGTAAAACCCTGAAATAGGCAAACATCAGCAATCTCGACTGGGCCTTTGGGTTAATAGGTTAGTCCCAAAAATAATATAAAAGTGTATAACAAAGCCCGTTAAACATCCAAAACATCATAAATAATAGCATGGAACAATAAAAAATTATAGATACGTTGGAGACGTATCAAGCATCCCCAAGCTTAATTCCTGCTCGTCCTCGAGTAGGTAAATGATAAAAACAGAATTTTTGATGTGGAATGCTAACCAACATAATTTTCAATGTAATTCTCTCTATTGTGGCATGAATGTTCAGATCTGAAAGATTCAAGACAAAAGTCTATATTGACATAAGAAATAATAATACTTCAAGAATACTAACAAAGATATCATGTCTTCTCAAAATACCATGGCTAAAGAAAGTTACCCCTACAAAATCATATAGTCTGGCTATGCTCCCTCTTCATCACACAAAATATTCATATCATGCACAACCCCGGTTTCAGCCAAGTACTTGTTTGCATACTCTATTCTTTCACACCTTTCAACTTTCACGCAATACATGAGTGTGAGCCATGGATATATCACTATGGGTGGAATAGAGTGGTGGTTGTGGAGAAGACAAAAAGAGGGAGATAGTCTCACATCGACTAGGCGTATCAACGGGCAATGGAGATGCCCATCAATAGGTATCAATGTGAGTGAGTAGGGATTGCCATGCAGCGGATGCACTAGAGCTAAAATGTATGAAAGCTCAACAAAAGAAACTAAGTGGGTGTGCATCCAACTTGCTTGCTCATGAAGACCTAGGGCATTTGAGGAAGCCCATCGTTGGAATATACAAGCCAAGTTCTATAATGAAAATTCCCACTAGTATATTAAAGTGACTAAACATGAGACTCTCTATCATGAAGAACATGGTGCTACTTTGAAGCACAAGTGTGGAAAAAGATAGTAGAAATTGTCCTTTTTTCTTTTTTTTTTCTTTTTTTGGGCCTTTCTTTTTCTTGGCATTTCCTTTTTTGGGACAATGCTCTAATAATGGTGATCATCACACTTATATTGATTTACAACTCGATATTACAACTCGATACTAGAACAAAGTAAGACTCTACATGAATGCCTCCGGCGGTATACTAGGATGTGCAATGAATCAAGAGTGACATGTATGAAAAATTATGCATGGTGGCTTTGCCACAAATACGATGTCAACTACATGATCATGCATGGCAATATGACAATATGAAGCGCGTCATATCAAATGAAACGATGGGAAGTTTCATGGCAATATATCTCGGAATGGCAATGGAAATGCCATGATAGGTAGGTATGGTGGCTGTTTTGAGGAAGGTATATGGTGGCTGTTTTGAGGAAGGTATATAGTGGGTGTATGGTACCAGCGAAAGTTGCGCGGTACAAGAGAGGCTAGCAATGGTGGAAGGGTGAGAGTGCGTATAATCCACGGACTCAACATTAGTCATAAAGAACTCATATACTTATTGCAAAAATTTATGAGTCATCAAAACAAAGCAATCAACGCATGCTCCTAGGGAGGATGTTGGTAGGAGTTAACCATCACGCGCCCCCGACCTCCACACAAAGGATGACACTCTACAAATACCTCATGCTCTAACTTCGTCACATAGCGGTTCACCATACGTGCATGCTACGGGAATCACAAACTTTAACACAAGTATTTATCAATTTCATAATAACTCCACTAGCATGACTCTAATATCACTATCCTCATATCTCAAAACAATTATCAAGTATCAAACTTCTCATCATATTCAATGCACATTGTATGAAAGTTTTTACTACATTCATCTTGGATGCCTATCATGTTAAGGCTAGTTTTATAGCCCAAGTACATTACCATGCTGTTCTAATAGACTCTCAAAAGGATATAAGTGAAGCATGAGAGATCAACAATTTCTACAAAATAAAATTACCACCGTGCTCTAAAAGATATAAGTGAAGCACTAGAGCAAACTATTTAGCTCAAAAGATATAAGTGAAGCACATAGAGTGTTCTAACAATTCCTAGGCCATATTTATCTCTCTCAAAAAGGTGTGTCCAGCAAGGATAATTGTGGCAAACTAACAAGCAAATACTCAAATTATACATGACGCTCCAAGTAAAACACATATCATGTGGTGAATAAAAATATAGTCCTGAGTATAGTTACCGATAGATGAAGACGAAAGAGGGGATGCCTTCCCGGGGCATCCCCAAGCTTAGGCTTTTGGTTGTCCTTGAATTTTACCTTTGGGTGCCTTGGGCATCCCCAAGTTTAGGCTCTTTCCACTCTTTGTTCCGTAGTCCATCAAAGCAATACTCAAAACTTGAAAACTTCACAACACAAAACTTAGACAAAAATCTCGTGAGCTCCATTAGTATAAGAAAACAAACCACCACTCAAAGGTACTGTAGTGAACTCATTCTTTGTTTATATTGGTGTTAAAACTACTGCATTCCAACTTCTCTATGATTCATATCCTCCAACACTACTCATAAATTCATCAAAATAAGCAAACAACACACGAAAAACAGAATCTGTCAAAAACAGAACAGTCTGTAGTAATCTGTAACTTTCTTATACTTATGTAACTCCAAAAAATTGAAATAAATTGATAAACATGATTAATTTGTCTATTAATCATCTGCAAAAAGAATCAACTAAATAGCACTCTCCAGTAAAATCTGGTGACTATTCTAGTGAGCGCTAACGTTTCTGTTTTTTTACAGCAAGATCATATAAACTTCACACAAGTCTTCCCAAAGGTTCTACTTGGCACAAACACTAATTAAAACACAAAACCACATCTAAACAGAAGCTAGATGCAATATTTATTCCTAAACAGAAGAAAAAACAAAGAAAATAAAATTGGGTTGCCTCCCAACAAGCTCTTTCTTTATAGCCATTAAGATAGGCTTGAGAATTCAATGATGCTCACATGAAAGATAAGAATTGAAGCACAAAGAGAGCATCATATAGCATGTGACAAACACATCTAAGTTTAACATACTTCCTATGCATAGGCATTTTATAGGGAAACAAATTAGCAAGACAAGCAATATCTAGCATATGCAAGAGAGAAAACAAGATCAATCTCAACATGAAGAGAGGTAATTTAGTAACATGAAGATTTCTACAAACATATTTTCATCTCTCATAATAATTGCATGTAGGATCGTAAGCTAATTCAATAATATAGCTATCACAAAACATATTTTCAACACGAAACACATGCATACGAATTTGACATTCTTCCAAAATAGTGGGATCAATATTAACTAAAGTCATGACCTCTCCAAACCCACTTTTATCAAAAATACCATAAGATTGAACATTCTCCAAATATGTGGGATCTAAAGTTGACACTCTTCCAAACTCACTTTCAATATTATTGCAAACATTATTATCAATCTCATATTCATCATGGGGCTTAAATAAATTTCCAAGATCATAAGAAGAATCACCCCAATCATGATCACTGCAACAAGTAGTGGACATAGCAATACTAGCATCCCCAAGCTTAGGGTTTTGCATATCAATAACACAATTGACATTAATAGAATTTATAATAACATCATTGCAATCATGCTTTTTATTTAAGGAGCTACCGTGAATCACTTTTTCTTTTAACAATTCCTCACAGTTTTCAGATTCATGAATTTCAAGCAAAACCCCATAAAGATAATCTAGTGCACTCAACTCACTAGCAATTGGTTCAACATAATTGGATCTCATAAAGAGATTAGCAAGTGGATGAGGATCCATAATTTAGCAAGCGAAGATGCAAGCTAATAGAGGGCACATGGCAACACAAGCAAACAAAAAGGCAAACGAAAAGGGCGAATAAAACGGCAAAGGTGAAGTGGGGGAGAGGAAAACGAGAGGCAAAAATGTAATGCGAAGGATAAGGGTTTGTGATAGGTACTTGGTATATTACTTTTGCGTAAGCCTCCCCGGCAACAGCGCCAGAAATTCTTCTTGCTACTTCTCGAGCTTGAGTTGTATTCCCTCGAATAGGAAAGGGAGATGCAACATAGTAGCGTAAGTATTTCCCTTAGATTTTGAGAACCAAGGTATCAATCTAGTAGGAGACCACGCGCGAGTCCCTCGCACCTCCACAAGCAAATAAGAACTTCACAGCCAACGCGATAAGGGGTTGTCAATCCCTTTACGGTCACTTATGAAAGTGTTTTTAGATAGATAGGATAGTTTGATATTTTTGGTATTTTTTAATATAAGAACAGAAAGTAAAAACGGTAAAGTAAAGTAGATTGTAGATTGATATGTTGAGAATAGACCCAGGGGCCATAGGTTTCACTAGTGGCTTCTCTCATGATAGCAGAATTCTATGGTGGGTGAAGAATTACTGTCGAGCAATTGATAGAAAAGCGAATAATTATGAGACTATCTAGGCATGATCATTATATATAGGCATCACGTCCGTGATAATTAGACCGAAACGATTCTGCATCTACTACTATTACTCCACACATCGACTGCTATCCAGCATGCATCTAGAGTATTAAGTTCATAAGAACAGAGTAACGCCTTAAGCAAGATGACATGATGTAGAGGGATAAACTCAAGCAATATGATATAAACCCCATATTTTTATCCTCGATGGCAACAATACAATATGTGCCTTGCTGCCCCTACTGTCACTGGGAAAGGACACCACAAGATTGAACCCGAAGCCAAGCACTTCTCCCATTGCAAGAACTATAGATCTAGTAGGCCAAACCAAACCGATAATTCGAAGAGACTTGCAAGGATATTATAATCATACCTAAAAGAATTCAGAAAATAACCAAACATTTCTCATAGATAATCTTGATCATAAACCCACAATTCATTGGATCTCTACAAACACACCGCAAAAGAGATTACATCGAATAGATCTCCTCGAAGACCAAGGAGAACTTGGTATTGAGATCCAAACAGAGAGAATAAGCCATCTATGTACTAACTATGGACCCGAAGGTCTGTGGTAAACTACTCACAACTCATGGTGAGGCGATGGTGTTGATGTAGAAGCACTCCATGGTAGATCCCCCCTCCGACGGAGCTCCGGAACATGCCCCAAGATGGGATCTCACATGAATAGAAGGTTGCGGCAGTGGAATTAGGGTTTTCTCTCCTCTTCTGATGTTTTCGGGGAACATGGGTATATATAGGAGGAAGGAGGGCATCGGGGGACCAACGTGGGGCCCACGAGGTAGGGGGACGCCCTGTAGAGGGGGTGCGCCCCCACCCTCGTGGACGCCACGCGTGCCCTATTCCGTGGTTCTCAAGTCTCCCGTGTAGATATCGCTCCAAAAATATCTCTCCCGAAGGTTTCATTCCGTTTGGACTCCGTTTGATATTCCTTTTCTGTAAAACCCTGAAATAGAAAAAAAACAGCAATCTGGACTGGGCCTTTGGGTTAATAGGTTAGTCCCAAAAATAATATAAAAGTGTATAACAAAGCCCATTAAACATCCAAAACATCATAAATAATAGCATGGAACAATCAAAAATTATAGATACGTTGGAGACGTATCACATAGTGCCAAGTGGTAGTTGCTGTTTTCGGCTTGTTTTTTATATCGGAGAAAATCCATATCAAATGGAGTCGAAATGCAGCGAAACATTTTGTGAATTGTTTTGGACCAGAAGACATCAGATGGTCTAGAGAAGCACCTGGGGGGGGGGGGGTGCCCCAGGGGGCACAACCCACCAGGGCGCGCCTGGGCCCCCAGGCGCATCCAGGTGGGTTGTGCCCACCTCGGTGGCCTCTCGCACCGCCTCTTCGCTCTATAAATACCTCCTTCCTCCAGAAACCCTAAGGGAGTTGACGAAATTTTGTTCCAGCCGCCGCGAGTTCCAGAACCACGAGATCCAATCTATATCCCTTTTTTGGCACTCCGCTGGAGGGGAACACGATCACGGAGGGGTTCATCATCCTCATTGGTGCCTCTCCAATGATGCGTGAGTAGTTTACCACAGACCTACATGTCCGTAGGAAGTAGTTAGATGGGTTCTTCTCTCTTTGTATCTCAATACAATGGTCTCTCAAAGATCTATTTGATGTAATGACATTTTCCGATGTGTTTGTTGGGATTCGATGAATTATGAGTTTATAATCAGATTTGCCTTGATTTAATTTCTAATCTTGATTATTATATCCTCGTATTTCTTCTCTTTATTTGGTTTTTTTGGCCAACTTGATCTATTTATCTTGCAATGTGAAGAGGTGCTTTGTAATGGGATCGATCTTGCGGTGTCCTCTCCCAATGACAGAAGGGGCAGCAAGGCACGCATGTATCATTGCTATTAAGGATAAAAAGATGGGATCTATTCCTACATGAATAGATCTTGTCTACATCATGTCATTGTTCTTATTGCATTACTCCATTTTTCCATGAACTTAATACACTAAATGCATGCTGGATTGCGGTCGATGTGTGGAGTAATAGTAGTAGATGCAGGCAGGATTCGATCTACTAATCTTGGACGTGATGCCTATATACATGATCATTGTCTTGGATATCATCATAATTATTTTATTTTCTATCAATTGCCCAACAGTAATTTGTCTACCCACCGCATGCTATTTTCTCGAGAGAAGCCACTAGTGAAATCTACAACCCCCGGGTCTATTTTCCTGTCAAATACTTTCAGATCTAAATTGCCATTGGCCTTTTTTTATTTGCTTCTTTTATTTTCATATCTACATTATCAAAAACCCAAAAATACCTTGCTGCATTTTATTTGCTTTTATTTGCATCTATCAGTCTACTACAATTTTATCCTGTCCTTACGTCACTTTTTAGCACCGCTACCCGAAAGGGATTGACAACCCCTTTAACACGTCGGGTTGCAAGTAGTTGTTATTTGGGTGCAGGTACCGTTTACGTAGTGTTGCGTGGTTCTCCTATTGGTTCGATAACCTTGGTTTCATCACTAAGGGAAATACCTTACCGTTGCTGTGTTGCATCTTCCCTTATTCCTTGGGGAAACACCGATGCATCTCAAGCGACATCAAAGGAACTTTCTGGCACCGTTGCTGGAGAGGCATCACCAACATCTATCAGGTTCCTAATCACAAATATCATCTCCTTGCAATTTACATTAGTTGCCATTTGCCTCTCGTTTTCAACTCCCCCACTTCACAAAAAATTGTCGTGTTTATTCGCCCTCTTTTTTGTTCGGCATTTTCTTGCTGGATCTATTCGTGTTCTGGCTTTATAGTAATCATGGCTAGCTCTCCCCTCATCATTTGCACCCCCGAGAACGAAGTTCTCAGTTTTAAGAAAAGAGGAGGTGAAAGCCTAAAAGATGCTTGGTATAGGATTTGCAATGCTAATAACATATCTATTCATAAGTAGTCCACTATTATTCTTCTTCGAAACTTTTATGTGGGAATCACTACTTGGTTTAGATTTGTTCTAGACACCATTAGCGGAGGAAAATTCTTAAGTTGTCCTCCTCTTGATGCTTTGAATGCTATGAAGTTTAGTGGGTTCTCCTCCTATTATTATCAATGAAATAATTTTGAATCTTGAGCATGTTGTGCAAAGATTAGATGCTATTGAAAAGGGAATGCTCACTAAAGAACATATTGAAAATTTGGATAAAAATATGCATAATCTTGCTAATAAATTTTGGTCAAAAGCGAGTGATGTTTTAAAATTGTTAAAAGAGAAGGAACCCGTAGTCAATGAAAGAATTGAAGAAAGTCCTTCTCGGATTGATAAATTGGAAGAATTTTTTAGTAACTTGAGCACCGCTTTTTCTTCCGTTAATTTTATCAAGAAAACACCCGTAAAGAGTCGCAAGAACAAGGGGCCTACTTCTAGTAACAACAAAGGGGATCTTAAAGTGATTAGTATTCATCCAAATTTTATTGAAGTAGTGCTCTCTTTGCAAAAGCAAATTCCTTGATCTTGTCTCTTGAAGTATTATTTTTAAAGAATTATATGCCAAATCTTTGAAGAATTGCGTGATTGAGGAATTGGAAAACAAGGATGACAACACTTGAGATCTTTGTATCATACCTAGCTAAGGGCGTAAAATGATAGCGCTCGTTGGGAGGCAACCCAACTTGTATCTTTTTTGCCTTTTAGTTTTCTTGATATTTTCAATAAAATACCCAATAATAACTCTGGTTTGATGTGTTTTTGCGGTTTAAATAAATGTTTGTGCCAAGCAAAGCCTTTGGGATGATTTGGTTGATAATTGATTTGATCGCGTTGGAAATTCAAAAACTTTTGCGTCTAGAGTTAGAATTTCGGACGATTACTGGAGCGTGATAACCTCTTGAATTTTTTTGGTGTTATCAATATACAACTTTTCCACGTTAACCAATTTTTTCAGAATTTTCAGAGTTACATAAGTATGGTCAAAAATCGCATCTTTACAGACTGTTCTGTTTTTGATAGATTCTGTTTTCGTTGTGTTATGTGCTTGTTTTGATGATTCTATGGTTTCATTTGATGAGTTTTTCCCATAGAAAAGTTAAATACAATAGATAGAATACAATTACAAAATGATAATTGGTTTGCTACAGTACTTAGAGTAAACATTAGTTTTGTTATACTAAAGGATCTCACGAGGTTTTGTTGAGTTTTGTGTGATTGAAGTTTGCAAGTTTTGGGTGAGATCGCGATGGATGAAGGAATAAGGAGTAGCAAAAGGCTAATCTTGGGTATGCACAAGGCACCCCAAGATAATATTCAAGAAGTATCAAGCAACTAAGCTTGGGGATGCCCCCGAGTGGCATCCCTCTTTCTTCTAACGACCATCGGTATTTTACTTGAAACTATATTTTAATTCGTCACATATTATGAGTTTTGCTTGGAGCGTCTTGTATGATATGAGTCTTTGCTTGTTTTTCTTTTTAATTTTTAATAACTATCCTTGTTTTACACACCTATTCGGGAGAGCCAAATTATATTATGCTTGCTCCTATGCTTCACCTAATTTTGTTAGAGCCATGTAATTGCTCTAGTGCTTCACTTATATCTTTTTGAGCATGGTGCTCTTTGTTATCTTTGAAGAAATTCTCTCATGCTTCACTTAGATTAATTGGAGAGAAATAAATATGATGGTCATGTTCTTCACTTATATTTGTTTGAGCTTATCAAAAGCAACATATGAAACTAGTCCCAAAGTGATAGATATCCAAGGAGGATATAATAAAAACTTTCATGAATATCATTGGACAAAATAAACTTGATTCTTTGTAATAGTTTTGAGATATGATGATAGTGATATGTGAGACATGTTAATGAGTAATTATGTTTTAGTAAGAATGTTGATGTTAAGGTTTGTGATTCCCTATGCAAGAACAAAAGTCAATAGTCATGCAATGAAATTACATCTTACTTGTGTTGCATTATATGGTGTTACTTATGTTTAACGTTCTCTTATGATGGTTTTCGTTCCTTGGTTGGCTGCTTCTCAACCTCTTGCTAGACTCCACCTTGTACTAAGTAGAAATACTACTTGTGCATCCAAATCCTAAAACCCAAGTTATGCCCAATGAGTCCACCATACCTACCTATATGCGTTATTTCCATGCCGTCCTAAGAAAATTTGTATGCGCCAACTCTAATTTTAAAATAAATTTCTCTTTTGTGTGCTCGTACCACTCATGAAGCGGTGAGGGGTGGCTAATATGTTTCATGCTAGATGTGTTATTCTCAAGATGAGTGTTTATTCACTTGTCATTGCATGAGAGTATGGCGGTAATAGGGATTCCCAGTCCCGAAATGAAAAAGTAAATTTACTTTATGTTGTCAAACAGTAAATTCCTTGGAAAGTGTTGGATGGAGGGCAACCGTGAATACGGCTAGCCATGGCTTGTGAAAGTTTGGTGGAAAAAGGAATAAACTTTATTTTATGTTTGGGAACCGCCTATGATATATCTAGCATGGAAAGTGTTGGGAGCTATAAGTCATTCTCGTTGACATGAAAGCATGCCACCCAAAATAATTTTATCTCTCAATTTAAACTTTGAGATCTCGTACCTCTACAAATCCCTACTTCCCTCTACGAAGGGCCTATCTTTTACTTTATGATTTTTTTTTATTTTGAGTCTCCATCTTCTCTTATAAAGCACCAACTACGGAACACTATTATCGCACTTGAGCATTGGATGTGTTGCATGAATGGATCAACGATTGAGCATACGGGTGATACGTCTCCAACGTATCTATAATATTTGATTGTTCCATGCTGTTATATTATCATTCTTGGATGTTTTATAATCATTTTATATCATTTTTTTGTACTAACCTATACATCGCAGGAAATCAATACCAAACAGAGTCCAAACGCAACAAAACATTTTGTGGATTTTTTTGGACCCGAAGACATCCAGTGGGCCAGAGAAGCACCAGGGAGGTGCTCCGAGGGGAGCACAACCCACCAGGGCGCGCCAGGAGGCCCAAGCGCGCTCTGGTGGGTTGTGCCCACCTCGGGTGCCCCTCGGACCGCCTCTTTGCTCTATAAATGCCCAAATATTCCAGAAACCCTAGGGGAATTGATGAAAATTAATTCCAGCCGCCGCAAGTTCCAGAACCACCAGATCCAATCTAGACACCATCACGGAGGGATTCACCACTTCCATTGGTGCCTCTCCGATGATGCGTGAGTAGTTCTTTGTAGACCTACGAGTCCGTAGTTTGTAGCTAGATGGCTTCCTCTCTCTTTTTATTATCAATACAATGGTCTCTAGGAGATCCATATGATGTAACTCTTTTGCGGTGTGTTTGTTGGGATCCGATGAACTTTGTGTTTATGATAAGATATATCTTTTTATATCCATGAAAGTTATTTGAGTCTTCTTTGATCTCGTATATGTATGATTGCTTATAGCCTCGTATTTCTTCTCTGATATTTGTTTTTTTGGCCAACTTGACCTATTTATCTTGCAATGGGAAGAGGTGCTTTATAGTGGGTTCGATCTTACGGTGCTTGATCCCAGTGAAAAAAGGGGAACCCACATGTATGTATCGTTGCTACTAAGGATAAAACGAAGGGGTCTATTTCTACATAAATAGATCTCGTCTACATCATGTCATCGTTCTTATTGTATTACTCCGTTTTTCCATGAACTTAACACACTAGATGCATGCTGGATAGCGATCGATGTGTGGAATAATAGTAGTAGATGCAGGCAGGAGTCGGTCTACTAATCTTGGACGTGATGCCTATATAATGATCATTGCCTGGATATCGCATGATTATTTGAAGTTCTATCAATTGCCCAACAATAATTTGATCACCCACCGTTTGCTATTTTCCCGAGAGAAGCCACTAGTGAAATCTACGGCCCCCGGGTCTCTTTCTCATATTATTTGCCTTTGTGATCTACTTTTCCTTCGGTTTTATTTTCAGATCTATTAAACAAAAAATCCAAATATACCTTGCTTCAATTTATCTTATTTTGCGTTTGATCTATTAATATTTACAACTCTCTCACGTTCGTTACCCGAAAGGGATTGACAAACCCTTTTACACGTCGGGTTGCGAGTATTTGTTATTTGTGTGTAGGTGCTGTTTACGTTGTGTCGCTTGGTTCTCTGACTGTGTGACGCCCCCGATTTGACCGTACACTAATCATGCACGCAAATGTGTATGACCAAGATCAAGGACTCACTGGAAGATATCACAACACAACTCTAGACACAAATAAAATAATACAAGCTTTATATTACAAACCAGGGGCCTCGAGGGCTCGAATACATAAGCTCGAATACACAAGAGTCAGCGGAAGCAATAATATCTGAGTACAGACATAAGTTAAACAAGTTTGCCTTAAGAAGGCTAGCACAAAACATCACTGATCGAAAAGGCAAGGCCTCCTGCCTGTGACCTCCTAACTACTCCTGGTCGTTAGTTGTCTCCGCGTAGTGGTAGGCTCTGTCGGGGTAGTAGCAGCCGTCAAGTGTGGCATCTGGCTCCTGGACTCCATCATCTGGTTGCATCAACCAGCAAGAAGAAAGAAGGGGGAAAAGGGGAAGCAAAGCAACCGTGAGTACTCATCCAAAGTACTCGCAAGCAAGGATCTACACTACATATGCATCGGTATCAATGAAAAGGGTAGTATCTGTGGACTAAGCTGCAGAAAGCCAGAATAAGAGGGGGGGAAGCTAGTCCTATCGAAGACTAGCATCTTCTGGAAACCACCGTCTTGCAGCAACAGGGGGGGAGTAGAGTAGTATATCATAAGTCATATTTATGTTGTTGTTCCAACGCTCCGGGATCCTTTCTCGACTCCCGAAGCAACATATCCAAACAATGCCTCAGCATCCAGTTCTAGTTGTAGCGACCGAGATACAGCTACAAGTGTCTGTTACCGTAGGACAGGCTATTGATAGATGTTTTCTTCCCTGCAGGGGTGCACCAACTTACCCATCACGCTTTCTTAACTCCGGCCGGACACACCATCACGTCATGCCCGCCCTCGACCAAACAATACGCCGCAACCCGACCTAGGCTTAATAGAGAGGTCATGCACGCCGGACTAAACCCTATGCCCCCAGGTGTCATGGGCCAATCGCCCCGGGAACTCCTGCATGTTGCGTACGTGGCTAGTAAGCAGACCTAGACACCTCCTTAAAAATGTAGGTGCATAACCAGTCCAATCCGGCATGCGCCGCTCAGTCGCAATGACGTCAGTTAAGCTTCGGTTGGTGCATACGACGTAGAACGCCCATACTATGCCCACGTGATGGTTAGCGCTATCAGGCCAGAGGCTCCTTGGATCAAATATCCAAACCGTTTAGTGTCTTGGGAACGCGCGGTAACGAGCAGAGACTCACGATAATGTGACCCCATCGCCCCGTCTCGAGGACTTGCGGCAAGGGCGAGTGCCCGGCCACGCCTCGTATTTATCTCGCGGGCACCTTCCAGGTCAACCCGACTACACATCACTCGCAATTAAGCTCGCGCGAGTACCCCTCAGGGTCGACCCGTCTTTAGTAACCAGGTTCAGTGTAAAGTTATAGTAACCATAGTAACTGTGTGTCTGACACCAAAGGAAAACCTGAGGAAATCACCCTCGATGGAATTCCACCTGATGTTTATCGTCAAGGTGAACGAAAGAGGAGTCACCCTCGAGGTCCACTCTTGAGGAGTTGCATGACAGTGTCGTTATCGGGAGTGGAGAATGAGGAATCACCCTCGATGACCACAACCGATGAACTAACCTACAAGGTTAACATCAGAAGTGCTGATGAGGTCTCACCCTCGGCACTCGATAGTAACCCGGTAGTGTCGAGCAACTAAGGGGAAAGTGATGTGCGGTGCCGGGTCCTGGTCTTTGATCCCGTTGATCGAGTCTTCTGATAATCCAGCGGGGCAGACAGGACAAAGGGGGGGGGGTCTCTGATGGATCTCTAATCAACCTATCCTAAGCAGTCTAGTATAAACAGGTAAGGTATGAAAGAAGGTATCAACAACAGGCTATGCATTAGAGTAGGGTCATAGAAAAAGCAGTAGCAGCTCTAATGCAAGCATAAGAGAGAAGAGAATGGGCGATATCGGAATGATCAAAGGGGGTTGGCTTGCCTGGTTGCTCTGGCAAGAAGGAGGGGTCGTCAACACCGTAGTCGATCACCGGGGCATCTTTGGTCTCGGGGTCTGCCGGAGAGAAGAGGGGGGAGAAACAATAAATACAAAGCATACAGATGCAATAAAGAAGCACGACAAGTTAACTCGCAATGCTAGGATGCTCTAACGCGATGGTACACGGTACCGGCGAAGGGGGATATCACTCGGGAAAGTATCCCCGGTGTTTCGTGTTTTCGGACAAATGAATCGGAGGGGGAAAGTTGCAGGTTCACTATGCTAGGGACGTGTGGCGAATGGACGGACCGCGTATTCGGATTCGTCTCGTCGTTCTTAGCGATTTTCATATATAAAACATTTTCATCCGACTTATGGATTATTTTATATGATTTTCTAAAGTTTTAACCATTTTCTGAATTTATTTATTGATTTAAATCTAACATTATCCAGAATAGACTGTGCTGATGTCAGCATGATGTAGTGCTGAGGTCATCAGTCAACAGTGCGGTTGACTGGGTCAAATCTGACCTGTGGGTCCCGGTTGTCATTGACTGTGAACTAATTAACAGTTTCATTAGTTAATAATTAATTAGGTTAATTAATTGGATTTAACTAAGTTAATTAATTAATTAATTAATTAATTTTATTAATATATTAAAAAAATTCTTTTTTTATTTTTCTCCAAGGGCGGGCCCCACATGCCATAGGCACAAGGGCCTAGCGGGCTAAAGGGTGCAGGGGGTGCGGGTGTTGCCCCGAACGGGCACGGCCCGATCTAGCGACGCAGCGAGCACCGGGGGCTGGACACCGGCGCTTGGCATCGACCGGGGCGGGGAGCAGGGGAGGCCCCGGGCGGCGGCAGCCCTGGCAGGGTGGCCAGTCGGCGGGCGCGGCCAGAGCGGCTAAGGCGGCGGGGGGGGGGGCAGTTGGCGGCGGCCCAGCCTGGGGCCTGGAGCGCGGCCAGGGGGCGGCGCGGTGAGGCGAGGCGAGGGAGCACGGGTAGGGGAGCGGCGACACGGGGCTGAACGCGGTCACGGTCGCGGTGACCGCGGCCACTGGACCAAGACCAGGCATCGCGAACGATGGCCTACGACGATGAAACGAGGAGATGGAAGAGGAGGACAGGCCGCGGCACACCCCCGTTGCAGAGGAACACCGGCGAGGCTCGGTGGAGCCGCGGTTGAGGAGGAGGTCGAGGACGGCGCGGGTGATGAGGACGAGGCGGCGGGGTAACTTCGGGGCGAGGTGGCCTCGGTGATCCGGCGCCGTCGCGCCGTCGGGGAGGCAGGGTCCCGATCTGGAACGAGTGGGCGAAGGAGAGGGGCGATGACGTCCGGTGAGGTCCGGCGGCGGCGCGGGTGCAAGGCCTCGGGGGCGGCGGTGGCCACCGACGGGATCCGCACGGGGGAGGGAGAGAGAGGTGGGTGAGATCGAGGAGGGAGTGGGGAATCAAGGGGCGACCGGGCTAGGGTTTCCGGTTCGGGGAAGGGGCCATATAGGCCAGGTGATAGGTGGGCCGTCTGCTGGGCCTTGGCCTAGTTGGGCCAGGGTCCAGGGGGAGGGGTCTCTCTCCTTTTCCTTTACACCTTTTGTTCTTCTTCTTTTTATTGGCATTTTCTTTTAATCTTTTCTGTCCCAATTAGTTTAGGACACTTAAGACTTTTGCAAAAATGTTGTTTCACCACCAATATTATCAAAAGAATATTTGCCACATGATGAACATTTTAGTTTCTATGTTTGAGCAACTTGAATTTCACTCACAATTTGAAATTTGAATTTAACTCGAATTGAAAGGAATACGAGAAAATGATGATTATATACTTGTTTAGCAAAAGATTAACTTAACCCCAAGGGTTACTGTAGCACGATTACACCGGGGTGTTACAGACTGGTTCGATAACCTTGGTCTCATCACTCAGGGAAATACCTACCATTGCTGTGCTGCATCATCCCTTCCTCTTTGGGAAAATACCGACGTAGTTCTAGCAAGACATCAAAAGGAATTTTTTGGCACCGCTGCCGGGGAGCACCTTCAACATATACCAGGTTCCTAATCACAAATATCATCTCCTCGCAATTTACATTATTTTTCATTTGCCTCTCGTTTTCATCTCCCCCACTTCACAAAAATTTGCCGTTTTTATTCGCCCCCTTTTTCGTTCGCCATTTTCCGGTCAGATCTATCGCCTACTTGTGTTCTTGTTTACAATTGCTCAAAGATGACGCAAGAGAACACTAAGTTGTGTGATTTTTCTAGTACCAACAACAATGATTTTATTGGCAGTCCGATTGCTCCTCCCGCCGCTAGAGCGGAGTCTTATGATATTAATACTGCTTTGTTGAATCTTGTCACGAAGATCAATTTTCCGGTACTCCTAATGAGGATGCCACGTCCCATCTTAACACCTTTGTGGAATTATACGATATGCAAAATAAAAAAGATGTGGACAATGATATTTTGAAGATGAAATTATTTTCGTTTTCTTTGCATGATTCTACAAAAAGTTGGTTTTCCTCTTTGCCTCAAAATAGTATCGATTCTTGGAATAAGTGCGAAGATGCTTTTATTACTAAGTAATTTTCGCCCGTGAAAATTATTTCCCTTAGAACCCAGATCATGAATTCAAGCAACTTGAACATGAGCATGTTGCACAATCATGGGAAAGGATGAAAATGATGCTAAGGAATTTCCCAACTCATGGGTTAAATCGTTGGATGATCATACAAATTTTTAATGCGGGGTTGAATTTTTTTTCTCGAAATCTTTTGGACTCTGCCGCTGGTGGTACTTTTATGGAAATTACTTTGGGTGAAGCCACCAAATTGCTTGATAATATTATGGCGAATTATTCGCAATGGCATATCGAAAGGGCGCCTATTAGCAAAAAGGTTAATTCGGTAGAGATTGATTCTTTGAGTGAAAAAGTTGATGCTCTTATCAAACTGGTTGCTAGTAAAAGTGCTCATACTGATTTCAATGATATGCATTTGTCTACATTGATTGAGCAAAATAGTGATGCCATAGATGTGAATTTTATCTCTAGAAATAATTTCAGTAACAATGCTTATAGAGGTAATTTTAATCCTAGGCCTTTCCCGGGAAATTCATCGAATAGTTATGGTAATTCCTATGGTAATTCTTACTACAATAATAATAGGAATACCTCTGATCTAGAGAACAATATTACAGAATTTATCAATACTCAAAAGGTTTTCAATGCTTCCATAGAAGAAAAATTGAATAAGATTGATGATATGTCTAGGAGTATTGATAGAATTTCTCATGATGTGGAAAATCTCAAGTTGAAAATTTTTGTGCCTAAATTTGAGGAATCAATTAAAGCTCTTTATGTATCTATGGATGAAAGTAAGAAAAGAACTGCTATGCTTAGAGCTAGAAGAGAATTTTAAAAAAAGTCGTTTTCTAGTGATTTCTTTCATAAAAATGATGAAGATCTTAAAATGATTGTTGTTTCTTCTATTGATTGTTTGTCTAGTAAAGTTGAACTTGATGAAAAAGGGACTGGAGAAGAGTCAACTTTACGTAGAAGGCGTCCCAATAATTCAGAGGGTGAAAATCTTGTTAAGAAAATTGATAAAAGTTGGTTTGGAGAGGTCAAGACTTTAACTAGTGATGTGCCCGCTGTTTTGTCTTAGAAAGACTTTAATTATGATAGTTTCTCTTTGATTTATTGTATTTCTTTGTTGCAATCCATGATTAATTCACCCCATGCCTATGAACAAAATAAAGCTTTTACTAAACATATTGTTGGTGCCATGATGAAAACTTTAGAAGATAAGTTGGAATTAGAAGTATCAATTCCTAGAAAGTTGCATAATTAATGGGAACCTACTATCAAAATCAAAATTAACAATTATGAGTGTTTTGCTTCCTGTGATTTGGGTGCTAGTGTTTCCACAGTTCCTAAATTTCTTTCTGATGTTCTTGGTCTTACCAATATTGAAGATTGCTCTCTTAATTTGCATTTGGCGAAATCTACTATTAAAAAGCCTTTGGGAAGGATCAGTGATGTTCTTATTCTTGCAAATAGGAACTATGAACCGATAGACTTTATTGTTCTTGACATCGATTGCAATCCTTCTTGCCCTATTATACTTGGTAGACCGTTTTTGCGCACTATTGACACGGTGATTGATATAAAAGAAGGGAATATTAAATTCCAATTTCCTTTGAGAAAGGGCATGGAACACTTCCCTAGAACCAAGATCAAATTGCCTTATGAATCTATAATGAGGGCAACTTATGGAACATCCAACAAGGATGACAACACTTGAAATCTTGGTATCATGACTAGCTAATGGTGTAAAACGATAGCGCTTGTTGGGAGGCAGCCCAACTTGTATCTTTTTGCTTTTTGATTTCCTTGTTGTTTTCAATAAAATACCCTTTAATACCTATGTTTAGATGTGTTTTTGTGGTTTGAATAAAGGTTTGTGCCAAGCAAAGCCTAAGGATCATGTTGGGTGATAGTAGATTTGATCTTGCTAAAACCAGAAACTTTTGCGCTCACAAAAAATTCTCATTTTTAACAGAAGAGGGAGAATTGTGCTGCCAGATAATCAGACTACAGTAATTCCCAGCTAATGATGCCATGTCACCTCAGTTACTGTTGATATCTCGCGTTAGCTGAAAACCGATCCGAATTCAAAATTGAGATAAAGGCAAACAACAAAAGTTTTCAAACATTAACACTAAAATGTTCTAAATGTGTCAAAATAAATCATGAGTGAATATGATGAAGGTACCACATTTTGATAAAATGCTTAAATGCTCTAAAACAAATAAATCACGGGCCAAAACTATTATTTAAATGCTTTTAAATGATAAACAAATATTAAACTAGTTTATTTAGTCACCAAACTTTTGTGGGAGTGGCCTATATTGTTATGCTAATTTAGGAGCAAGGGTTATCTTTTTGTAAAACTATTTTTGTAACTAAAACAAAGAAAACAGAAAAGATTTAAAAGATCAAACAAAAAAACAGAAAGACGGAGAAAACACCTAACGCCTATTGTGCCACTAGGCCTAGTGCCATAGTGTACTGCGGCCCAACGCGCACTGTAGGAGGCCTGGCCCACCTCCACCTCCTTCCACCTTGCTACAGGAGGCAGGGGTCGTGGCGGCCATCCCATGGCACCCTTGGTCCCGTGGCGGCCATCCCCGCCCCTCCCTGTGGTTAAGTGGACGCCCTCACGCTCTCTCTCTCTCTCTCTCTCTCTCTCTCTCTTTCTCTCTCTCTCTCTCTCTCTCTCTCTCTCTCTCTCTCTCCCTGGAAACCCTAGATCGCCTCGTCCGCCCCCTCGATCCCCCATTGTCCCTCCTTTCTTCGTCCGGATTCAAGCTCCTGGGTTCATTGCGGTCCCCGCGCTCTTCATCGTCGTTACCGCAGCCACCAACACCGCCATCTTCCGGGAGCACGTCCACGGAGATTGCCACGGTCGCCTTCATCCGTCCCGTGGACCAATTCGAGCCAGGACGCCCTCGAGCCGGCGCCGTCTTCGTCTTCTTCGTTCTGCCACCGCATGTTCATGGTCGATTCGCTCCACCCCAAACCCCTCCCACCTCGCCGTCCGCTCCCCGGCTTTCACTGTGAGCTGCCATCCCGTGTTCCCCTTTCTTCCTCTCGATTCGATCGTCGTAGCACCGCCCACGCACGCGCTCTCCCACCTACTGTTGCTGCCTCCGCGCGCCCGCGCCGCGCCTAACGCCGCTGCAGACGCCCGACTCCGCCCTCTTCGCGCCTCTGCTCGCGGCCGCCCGCCTCGCCGACCGTCATCTCTCCGCTCGCCGGCGCACCTCCGGCCCGCCTAGCACCCACGCACCGCAGCCGCCGCTAGCTGCACTCCAACGAGCTCCTGGCCGCCCGCCTGCGTGCTGCCATCGGCAGCTGCCGCCTATGGCCGTCCTGCCTAGGCTTGCGCGCGCGGCCCGCGCCCGCGCCTCCCCCCTCCGGCGTCGCCCTCCGCCGGTGTGGCGCCCGCCACCGCCTAGGGTCGCCCCGCACCACAGCTGGTGGTTGCCGGCGCCCCATGGCCACCTCCCCTAGCGCCCGGGCGTGGCGCGTGCATGATGCGGGCGCCCGCCCGTTAACACGCCCGCCCCGCAAGGCCACAGTGGGCCATTTTCCACTGGGCCCGCCCCCCTGAAGTTTTTTTTAAAAAGGATTAAAAAATATAATATAAAAATAATTAGTTAATTAATCGATTAATTAATTAACTCAATTAAAATTGGTTTAATTAAACTACGTATGTGGTTAGCTTAATTAAACCACTAATTAGTAAATATGTGTATGACAGAGGGGCCCCACCCTCGTTGACCAGTCAAACATTGACTAGTCAACTGGGACCCCCTGGACCCACATGTCACCCTCTGGTACACTTTTGTGTACACATATCTGGGTGCACCTAACAATTTCTCATTATTCTCGAATTAATATTAATTTCAGAATATGTTTTAGACTTCAGAAAATCATATAAAATAAACTGTAACTCGGATGAAAACGTTTTATATATGAAAGTTGCTTAGAACGACGAGATGAATGCGAATACGCGGTCCGTTCATCTGCCACATGCTCCTAGCATAGCAAACATGCAACATTCCACCTTCGTTTCATCTGCCCAAAAAGGTCAAACACCGGGAATACTTTCCCGGATGTTTCCCCCTTCGCCAGTATTGCCTAGTACTGCCCTAGGTCACACCTAGAACCACGTATTGCCTTGTTATAATTTATGATGCTATTGTTTGCTCTGTCATTTATTTGTTTCCCCTCCGTTGTTTCTTTTCGATAGACTCCGATACCGTGATAGACCCTGAGACGATTGATGCTTCGGTGTTCGACTACGGCTACGCTTCCGAAGATTCCTTTCGTCTGCAGAGCTTCCAGGCAAGCCCCCCTTGATCACCAGATATCGCCCATTCTCTTCTCTCTTATTCTGCATTAGATTTACTACTTTTGATGATTTGAAAGCTCCTATTATGTTGCATAGCCTGTCATTGTTTCTACCACTATTGATACCTTACCTGCTATCCTAATGCTTAGTTTACAATGCTAAATTTTCCATCAGTGGCCCCACATCCTTGTCCGTCTGCCATGCTATACTATTGGGCCGTGATCACTTCGGGAGGTGATCACGGGTATATATATATACTATTACATACTCATGATGTTGATTCGGAGATGGGGGCTAAAGGGGTAGGTGGTTCCACACAGGTAGTGGTGGGCCAGGGTTCTCGGCAGCCCCCTGATGGTTACTTTGTGGCGGAGCGACATGGCGGGTTGCAACCTCCTAGGAGATAGGTGGGCCTGGCCCTAGTCGTTGTCAGCGGTTATTTCATAATAACACGCTTAACGAGATATTGGTATTTGATCTGAGTCTGGCCATTGGCTTATACGCACTAACCAGCTATGTGGGAATAGTTACGGGCACTCGACGTTGTGGTATTATCCGAAGCCTTCTTGACGTCAGCGACTTAGTGGTGCACACCGGATTGGACTGGAATGCCTACTCTGGTATTAGGAGAGGCTAGGTCTGCTTACCGGTCGCGTACACAACGTGCAGGTGTGCGTTGGGCGATGGACCCGGACCCCTATGCGCTTAGGACTTAGACCGACGTGCTGACTCTGCTGTGCTTAGGTAGGGCTGCGACGTGTTGATCTTCCAAGGCCGGGCATGACCCCGGAAAGTGTGTTCGGCCAAATGGGATTGAGCGTGCTGGGTAATGTGGTGCACGCATGCAGGGAAGTTAATCTATTCGAATAGTCGTGTCCCTCGATAAAAGGATGACCTGAAGTTGTACTCCGACCTCATGACAACTAGAACTGGATGCTTAATAGAACACACCCAGACAAGTTCCAGAGACAACCCGGTGATCGCTTTCCCAGAGGGCGACGAGGGGAGGATCACCGGGTAGGATTTATGCTATACGATGTTACTTGGTGAAATTTCCAGCTACTCAAGACGGAGGCTACCAAAAGCTTTGATACTTGTTACTATTCCATCTACTCTCTTCTACTGCTACAAGTTGGAGGCTACCAGAAGCGTAGTCTTTGATTGAATTAGCTATCTCCTTCTTATTCTTGTTGGGGAACGTAGCAAAATTCAAAAAATTTCCTACGCTTCACCAAGATCAATCTAAGGAGTCATCTAGCAACGAGGAGAAAAGAGTGCATCTACATACCCTTTGTAGATCACGAGCGGAAGCGTTCAAGAGAACGTGGATGATGGAGTCGTACTCGTCGAGATCCAAATCACCGATGATCCCAGCGCCGAATGGACGGCACCTCCGCGTTCAACACACGTACGATGCAACGACGTCTCCTCCTTCTTGATCCAGCAAGGGGGGAGGAGAGATTGATGGAGATCCAGCAGCACGACGGCGTGTTGGTGGATGCAATGGAAATTCTGCAGGGCTTCGCCAAGCACCTGCGGGAGGAGGGAGATGTGTAATGGGGGGGGAGGGAGGCGCCAGGAGCAAGGGTGCGGCTGCCCTCTCTCCCCCCACTATATATAGGGGCCAGGGGGGCGCCGGCCCTAGGAGATAGGATCTCCTAGGGGGGCGGCGGCCAAGGGGGAGGCTTGCCCCCCCAAGGCAAGGGGGACGCCCCCACCCCTAGGGTTCCCAACCCTAGGCGCAGGGGGGGCCAAGGGGGTGTGCCAGCCCACTATGGGCTGGTTCCCCTCCCCCTACGGCCCATGGGGCCTTCCAGGATGGGTGGCCCCACCCGATGGACCCCCGGGACCCTTTCGGTGGTCCCGGTACACTACCGGTGACCCCCGGAACTCTCCCAATGGCCGAAACTGGACTTCCTATATATAATTCTTTACCTCCGGACCATTCCGGAACTCCTCGTGACGTCCGGGATCTCATCCGGGACTTCGAACAAAATTCGGGTTACCGTGTGCATATATCTCTACAACCCTAGCGTCACCGAACCTTAAGTGTGTAGATCCTACTGGTTCGGGAGACACGTAGACATGACCGAGACGACTCTCCGGTCAATAACCGACAGCGGGATCTAGATACCCATGTTGGTTCCTACGTGTTCCTCGATGATCTCATTGGATGAACCATGATTTCAAGGATTCACTTAATCCCGTATGCAATTCCCTTTGTCTATCGGTATAGTACTTGCCCGAGATTCAATCGTCGGTATACCGATACCTTGTTCAATCTCGTCATGGCAAGTCTCTTTGCTCGTTCCGTAATACATGATCCCGTGACTAACTCCTTAGTCACATTGAGGTCATTATGATGATGTCTTACCGAGTGGGCCCAGAGATACCTCTCCGTCATACGGAGTGACTAATCCCAATCTCGGTTCATGCCAACTCAACAGATACTTTCGGAGATACCCGTTGCGTACCTTTATAGCCTCCCAGTTACATTGTGACGTTTGGCACACCCAAAGTATCCCTACGGTATCTGGGAGTTGCACAACCTCATGGTTTAAGGAAAAAAATACTTGAATTGGAAAAGCTTTAGCATTACAAACTACACGATCTTGTGCTAGGCTTAGGATTGGGTCTTGTCTATCACATCATTCTCCTAATGATGTGATCCCGTTATCAATGACATCCAATGTCCATGGTCAGGAAACCGTGACCATCTATTGATCAACGAGCTATCAACTAGAGGCTTACTAGGGACTCGTTGTGGTCCATGTATTCACACATGTATCAGTGTTTCCGGATAATACAATTCAAGCATGAACAATAGACAATTATCATGAACAAGGAAATATAATAATAACCATTTTATTATTGCCTCTAGGGCATATTTCCAATAGTTTCCCACTTGCACTAGAGTCAATAATCTAGTTACATTGTGATGAATCGAACACCCATAGAGTTCTGGTGTTGATCATGTTTTGCTCGTGGAAGAGGTTTAGTCAACGGATCTGCGACATTCAGATCCGTATGCACTTTACAAATATCTATGTCTCCATCTTGAAAATAATTTCGGATGGAGTTGAAATGGCACTTGATGTGTTTGGTCTTCTTGTGAAATCTGGGCTCCTTGGCAATGGCAATAGCTCCAGTGTTGTCACAGAAGAGAGTCACCGGGCTTGACGCGCTTGGAATGACTCCTAGGTCGGTGATAAACTCCTTCATCCAGACTCCTTCATGCGCTGCTTCGCAAGCAGCTATGTACTCCGCTTCACATGTAGAATGCGCCACGACGCTCTACTTGCAACTCCACCAGCTAACTGCCCCACCATTCAAAATATACACGTATCCGGTTTGTGACTTGGAGTCATCCAGATCTGTGTCGAAGCTAGCATCGACGTAACCCTTTACGACGAGCGCTTTGTCACCTCCGTAAACGAGAAACATATCCTTAGTCCTTTTCAGGTACTTCGGGATGTTCTTGAGCGCTGTCCAGTGTTCCATACCGGGATCACTTTGGTACCTCCCTACCAAACTTATGGCAAGGTTCACATCAGGTCTGGTACACAGCATGGCATACATAATTGAACCTATGGCCGAGGCATAGGGGATGACACTCATCTTTTCTCTATCTTCTGCCGTGGTCGGGGATTGAGCCGTGCTCAATCTCATACCTTGCAAGACAGGCAAGAACCCTTTCTTGGTCTGATCCATATTGAACTTCTTCAATATCTTATCAAGGTATGTGCTTTGTGAAGACCAATGAGGCGTCTCGATCTATCTCTATAGATCTTGATGCCTAATATGTAAGCAGCTTATCCAAGGTCCTTCATTGAAAAACTCTTATTCAAGTAGGCCTTTATGCTCTCCAAGAATTCTATATCATTTCCCATCAGCAATATGTCATCCACATATAATATGAGAAATGCTACAGAGCTCCCACTCACTTTCTTGTAAATACAGGATTCTCCCCAAGTCTCTATAAACTCAAACGCTTTGATCACATCATTAAAGCGAATATTCCAACTCCGAGATGCTTGCACCAGCCCATAGATCGAGCGCTGGAGCTTGCATACCTTATTAGCATTCTCAGGATCGACAAAACCTTCCGGCTGCATCATATACAGCTCTTCCTTGAGGAAGCCATTAAGGAATGCCGTTTTCACGTCCATTTGCCATATCTCATAATCATAGAATGCGGCAATTGCTAACATGATTCAGACGGACTTCAGCATCACTATGGGAGAGAAAGTCTCGTCGCAGTCAATCCCTTGAACTTGTCGATAACCTTTAGCGACAAGCCAAGCCTTATAGATGGTCACATTACCATCCGCGTTAGTCTTCTTCTTAAATATCCATTTATTTTCTATGGCGTGCCGATCATCGGGCAAGTCCACCAAAGTCCATACTTTGTTTTCATACATGGATCCTATCTCGGATTTCATGGCTTCAAGCCATTTGTTGGAATCCGGGCCCGCCATCGCTTCTTCATAGTTCGAAGGTTCACCGTTGTCTAACAACATGATTTCCATGACAGGGTTGCCGTACCACTCTGGTGCGGAACGTGTCCTTGTGAACCTTCGAAGTTCAGTAGTAACTTTATCTGAATCTTCATGATCATCATCATTAACTTCCTCCCTCGTTGGTGTAGGCACCTCAGGAACAATTTCCGGCGATGCGCTACTTTCCGGTTCGGAAGGGGTGACTGTCACCTCATCAAGTTCTACTTTCCTCCCACTCACTTATTTCGAGAGAAACTCTTTCTCCAGAAAGGATCCATTCTTGGCAATAAAGACCTTGCCTTCGGATCTGAGGTAGAAGGTGTACCCAATCGTTTCCTTTGGGTATCCTATGAAGACGCATTTTTCCGATTTGGGTTCGAGCTTTTCAGGTTGAAGTTTCTTGACATAAGCATCGCAACCCCAAACTTTCAGAAACGACAGCTTAGGTTTCTTGCCAAACCAAAGTTCATACGGTGTCGTCTCAACGGATTTGGCCGGAGCCCTATTTAAAGTGAATGAGGCAGTCTCCAAAGCATATCCCCAAAAAGATAGCGGTAAGTCGGTAAGAGACATCATAGATCGCACCATGTCCAACAGAGTACGATTACGACGTTCGGACACACCATTACGCTGAGGTGTTCCGGGCGGTGTCAATTGTGAAACAATTCCACAGTTCCTTAGGTGCGTGCCAAATTCGTGACTTAAATATTCACCCCCACGATCCGATCGTAAGAACTTTATTTTTCTGTAACGTTGATTCTCAACCTCATTATGAAATTCCTTGAAATTTTCAAAGGTCTCAGTCTTGTGTTTCATCAAGTAGACATACCCATATCTACTCAAGTCATCCGTGTGGGTGAGAACATAACGATAGCCTCCGCGAGCTTCAACACTCATTGGACCGCACACATTGGTATGTATGATTTCCAATAATTTGCTCGCTCGCTCCATTGTTCTGGAGAACGGAGTATTGGTCATCTTGCCCAAAAGGCATGGTTCGCACGTGTCAAATGATTCATAGTCAAGAGACTCTAGAAGTCCATCTGCATGAAGCTTCTTCATACGTTTGACGCCAATATGACCAAGGCGGCAATGCCACAAGTATGTGGGACTATCATTATCAACCTTACATCTTTTGGCATTCACACTATGAATATGTGTAACATCACGTTTGAGATTCATCAAGAATAAACCATTGACCAGCGGGGCATGACCATAAAACATATCTCTCATATAAATAGAACAACCATTATTCTCGGATTTAAATGAGTAGCCATCTCGCATTAAACGAGATTCAGATACAACATTCATGCTCAAAGCTGGTACTAAATAACAATTATTAAGGTTTAAAACTAATCCCGAGGGTAGATGTAGAGGTAGCGTGCCGACGGTGATCACATCGACCTTGGAACCATTCCCGACGCGCATCGTCACCTCGTCCTTCGCCAGTCTCCGCTTATTCTGCAACTCCTGCTTTGAGTTACAAATGTGAGCAACTGCACCGGTATCAAATACCCAGGAGCTACTACGAGCGCTGGTAAGGTACACATCAATAACATGTATATCATATATACCTTTGACGTTGCCGGCCTTCTTATCTGCTTTGTATTTGGGGCAGTTTCGCTTCCAGTGACCCGTTCCCTTGCAATGAAAGCACTCAGTTTCAGGCTTGGGTCCATTCTTTGGCTTCTTCCCGGCAACTGGCTTACCGGGCGCGGCAACTCCTTTGCCGTCCTTCTTGAAGTTCTTCTTACCCTTGCCTTTCTTGAACTTAGTGGTTTTATTCACCATCAACACTTGATGTTCTTTCTTGATATCCACCTCCGTTGATTTCAGCATTGAATACACCTCGGGAATGGACTTCTCCATCCCTTGCATATTGAAGTTCATCACGAAGCTCTTGTAGCTACGTGGGAGCGACTGAAGGATTCTGTCAACGACCGCTTCATCTGGGGGATTCATTCCCAACTGAGACAAGAGATTGTGCAACCCGGACAATTTGAGTATGTGCTCGCTGACAAAACTATTCTCCTCCATCTTACAACTGTAGAATGCGTTGGAGACGTTATATCTCTCAACTCGGGCATGAGCTTGGAAAACCATTTTCAGCTCTTGGAACATCTCATATGCTCCATGGTGCTCAAAACGCTTTTGGAACCCCGATTCTAAGCTGTAGAGCATGCCGCACTGAACCAGGGAGTAATCATCACAACGCGACTGCCAAGCGTTCATAACATCTTGGTTTGCCGGGGCGGGAGCGTCACCTAGCGGTGTTTCTAGGACATAAGTTTTCTTGGCATCTATGAGGATGATCCTCAGGTTACGGACCCAATCCGTATAGTTTCTACCATCGTCTTTCAACTTGGATTTCTCTAGGAACGCGTTGAAGTTGAGGGTGACATGAGCGTGGGTCATTTGATCTACAAGACATATTGTACAGAATTTAGACTAAGTTCATGACAATTAAGTTCATCTAATCAAATTTAATGAACTCCCACTCAGATAGACATCTCTCTAGTCATCTAAGTGAAACATGATCCGAATCGACTAAGCCGTGTCCGATCATCACGTGAGACGGACTAGTCATCAACGGTGAACATCTTCATGTTGATCGTATCTTCTATACGACTCATGTTCGACCTTTCGGTCTTCCGTGTTCCGAGGCCATGTCTGTACATGCTCGGCTCGTCAAGTGAACCCTAAGTGTATTGCGTGTGTAAATCTGGCTTACACCCGTTGTATGCGAACGTTAGAGCCTATCACACCCGATCATCACGTGGTGCTTCAGAACAACGATTCTTAGCAACGGTGCACAGTTAGGGGGAACACAATTCTTGAAATTTTGTGAGAGATCATCTTATCTACTACCGTCGTTCTAATCAAATAAGATGCATAAACATGATAAACATCAGATGCAATCAAATAAAGTGACATGATATGGCCAATATCATTTTGCTCCTTCGATCCTCATCTTCGGGGCACCATAATCATCTTTGTCACCGGCATGACACCATGATCTCCATCATCGTGTCTTCATGAAGTCGTCTCGCCAAATATTACTTCTACTACTATGGCTAACGTTTAGCAATAAAGTAAAGTAATTACATGGCGTTATTTAGTGACATGCAGGTCATACAAAAAATAAGACTACTCCTATGGCTCCTGCCGGTTGTCATACTCATCAACATGCAAGTCGTCCTATTACAAGAACATGATCAATCTCATACATCACATATATCATTCATCACATCTTTTGGCCATATCACATCACATAGCACATGCTGCAAGAGCCAGTTAGACGTCCTCATTGTTGTTGCAAGTTTTTACGTGGCTGCTATAGGTTTCTAGGAAGAACGTTTCTTACCTACGCCAAAACCACAACGTGATATGTCAATTTCTATTTACCCTTCATAAGGACCCTTTTCATCGAATCTGATCCGACTAAAGTGGGAGAGACAGACACCCGCCAGCCACCTTATGCAACTAGTGCATGTCAGTCGGTGGAACCAGTCTCACGTAAGCGTACATGTAAGGTCGGTCCGGGCCGCTTCATCCCACGATGCCACCGAATCAAGATTGGACTAGTAGCGGCAAGAGATTTGAACAAATCTACGCCGATAACTTGTTTGTGTTCTACTCGTGCAAGATGCTACGCAAAGACCTAGCTCTGATACCACTGTTGGGGAACGTAGCAGAATTCAAAAAAATTCCTATGCTTCACCAAGATCAATCTAAGGAGTCATCTAGCAACGAGGAGAAAAGAGTGCATCTACATACCCTTTGTAGATCGCGAGCGGAAGCGTTCAAGAGAACGTGGATGATGGAGTCGTACTCGTCGTGATCCAAATCACCGATGATCCCAGCGCGCCGAACGGACGGCAACTCCGCGTTCAACACACGTACGGTGCAGCGATGTCTCCTCCTTCTTGATCCAGCAAGGGGGGGAGGAGAGGTTGATGGTGACCCAGCAGAACGACGGCGTGGTGGTGGATTTAACGGAAATTCTGCAGGGCTTCGCCAAGAACGTGCGGGAG
>LR738709.1:111266399-111354028 GCA_902687465.1 Secale cereale
GGGGGAGGCTTGCCCCCCAAGGCAAGGGGACGCCCCCACCCCTAGGGTTCTCAACCCTAGGCGCATGGGGGATGCCCAAGGGGGTGCGCCAGCCCACTATGGGCTGGTTCCCCTCCCCCTACGGCCCATGGGGCCCTCCGGGATGGGTGGCCCCACCCGGTGGACCCCCGGGACCCTTTCGGTGGTCCCGATACACTACCGGTGACCCCCGGAACTCTCCCGATGGCCGAAACTAGACTTCCTATATATAATTCTTTACCTCCGGACCATTCCAGAACTCCTCGTGACATCCGGGATCTCATCCGAGACTCCGAACAAAATTCGGGTTACCGTGTGCATATATCTTTACAACCCTAGCATCACCGAACCTTAAGTGTGTAGACCCTATGGGTTCGGGAGACACGTAGACATGACCGAGACGACTCTCCGGTCAATAACCAACAGCGGGATCTGGATACCCATGTTGGTTCCTACGTGTTCCTCGATGCTCTCATCGGATGAACCACGATGTCAAGGATTCACTTAATCCCGTATGCAATTCCCTTTGTCTATCGGTATAGTACTTGCCCGAGATTCAATCATCGGTATACCGATACCTTGTTCAATCTCGTCATGGAAAGTCTCTTTACTCGTTCCGTAATACATCATTCCGTGACTTACTCCTTAGTTACATTGAGCTCATTATGATGATGTCTTACTGAGTGGGCCCAGAGATACCTCTCCGTCATACGGAGTGACAAATCCCAGTCTCGGTTCATGCCAACTCAACAGATACTTTCGGAGATACCCGTTGAATACCTTTATAGCCACCCAGTTACGTTGTGACGTTTGGCACACCCAAAGTATCCCTACGGTATCCCGTAGTTGCACAACCTCATGGTCTAAGGAAAAGATACTTGACATTGGAAAAGCTTTAGCATTACGAACTACACGATGTTGTGCTAGTCTTAGGATTGGGTCTTGTCCATCACATCATTCTCCTAATGATGTGATCCCGTTATCAATGACATCCAATGTCCATGGTCAGGAAACCGTGACCATCTGTTGATCAACGAGCTAGCAACTAGAGGTTTACTAGGGACTCGTTGTGGTCTATTTATTCACACATGTATCAGTGTTTCCGGATAATACAATTCAAGCATGAACAATAGACAATTATCATGAACAAGGAAATATAATAATAACTATTTTATTATTGCCTCTAGGGCATATTTCCAACAATTTTGGCATTCTACAGCAAGGTTGTCAGAATCGTGATTTCGAATCGGATCAGAGCTCTGATGGTAGGATCACAAATCGTAGAATCTTCACTATCAGGATCGTAAAAACGTAGATTCTATGAACTAAAATCGTAGAATCAAAGGGGTTAGTTTGGATCGTAAAGTCGTAGAATCGTATAACAGAATCGCGATTCTGACAACCTTGTTCTACAGTTCAGTCCACATATTTTACCCCTTTATGCCGATACCATTGCATATGTAGTGTAGATCCTTGCTTGCGAGTACTTTGGATGAGTACTCATGGTTGCTTTGCTCCCCCTTTTCCCCTTTTGTCCCTTCTTCTCGGATGACGCAACCAGATGGTGGAGTCCAGGAGCCAGATGATCCCGAGGATGTTTCTATGTGGAGTTCGGCTTCGAGGAGTAGTTAGGAGGTCCCAGGCAGGAGGCCTTGCCTTTTCGATTGTTACTACATTTGTGTTAGCCTTCTTAAGGCAAACTTGTATATTCGAGCCCTCGAGGCCCCTGGCTTGTAATATAAAGCTTGTATTATTTTAATTTGTGTCTAGAGTTGTGTTGTGATATCTTCCAGTGAGTCCCTGATCTTGGTCGTACACATTTGCGTGCATGATTAGTGTACGGTCAAATCGGGGGCGTCACAAGTTGGTATCAGAGCCGACTGCCTGTAGGAATCCCCCTTCCCAACTCCTTGTCCGAAGTTGAGTCTAGTCATTGAAAAATATTTTACTAACATGAATGTGTAGCTTACGGGCCCACGTCGCCATTGGGTGGTATTAGGATCTTTTATTCCTCATCTAGACTCTGGGACTCTAATCTCTCTTCTATTTGGGTTAAAATATTTTATTAACTCTGACTCTAGGTTCTCGTAACTATTTCTCCCGGAGAGCCCTCATTATGGAAGATCACCTGCTTCGTTAGAAGATTCGGAGGATATCCCTCGATATTTTCCCGAGACCCTTGTGCTCATCGCCTTGGCAATTCACTGCCATCGATATATCCCTATGGGTATGTGCATGCACTTGTCATTCTCATGATCATTCCTCGTCGCTCTTGTTGTTACAAGATGCCTCGAAATATTCTCCGTTGTCCCGAGAATCCTTTGAGTTTACTGTCTTGCAGTTTTAGTTCGCATGAAAACCCTTACGGTTATTTCCTCACATTTATCGAGTATTTGTTCTTCTCAATTGTTCATGTGTCTCACAAAATTCTTTGGAATACTTTCGATCTTTCAAAAATCCTCTTCAGCCGGTTACTCTTGAAATTCTTGCCTGCTTCCATTATGGTTAATTCCATCTGACTAGCAGTCTTCGTTAATATCCCTTGTCTTAGCAATTTTGAGCCTATTGATTCAATGTGTGCGTATGCACGCAATCATCAGGTTATCATTGTTCAAATTATCTTTCTGGCTCAGACGGCATTCCGGACATGAGTTGGTTCTTGGCAATTCAAACCTGTATTGATTGTCCAACTAAGTGTTTTCAACTTATCCATCCTTGATCAGAGCGTCTGCTTCTGATCCTTCATTTTGGAAACCATAATTTCTTTCTATTTAAGCATCAAACTAATAAGGTGATTCTTGAATCTGATGTCTCTCCATTCTTTCTTCCTTTGAGTGAGTACCGATACTCACATCAGCTTCGTCGTGGATCGCCCAATCCATTGTTGGATTGTTATCCGACAGTATCCTTCATATTCAATCACCTTGTGAGTTCTTCCCCGAATACATAATGCCTTTGGTAAATTGTATCCTCTGCTTGGCCAACCATGCTCTACTTTCGAGCTTGTGTATTTACTTTTGAAACTTGTGGTATATGTTACTAAGATGCTCGATGGGTTGAACTTATGCCTTTTCTAATCTGTATGAACCCGAAAACTACTACAAGTCATACTCTACTGTTGTTATGGCAGATAAAATTTCAACACTAATGCCATTTTCGAAACAAGAAGTGAATGAAAGGTTATACATTGAAGAAGTGGGAGTCAACCTTGAACTTTCTGTTCACGCCCATGGACACGGTGTAGATCTAATCATTAAGGCTTCTCTTAAAATTAATTATCCGCTTGATATAAATTGATCTTATATCAGGGATCTGGCCTTTTGCAGTCGTGGTTCCGACCATGCTCTCCTTTAAATACCATTTCTTGGACAAGTAAACCACTTGTCCTATACAGGTCAATGCACCTGTCCAACCTCTATTATGATCTACCTTTGAGTATTACCCCGTGGTATCTCGATAATGTTATAGAACCATATTACTGCTTATGAGTTCTTCAAGTATTACTTCTCACCGATTCCAATTTTCCTCGGGTTCTAAGTTGTTAGACACTCAAGGACACCGATAAGTGAATCAATTCCGCACTCCGATTCAATAACTCTAAGTAATCTCCATTGCTTATGAGTTATTAATTCTTGAAGTCATATCTAGCCCGATCAGCTACATCATTATCGTACTAATTTTAACTGTGCTACCTGGCCCTTCTTTCCGGAGCACAATATTCGATGATGAAGTAAGCTTACGTCGATTTTCCTCGTCATATCATTTCGCCTTGACCAGCAGGTTTTGAGTTTGTGTCGTACTCGTGGTTCCATTAACCTTTCGCTTCATCATTCCTTTGACTTGATGTCCTCGCGGATCGATTACATCTTCATGAAATCTCTCGACAACTGTGTCGTGATCATCAGTGATATTCTGAGCTCTTCCAGGTTATCAATCGAATTCCCGATGAGAAATACCATCCTTACCCCCTCGATGATTTGAGTTATCATCGACAACATTATTTCCTTCCCTCCAACACAAACTTGTTCGTGTTTCGTGATATACCATGAGATCCTTGCTATCCATCATTTGTTCTTTACCTTGGAGTATTACCATCTATTATGTCAAGAAGGTCGTGAGAATTTCACCACCCTTATGAACTATTGATACAAGTAATACTTCTCGCCATCTTCGTTCGTTCCCTGGTCCCCGTGTTGTTTAAAACTGGAAACCCAACAATTGAAGTATGACGTGCGGATTCAAAACTTCTAGCAAGCCGAATGCTTTGAAGTGAATGGTCGATAGTTTCATTCCAACCCTCCTGGTCATTAAACCTCCATGCTAACATCGATCTTGCTACTTGGTATGTATTTCCAGGTGCATTTTGTTCAGTACTTAATTGTGGATGTTCTCCACGAAAACACTTCATTATATATCCTGGTGTATCCAAAGTCTGACCTTTGCTTGAAGACCATGACGGGGCTATCTCGAAGCATGTTTGTGGTACTCCGAAGATCCACAAGAACATTGTAAGCACAATGCTAAATGTTCTTGATCAACTATCCAACATCGTTGTGTGGGTACATATCATAATTCTTCTTACTCCTTTTATCTATATGGTCGTGACTTTGATCTCCTGAAACATATATCATGCCCTGCTTATTCTTGGGAATGATATACTCCTATTCATTGTGTTTAAACACATGTTCCTTTCCATTTGTTTGTTTAACCTTTCTTTGATATACATATAATATAAGTAGTAATAATTTTCTGCTTATGTAAACACCTTGGTCTACAACTCTGTCAGTAAGACCCTGTTACTATTGTTGATAACATTCCGGTAACCATCGATGGATGAGAACTTTGCCTATTGGTCCGCCTCGTTTCAACGAGCATGAAAATGGTTCGCTTCGTCCCTGGCCCTTGGTACCAACGTTGTTGGAAACATAACTGACAGTCTATGCTCTGACATGCCTTGCTTACATGATCGTGTAAGACATCACCGTCCTTCCTACTTTCAACCCACATGGTGGGCCCATAACCCACAGGTCCCAGGATCGAAACCTGACCCTCCTGTACATCCCTGTTTTTTCCAAAATTGATCCTTGCACCTGGCTTCGTATGTAAATCACGAGCCACATTCCTAGTGATTTGTTTTGGTATCAGATGCAATACTTATTCTCGTTGCTCTGGACCCCTTTCACACCTTATTTCAAACAACAAACGATTGCCTATCCGTTTGAAACTTCTTATTGTACCATATTACTTTGCTCTCGGCATGTTTTATTCGTTCAACCCGAGAGATACTCATGTGTTCATTCGTGGGATAACCCCTGATGATTACCCCCTTGTAGCATTCTATCATTGTCAAGCTGCCCCTTTCCTATTCATAAGTACGATGTAGGTCCTGAAGAAATGTTGGCTTCATCATGATGACCTCAAGAAGAGTAATGAAGACATCAACGTAATGGACCGAACTCTTCGAGAAGATCAACCAAGACTGAGAAGACTTGTTAGAATTTCGTAACCTAATAGCTTCCCCCTTACCCCACCTCCTAAATCTCGGGACGAGATTTCTTGTAGTGGAGGAGAATTGTGACGCCCGAATAATCAGACTACAGTAATTCCCAGCTAATGATGCCATGTCACCTCGGTTACTATTGATATTTCGCGTTAGCTGAAAACTGATCCGAATTCAAAATTGAGATAAAGGCAAACAACAAAAGTTTTCAAACATTAAAACTAAAATGTTCAAATTGTGTCAAAATAAATCATGAGTAAATATGATGAAGGTACCACATTTTGATAAAATTCTTAAATGCTCTAAAAATATAAATCACGGGCCAAAACTATTATTTAAATGCTTTTAAATGATAAAAAATATATTAAACTAGTTTATTTAGTCACCAAACTTTTTGTGGGAGTAGCCTATATTGTTATGCTAATTTAGGAGCAAGGGTTAACTTTTTGTAAAACTATTTTTGTAACTAAAATAAAGAAAACAGAAAAGATTTAAAAGATCAAACAAAAAAAACAGAAAGAAGGAGAAAACACCTAAAGCCTATTGTTCCACTAGGCCTAGTGCCATAGTGCACTGCGGCCCAATGATACGTCTCCAACGTCTCCAACGTATCTATAATTTTTGATTGTTCCATGCTATTAAATATGATGTTTTGGATGTTTAATGGGCTTTATTATACACTTTTATATTATCTTTGGGACTAACCTATTAACCCAAAGCCCAGTCCTGATTGCTGTTTTTTGCCTATTTCAGGGTTTTACAGAAAAAGAATATCAAACGGAGTCCAAACGGAATGAAACCTTCGGGAGAGATATTTTTGGAGTGATACCTACACGGGAGACTTGAGAACCATGGAATAGGGCACACGTGGCGTCCACGAGGGTGGGGGCACACCCCTCCCCCAGGGCACGCCCCCCTGCCTCGTGGGACCCACGTTGCTCCCTCGGTGCCCTCCTTCCTCCTATATATACCTATGTACCCTACAAACATCGAAACAACAGAGAAAACCCTAATTCAACCGCCGCAACCTTCTGTTCCCGTGAGATCCCATCTTGGGGCCTATTTCGGAGCTCCGCCGGAGGGGGGATCTTCCACGGAGTGCTTCTACATCAACACCATCGCCTCACCATGAGTTGTGAGTAGTTTACCACAGACCTTCAGGTCCATAGTTACTACCTAGATGGCTTCTTCTCTCTCTTTGGATCTGAATACCAAGTTATCCTCGGTCTTCGAGAAGATCTATTTGATGTAATCTTTCTGCGGTGTGTTTGTCGAGATTCGACGAATTGTGGGTGTATGATCAAGATTATCTACGAGAAATATTTGGTTCTTTTCTGAATTGTTTTATGTATGATTATAATATCCTTGCAAGTCTCTTCGAATTATCGGTTTGGTGTGGCCTACTAGATCTATAGTTCTTGCAATGGGAGAAGTGCTTGGCTTTGGGTTCAATGTTGCGGTGTCCTTTCCTAGTGACCATAGGGGCAGCAAGACACGCATTGTATTGTTGCCATCGAGGATAAAAAGATGGGGTTTATACCATATTGCTTGAATTTATCCCTCTACATCATGTCATCTTGCTTAAAGCATTACTCTGCTCTTATGAACTTAATACTCTAGATGCATGCTGGATAGCGGTCAATGTGTGGAGTAATAGTAGTAGATGCATAATCGTTTCGGTCTACTTGTCTCGGACGTGATGCCTATATCTAATGATCATGCCTAGATAGTCTCATAATTATTCGCTTTTCTATCAATTGCTTGACAGTAATTTGTTCACCCACCGTAGAAATCTGCTATCATGAGAGAAGCCACTAGTGAAACCTATGGCCCCCGGGTCTATTCTCAACATATCAATCTACAATCTACTTTACTTTGCTGTTTTTACTTCCTGTTCTTATATCCAAAAATACCAAAAATACCAAACTATCCTATCTATCAGATCTTACTTTCGTAAGTGACCGTAAAGTGATTGACAACCCCTTATCACGCAGGTGCGAGGGACTCGCGCGTGGTATCCTTCTAGATTGATACCTTGGTTCTAAAAAACTGAGGGAAATACTTATGCTACTGTGCTGCATCTCGCTTTCCTCTTCGAGGGAATACAATGCAAGCTCGAGAAGTAGCAAGAAGAATTTCTGGCGCCATTGCCGGGGAGGCTTACGCAAAAGTCATATACCAAGTACCTATCACAAACCCTTATCCTTTGCATTACATTTATTTGCCTCTCATTTTCCTCTCCCCCACTTCACCCTTGCCGTTTTATTTGCCCTTCTTTTTGCCATGTGTTTACCGTTCGCTTGCTTCTTGTTTGCTTGTGTGTTGGATTGCTTTCTTGTCACTGTGGCTCAAAACAATACCAAATTGTGTGACTTCTCCAATACGAACAATAATGTTTTTATTAGCACTCCGATTGCTCCTATTACCGATGCTGAATCTTTTGATATCAATGCTACTCTGTTGAATCTTGTCATGAAAGATCAATTTCCCGGCCTTCCTAGTGAAGATGCCGCTACCCATCTAAACAACTTTGTTGATTTGTGTGATATGCAAAAGAAGAGAGATACAGATAATGATATTGTTAAATTGAAGTTATTTCCATTTTCGCTTGGAGATCGTGCTAAAACTTGGTTTTCCTCTTTGCCTAGAAATAGTATTGATTCGTGGAATAAGTGCAAAGATGCTTTTATCTCTAAGTATTTTTCTCCTGCTAAGATCATCTCTCTTAGAAATGATATTATGAATTTTAAGCAACTAGATAATGAGCATGTTGCACAAGCTTGGGAGAGAATGAAATTGATGATACGTAATTGCCCTACACATGGTTTGAACTTATGGATGATCATACAAAACTTTTATGCTGGCTTGAATTTTGCTTCTGGAAATCTTTTAGATTCGGTCGCAGGAGGCACTTTCATGGAAACTACCTTAGGAGAAGCTACCAAACTCCTAGATAATATTATGGTTAATTATTCTCAATGGCACACCGGAAGATCTACAAGTAAAAAAGTGCATGCTATTAAAGAAATTAGTGTTTTGAGTGGAAAGATGGATCAACTTAAGAAATTATTTGCTGCTAAGAGTGCTTCTTCTGATCCTAATGATATGCCTTTATCCACGTTGATTGAAAATAATAATGAATCTTTGGATGTGAATTTTGTTGGTAGGAATAATTTTGGTAACAATGCTTATAGAGGAAACTTTAATCTTAGGCCTTTTCCTAGTAATTCCTCTAATAATTATGGTAATTCCTACAATAACTCTTATGGAAAGATGCCTTCTCAATTTGAAACTAGTGTTAAGGAGTTTATGAATTCGCAAAATAATTTCAGTGCTTTGCTTGAAGAAAAATTGCTTAATATTGATGAATTGGCTAGAAGTGTGGATAGAATTACTTGATTCTTTGAAATTTAGATCTATTCCACCTAAGCATGATATCAACGAGTCTCTCAAAGCCATGAGAGTTTCCATTGATGAATGCAAAGAAAGAACCGCTAGGATACGTGCTAAAAAAGAGAGCTTTATAAAAGCGTGTTCTTCTAGTTATCATGAAAATAAAGATGAAGATCTAAAAGTTATTGATGTGTCTCCTATTAGAATATTGTTTTCTAGTATGAATCTTGATAAGGATGGGGTTGGAGATGAATCTACTATAATTAAAAGGCGTCCCAATGATTCGGAGTTTTTAGATCTTGATGCTAAAATTGTTAAAAGTGGGATTGAAGAGATTAAAACTTTCCATAGTGATGAACCCACTACTTTGGATTTCAAGGGATTCAATTATGATAATTTCTCTTTGATTGATTGTATTTCCTTGTTGCAATCCGCACTAAACTCTGCGCATGCTTATAGTCAAAATAAAGCTTTTACCAAACACATAGTTGATGCTTTGATGCAATCTTATGAAGAAAAACTTGAATTAGAAGTTTCTATCCCTAGAAAGCTTTATGATGAGGGGGAACCTACTATTAAAATTAAAATTAAATATCATGAATGCTTTGCTTTGTGTGATTTGGGTGCAAGTGTTTCCACTATCCCAAAAACTTTGTGTGATTTGTTAGGTTTCCATGAGCTTGATGATTGTTCTTTAAATTTGCATCTTGCGGATTATACAATTAAGAAACCTATGGGAAGGATTAATGATGTTCTTATTGTTGCGAATAGGAATTATGTGCCTGTAGATTTCATTGTTCTTGATATAGATTGCAATCCTTCATGTCCTATTATTCTTGGTAGACCTTTCCTTAGAACGATTGGTGCAATTATTGATATGAAGGAAGGAAATATTAGATTCCAATTTTCTTTAAGGAAAGGCATGGAACACATTCCTAGAAAGAAAATTAAATTACCTTATGAATCTATTATGAGAGCCTCTTATGAATTGCCTTCCAAAGATGGAATACCTAGATCTATCCTTGTATCGTGCCTAGCTAGGGGCGTTAAACCATAGTGCTTGTTGGGAGGCAACCCAAATTTATTTTCTTTGTTTTTGCTTCTGTTTATGAATATATATTGCATCTAGCTTCTGTTTAGATGTGGTTTTGTGTTTTAATTAGTGTTTGAGCCAAGTAGAACCTTTGGGAAGACTTGTGTGAAGTTTATATGATCTTGTTGTAAAAAACAGAAACGTTAGCGCTCACTAGAATAGTCACCAGATTTTACTGGAGAGTGCTATTTAGTTGATTCTTTTTGCAGATGATTAATAGACAAATTCCTCACGTTTACCAATTTATTTCAATTTTTCTAGAGTTACAGAAGTATGCGAAAGTTACAGATTACTACAGACTATTCTGTTTTTGACAGATTATGTTTTTCGTGTGTTGTTTGCTTATTTTGATGAATCTATGAGTAGTATTGGAGGATATGAATCATAGAGAAGTTGGAATACAGTAGGTTTAACACCAATATAAACAAAGAATGAGTTCATTACAGTACCTTTGAGTGGTGGTTTGTTTTCTTATACTAACGAAGCTCACGAGATTTTTGTCTAAGTTTTGTGTTGTGAAGTTTTCAAGTTTTGAGTATTGCTTTGATGGACTATGGAACAAAGAGTGGCAAGAGCCTAAGCTTGGGGATGACAAAGGCGCCCCAAGGTAACATTCAAGGACAACCAAAAGCCTAAGCTTGGGGATGCCCCGGGAAGGCATCCCCTCTTTCGTCTTCATCTATCGGTAACTATACTCGGGACTATATTTTTATTCACCACATGATATGTGTTTTACTTGGAGCGTCATGTATAATTTGAGTCTTTGCTTGTTAGTTTGCCACAATCATCCTTGCTGGACACACCTTTTTGAGAGAGGTAAATATGTCCTAGAATTTGTTAGAACACTCTATGTGCTTCACTTATATCTTTTGAGCTAAACAGTTTGCTCTAGTGCTTCACTTATATCTTTTAGAGCACGATGGTGATTTTATTTTGTAGAAATTGTTGATCTCTCATGCTTCACTTATATCCTTTTGAGAGTCTATTGGAAAAACATGGTAATGTGCTTTGGTTATAAAACTAGTCCTAATATGATAGGCATCCAAGATAAATGTAGTAAAAACTTTCATACAAAGTGCATTGAATATGATGAGAAGGTTGATACTTGATGATTGTTTTGAGATATGAGGATAGTGATATTAGAGTCATGCTAGTGGAGTTATTATGAATTTGAGAAATACTTGTGTTAAAGTTTGTGATTCCCGTAGCATGCACGTATGGTGAACCGCTATGTGACGAAGTTAGAGGATGAGGTATTTGTAGAGTGTCATCCTTTGTGTGGAGGTCGGGGGCGTACGATGGTTAACTCCTACCAACCTCCCCCCTAGGATCATGCGTTGATTGCTTTGTTTTGATGACTCATAAATTTTTGCAATAAGTATATGAGTTCTTTATGACTAATGTTAAGTCCATGGATTATACGCACTCTCACCCTTCCACCATTGCTAGCCTCTCTTGTACCGCGCAACTTTCGCCGGTACCATACACCCACCATATACCTTCCTCAAAACAGCCACCATATCTACCTATCATGGCATTTCCATAGCCATTTCGAGATATATTGCCATGCAACTTTCCACCGTTCCGTTCATATGACACGCTTCATATTGTCATATTGCCATGCATGATCATGTAGTTGACATCGTATTTGTGGCAAAGCCACCATGCATAATTTTTCATACATGTCACTCTTGATTCATTGCACATTCCTGGTACACCGCCGGAGGCATTCATATAGAGTCATACTTTGTTCTAGTATCGAGTTGTAAATCAATATAAGTGTGATGATCATCATTATTAGAGCATTCAAAGAATAAAAAGAAGGAAAGGCCAAGAAAAAGAAAGGCCCAAAAGAAAAGAAAAAAATGAAAAAAAAGAAAAGAAAGAAAAGAAAAGAAAAGGGACAATGCTACTATCTTTTTCCACACTTGTGCTTCAAAGTAGCACCATGTTCTTCATGATAGAGAGTCTCATGTTTAGTCACTTTCATATACTAGTGGGAATTTTCATTATAGAACTTGGCTTGTATATTCCAACGATGGGCTTCCTCAAAAGCCCTAGGTCTTCTTGAGCAAGCAAGTTGGTGATACGTCCCAAACGTATCTATAATTTCTGCTTGCTCCATGCATGTTTTGGGTGATATTGCTATGCTTTTGATGCACTTTCATACACTTTTCATCATATTTGGACTAACCTATTAACTCAGTGCACCCCAGTGCCAGTTTCTGTTCTCTGCTGTTTTTGTATTTTAGGTTTTCCCATTACTTATATTGCCAGAAAAATTCCGGGAAAAATATATAAAAAATCAGCGCACCAGAAGCTTCCACGCGCCAGAAGTGGGGCCAGAGGGGAGCCAGGGGCAGCCCACGCGGCCCCACCCTTGGCCGCGCCGGGGGGGGGGGGGGCGCCTGGGCCCCCCTCTCCGCCTCTGGTGACCCCCTTTGGCATATATTTACCTCCCGTCGCGGAAACCCTGATTCCAGAACCCTTTTCTCTAGAAGCAATTCCGATCTCCGCCGCCATCGCCACCAAGTTTCGGGGGACCAGAATTCCTGTGCCGGCATCCTGCCGGGACGGGGAAGTGCCCCCGGATTCATCTCCATCGACGTTGCTTCCTCCCTCCATGATGCGGGAGTAGTTCCTCCTCGGGGCTGAGGTTTCTACCAGTAGCTATGTGGTCAATTCTCTCTCCCATGATGTGATCTTCGTTGTGATCATAGGCTATGTTAATCTAGGGTGATCCCATGATATTTCCCCTTCCTCTATGTATTGGCTTGATGTACCCACTTGTCTTTATCTAGTATAATCCCCGAGACCAAGGTGACAGCGGTCTATTGGACATGGATTAGAAGATTATTTTCATGAGTGATTTCCTCTTTTGTGTGTTGATTGAAGATTGAGAGTCTCTTGGTGCTTGTCTTTGACTATCCTTGAGATACGTTGTGGTGATTGTGGTACTCTCTCTGGATGGCCGCGGTGACATTGGGAAATCCATAGATTGAGAACTACGAACTTAGAGGTGTGCTTTTGTAGCCCTACATAATTCTCGTCCTCTCTTGACCACAAAGGAATGACCTCCGAGTGCGTCTCCATTATGGGAAATATCATGTGATTCGATTATGTTAATGTTGTTGGGAGTTGCCACTAGTGAAAGTATGAAGCCTAGGCCTTGTTTCCACCATTGCAATACCAATTGTGCTCACGTTTACCACTTGTTTGCTTGCTGCACTTTTTATTACAAATTTATATTACTTTGCTTTGCCACTCCTATCATCCATATTTTACCATCTCTTCGCCGAACTAGTGCACCTATACATCTGACAAGTGTATTAGGTGTGTTGGGGACACAAGAGACTTCTTGTATCTTGATTGCAGGGTTGCTTGAAAGGGGTACGTTCAACCTCCACTTCGCTGAGTTCGATAAACCTTGGGTTACTCACTTAAGGGAAATTTGCTGCTGTCCTACAAACCTCTGCTCTTGGAGGCCCAACACTGTCTACAGGAATAGAAGCGTGTAGTAGACATCAAGCTATTTCTGGCGCCGTTGCCGGGGAAGTGAGGTAAGTGAAGGTACCTTCTCTAGATCTTGCAATTAAATCTTTTTGTTTCTTGTTTTTATTTCACTAGTTTTGCTTAATGGAAAACAACAAAAATATGAGAGAGCTTTATAAGCTCTACCTTGAACTTGGACATGATGTGTTTGAAGAGAAAATTAAAAAACCTATGGAACTTTATTATTTGCATAACAATCATGATGGTGGTGATGTTATTAGTATGCTTTCTTTGAATATCAATATTGCTAATGACATGGAAAGCTCTAAGCTTGGGGATGACACGTCTGATGAACATGATATTTTTAGTCCCCCAACTTTTGAGGAGAAAATTTACTTTGATGATACTATGCCTCCTATATATGATGATTACAATGATGAATATGATATTTTCAGTCCACCTACTATTGAGGATAAAATTTATTATGATTATGATATGCCTCCTAAATATGATGATTACCATGATGGTTATGATTGCTTTACTCTCACTATTCCTAATAAGAAAGATTTTGCTTATATGAAGAGTAATGACACTTTTATGCTTTTGGATCATGGAAATAATGCCTTATGTGATAGTTATATTGTTGAGTTCATCCATGATGCCACTGAAATTTATAATGAGAGAAGGAGACATGGTCCTAAATATCTTAATAATAAGAAGTTTCCTCTCTTTATGTTGAAGGTTTTGAAGCTGCACTTGTTTTGCCTTCCTATGCTAGTTGCTTTGTGCTTCAATAAATTATTCTATTGCAATATACCTATGCATAGGAAGCATGTTAGGCTTAAATGTGTTTGGTATTTTCTTCTTGATGCTCTCTTTTGTTCTTCAACTCTTATTCCTACGAGAGCATCATTAAAGTCTTAAGCCTATCTTTATGGCTATAAAGAAAGAGCTCTAGGGAGACAACCCTTGTTATCTTTGCTTTCAGTTTGTTCTTTCAGTTTTAGTGGTCTTGATGTTTGTTACTACTGTAGCAACATCATTGTATCTTTATTTTTCAGCTTTGTGCCAAGTTTAGCCTCTGATTGCAAGAAAGTTCAAAAGTTGTGACGTGCAGTCCAGAAAACAGATTCTGTCCTTGGACAGACAAATTCGTATAAAATCACCAGATCATCTTTTTGATCTGAATTTTTTGACAGTGTGCTCTATACAATTGGCTTTCGGGCGTATGTTCTGAGTTTTTTGATTTGAGTTGCAGAAGTGCCCCGAAAAAATTATTTACTACTTGCTGGTCTGTTTTTCACAGATTCTGTCCTGTTTTGCCTTTTCTTCGTTTTGCATACCTTGAGCTTGCTTTTTCTTTGCAAAAACCTTTTGGCAATCTTGAGAAACAGTAGCTCTTCAAGGTTATCTTTATTTCCAGTAGGGAAAAATTATTTTATTGTGGGTACTAACCTCGCTTATCAGATTATGATGAGTTATGTATGAAGGGAGTTTTCAAGTGTGCGAGGGAAGATGATAAAAGAAGATTCAGGAGGGTCAAACGCTCAAGCTTGGGGATGCCCCCGTGCACCCCCAAGAAATATTCAAGAAGACTCAAGTGTCTAAGCTTGGGGATGCCCCCGTGCATCCCCTTCTCCATCAAAAATTATCAGTTCGTCTTTCGTTCCACTATATTTTAATCACTTCATGCGTTATGTGCTATGCTTGGAGCGTCTTGCTCTTAGTTTCCTTTTTAGTTTTCTTTAGCTTTGCTTGCTGTTCATAATAAGTTAGATCCTAGCCTTCATTGTTTGGGATATAAATACGCTCCACTCCACTGTAGAACACAACATAGGCTTGCATGTGTATCTTCTTGTGTGTGTTCTTTATCTTTTCATAGCTGCTGTCATGCTTAGCTCTTAGTTTTCATACTTATCTTTTTAAGAGCTTTTGTTTAGGTTGTTGCTTTTGGAACTCTCTTGAGTTATCATGCTTATCTTGTTAAGAGAGTTGGCTTCTGTGGCACTGGTTGATATGTCTATGATAAAAATGCTATGTGCATAATGGTGCTTAGTAGTTCATGTTTTCTATGGTTAGTCTCAAGTAGCTGGGGGTTCTTAATGTGTTATTGAAGTGCCAGCATGATTTGTTTGCCTATGATGTGGTATGGTTTAGTGATATCTTCCTCCAAGAATTTATTTTGATTGACTTGGCATATGCTCACGCATATTTAAGACTGTAAAGAAAGTCTATCAAGCCTTGATGATCTTTAATTTCTGAGTAGTGATATAACTTCCATGCCCGATTCAATGTTGCTTTGTCACTCTGCATGATTATGGCCGTCATTGCTCTCTTAGTTGGTCGCTCCCAGTCTTTTGCTAGCCTTCACCTGTACTAAGCGGACTGACTGCTTGTGCATCCAAATCCTTGAAACCAGTTATGCCATATGAGTCCACCATACCTTCCTGTATATGGTATTTACTTGCCATTCCTAACGAAGACTTTCTTGTACCATCTCAAAATTATTCAAAAGCATTTCTCTTTTGTGCCTCTGTTTTAGCTCATGAGGAAGTAGTGGTTAATTCATGATCTTTTTAAGTTGGACAAGTTTTACCCAGGGATTGCATGTCTAATCTGCAAACCCCTAATACGAGGAGGAACTGGCATGAGTGCGCCCGGCTCATAAAAGATAATACAACAAACAAACCCTCCTTCACGCTTTGTTCATGAGAAATCAGAAAACTTTTGGCAGTGATAAACAAAGGAGATTAAGGGGATGTGATCGTCCCCGTGCGGGAGCCGTTCCTCAAAACTTGTCTAGTTCGAGAAGTGATTGGGTTGTCTACTAACATTCGTTGACGAAATATGCACCTCCCAAAAATCATTTTTCCCTCTGTTTTCAAAACCAAGAGCTCTGGTACTTGTTTAGTCTTTGCTTCTAGCCACGGGCTTTCAACCTTGCCATCAAAATCCACGGTTCGAGAGTCTCCACCTTCTTTCTTCAAAGCACCAACTATTGAGAGCATGATTGTCATTCTGAGTGTAATGTGCATTGTCCCAAAGTACCATTGTCTTCTGCATGATTGTGATAGCGCTTATTCTGAAATCATTGTATCTACTCGTCACTTAAACTTCGGAGGTGCTCCTGCATTTATGTTTTGCTTCACTAAAGGGGGCAAGCGAGGTATCACTTTGTCATGTTTGCACACCATACTCACTACAAATCTATTGGGTGTTTCAGTATCATATTGTAAACTTTCAGTTCTTTGTGATATTCTCGTGAGGCAACTTAATTACTAAAGATTCATTATCTCAATAAGCATTTGTCATGTGATTGTGAAAGACTCTTTGGTAGCATGTCACCACAGAAATTATGCTTGTTATCATTTACCTACTCGAGGACGAGCAGGAATTAAGCTTGGGGATGTTGATACGTCCCAAACGTATCTATAATTTCTGCTTGCTCCATGCATGTTTTGGGTGATTTTACTATGCTTTTGATACACTTTCATACACTTTTGATCATATTTGGACTAACCTATTAACTCAGTGCACCCCAGTGCCAGTTTCTGTTCTCTGCTGTTTTTGTATTTCAGGTTTTCCCATTACTTAAATTGCCAGAAAAATTCCAGGAAAAATATATAAAAAATCAGCGCTCCAAAAGCTTCCACCCGCCAGAAGTGGGGCCAGAGGGGAGCCAGGGGCAGCCCAGGCGGCCAGCCCACGCGGCCCCACCCCTGGCCGCGCCGGGGGGGGGGGGCGCCTGGGCCCCCCTCTCCGCCTCTGGTGACCCCCTTTGGCATATATTTACCTCCCGTCGCGGAAACCCTGATTCCAAAACCCTTTTCTCCAGAAGCAATTCTGATCTCCGCCGCCATCGCCACCAAGTTTTGGGGGACCAGAATTCCTGTGTCGGCATCCTGCCGGGACGGGGAAGTGCCCCCAGATTCATCTCCATCGACGTTGCTTCCTCCCTCCATGATGCGGGAGTAGTTCCTCCTCGGGGCTGAGGTTTCTACCAGTAGCTATGTGGTCAATTCTCTCTCCCATGATGTGATCTTCGTTGTGATCATAGGCTATGTTAATCTAGGGTGATCCCATGATATTTCCCCTTCCTCTATGTATTGGATTGATGTACCCACTTGTCTTTATCTAGTATAATCCCCGAGACCAAGGTGACAGCGGTCTATTGGACATGGATTAGAAGATTATTTTCATGAGTGATTTCCTCTTTTGTGTGTTGATTGAAGATTGAGAGTCTCTTGGTGCTTGTCTTTGACTATCCTTGAGATACGTTGTGGTGATTGTGGTACTCTCTTTGGATGGCCGCGGTGACATTGGGAAATCCATAGATTGAGAACTACGAACTTAGAGGTGTGCTTTTGTAGCCCTACATAATTCTCGTCCTCTCTTGACCACAAAGGAATGACCTCCGAGTGTGTCTCCATTATGGGAAATATCATGTGATTCGATTATGTTAATGTTGTTGGGAGTTGCCACTAGTGAAAGTATGAAGCCTAGGCCTTGTTTCCACCATTGCAATACCAATTGTGCTCACGTTTACCACTTGTTCGCTTGCTGCACTTTTTATTACAGATTTATATAACTTTGCTTTGCCACTCCTATCATCCATATTTTACCATCTCTTCGCCGAACTAGTGCACCTATACATCTGACAAGTGTATTAGGTGTGTTGGGGGACACAAGAGACTTCTTGTATCTTGATTGCAGGGTTGCTTGAAAGGGGTACGTTCAACCTCCACTTCCCTGAGTTCGATAAACCTTGGGTTACTCACTTAAGGGAAATTTGCTGCTGTCCTACAAACCTCTGCTCTTGGAGGCCCAACACTGTCTACAGGAATAGAAGCGTGTAGTAGACATCAGTTGGATGCACACCCACTTAGTTTCTTTTGTTTAGCTTCCATATATTTTTAGCTCTAGTGCATCCGTTGCATGGCAATCCCTACTCACTCACATTGATATCTATTGATGGGCATTTCCATAGCCCGTTGATACGCCTAGTTGATGTGAGACTATCTTCCTCCTTTTTGTCTTCTCCACAACCACCATTCTATTCCACCCATAGTGCTATATCCATGGCCTACGCTCATGTATTGCATGAAAGTTGAAAGGTTTGAAAAAATTGAGTATGAAAACAATTGCTTGGCTGAAACCGGGGTTGTGCATGATATGAATATTTTGCGTGATGAAGAGGGAGCATAGCCAGACTATATGATTTTGTAGGGATAACTTTCTTTAGCCATATTATTTTGAGAAGACATGATTGGTTTGTTAGTATGCTTGAAGTATTATTATTTCTTATGTCGATATAGACTTTTGTCTTGAATCTTTCGGATCTGAACATTCGTGCCACAATAAAGAGAATTACATTGAAAATTATGTTGGTTAGCATTCCACATAGAAAATTCTGTTTTGATCATTTACCTACTCGAGGAAGAGCAGGAATTAAGCTTTGGGATGCTTGATACGTCTCCAACGTATCTATAAGTTTTGATTGTTCCATGCTATTATATATGATGTTACGGATGTTTAATGGACTTCATTATACACTTTTATATTATTTTTGGGACTAACCTATTAACCCAAAGGCCCAGTCCAGATTGCTGTTTTTTGCCTATTTCAGGGTTTTACAGAAAAGGAATATCAAATGGAGTCCAAACGGAATGAAACCATCGGGAGAGATATTTTTGGAGCGATACCTTCACGGGAGACTTGAGAACCACGAAATAGGGCACACGTGGCATCCACGAGGGTGGGGGGCGCGCCCCCTCCCCTAGGGCGCGTTCCCTGCCTCGTGGGCCCCATGTTGCTCCCCCGGTGCCCTCCTTCCTGCTGTATATACCCATGTACCCTGAAAACATCGAAGCAACAGAGAAAACCCTAATTCCACCGCTGCAACCTTCTATTCCCGTGAGATCCCATCTTGGGGCCTATTCCGGAGCTCTGCCGGAGGGGGATCTTCCATAGAGTGCTTCTACATCAACACCATCGCCTCACCATGAGTTGTGAGTAGTTTACCACAGACCTTCGGGTCCATAGTTAGTACCTAGATGGCTTCTTCTCTCTCTTTGGATCTCAATACCAAGTTCTCCTCGGTCTTCGAGAAGATCTATTCGATGTAATCTTTTTGCGTTGTGTTTGTCGAGATCCGATGAATTGTGGGTTTATGATCAAGATTATCTACGAGAAATATTTGGTTCTTTTTCTGAATTCTTTTATGTATGATTATAATATCCTTGCAAGTCTCTTCGAATTTTCGGTTTGGTGTGGCCTACTAGATCTATAGTTCTTGCAATGGGAGAAGTGCTTGGCTTTGGGTTCAATCTTGCGGTGTCCTTTCCCAGTGACAGTAGGGGCGGCAAGGCACGCATTGTAGTGTTGCCATCGAGGATAAAAAGATGGGGTTTATATCATATTGCTTGAGTTTATCCCTCTACATCATGTCATCTTGCTTATAGCATTACTCTGTTCTTATGAACTTAATACTCTAGATGCATGCTAGATAGTGGTCGATGTGTTGAAGAATAGTAGTAGATGCAGAATCGTTTCGGTCTACTTGTCTCAGACGTGATGCCTATATCTTATGATCATGCCTAGATAGTCTCATAATTATTCGCTTTTCTATCAATTACTCGACAGTAATTTGTGCACCCACCGTAGAAATCTGCTATCATGAGTGAAGCCACTAGTGAAACCTATGGCCCTCGGGTCTATTCTCAACATATCAATCTACAATCTACTTTACTTTGCTGTTTTTACTTTCTGTTCTTATATCCAAAAATACCAAACTATCCTGTCTATCAGATCTCACTTTCGTAAGTGACCATAAAGGGATTGACAACCCTTTATCGTGTTGGCTGCGAAGTTCTTATTTGTTCGTGCAGGTGCAAGGGACTCGCGCGTGGTCTCCTACTGGATTGATACCTTGGTTCTCAAAAACCGAGGGAAATACTTACGCTACTGTGCTGCATCTCCCTTTCCTCTTCGAGGGAATACAACGCAAGCTCGAGAAGTAGCACCCAACGTGCACTGTAGGAGGCCTAGACCAACTCCACCTCCTTCCACCTTGCTACAGGAGGCAGGGGTCGTGGCGACCATCCCATGGCGCCCATAGTCCCGTGGCGGCCATCCCTACCCCCTCCCTGTGGTTAAGTGGATGCCCTCGCGCTCTCTCTCTCTCCCTGGAAACCCTAGATCGCCTCGTTCGCCCCCCTTGACCCTCCTTTGTCCCTCCTTTCTTCGTCCCGATTCGAGCTCTTGGGTTCATTGCAGTCACCGCGCTCTTCATCGTTGTTACTGCGGCCACCAAAACAGTCGTCTTCCGGGAGCACGTCCACGGAGATCGCCACAGTCGCCTTCGTCCGTGTGACGCCCCCGATTTGACCGTACACTAATCATGCACGCAAATGTGTACGACCAAGATCAAGGACTCACTGGAAGATATCACAACACAACTCTAGACACAAATTAAAATAATACAAGCTTTATATTACAAGCCAGGGGCCTCGAGGGCTCGAATACACAAGAGTCAACGGAAGCAACAATATCTGAGTACATACATAAGTTAAACAAGTTTGCCTTAAGAAGGCTAGCACAAAACATCAATGATCGAAAAGGCAAGGCCTCCTGCCTGGGACCTCCTAACTACTCCTAGTCGTCGGCGGTCTTCACGTAGTAGTAGCCTTTGTCGGGGTAGTAGCAGTCGTCAAGTGTGGCGTCTAGATCCTAGACTTCCCCATCTGGTTGCATCAACCAGCAAGAAGAAAGAAGGGGGAAAAGGGGGAGCAAAGCAACTGTGAGTACTTATCCAAAGTACTCGCAAGCAAAGATCTACACTACATATGCATTGGTATTAATGAAAGGGGTAGTATCTGTGGACTAAGCTGCAGAATGCCAGAATAAGAGGGGGGAAGCTAGTCCTATCGAAGACTAGCATCTTCTGGAAACCACCTTCTTGCAGCAACAAGGGGGAGTAGAGTAGTATATCATAAGTCATATTTATGTTGTTGTTCCAACACTCCGGGATCCTTTCTCGACTCCCGAAGCAACATATCCAAACAATGCCTCAGGATCCAGTTCTAGTTGTAGCGATCGGGATACAACTCCAAGTGTCCGTTACCGTAGGACAGGCTATCGATAGATGTTTTCTTCCCTGCAGGGGTGCACCAACTTACCCAACACGCTTGCTTAACTCCGGCCGGACACACCATCAGGTCATGCCTGCCCTCGGCCAAACAATACGCCGCAACCCGACCTAGGCTTAATAGAGAGGTCAGGCACGCCGGACTAAACCCTATGCTCCCAGGGGTCATGGGCCAATTGCCTCGGGAACTCCTGCACGTTGTGTGGGCGGCCGGTGAGCAGACCTAGCAACCACCTTTAAAAAGGTAGGAGCCTAACCAGTCCAACCCAGCGCACGCCGCTCAGTCGCAATGACGTCAGTTAAGCTTCAGCTGATGCATACGACGCAGAACGCCCATACTATGCCCACGTGATGGTTAGCGCTATCGGGCCAGAGGCCCCTCGGATCAAATATCGAAACCGTTTAGTGTCTTCGGAACGCGCGGTAACGAGCAGAGACTCACGAAAATGTGACCCCATCGCCCCGTCTCGAGAACTTGCGGCAAGGGCGAGTGCCCGGCCACGCCTCATATTTATCTCACGGGCACCTTCCAGGTCAACCCGACTACACATCACTCGCAATTAAGCTCACGCGGGTACCCCTCAGGGTCGACCCGTCTTTAGTAACCAGGTTCAGTGTAAAGTCATAGTATCCATAGTAACTGTGTGTCTAACACCAAAGGGAAAACTTGAGGAAATCACCCTCGATGGAATTCCACCTGATGTTTATCATCAAGGTGAACGAAAGAGGAGTCACCCTCGAGGTCCACTCTTGAGGAGTTGCATGACAGTGTTGTTATCGGGAGTGGAGAAAGAGGAATCACCCTCGATGAACACTACCAATGATCTAACCTACAAGGTTAACATCAGAAGTGCCGATGAGGTCTCACCCTCGTCACTTGATAGTAACCCAGTAGTGTCGAGCAAGTAAGGGGAAAGTGATGTGCGGTGCCGGGTCCTGGTCTTCGATCCCGTTGATCGGGTCTTTTGATAATCCAGCGGGGCAGTCGGGACAAGGTAGGGGGTTACTGGTGGATCTCTAACCAGCCTATACTAAGCAGTTTAGTATAAACATGTAAGGTATGAAAGTAGTATCAACAACAGGCTATGCATCAGAATAGGATCATACAAAAAGCAGTAGCAGTTCTAATGCAAGCATAAGAGAGAAGAGAATGGGCGATATCGGAATGCTCAAAGGGGGTTGGCTTGCCTGGTTGATCGACACACAGATATGGACCCACGACGGTGAAGTGGTCGATCACCAGATCAACATCGGTCTCGGGATCTACCGGAAAAGAAGTAACGTAGCAGGAACACAATAAATAACAGAGCAAACAATAACTTCACAAAGCAAGACATGGCAAAACGCGGTGCTAGGGGTGACCTAACGCAGTGCTACACGTTACAGATGAAGGGGGGAAACATCCGAGAATGCTTTCCCGAAGTTAGTCATTTTCGGTCAGTCGAACCTGAGGTGGAATGTTGCATGTTTGCTATGATAGGAACGTGTGGTGGACGAACGGGCTGCGTATTCGGATTCGTCTCGTGGTTCTGAGCAACTTGTATGTACAAAGTTTCTTCATCCGAGTTACGAATTATTTTATATTAATTATCAAAGTTTTAAATTATTTATGAAATTATTAATTTAATTCAAAAATGTATTAAGTATAAATGATATGGTCATGTGGTGCATCGGTGGCTGACATGTGGGGATAGTTGACCTAGTCAACTGCCCAATCAACAGTCAACCGTGTCTGTTGACTGGTCAAAGGGCCCATGGGGTCCCACCTGCCATTGACTGGGTCCAACCTAGTCAGCAGGTTTGACTGGTCAACTGGGCTAGTGGGGCCCAACTGTCATAGGGGGAGTCTATATAACACTGTTTAACTTGTCCATAAAGGTTATTTAGCAGCGTGGGGCCCCCAGGTCAGTGGCAGTTTAACATTTTAAGATGCAGTTAGTCCTAATCTATACACCTGGCGCGACGGGCCCACGAGTCAGTGGATCAGCCGGCCTGGCTTGAATGTGCCTGTGCGTTTGGCATGCCGATGGCAAAAGGAGGCGACGGCGGCCATGGGGCTCGCCGCTACGGCGACCAAAAGGGCGGCTGGAGCTCGCCGTTCGAACAAGCGTGGCGGAACGCAGCTACAGGCCCATGCAACTGGAGTAGGGCCGACCTACATTGACGGTAATAATGGCGGTTGAGCAAGAGCTCACCATGGAGGCCACCAAGAGCGCGACAGCACAGCTAGGTGGACACGGCGAAGGGCAATGGGAAAACAGAGGGGTTCAGAGTGGGAGCTCACCCCATAGCTCAGGGGCAGCTCAGCGGCATCGGGGCATCACTGGTGGTGGCTAGTGCGGAGGGGCTTGATGCGACGTCGTTGGGGAGGAGCTGCGTGGCGGAGGCGACGGTCCTCGGGCATGGGCGCGCTCGTCGGGGCCGCCAGAAGCAGCTGTGGACGCGGTCGGGTACGGCGAGGCAACGACAGTAGGAGGCTGGGCGGCGACGAACAATGGGCGACGGCGGCTGGAACGGTCCAGATCGGGTCGAGGGGGGAAGGAGCGGGGAATGGGGAACAATGACGACGAGGCAATAGTGGTGGTGGAGACGGCGAGTGGCGATGGGGTCGGGCCAACGGCGTGCTCGCGCAGAGGAACGAGGGGGCGCGGGGCTGGGCGCTGCCCTGCGCGTGCGCGATGTGTGGCGGCGCGTGGGGAGCGAGGGAGGAGTGGAACGGGGTTGGGGTCCCTAGGATTCGGGGGTGGAGGCCTAATAGGCCAAGGGGTGAGGGTGGAAGGGCCGGCAGGCCACTCGACCACGTGGGCCAAGGTGCACAGGAGGCTTCAACTCTTATTCCCTTTTCTCCTTTTTTATACTGCATTCTATTTTAGACATTGTTTTCTATTTGTTTGAGGCACTAAATGATTTTAGTAAAATATGAAACCTAGCACATAAATGCAATTCAGTGATATGATGATCCTCACAAAGTTTCAACTCAGTTGGAAACATATAAACATTTTTTATTTTGAAAAGGTTATTTGTGTTGGTTTTGGACCACTTTATATTTCACTAGGGATTAATTGGCGATTCAGATGATGTTGGTTTCAACATGATAAAAGATCATGGGAATTTATAGAATAATGCGAACATTTTGTTTTTATTGTTTGAAAACTTTTATCGTTTCACTTTAATTCAAATTTGAACTTGAATCGATTTCGAATCAACGCGTGTTTTTTTAATGTAACTCAGGTGACATGGCATCATTAGTAGAGGTTACTGTAGCTTGATTACCCGGGCGTTACAAATCACCTCCACTATAAGAAATCTCGTCCCGAGATTTAGGAAGGGAGTAAGGGGGGAAAGTTTAGTTACGAAATTCTAGCGGATCTTCTCGGTGTTGGTTGCTCTTCTCGAAAAGGTCAATCCATTACATTGACGTATTCATTTTCTCTGCTTCAAGTCATCATAATTATGTCGGCACCCTTCCTTCGAGAACTCCATCGTACTTACGAAAGAATAGAGGGTGGGTATTCCGGAAGAACGGACTTCTACAAGGATGCTTATCTGTTCGATAACATCGGGGAAGGTGGCGGAAGGTAACTCTCGATTTGAAACTTAAGAAAATATCGAGAGCAAAATAAGGAGGTATCATGGGGAGTTTCGAGCAGGTAGGCAATTGTTTGATGCCTGAAACAGGGCGTGAAAGGGTCTCAAAGCAACGAGAATAAGTATTGTATCTAAAACCAAGATTGACGATCTCTCGGAAGGTGGCTCGTGAATTACCTACGAGACCAAGCGGGAGAAATAGCTAAGGAATAGGGGGTGTATAGGAGAGTCAGGTTTCGATCCCGAGGAACTGTGGGTTATGGGCCCACCATGTGGGTGAAAAGTAGGAAGGGCGAAGTTAGCAAGGCATGTCAGAGCATAGTCTGTCAGTTATGTTGGCAACAACGTTGGTACCAAGGGCAAGGGACGAAGAGAACCATTTTCCTGCTCGCTGAAACGAGGCGGACCAATAGGCAAAGTTCTCATCCATCGGTGGTTACCGGAATGTTATCAACCATAGTAACAGGGTCTTACTGACACAGTTGTACACCAAGGTGTTTACATAAGCAGAAAATTATTACTGCTTAGATTATATGCAGATCAAAGAAAGGTTAAACAAACAAATGGAAAGGAAAATGTGTTTAAACACAATGAATAGGAGTATATCATTCCCAAGATTAAGCAGGGCATGATATACATGTCAGGAGATCAACGTCCTGACCATATAGATAAAAGGGTAAGAAGAATTATGATGTGTACCCACACAACGATGTTGGATAGTTGATAAAAACATTTAGCATTGCGCTTACCACGTTCTTGTGGATCTTCGGAGTATCACAGACATGCTTCGAGATAGCACCGACATAATCATTGGGTAAAGTTCCGATTTTGAATACACAAAGGATCCATTAGGAACAACTTATGGATTAAGTCTTACATGTTCAGTAAGGGAAAGATGAGGATGTGGTCGATGGGCTCAGCAACGATTCATCGAGATTCCCATAAGCATGGATTTCTACATTCAAGTGAACAAGATGAAAACATTCGACATACCGCAGTATGTTAGAAGAGAATATCCATAAGGAAACCTTGAGTGGAACATGCACTTGGAAAATGGACTGAGTAGCACGATCAATGTTATAATGGTGATTCAATAACCAAAGGACCGAGAATGAGACTATCAACCTTTGACTTCAAAGCAATAGGGTTGCTAGAAGTTATTTTTTGAATTCGCACGTAATACTTCAATTGTCGGGTTTCCGTACAGAAACAACACGGGGACCAAGGAATGAACAGGTATGGAAAGAGGTATCACATGTATCAAGAATTCATAAGAGGTGGTGAAATTCTCACGACCTTCTTGACATAACAGATGACAATACTCCAAGGTAAAGAACAAATGCTGGATAGCAAGGATCTCAAGGTATAACACGAAACACGAACAAGTTTGTGTTGGACGGAAGGCAATAATGTTGTCGATGATAACTCAAATCATCGAGGGGAAAGGAGCCAGGTAGCACAGTTAAAATTAGTCCGATAATGAGATAGCCGATCATGCTAGGTGTGACATGAAGGAACAAAATTACTTAGAGCTATTGAATCGGAGTGCGAAATTGATTCACTTATCGGGGTCATTGAGTGTCAAACATCTCAGAACCCGAGGAAAATTACAGTCATGAAAATGTAACACATAATGAAGAACTCATAAGGAGCTATGCAGTTCCGTGATAATCCCGAGATACCAGGGGGGTAATACTCAACGACAACTCAAACTAGAGGTTGGGCTGGGGGTATTGCTCTGTAGGAGACAAGTGCTTAAACCTGCACGTGAAATGGTATTTAAGGGAGAACATGGTCGGAACCACGATTGCAAAAGGCCAAATCCCTGATATAAGATTACTTATATCAAGGGGATAATTAATTTTAAGAGAAGCCTTAATGATAAGATCTGCACCTTGTCCATGGGCATGGACAGAAAGTTCAAGGTTGACTCCCACTTCTTCAATGCGTAACCTTTCATTCACTGCTCTATTCAAAATGAATTGATTGCAAAGACTTGCTTGGTGAATTACCAGAGGAGTATGAACCTTGGAGAACTTTCGGGTTCACACAGATTAAGGAAGGCATAAGTTCCACCCGTTGGGGCATCTTAGACTCATACTACGCAAACTTCAGGAGCAAATTATACTAGCTCGAAAGCAGAGCATGGTTGAGAAAGCAGATGATATATTTTACCCAAGGCATTATATATCATGGCAGAACTCACAAGGTATTTGAATATGAAGGACACTGTCGGATAAAATCCAACAAAGGATCCAGTGTCTACAAGGGATCTGATGTGAGCATCGATACTCAACCAGAAGAAGAAAGAATGCAAGGGTATTAGTTTATATAAATAACTGACTATTTCAAAACACAAATGCAAAAGGAATTATGGTTTCCAAATCAAGGGATCAGAAGAAACCGCTCTGATTAAGAATGGGTAAATTGAAATGACTTAGGGGTACAATCGACGACAATTAGATTGGTCGAGATCCAGCTCATGTTCAACATGACGTCTGAGCCAGAAGGATGAATTCTAGGATCGAGGATTGCGAGCATTCGCAACATGTTGAATCAATGGACTCAAAATGATAATGACAAAGGATGTCAATAAGACTACTAGATTTATGGGATTAACCATAATGTAAGCAAGCAAGAATTTCAAGAGCAAGAGGGTGCTCAAGATTTTCCGAAGGTCGAATGATATTTCTGAGACTTGTGAAACACATGAATGGGGATGACCGTATACTCGGCAATGGGAGGAATTATACATAAGGGTATTCATGTGGCAAAGGAGCTGCGCATGCACAAAGGATTCTCGGAATACCCAAAGTATTTCAGGATATCTTGTAATAACAAGAACAATTGAAATGAAGGTATGGACGACAAGTGTATGCAACTATCCTTAGAGATTTATCGGTGATATGGAATTGCAATGGCGAAGGGTACAAGTGTCTCGAGGAAACATCGAAGAATCTCTTCGAAATCTTCTGGTAAAGCAGGCAACCATCCGGAATGAAGGGGGTCTCCAGGGAAAGTCGTTACGAGAACCTAATGTAGTTAATAAATTCATTTAACTCGAATAGAAGAGAGAATAGAGTCCCAGAGTATAGACAAGGAGTAAAAGATCCTAATACCACCCAATTGGCAACGTGGGCCCGTAAGCCACACAGCCAAGTTAGTAAAACAATTTTTCAAAGATTAGACTCAACTTCGGCCAAGGAGTTGGAAAGGGGGTTCCTACAGGCAGTCGGCTCTGATACCAACTTGTGACGCCCCCAATTTGACCGTACACTAATCATACACGCAAATGTGTACGACCAAGATCAAGGACTCACTGGAAGATATCACAACACAACTCTAGACACAAATTAAAATAATACAAGCTTTATATTACAAGCCAGGGGCCTCGAGGGCTCGAATACACAAGAGTCAGCGGAAGCAACAATATCTGAGTACAGACATAAGTTAAACAAGTTTGCCTTAAGAAGGCTAGCACAAAACATCAATGATCGAAAAGGCAAGGCCTCCTTCCTGGGACCTCCCAACTACTCCTGGTCGTCGGCGGTCTTCATGTAGTAGTAGCCTTTGTCGGGGTAGTAGCAGTCGTCAAGTGTGGCGTCTGGATCCTAGACTTCCCCATCTGGTTGCATCAACCAGCAAGAAGAAAGAAGGGGGAAAAGGGGGAGCAAAGCAACCGTGAGTACTCATCCAAAGTACTCGCAAGCAAAGATCTACACTACATATGCATTGGTATCAATGAAAGGGGGTAGTATCTGTGGACTAAGCTGCAGAATGCCAGAATAAGAGGGGGGAAGCTAGCCCTATCGAAGACTAGCATCTTCTGTAAACCACCGTCTTGCAGCAACAAGGGGGAGTAGAGTAGTATATTATAAGTCATATTTATGTTGTTGTTCCAACGCTCTGGGATCCTTTCTCGACTCCCTAAGCAACATATCCAAACAATGCCTCAGCATCTAGTTCTAGTTGTAGCGATCGGGATACAACTCCAAGTGTCCGTTACCGTAGGACAGGCTATCGATAGATGTTTTCTTCCCTGCAGGGGTGCACCAACTTACCCAACACGCTTGCTTAACTCCGGCCGGACACACCATCAGGTCATGCCCGCCCTCGGCCAAACAATACGCCGCAACCCGACCTAGGCTTAATAGAGAGGTCATGCACGCCGGACTAAACCCTATGCTCCCAGGGGTCATGGGACAATCGCCCCAGGAACTCCTGCACGTTGCGTGGGCGGCCGGTGAGCAGACCTAGCAACCACCTTTAAAAAGGTAGGAGCCTAACCAGTCCAACCCGGCGCGCGCCGCTCAGTCGCAATGACATCAGTTAAACTTCGGCTGATGCATACGATGCAGAACGCCCATACCATGCCCACGTGATGGTTAGCGCTATCAGGCCAGAGGCCCCTCGGATCAAATATCCAAACCGTTTAGTGTCTTGGGGACGCGCGGTAACGAGCAGAGACTCACGAAAATGTGACCCCATCACCCCGTCTCGAGAACTTGCGGCAAGGGCGAGTGCCCGGCCACGCCTCGTATTTATCTCACGGGCACCTTCCAGGTCAACCCGACTACACATCACTCACAATTAAGCTCACGCGGGTACCCCTCAGGGTCGACCCGTCTTTAGTAACCAGGTTCAGTGTGAAGTCATAGTAACCATAGTAACTGTGTGTCTAACACCAAAGGGAAAACTCGAGGAAATCACCCTCGATGGAATTCCACCTGATGTTTATCGTCAAGGTGAACGAAAGAGGAGTCACCCTCGAGGTCCACTCTTGAGGAGTTGCATGACAGTGTTGTTATCGGTAGTGGAGAAAGAGGAATCACCCTCGATGAACACTACCGATGATCAAACCTACAAGGTTAACATCAGAAGTGCCGATGAGGTCTCACCCTCGTCACTTGATAGTAACCCAGTAGTGTCGAGCAACTAAGGGGAAAGTGATGTGCGGTGCCGGGTCCTGGTCTTCGATCCCGTTGATCGGGTCTTTTGATAATTCAGCGGGGCAGTCGGGACAAGGTAGGGGGTCACTGGTGGATCTCTAACCAGCCTATACTAAGCAGTTTAGTATAAACATGTAAGGTATGAAAGTAGTATCAACAACAGGCTATGCATCATAATAGGATCATACAAAAAGCAGTAGCAGTTCTAATGCAATCATAAGAGAGAAGAGAATGGGCGATATCGGAATGCTCAAAGGGGGTTGGCTTGCCTGGTTGCTCGGCAGACAGATATGGACCCACGACGGTGAAGTGGTCGATCACCAGATCAACATCGGTCTCGGGGTCTACCGGAAAAGAAGTAACGTAGGAGGAACACAATAATTAACAGAGCAAAGAATAACATCACAAAGCAAGACATGGCAAAACGCGGTGCTAGGGGTGACCTAACGCAGTGCTACATGTTACAGATGAAGGGGGGAAACATCCGAGAATGCTTTCCCGGAGTTAGTCATTTTCGGTCAGTCGAACCGGAGGTGGAATGTTGCATGTTTGCTATGATAGGGACGTGTGGTGGACGAACGGGCTGCGTATTCGGATTCGTCTCGTCGTTCTGAGCAACTTGTATGTACAAAGTTTCTTCATCCGAGTTACGAATTATTTTATATTAATTATCAAAGTTTTAAATTATTTATGAAATTATTAATTTAATTCAAAAATGTATTAAGTATAAATGATATGGTCATGTGGTGCATCGGTGGCTGACATGTGGGGATAGTTGACCTAGTCAACTGCCCAATCAGCAGTCAACCGTGTCTGTTGACTGGTCAAAGGGCCCATGGGGTCCCACCTGCCATTGACTGGGTCCAACCTAGTCAGCCGGTTTGACTGGTCAACTGGGCTAGTGGGGCCCAACTGTCATACGGGGAGTCTATATAACAGTGTTTAACTTGTCCATAAAGGTTATTTAGCAGCGTGGGGCCCCCAGGTCAGTGGCAGTTTAACATTTTAAGATGCAGTTAGTCCTAATCTAAACACCTGGTGCGACGGGCCCACGAGTCAGTGGGTCAGCCGGCCTGGCTTGAATGTGCCTGTGCGTTTGGCATGCCGATGGCAAAAGGAGGCGACGGCGGCCACGGGGCTCGCCGCTACGGCGACCAAAAGGGCGGCTGGAGCTCGCCGTTCGAACAAGCGTGGCGGAACGTAGCTACGGGCCCACGCAACTGGAGTAGGGCCGGCCTACATTGACGGTAATAATGGCGGCAGAGCAAGAGCTCACCATGGAGGCCACCAAGAGCGCGGCAGCACAGCTAGGCGGACACGACGAAGGGCAACGGGAAAACAGAGGGGTTCAGAGGGGGAGCTCACCCCATAGCTCAGGGGCAGCTCAGCGACGTCGGGGCAGCATTGGTGGTGGCCGGTGCGGAGGGGCTTGATGCGACGTCGTTGGGGAGGAGCTGCGGGGCGGAGGCGACGGTCCTCGGGCATGGGCGCGCTCGTCAGGGCCGCCAGAAGCAGCTGCGGACGCGGTCGGGTACGGCGAGGCAACGACAGTAGGAGGCTGGGGCGGCGACGAACAATGGGCGATGGCGGCTGGGTCGGTCCAGATCGGGTCGAGGGGGGAAGGAGCGGGGAATGGGGAACAATGACGACGAGGCAATAGTGTTGGTGGAGACGGCGAGTGGCGACGGGGTCGGGCCAACGGTGTGCTCGCGCAGAGGAACGAGGGGGCGCGGGGCTGGGCGCTGCCCTGCGCGTGCGTGATGTGTGGCGGCGCGTGGGGAGCGAGGGAGGAGTGGAACGGGGTTGGGGTCCCTAGGATTTGGGGGTGGAGGCCTAATAGGCCAGGGGGTGAGGGTGGATGGGCCGGCAGGCCACTCGACCACATGGGCCAAGGTGCACAGGAGGCTTCAACTCTTATTCCCTTTTCTCCTTTTTTATACTGCTTTCTATTTTAGACATTGTTTTCTATTTGTTTGAGGCACTAAATGATTTTAGTAAAATATGAAACCTAGCACATAAATGCAATTGAGTTATATGATGATCCTCACAAAGTTTCAACTCAGTTGGAAACATATAAACATTTGTTTATTTTGAAAAGGTTATTTGTGTTGGTTTTGGACCACTTTATATTTCACTTGGGATTAATTGGCGAGTCAGATTATGTTGGTTTCAACATGGTAAAAGATCAGGGGAATTTATAGAATAATGCGAACATTTTGTTTTTATTGTTTGAAAACTTTTATCATTTCACTTTAATTCAAATTTGAACTTGAATCGATTTCGAATCGACGCGTGTTTTTTTAATGTAACTCAGGTGACATGGCATCATTAGCAGAGGTTACTGTAGCTTGATTACCCGGGCGTTACAAATCTCCTCCACTACAAGAAATCTCGTCCCGAGATTTAGGAAGGGAGTTGTCGGGGAAACTGATCGCCCACGAACACCTATGGGACCGGAGCCCCTTCTCGGTACGGCAGGGGGCGGAGGATGCACAAAGAGCGGATCGAGGCGAGCACACGAGCAGTTTACCCAGGTTCGGGCCGCACGGATGCGTAAAACCCTACTCCTGCTTTGGTTTGTATTGTGTTCTTGCTCGGGAGCGAGGAGAGCTACAGTACACTCTAACCGCTAGCTAGACCGAGCATGGTGAATGATCGATGTTCTGAACCCCCTCTACGTTGCGCATGGGCCACCTTTTATAGGTCAAAGGGGTCACCGACAGGTGGCAACACAGATGAGGGTAAAAATGTAAAAAGGGGGGTAGTGGGAACAGTGTTCCATACCTAACCCTGACGGCAGGGGACAAGGGCATTAAATGCCCGTCACCATCGCCCAAACAGTGCGAAAAGTGGCCGTCAGGGGCGCCACCGTCCGCCACGACGGTAGCCTTGTCATCGCTGCTTGCCACCGTGTATCCCAGGCTACACAGCCTTCCGCCACGTGCGCCCGGGATGGTCCCAGAACGACACGTGGGTGGATGCGCTGGAGCGCGGGTACTGAGTGGAAGCTTGCCGCGGCAAGCGCCTTGCCGCGGTTGCTATCTTGTCACTTCTGGGAGCTTGTCGCTCACCGGGCCTTGCTGCGACGCGTGGCGCGCCGCGGCAAGTTCCTTGAGATGCCTTTGATTGGCCTTCCCGGCAAGCTCCTCTTGCCAGGGTCTTGTGCCTTGAGTGGTTTTGTGCCTTGAGTGGCCATCCCGGCAAGCTCCTCTTGCCGGGGTCTTGTCTCTTTGACTTGAATACTTTGTTCTTGAATGGCCCCAAGGGGACCTCGGAGGATCTTGGCGGTCGCTTTTCAAGCCTTTCCGTGGGATGCTGCAACTGCCCGTGCACAAGTTCGGGATACTAAGGTACCCCTACTTTAGTACACCGACAGGAGCCCCCGGGCCTGGGCCAGACACGCTGCCGAGCGCTGTTGGGCCAGGCCCAGAACAGTGCAAGGGCACGCGCGGCCTGTGGCACGCCGTATCCCACTCCGTATCCACCGCGCCCTCCCTTAACGACACTCGTTCAATGCGGCATCGTGGGGGAGATCGTGGCCTGTTTCTATAATTGGAAATGCGGAACGTCCGCCCCCTTCCCCCTTATAAGCAGGGGAAACAGGGGCAGTTCGTCAATCTGCCCGTTGCTTCTTCAATCCTCAGAAACCTCCGCCGCTCCCCTCCTTCCCGAAGGCCGAAAGAGAGTAGCGCTCCGCCCTCCGTCGCCACCAGCACCACCAGCACCGTCAACCTCCTTCACCGCTTCCGCCATGGCTCCGGAAGGCGAGAAGGGGAAGACTAAGAAGTCGGTCGAGGCGCTGCGGCTCGCAGCGATGCGGAAGAAGAAGGCGGTCTTCCCGCCAAAGCTTGACGCGGAGGAGCTGAGGGATTCCTTCTACCTTTTTCTGGTCGAGGGAGACGAAGGCGCATCCGCGCACCAAGGTACTCCCGGCCATCGCCTGCAAGATGTTCCCGAATGGCTACGCATTCTTCGCTCCGTTCTTCTACTGCGGGCTCTGCCCGCCCTATTCCGAGTTCTTCTGCGACATCATGAACACATATGGGTTCCACCTCCTTGACTTCACCCCCAACGCCGTCCTCACCATGGCCGTTTTCGCACATCTGTGCGAAAACTTTGTCGGAGTCTTCCCAAATGTAGCTCTTTTCCGCCATTACTTCACGCCTCGAGTTGAGAGGGGAGAGCGTCTGTCTGGCGGAATCTCTTGGATCTCTAGGACCCATAAGAAGGAAGCCTACTTGTTGGGAAAGCTCCGCGACAAGTGGGATGAGTGGAGGTCCAACTGGTGTCGGATCGTAGAGGATAATCCGCAGCACTTTACCGCCCGGCGCCAAACCCCAGTAGTACGCGGCGACGACTGGAGCGACTTGGCACCGGAAGATAGTAAATTGAAGATTGCCACTACCCGGATCCTTCGCCTCAGGCTTGCCGGGCTGATAGTAGGCGCAGTTGGAGCGGACTTTCTCCGCCGCCGCATCGCCCCCCTGCAGGAGAGGAAGAAGCCCGCGTGGGAGTTCGAGAACGCGGCAGATATCATGAGGCTGCGCCCGGGCCTCAATTATAACTTCACTGTCTTGGAGCTCAACGCGATGATCTAGGCGTTGTTCAAGTACGACTCCGACCACCCCGAATGGTTCACGTTGCCGAGGGGCGTAGTTCCGCTGTGCAACAGCTCGTCGCTCAGCGGCATCCGCGCAGTGATGCCGCTGTGCGACTCCCACGGGATCGACCCCACTTGGCAAGAGCCTTCCGACGAAGCTGTGCAGGCGTTCTTCGACAACTTGGTGGAACAGCCAGTCAACTCCGACGAGAAAAAAGGCCTCACCCGCGACACCACTAACCAGGAGATGGCATATATTGCCACCAGACTGGAAGAGGCAGCGGCAGCCGCGGCCGCGGGCGAGTTCGGGTATTGTGGGGACCCCGACTTGGAAGTCGAGATCACCGAATGCACGTGTACAGTGATCCCAGAGATCAATGCTCACTGAACACACAGAAGCTGAAATAACAAGAGTCTTACATCCATACAAATAGTCTTACACGAATTAAGGCCATTATGGCCAAGTCTTACATAGATAGAGCCTCACGGGCTGAATAGCAATTACTCTAGTAGCGGAAGTCTTCGATAAAACAGGTAGAACCCATGCCATCTGCCTTAACCCTACAGGCATTCTGACTGGGATAGCGTCCTAGTTCGCATGGTCGTCTCCAAAGAACTCTTCCTCATAATCCTGTTCTTCCATGCCTGGCCAATTAAATAACCAGTGGCAAGCCAATGAGTACTTTGAATGTACTCGCAAGCAACCCATGATGTGGTTCAAGTAACAATGCAATTGAATAAATATGAACAATCTAGCAGGAGGCTAGAACAATATGATATCATCAAGCTTATGCATCATTAACCTCGCGTAACCTCGATAACAGGTTACCGACATCAACATGGATATGATTCATCTCAACTGAGTCAAGTCTCCAGCTTGACTTGTCACACACATATCAACACTGATGAAGTAAAATTCTGGACATAGTTTAAGTAGCACCACCCAACTGTCCATGACCGTGGACACGGCTATTCGAATAGTTTTACACTCTGCAGAGGTTGCGCACTTTACCCACAAGATCCGGGGAACTTCCGTGTCATCCACGACCCGCGGTACCTCAAGTACCCGGGGTAAGCACCCGGTCATTACCTTTCCTTAGACGACACTAACATAGAGTCCACTCGTTGGCACACAGCCTTGGGGTACAAACAATAGATCACGGGACTTGCCCTAATTTCAATGTTCACGCGTACCCGAAGGGACCAACGGTGTGTCCGGTGCCCTGTGAAAACAGTCATGGTCGCCTATCCAAGCACGACCCCGTCCCGGGAAAGACCTCAAGTCTTCCCGTCACTAGTAATGCGGGCACCATGCTAGTATCGACCTAAGTAATCAATAAAGCCCCGTCCCATAAGGGGTAGTGTGGTTGCACATGTTTTGTTGGGACGGTAGACACACATAAATCTAATCCATCATTCTACCATACACATGATATTACCGGCACATCACTTCTTTCTCAAGTGATGACCTAACACTTCATCACCCTCGGGCATTAGGGGCACCCGATGGGTTCATGCAAAGTTTCCACTACGGGGGTTTATATCACACATGCATCATATAATCATCAAGACCAACTAATGCATGTCATCTAGCAAGATTAACAATAAAGCATGCATCATATGGTGGTTTATCTAGGTTACCATCGTAACCCTATTCATCATGCATCGGAAACCAACGGGTTCCGAGGAACAAGTGTATCATGGTCAAAGGGCTGCTTGCCTGGAATGGCTTGGTCTTCAAGGTCTTCTAGTCCTTCTCCTTCTTCTTCCACAGCAACTTCTTCAAATACGGGATCTATACGTCGCATAATAATGATGGAAAAAAAATAAGAATACAAATAGAACAGAAAAACCAAAGTGCTCAGAAAAATGTCAACTCATTTTTGTAAAATACTAGAGAGTTTTCTAAGATGGGGAAAAATCTTAGTTGGAGTTTTGGAGTCACAGAATAGGATATATGGATTTTTGAACAGGAGTTATACTGCTTAAATTTGAATTTAAATTTAAACAGTACATAAAAGTTTCATGGATTTGAATGAGAGTAGTACCATTAAATAGGTTGGAATATTACAAGATTTTAGGAGTTGGAAATAATTAATTTGGATCAATATTCTTTTCTGTAAAAATGTTTGAAACATTAACAGAAAAGAAAAAGAAAAAGGGTCCCTGTGCAACTGGGCCAAAGGGCCACAGTGCACGGCCCAGGGCTGACTAGCCCAGCCGCACGGGCCAGCGCGCGCGCACGTCAGGTTTCAAACCTGACGGGCGGGGCCCGTGGGTCAGTGGCCTAGAGGAGAGGAGAGAGTCGGGTGGATGACAGGCGGGGCCCGCCTGTCATCTTCAACCCTACGGCCACGGCGACGGCGAGCTCACCGGCGACGACTCCGGCCACGGCGACGGCAACGGAGGGCAGGGTCAGGTTCAGCGTCGAGTGGCGGATGCGGTGGTGGTGTCGCGGCACGGCGGGGAGCTCTGGTTCGCCGGCGACGAGGTGCGACGGCGGAAGCTCGTCGGAGGTCGGTGGTCGGGGTTGTTTTCGACTGCAAACAGAAGGGGAAAGAGAGGGGAAATGGTCAGGGGTGTGCTGCGGTTCCAAAACAGGCGGAGGGAGGAGCAGGGGAGGCCTGTACCTCGAGATCGCCGGCGGCCCGACGCGGCGGAGCTCCGGTCGATCCCGAGCACTGGGGCGCTCCGGGGCTGATCTGAGGGTGCAGGAGGGGCTAGTGAGGTGTGGTGGAGCTGGTGATGGAGTTGGGAGAGCTCGGGGAGGTCTTAAATAGGCGCGCCCGTGGTTCACCGTGGACCCGTGCGCCGGCGAGGTCCGGCCTGTCGCTACAGCGCACAGGAGGCTGCGGGAGTGAGTCGGGGGTGTTGCTGGACGTCTTCCACGTCCAGCGGAGGTAAGAGGAGGAGCGGGGGAGCAGCAGGGGCGTGCGCGCGTGTGAGCCAGAGGAGTGGCCGCCGCGGGCGGCCAGCGCGCGTGCGGCGACGGCCACTGGAGGGCGCAGGAGGAGGGGGACAGCACCGGAGGGGGCTGCGGACGTCGAGGCGCATTGGGAGGCGCGAGGGGGAGGCTCGAGGTGGTCGAGGGGCGATGATTGGCCCGAGCCAGCGTGCGGGAGTACTGTTCACGCGCTCTAGAGCGCGCGTGTGACCGGCATCGTCGCGCTCTCGTTGGCTTGGCTCGTCCCAGCGTGTCCAACAGTGTCTGGGGTGTTGAGGGAGTAGTATAGAATTGCCCCAAGGCCTTGGATGCTCTGGGGTGCAGAGAGAGAGGGAGGAGGGCTAGGGGACTTGGTGAAAACTGCTGTCCAGCAAGGTAAAGTGGAGGTTTCACCCCTCAATCATAGAGCTGAGGTGCTGGGGGAGTTACTGGGGTTTGCTAGTAACCCAGTGCACCTGTGGTAAGAAGCTGAGGCATTGGAGAAAAGTGAAAGTGGTAAAAGTAGAGGTTTTAAGATTTCTGCAGAAGGTGTTTGATCATGGCTTGATCAAGCAAATGAAGTTCAATTGGCATGGCACTTGACAGGGTTGAAAGGCATGAGAAAATAGGGTGCTTCACCAAATTTGAGCTCATTTGGAGAAACTAGCCAATGTAACTTTGGTGAACCCTAGAAATCAACAGAAACAGTTTCATGTTGATTGAGTCAAGCTAATCATCTCCCCTTGATGCACCACTTGGTGTAGCATCCTCATTTGGGGTATTGATCATGCTCACAAAGTTTGAGGCTCCAGATAAAAAGTTGGTAATGTAAAGTTGTTCAAATTTGTATTTGAACAGAAAGGGTTTTGAGGTGATCTGATCAAGTTGCTCTATTCCAAATCTTGTGCCATTTGGTCTAGGTGCCTTATTAGGCTATCCTAGCATGTGCACCAAGTTTGAGAGCATTTGGACAAGTTTGGCAATGTAGAGTTGCTCAAACTTCAAATATGGACAGATTGGTTATGAAGGGGTTTGAGGTGGTTCCCTTGATCTCCAATGCATGAGGCTTTGCAAGATCATCAAACATGTCATATATGACATGATAGAATTTCCCTGGAATTTTTGGAGAAAAATTCCTTTGTAAATATTTCAAAAGCTTGAAATATCCAGAAAGGGTTTTAGAGGGTTTAGCCCAATATTTTGAACATGACCAAGTGTTGAAATTCTTATATATGGACAATATATGTCCTCTGAGTCTCTCTGAATTTTGGCAAATATATTTGGAACAGTTAAATAATTTTTCCCTATTAAAGACCATTTCTGGCCTTAAGAAAAGCCTTTTAAATAAAATAGGAAAATAACTTTTAAAATTATACCTTTGTGGTTTCTGGGAGTCCTATGACTACTAGGTCTCAAATAAACCTTTAGAAAAAGTTTTCACACCCTTAATCAAGTACTTGCAGTGCAAATCTCAATTCAGGGTTTTTTGGAAAACTATATTTATAAAATACTTTTTGGCCAAATTAATTTTGTAAGAAAATACTATACTGCTATATAACACTTGGCATGATCATTGGGAAGAAGTTTTGAGTATGGAGATGAAATTTACAAGAGATCATAGTTGACCTTAATGAGCACAAGAAAAAAAAACAAATGCAGAAAAACTCAATTCCAAATAAAAGCCAAATGATGCTAAAAATTTTTGCTGGTCCAAATTTTCATGCTTCAAGGTTACAAATAACATGTTACAAAATGCAGGGTGTGACAGACCTACCCCCCTTACAAGAATCTCGTCCCCGAGATTCCTAAACTAGGGCTTAAAAGAGGTCGGGAAACTCGGATCTAAGATAGTCTTCTCGTTCCCAGGTTGCTTCTGCTTCGGTGTGGTTGCTCCACTGGACCTTGAAGTACTTGATGGTACGGCTCCGCGTACGTCGTTCTGCTTCGTCCAGGATACGGATAGGCTTCTCGCGGTAGGTCAAGTCAGGCTGCAGATCAATAGCTTGGTGATCCACATCCTTGTAGAGACTGGGCTTGTCTGGAACTTGGAGACATTTCCGGAGTTGTGACACATGGAACACATTGTGCACATCGGATAGCTCAGGTGGTAGTTCCAACTGATAAGCCACTTCTCCTCGTCGTGCAGTGATCTCAAAGGGCCCAATGAACCTTGGTGCGAGCTTCCCCTTGACATGGAAACGCTTGGTCCCCTTCAGAGGAGTTACCCGCAGGTACACATGATCTCCGACACAGAAACTCATGTCTCGGCGTCGAGTGTCAGCATAACTCTTCTGCCTTGACTTGGCTGCCTTTAGTCGCTCTCTGACTAGTTGGACTTGCTCTTCTGCTGCGCGGAGAATATCCGGTCCAAAGACTAGTCCTTCTCCAGTCTCTGACCAGTTGAGGGGTGTGCGACATCTGCGTCCGTACAATGCCTCAAATGGTGCCATCTGTAGGCTTGACTGGTAACTGTTGTTATAAGAGAACTCGGCGAAAGGGAGACAGTCTTCCCACTTGGCTCCATATGCCAGGACACAGGCTCGGAGCATATCTTCGAGAATCTGATTGACTCGCTCAGTCTGCCCTCCGGTCTGTGGGTGGAAAGCTGTGCTGAAAGACAACTTGGTTCCCAAGGCTTCTTGGAACTTCTTCCAGAACCTTGAGGTGAACTGGGTTCCTCGATCTGACACAATCTCCTTGGGAACTCCGTGAAGACTTACGATTCGGTCCATGTAGAGAGCTGCCAGCCGGTTGCCATCATAAGTGGTCTTGACAGGAATGAAATGAGCCACCTTGGTCAAATGATCGACTATGACCCAGATAGAGTCATGTCCTCTATTTGACCTTGGTAGTCCAGTGATGAAGTCCATTCCGACTTTGTCCCACTTCCACTCAGGAACCTTGAGTGGTTGAAGCAATCCAGCGGGTCGCTGATATTCAGCCTTGACCTTTTGGCACACATCACATTTTGCAACATAGGTTGCAATCTCTCTCTTCATACCGTGCCACCAGAATCGTGCCTTCAAGTCTTGGTACATCTTGGTTCCTCCGGGGTGGATGGAATACGGGGTGTCGTGGGCTTCTTGCAGAATCAGCGTCTTCAACTCGGGGCTGTTTGGTACGCAGAGACGACCTTTGTACCAAACAATCCCGTGCTCGTCTTCGGAGAATCCTGGGGCCTTGCCCATCTTCATCTTCCTCTTGATACCTTCAATGCTTGCGTGTCCTCCTTGAGCTTTCTTGACGTCGTCCATCAAGGTTGGTCTGACTTCCAAATGATCCAGGAATCCAGGGGTGACCAATTCCAAACTGAACTGTTCGATCTCCTTAAACAAGGCTGGCTGCCTTTCTTGAATAATGACGTTCAAAGAGCAAGCCTTCCTGCTTAAGGCATCGGCCACCACGTTGGCCTTCCCAGGGTGATACTGAACACTGAGGTCATAATCCTTGATGAGTTCCAACCATCTCCGCTGCCTCATGTTCAACTCTTTCTGGGTGAAAATATACTTCAGACTTTTGTGGTCTGTGTAAATCTCACACCGTTTCCCTAGGAGGTAATGCCGCCATGTCTTCAAGGCATGAACCACTGCTGCTAGCTCAAGATCGTGAGTAGCGTAGTTCTCCTCATGAGGTCGTAGCTGCCTAGAGAGGTATGCTATGACGCGGCCTTCTTGCATCAGAACGCTTCCCAATCCGGTTCGAGAGGCATCACAATATATCACAAACTCCTTGTGAATATCAGGTGTTGCCAGAACTGGGGCGGTGGTCAATCTCTTCTTGAGCTCTTGGAAGCTCTCTTCGCATTTTGGCGTCCACTCAAACTTCTTGTCCTTCTTGAGGAGCTGAGTCATTGGTCGTGCAATGCTAGAGAATCCTTCCACGAACTTGCGGTAATAACCCGCCAATCCGAGGAAGCTTCTGACTTCCTTGACGGTCGTTGGAGATTGCCATTGGGTCACAGCTTCGACTTTTGCAGGATCAACAGATAATCCTTCCTCGGTCAAGACATGACCTAAGAATCCAACTTTGTGCAGCCAAAACTCACACTTGCTGAACTTGGCATACAGTTGGTGCTCACGAAGCTTGTCTAGGACCATCCTCAGATGTTGCTCATGTTCTTCCTCCGACTTCGAGAACACGAGAATGTCATCAATGAAGACAACAACAAACTTGTCCAAATATTCCATGAAGACTTTATTCATGAGATACATGAAGTAAGCTGGGGCATTGGTTAACCCAAAAGACATGACCGTGCACTCGTACAGGCCATATCTGGTTACGAATGCCGTCTTCGGAATATCTTGGGGTCTGATCTTCAGCTGGTAATACCCAGATCTGAGGTCGATCTTGGAGAATACCTTGGCTTCGCTGAGTTGATCAAACAGATCTTCGATCTTGGGAAGTGGGTACTTGTTCTTGATTGTAACTTCATTGAGGGAACGATAGTCGATGCATAAGCGGATGGTACCGTCCCTCTTTGCCACAAACAGAACAGGAGATCCCCAAGGGGAGGCACTCGGGCGGATAAATCCTTTCCTTAGCTGCTCTTCTAGCTGCTTCTTCAACTCGGCTAATTCTTCCGTCCCCATTCTATAAGGCTTCTTATAGATGGGTCCTGCTCCGGGCACGAGCTCGATGATGAACTCAATGTCACGGTCAGGGGGCATTCCCGGTAGTTCATCCGGAAAGACATCAGGATACTCACATACCACCGGTACTTGGTCTAGCCCAACTTCAGACAGACAGTTGACTTTAGCGGCTTGAGCGGAAGAGGAGTTGGGGGCAAACTTGACTTCTACACCTTGGTCATTGGTCACAGTGACTGTCCGATTGGCACAGTCTAATAAGCCTTGGTGCTTGCTGAGCCAATTCATGCCTAAGATCACATCCAAGCCTTGCGATCTCAGGACGATAAGGTCTGCTAGGAAGTCTACACCATTAATGGTAATACTGACTCCTTTACAGCCTATCTTGGCTCTCATCTCGGCTCCGGGGGTTTGTACCACCATAGGGTTATTCAGGGGTGTAGGGGTCATGCCACTTTTTAATGCAAATCTTTGAGTGACAAATGAATGCGTTGCTCCAGAATCAAACAAGACAGTTGCAGGTGCTGAGTTGACAAGGAACGTACCCAGCACGACGTCCGGGTCTTCCTGGGCTTCTTCAGCAGTGACGTGATTCACACGCCCCTTCCCATAGTTCGGTGGATTGCGAGGAGCTGGGTTTCTTGGTGGCATTCCACGGCCTTGTCCCTGGTTCTGCGCATTGGGGCGCGGGGCATCAGGCTTCTTGTTGGGGCACACCCTGGAGATGTGTCCGGGCTGACCACACCCAAAACAAGTGACTTGATTTGGAGTGTTGATCTTGTTGCCACCATTGGTATTGGGGTTGAAAGCTGGCCTGGGGTTGGCATACTGCTGAGGCTGAGGGTTGGCACGAGGTGCAGGAGCTCTTGGCTGCTGATGGGTTGGCTTGGCCGGGGCTGACTGCCACGGACGAGGCTTCTGGTTGCTGGAACTTCCCTTACTGATCAACTTGCCCTTGCGAGTGTCTTCCAAAGCACGCCGCTTGTCTTCAAGCATAAGTGCCTTGTTCACCAGGTCAGGGAAAGACGGGCAGTCGCACACGACAAGCGAATATTGCAGGGTCTGATTAAGGCCTTCCATGAAGCGCTCCCTTTTGGCAGCATCAGTGCTGACATCCTCAGGGGCATACCTTGACAGAATACTGAACTTCTGCATATACTCCTTGACAGTGCCACTTCCTTGCTTCAGGGCTCGGAACTCGCGCTTTTTAATAGCCATGACTCCAGAAGGAATGTGGGCCTTGCGGAATTCTGCCTTGAAGTTAACCCAAGTGATGTCTTGTTCAGCATGCATGACCTTGAATCCATCCCACCAAGCTCTTGCGGTTCCCCCGAGGCAGTGGGCTGCATAGGCCACCTTCTCGCGATCTTCGGTGCATCCGACTAGTTCCAGAATCTCCTCAATGGAACGGACCCAGTCATCAGCATCCAGGGGTTCTGCAGTCTCGATGAAGGTTGGTGGTGCATGCTTCTTGAACTCTGCCAACGTGGAACGTCCATTGCCATTCCCCGCTGGTTGGCGGTTGTTGGCAACAGCTTGAGCAATCAGCTGAAGAGCTGCAGTGTTGGCTTGGCGTTCCTCTCGGAAAGCTTGGAGAAGCTGGGCCATGTCCATGCTTGGAGGAGGTGGTGGTGGTGGAGCTTGGTCGCTGGTTTGGTCTGCCTCTGGCTGCGAGGATGCTCCGGCTTCGGGCTGCTGGGTAGAGGTACCAGTACGAGTTACAACAGGCATCCTGTTGGAGCGGTAAAAGGTCTCATGACTCGGAAGAGGAAAAGCAAGATAGATAGGTGCCTAGTAAGGGGGTGGGTGTGACACTAAATCAAATCATGCAAGGGCCAAAAGGCCAAAACACATTCATTAAAATCCAAATGGGTGATGTAGTCGTTTACACATTCCCGAAGGAAGATTACGACTTACATCCAGACACGACAAAAGCTAGCACTAGATGGTTTCATATGAACCATACAAGGACTCGACTGCGCATAGGGGTTACACGACCTATCCTACCGTAGGGGTTACAACGGGCATATCCGAGTAGCGAATAATGCCTAAGCGGCGGAATGCTCGGTCGCGTATTCCGGCTCTTCCGGGTCTTCCTCCTTGTCTTCATCTGACTGGGCTCCCTTGTCACTTGAGGGAGTGGGGGACTGGAGGAGTTGGATACGACGGTGCTTCGACGGCGGTGCAGGGAAGAGCTTGCGGTATTCCCTTGCTGTCATCCGGCGTCGTCGAGGTGGTTCTTCACCCTTGGAAGACACATCCTCGGAGGGCCTTCCACCTCGATATGCGATAGCGGATTGTCCAGAAGGTGCTCCTTCCTTCTTGATCCTGGTTGCCTTCTCTTGAGCTCGACGAAGAAGTGCCTTGGTCTTGTAAAGTTCTTCTCGAAGCTTCATTGATTCCAAGGCCAAGTCTTGTGCCAGGCTGTCGGCACATAGACTGAAGTAGGTCTGGAACCGAAGCGAGAGTCCATCCTTCAGTGGAGGGGCTAGTGCGCTGCTTTCCTCGTCACCTTCCTTCCGGTAAGGTAAGAAGCGAGTTGCCATCTTGGCGGCCATCTCCGGAAGAAGCTCGCGGAGACGGGTTAGTGCCTTGAGTGCAGCAGCTTCGGCAGCAAGTGGTAGTGTCGTCATCTGGGGTCCCTCGAAGAACCAACTTGTGGGAGGATCGTTTGCCCTCACGATCACTTCCACATGGTACTCCACCTCAGTATCGCTCACCCAATGCTCATGGTAGGTGAGGATGGGTGCTCGGTGGAACTGACACTCCTGGAGGCTATCCTCGAGAAGCATGGGAAACCCAGTGGTCAGGTGCTCTTCGGGAACAGCGGCCATCTACAAGGTGGAATAGGAGGGGTTAATAAGCTGAGGAAATCTCAGGTTTAGAAAAGAAGAGAGGTTCAGAAGGTTTTGAAAAAAGGGGTCTCAACTAACTAACGCCCATGCTAACTAAGGCTTCCTACAGTCAGGATGGCTCTGATACCAGCTCTGTGGGGACCCCGACTTGGAAGTCGAGATCACCGAATGCACGTGTACAGTGATCCCAGAGATCAATGCTCACTGAACACACAGAAGCTGAAATAACAAGAGTCTTACATCCATACAAATAGTCTTACACGAATTAAGGCCATTATGGCCAAGTCTTACATAGATAGAGCCTCACGGGCTGAATAGCAATTACTCTAGTAGCGGAAGTCTTCGATAAAACGGGTAGAACCCATGCCATCTGCCTTAACCCTACAGGCATTCTGACTGGGATAGCGTCCTAGTTCGCATGGTCGTCTCCAAAGAACTCTTCCTCATAATCCTGTTCTTCCATGCCTGGCCAATTAAATAACCAGTGGCAAGCCAATGAGTACTTTGAATGTACTCGCAAGCAACCCATGATGTGGTTCAAGTAACAATGCAATTGAATAAATATGAACAATCTAGCAGGAGGCTAGAACAATATGATATCATCAAGCTTATGCATTATTAACCTCGCGTAACCTCGATAACAGGTTACCGACATCAACATGGATATGATTCATCTCAACTGAGTCAAGTCTCCAGCTTGACTTGTCACACACATATCAACACTGATGAAGTAAAATTCTGGACATAGTTTAAGTAGCACCACCCAACTGTCCATGACCGTGGACACGGCTATTCGAATAGTTTTACACTCTGCAGAGGTTGCGCACTTTACCCACAAGATCCGGGGAACTTCCGTGTCATCCACGACCCGCGGTACCTCAAGTACCCGGGGTAAGCACCCGGTCATTACCTTTCCTTAGACGACACTAACATAGAGTCCACTCGTTGGCACACGGCCTTGGGGTACAAACAATAGATCACGGGACATGCCCTAATTCAATGTTTACGCGTACCCGAAGGGACCAACGGTGTGTCCGGTGCCCTGTAAAAACAGTCATGGCCGCCTATCCAAGCACGACCCTGTCCCGGGAAAGTCCTCAAGTCTTCCCGTCACTAGTAATGCGGGCACTATGCTAGTATCGACCTAAGTAATCAATAAAGCCCCGTCCCATAAGGGGTAGTGTGGTTGCACATGTTTGGTTGGGACGGTAGTCACACATAAATCTAATCCATCATTCCACCATGCACATGATATTACCGGCACATCACTTCTTTCTCAAGTGATGACCTAACACTTCATCACCCTCGGGCATTAGGGGCACCCGATGGGGTTCATGCAAAGTTTCTACTGCGGGGGTTCATATCACACATGCATCATATGAGCATCAAGACCAACTGTTGCATGTCATCTAGCATGTAGCAGGATCAACAATAAAGCATGCATCATGTGGTGGTTTATCTAGGTTACCATCGTAACCCTATCATCATGTATCGGAAACAAACGGGTTCCGTGGAACAAGTGTATCATGGTCAAGGGCTGCTTGCCTGGAATGGCTTGGTCTTCAAAGTCTTCTAGTCCTTCTCCTTCTTCTTCCACAGCAACTTCTTCGAATACGGGATCTATACGTCGCATAATAATAACGGAAAAATAAGAATACAAATAAGACAGAAAAACCAAAGTGCTCAGAAAAATGTCAACTTGTTTTTGTAAAATACTAGAGAGTTTGCTAAGATGGGGAAAAATCTTAGTTGGAGTTTTGGAGTCACAGAATAGGACATATGGATTTTTGAACAGGAGTTATACTGCTTAAATTTGAATTTAAATTTAAACAGTACAGAAAAGTTTCATGGATTTGAATGAGAGTAGTACCATTAAATAGGTTGGAATATTACAAGATTTTATGAGTTGGAAATAATTAATTTGGATCAATATTCTTTTCTGTAAAAATGTTTGAAACATTAACAGAAAAGAAAAGAAAAAGGGTCCCTGTGCAACTGGGCCAAAGGGCCACAGTGCACGGCCCAGGGCTGACTAGCCCAGCCGCACGGGCCAGCGCGCGCGCACGTCAGGTTTCAAACCTGACGGGCGGGGCCCGTGGGTCAGTGGCACAGAGGAGAGGAGAGAGGCGGGTGGATGACAGGCGGGGCCCGCCTGTTATCTTCAACCCTACGGCCACGGCGTCGGCGAGCTCACCGGCGACGACTCCGGCCACGGCGACGGCAACGGAGGGCAGGGTCAGGTTCAGCGTCGAGTGGCGGATGCGGTGGTGGTATCGCGGCACGGCGGGGAGCTCTGGTTCGCCGGCGACGAGGTGCGACGGCGGAAGCTCGTCGGAGGTCGGTGGTCGGGGTTGTTTTCGACTGCAAACAGAAGGGGAAAGAGAGGGGAAATGGTCAGGGGTGTGCTGCGGTTCCAAAACAGGCGGAGGGAGGAGCAGGGGAGGCCTGTACCTCGAGATCGCCGGCGGCCCGACGCGGCGGAGCTCCGGTCGATCCCGAGCACTGGGGCGCTCCGGGGCTGATCTGAGGGTGCAGGAGGGGCTAGTGAGGTGTGGTGGAGCTGGTGATGGAGTTGGGAGAGCTCGGGGAGGTCTTAAATAGGCGCGCCCGTGGTTCACCGTGGACCCGTGCGCCGGCGAGGTCCGGCCTGTCGCTACAGCGCACAGGAGGCTGCGGGAGTGAGTCGGGGGTGTTGCTGGACGTCTTCCACGTCCAGCGGAGGTAAGAGGAGGAGCGGGGGAGCAGCAGGGGCGTGCGCGCGTGTGAGCCAGAGGAGTGGCCGCCGCGGGCGGCCAGCGCGCGTGCGGCGACGGCCACTGGAGGGCGCAGGAGGAGGGGGACAGCACCGGAGGGGGCTGCGGACGTCGAGGCGCGTTGGGAGGCGCGAGGGGGAGGCTCGAGGTGGTCGAGGGGCGATGATTGGCCCGAGCCAGCGTGCGGGAGTACTGTTCACGCGCTCCAGAGCGCGCGTGTGACCGGCATCGTCGCGCTCTCGTTGGCTTGGCTCGTCCCAGCGTGTCCAACAGTGTCTGGGGTGTTGAGGGAGTAGTATAGAATTGCCCCAAGGCCTTGGATGCTCTGGGGTGCAGAGAGAGAGGGAGGAGGGCTAGGGGACTTGGTGAAAACTGCTGTCCAGCAAGGTAAAGTGGAGGTTTCACCCCTCAATCATAGAGCTGAGGTGCTGGGGGAGTTACTGGGGTTTGCTAGTAACCCAGTGCACCTGTGGTAAGAAGCTGAGGCATTGGAGAAAAGTGAAAGTGGTAAAAGTAGAGGTTTTAAGATTTCTGCAGAAGGTGTTTGATCATGGCTTGATCAAGCAAATGAAGTTCAATTGGCATGGCACTTGACAGGGTTGAAAGGCATGAGAAAATAGGGTGCTTCACCAAATTTGAGCTCATTTGGAGAAACTAGCCAATGTAACTTTGGTGAACCCTAGAAATCAACAGAAACAGTTTCATGTTGATTGAGTCAAGCTAATCATCTCCCCTTGATGCACCACTTGGTGTAGCATCCTCATTTGGGGTATTGATCATGCTCACAAAGTTTGAGGCTCCAGATAAAAAGTTGGTAATGTAAAGTTGTTCAAATTTGTATTTGAACAGAAAGGGTTTTGAGGTGATCTGATCAAGTTGCTCTATTCCAAATCTTGTGCCATTTGGTCTAGGTGCCTTATTAGGCTATCCTAGCATGTGCACCAAGTTTGAGAGCATTTGGACAAGTTTGGCAATGTAGAGTTGCTCAAACTTCAAATATGGACAGATTGGTTATGAAGGGGTTTGAGGTGGTTCCCTTGATCTCCAATGCATGAGGCTTTGCAAGATCATCAAACATGTCATATATGACATGATAGAATTTCCCTGGAATTTTTGGAGAAAAATTCCTTTGTAAATATTTCAAAAGCTTGAAATATCCAGAAAGGGTTTTAGAGGGTTTAGCCTAATATTTTGAACATGACCAAGTGTTGAAATTCTTATATATGGACAATATATGTCCTCTGAGTCTCTCTGAATTTTGGCAAATATATTTGGAACAGTTAAATAATTTTTCCCTATTAAAGACCATTTCTGGCCTTAAGAAAAGCCTTTTAAATAAAATAGGAAAATAACTTTTAAAATTATACCTTTGTGGTTTCTGGGAGTCCTATGACTACTAGGTCTCAAATAAACCTTTAGAAAAAGTTTTCACACCCTTAATCAAGTACTTGCAGTGCAAATCTCAATTCAGGGTTTTTTGGAAAACTATATTTATAAAATACTTTTTGGCCAAATTAATTTTGTAAGAAAATACTATACTGCTATATAACACTTGGCATGATCATTGGGAAGAAGTTTTGAGTATGGAGATGAAATTTACAAGAGATCATAGTTGACCTTAATGAGCACAAGAAAAAAAAAAACAAATGCAGAAAAACTCAATTCCAAATAAAAGCCAAATGATGCTAAAAATTTTTGCTGGTCCAAATTTTCATGCTTCAAGGTTACAAATAACATGTTACAAAATGCAGGGTGTGACAGGTATACAATGGAGGAGGCGGAGGCAGCGGAGGCGACAAGCCTTGCCGAGCAGGAAGAGTTTTTCAAAGCGGGAAAGCTTGACGGGAAGGTCGCCGAGACAAGTGAGCCCGCCGAGCAGGGCGTCGAGTCGAGCGGGCCCGCCGAGCAGGGTGCCGAGTCGAGCGGGCCCGTTGGGGACACGAGCGGCTCACTGGAGATCGGCTCCTCCTCCTCGTCCTCGGGCAGCTCGCCACCACCAGCAAGTCCTCCAGCTCCACCAAGAAGGCGCCTCCGCAAGGCCGCGGACGTGACGGAGGGGCAGACGGGCCAACAGCCGCAGCGCCGCGCGACATGCGCCACCGCGGCAAGCAAGGCCGCCACGGGAGCACCTCGTGCTTCTGCAGCGGCTGGAGGGGGATCTTCCCGGACTGGCGCCTCTGCTCCTGCCGCCCCTCGTGCCTCGGCGGCAACCGGAGTGGGGTCTCCTCAGACCACCGCCCCTGCTCCCGCCAAGCGGTCAAGGGAGCCTACTCCCCCACCTCCTCGCGTCGGGACGCGTGAGCCAGATTTTGACTTATTCGCGCTCAGTTCCGACAAGGAGAAAGAAGAGTAAGTCTTCGTAATTCTTGTATTTCTTCATTTTTCTGTTGCTCTGTCTTGTATCTCTCTTGCCTAACTCTGAACCTGTTCTCTTTTCAGAACTCTGGCTCAAAGGGCAGCGAATAGGGCCAAGGTCCCGGTGATCGTCATTGAGGACGAGCCCGCCACGACAGCAGGGGGCGCGCCTAAGACAAGCTTGCCGGACCCGGCAACTATTCTTCAGAGCAGCCCCCAGCGCAGCCCCCAGCGTAAGTGTGGTTCACTTTCCGCTTGTCGGGCGTGCGTGGGTCTTCCATCCTTGCTGATATCTTGTCCGTTGACTTGTGTAGAAGCAGAGCAGCAGCACCAGGAGCGCCAAGAGACCGCCCCCAACGTGCCGCACGCTTCGACCACACCGCCATGGGGAGGCTCTCCGGCAAGGTCGAGTCCTCCGCCAAGGACGGATTCTCCGCCAAGGGCAAACACCCCGCCAAGGGCGAGCTCTCCGGCGAGGGATGGCACTAGCGGCCCCTCGCCGGCGGGACCTACAACCACGCCGCCGAGGGAGAGCTCCCCGGCAAGGAACTTCACCGAGGAGCCGGCCCGCGCAGGTAACCCCTTTGCTTCAGGCTTCCCTTGGATTTTCTTCTTTCAATTCTTCTTTTTGGATATTTGCTTGACTGCTTGTCTTTTATTTTCTTCCGTCAGACCCGTCCGTAGCTGAGCCAATGGAGACGGAGGTTGTTGCTGACGACGCCGCCGTTGCAGACGATCCCGCCGGCGCAAAGGCCGCCGAGGCTGCCGCCGCAGCAGCTGGCGAAGGGGTTGGTGGTCATACTGACGGCTCTGAGGCCGCAGGAGCGCCAGGCGCTACGCCGGCCACCGAGCCCTCCGCCGCTGCCGTAGCCCCCAGCTCCGACGAGCCCGAGCCAGGCGCATACATAAAGGCCGGCGACGACGTCTTCATCCAGCTCCCTTGGGCGTCCATGTCCAGGGCTCCGGTCGAGGGAGAGATCTTCGACGGGGAGGTGCTTGCCTCCGCCGGGCTGAAACTTGTCGACGCGCCAAGCAGCAGCAGCGAGCCCGAGGAGGAGCGGCTGTTGCGCAAGTTGCTATCACTTTACCACGCCCGGCAAGCCAAGCTGGAGTCCCGAGAGGCTCTGGCCGCCAAGGCAGGAGCTGATATCGAGAAGCGCGCGGAGGAGCTCCGGGCCATCAACCAAGCGGCTCTCCGGTCTTTGGCGGAGGAGCGGGAGCAGCTTGCCGAGGCGCAGCAGGCCTTCATCCTTGAGAAGGCAGAAGTGGAGGAGCAGCAGCGGCTTGTCGCCCAGGCGAGCAGGCGAACTGGCACAGCGGAAGGTCGACCTCGACAGCCACGAGGATGAACTTGCCGTGCGCGAGCAATCTCTTGGCGGAGCCTCCAAGAAGCGAAGGACGCTGTCGCGGCCGCCGAGACTGCGAAGAGGGAGTTGGAGACGAGGGTGGCGCAGCTGGAGGCCAACCTCAGGATGAGCGGCGAGGAGGTTGCCGCACTCAAACTCGAGCGAGAGAAGGACGCCCACAGTCACTCCGAACTGCAGGTCCACCTCTCCGAGAAGGGTAAGGAGCTCGCCGTCGCCAAGGACTCCATCGCCGATCTCGAGCTGAAGCTGGCCACCCTAACCCAGATGCTGGACGGCGCCAAGGAGCGGGAGGCGACCCTGAAGGATGAGATCAGGGCCGAGAAAGCGCCGCTGGAGAGCGCTGCCATCACCCAAAACGTCTTCAAGGAAACCGTGGAGCATTGGACAGAAGGTCTTGTCAATGCTGCTGCGGATATCGACAAGGAGCTGGCGCAGCTGGGGGCGGAATATCTTGGGTACTCCATCGATGAGAACCTCCACCCCAGCGCCAAGCTCACTCTGTACTTCAGTGGCGTGGCGACAGCCCTCCAGCAACTCCGGGAGAAGATCCCAAAGCAGCTGGCGGACGAGTCGCGCATGCTCTGCGCGGGGGCCCTGCAGAAGGTGTTGCTGAAGGTGGCCTTCCGCAATCCAGGCCTCAACCTCACCAACTTCCTTAGGAGTTTGCCGCCGGACGCCGACCAAGAAGCGCTCAAGGCCCTTGTCGCGCCCATTGTGGACAAGGTGGGTGGCATCAAGAGGGTCGAGGGCGACCGCGCGGACTAGTCTTGTCCCCTTTCTTCTTTTCCTTGTCGCTGTTAACCATGTTATGAAAACAGTCTATTAGAGCTGCGACAAGTTGCTTTGTAATATAACTTTATTTTGGGCAGTCATTGCAACGTTATTTCCTTTACTTGATTCCCTTTGCTTTGTATGTTTCTACCCTACGCTTTTAGGGAACTTGCCGGCGTAGGCACCTTTGCCGCGAGCGCTGAGTGCGGGACTTCAGCAGCCTGCTGGCGGTGCTGTTGCCAACAAGAAACCTTGTCGCAACTAGTCGCAGCACACTTAGGTTGTTGAGCGAACTCGAAAACGAAGTAAGGGCGCGACATTAGTCGCAGCACACTTAAGTCGTTGAGCATGCTCGAAACAAAGTAAGGGCGTGGCTAGCCATGAGTGGGTTCCTCCGCGCATATGTTTTCCATACAAAGTGCGGTCGTTCAAGGAAGATACCTTAAAAATTTAAAAATTTGATTGCTCAAACTTTGGCAACTTAGCTTTTGTGCTGTCTGCTTCCCGGCAAGGCAGGGCTTTCATGAACGGCGCTTGGTCCATACCACTATCTTCCTCCCCCCCGGCAAACTTGTGCGCGAGGGAACCTTCTTCTCCTTGAGAGAAAAGATAGAAGAGAAAATACAAATATGGAGCCTTTGGGCCCGTTATTGCTTACCGGGGGTAGGTGCTGCACAAAGTGTTAGATAGTACATGCAAGAAAATAAAAAAAGCATGAAACGACAAGTTGTGCAGGGCACATGAGCTTTACTGATGCACGGGGTCTGCGCCCGACTTTGTACAAAGGATTACATGCAACAGTGGCAAGACTTGTACAAAAGGTGGTTGCCGGAGCGGATCACGGCAACCGCGCCTTATGGATAAAACTTGCGAAGATGCTCGATGTTCCAGGAGTTGGTCACCGGAAATCCATCTTTGGTCTCTAGGCGGACAGCCCCGGACCTAGTGACTCGTTTCACCCGATAAGGGCCTTCCCACTTTGGCGTCAACTTGTTGGAATTCTTGGCGGACTGAACGCGCCGAAGAACAAGGTCGCCTTCCTCGAGACTTCTGGCATTAACTTTGCGGCTATGGTAGCGGCGCAAAGCTTGCTGGTAGCGAGCAGCTCGCACAGCAGCCTAAAGACGGTCCTCCTCAAGGAGCAGCGCGTCATCTTGTCGGAGCTGCTCTTGCTCGAGCTCATCATAAGCGAGCACTCGAGGTGATCCGTATACGAGTTCCGTGGGGAGAACTGCCTCTGCTCCATAGACGAGAGCGAAAGGTGTCTGTCCAGTGGCCCGATTTGGCGTTGTCCTGATCGACCAAAGAACCACTGGCAGTTCCTCAATCCAGTTTCTTCCGCACTTGTGCAGCCTGTCGAAAGTTCTTGTCTTGAGTCCGCGCAGCACTTCAGCGTTTGCTCTCTCCGCTTGACCGTTGCTCCTCGGGTGAGCAACAGAAGTGAAGCAGACCTTGGCGCCAAGGTCTTGGACGTACTGCATGAAGGTGCGACTTGTGAACTGCGTACCGTTGTCGGTGATGATCCTGTTAGGGATCCCGAAACGGCAAACAATCGACCTGAAGAACTTGACTGCTGACTGTGCGGTCACCTTTCTCACTGGTTCCACTTCTGGCCACTTTGTGAACTTGTCGATTGCGACGTACAAGTACTCAAAGCCCCCGACTGCGCGGGGAAAGGGGCCCAGGATGTCGAGCCCCCAGACCGAAAATGGCCAGGATAAAGGGATCGTCTGGAGAGCTTGAGCTGGTTGGTGTATCTGCTTGGAATGGAACTGGCACGCTTCACACTTGGTTACTTGTGCAGTTGCATCATGGAGGGCTTCTGGCCAAAAGAAACCTTGCCGGAACGCCTTGCCGGCAAGTGCTCTTGCGCCAATGTGATGGCCACATATGCCTCAATGTATCTCTGCCAACAGCTTATGTCCATCTTCCCGGGGAATACACTTCAATTTCACACCGTTGAGTCTTCTTCTGTACAGTGTGCTATCGACAAACTGGTACATGCTTGACTGTCGGGCTACTCTTTATGCTTCTTCTTGATCTTCGGGAAGTTCTCCTGTCTGGAGGAAACGGACAATCTGCTGCGCCCATGCTGGAGCCTGTGGCTCGACAGCAAGGACTAAAGGCACATTTGCTGCTGCGGGAACGTCCGCTTCTGCGGCAAGAACCTGTGGCTCAGCCGGAGCTTGATATTCCCCGGCAAGCTTGCCGGAGCAAAACTTGTCGGGAGCGTCTGCTTCAACTGTACAAACCCTAGGGCTCGCAGGAGCAGACTGCTCCTCAGCATTTTCGGCGTTGATCTTGGGGATTTTCTTGGCGGCGGCTTCGGGAAGCTCTGCCGGAAAATAGTCACCGGAAACCAACTTCCTCTTCTTGGTCTGTCCAGTTGATGGTGTTACGGATGGCTGAGTCAGCTTGAGCACAAAGATCCCTGGTTCCACAGGCAACTTTAGTGTGGCGTACTTCGACAGGCCATCTGCGATGTCGTTCTGAGCTCTTGGAACATGCTCCATCTGCAGGCCGTCGAAGTGTTCTTCAAGCTTTCTCACTTCATCGACGTAAGCTTCCATCAACGGACTCTGATAATTCTTGTTCACTTGGCGGACGACAAGCTGCGAGTCAACCCTTACAATCAGCTTCTTGATCCCAAGGTCTGCCGCGATCCTGAGACCGGCAAGCAAACCCTCATACTATGCAGTGTTGTTTGTCGCTTGCTCCTTGGGAAAGTGCATTTGGACCACGTACTTGAGGTGTTCTCTGGTGGGTGCGACAAGCAGCACACCAGCACCGGCGCCTTGCAGCGAGAAGGCACCATCAAAGTACATTATCCACTCTTTGCTCACTTCCTTGACGGGGATGCTCGTCTCTGGGATTTCTTCGTCTGGTGTTGGCGTCCACTCTGCTATAAACTCTGCCAATGCTTTGCTTTGGATAGTTGAAGTGCTTTCAAACTTGAGGCCAAAGCTCGACAACTCTAGTGCCCACTCAACAATCCTGCTTGTCGCTTCTGGATTTTGTAGTATCCTCTTCAGCGGAAAGCGAGTGACCACTGTTATCTCATGTGCTTGGAAGTAGTGGCGTAGCTTTCTCGAGGCCATGAGGAGGCCGAAAAGCAACTTCTGCACACCAGAATACCTTGACCTAGCCCCCTGCAGGAGGGAGCTGACAAAGTAAACTGGGTGCTGCACCATTTTCTTCCGTATCTCCTCTTGCATCTGCGCAGATTCATCCTTGTCGGGACCAGAGCTTGTCGGGGAAGCCCCTGCTTGTCGCTGGATACGCTTGCCGCAGTTGCTGGCTCATCGTCTGCCTCCCTCTCCGCTACTAACGCAGCACTAACCACTTGATTGGTTGCCGCTAGGTACAGCAGCAACTTCTCTTGTGGTTTAGGTGCGACAAGTATTGGAGTAGAGGACAGGTACCTCTTCAAGTCTTGCAGCGCAACCTCTGCTTCCGGAGTCCATTTCATTGGACCTGCCTTTTTCAAAATTTTGAAAAACGGCAGGGCGCGCTCGACTGACTTAGAGATAAACCTGCTAAGAGCAGCCACGCAACCGGCAAGTCTTCGCACATCCTTGACGCGCTTGGGTGCTTCGATCTGCTCAATGGCCTTGATCTTGTCGGGATTGGCTTCAATCCCCCTCTGAGATACAAAGAACCCGAGAAGCTTGCCAGAAGGGACTCCAAACACACACTTCTCGGGGTTGAGCTTGAGCTGGATCTTGCACAGATTTGTAAAGGTCTCATCTAAATCTTGAACTAGGGTAGCCCTGTCCTTGCTCTTGACCACTATGTCATCCATGTACGCTTCTACATTTCTGTGAATCTGTGGCTCAAAACCTGTATGGACCACCCTTGCAAACGTTGAACCAGCATTCTTCAAACCAAAAGGCATTCGTATGAAACAGTATGTGCCACATGGAGTGATGAATGCGATCTTCTCTTCATCTTCTTCTGCCATGAAGATCTGATGGTATCCTGAGTATGCGCAAGAAATGAAAGCAAATCACATCCAGCCGTGGAGTCAACAATCTGGTCAATGCGCAGCAAGGGAAATGGGTCTTTGGGACAAGCTTTATTCACGTCGGTGAAGTCGATACAAAGCCTCCATTTCCCGTTTGCCTTACGCACGACAACAGGATTGGCCAACCACGTTGGATGGAGCACTCCTCTAACAAGGCCTGCTGCTTCCAACTTCTTCATTTCTTCTGTTATGAACTCTTGGCGCTCCACTGCTTGTTTCCTAACTTTTTGCTTGACGGGCCGCGCGTGAGGACAAACGGCAAGCTTGTGCTCAATCACTTTCCTGGGAACACCGGGGATGTCGGACGGTTGCCATGCAAACACGTCGATGTTCGCCCGCATGAAAGCAACGAGCGCGCTTTCCTATTTAGGGTCAAGCGTGGCACTGATGGGGAAAGTACCACCAGTGCCGTCCTCCTTGGCGGACACCTTCTTTGTCTCTGGTGGAGCTGCCATCGTCTTCTTACACTTGCCGGTGGAGATCGATGGTGCGTCCTCGACGGCAGCGCAGCACTCCGAAGAGGTGCGTTTGCCGGAGTGGGGCCCAGAGCTCTTGCCGGTCCTCTTGCCGGACTTTGTCTTTTTCTTCCCCCTGGGAGCTTCAGCGGCAAGTGTCTTGCTATCTGTTGCGGCTGCTGCATCCCGGTAAATCTTGTCGGCACAGATAAGGGCAGCCTTCTTGTCGCCAGGGACAGAGATGACGCTTATCGGGCCTGGCATCTTGAGCATGTTGTAGGCATAGTGAGAGGCTACCATGAACTTGGCGAGTGCTAGACGGCCAAGTATCCCATTGTAAGGCAATGGGATATCGGCAACGTCAAAAGTGATCCTCCCAGTCCTGAAGTTCAGCTCGCCGCCAAATGTCACTGGCAGCGTGATCTTTCCCTTCGGCTTGCTCCTTCCCGGGTTGATTCCTTGGAACGTGCGGTCTCTTCGAGCTCGCTGTCAGGGATCTGGAGTTTCCGGACCACAGCGGAGGAGATCAAGTTCAAGCCAGCCCCGCCGTCCACTAACATCTTGGTGACCTTGAGGTTGCGGATAGTTGGTGAAACCAACATCGGCAAGCACCCGACCGCAGTTGTGCGATCAGGGTGATCCTCAATGTCAAAGACGATGGGCGTGCTGGACCACTTCAGAAGCTTGCGCGATTCGACAGGTGGTTCTGCTGCATTGACTTCACGCACCCACTGCTTGAGTTGGAGGTGCGAAGTGTGCAGAGAAGCACCGCCGTCGACGCACAAAACTTCTGTGGCTTTCTGAAACTCCTGCTCGCTGGTCTCTCCTTCATCCATGTCTTCGTCGTCGTCGTCGTCTTCGTCCTTGTCGCGGCCGCGGGGAGGTCTGTCTCCTTGCTGCTGCTTGGCCTTGCCGCGGCGTCCTCCCCGGCCGTTGAATGACCGCTTCTTGCCGGATCCTCCATCACCTCCTTGGGCCTTCTCCTTGTCGCGTCGCCCGTACTCAGCTTTTTGCTGCTCGACGAGGTACTCGACCCTTCTGCAGTTCTGGAGGTCGTGGGCCTTGGTGCGGTGGATCTTGCAGTACTGATTGTCGGTGCCGTCCTGCTTGTCGGCAGCCGCCACAGCCTGGCAATTAGTGCATGCGGCAGTCTCCTTGCCGGAGCTACCAACTTGGGCTTTCTTGGCGCCGGCGTCCTTGCCGGACTGCTCAACGACTAGTACTTCCTTGTTCTTCTTCTTCCTGTTGTTCCGCCACCGGTTCTTCTTTGCCGGGGCGGCATCCTCGCTGTCTGATCCCCCTGCTCCTGTATCCTCTCCGGGGAGTTTCCTCCTCTCTTCAGCGCGCGCACACTTGTCGGCCAGGGCGTACAGCTCGCTGACGTCCCTGATCTTGCACATCGCCATCTCCTCCCTCATCCTGTGGTTACGTACGTTCTGGTGGAACGAGCTGATAACCGCGGCAGGGTGGACGCCTGGGATGTTGTGTTGCACGCGGCTGAACCTCTTGATATACTTGCGTAGGGGCTCTCCTTCCTTCTGGGCGAGCAGGTGAAGGTCACTCTCCTGGCCATGTGGCTTGTGGCCACCCGTGAAGGCGCCGACAAACTGATGGCATAGGTCAGCCCAAGAAGAAATGGAGTTGTCCGGCAAGTGCATGAGCCATGATCTGACGTTTGGCTTAAGCACCAGCGGGAAGTAATTGGCGAGTATCTTCTCGTCTCGTCCCCCAGCAGTCTGCACCGCGATGGTGTAGATGCTGAGGAACTCCGACGGATGTGTCTTGCCGTCGTACTTCTCTGGCACGTCTGGCTTGAAGTTTTTAATGTTGGGCCACTGGACTTGCCGCAGCTCACGAGTGAACGCAGGACAACCTACCGCGTACGGCAAGTCGCCTGGTCCCCCTGGCGCTTGCATGTCGACAGCGGGCCTAGCGCGCTAGTCGAATTGACGCCGCGCTTCTCTTCGGCGCTCGATGCGGGTTCGAGCGTCCTCTTGTTGTCGATCGTCGAGAACTTGGCATTGATCGCGGCGAGCTCGCGGATCTGATGACGCAGTGGAGTCGTCGTCGATGTTGATCCGGCGAGCCGGCGATCTTGGCCTTCGGGGCGGGTAGTGCACGGTGGTCGCACCCCCAGCGGTCTTGTCGCCACCAGCCCGCGCCTGGCTGACTTGCCGCGGACACGATGTGCTCGGCTGCTGCGGAGTGTCGCCGTTGGCGAAGGCGATGAGGCTTTGGATGGTGGCCCTCCAGTCGTCGGCCTTGTCTGCTGCTGGAGGGAAATCTAGGAGCAATTGAGCTCGTGCTAGAGCTTCTGCTGGAGTGGCGGGTAGTGGTGGCGAGCGGCGCGAGGAGCGGGATATGCTCGGACTTCTAACTGCGTTAGAAGGAGCAGCATCCCGTCTCGGCGACCGTGCCTTGCTTGTGCCAGCATGTTGGTGCGCACGCTGGCCTTGAGCGTCCCGAGATCCGCCAGCTTGACCTTGGCCCAGCAAGCGTATGGTACCTTGAGTACCACGACGCTGCCGGTTCCGCGCCTCCTGAGAGGGGCGCGGTGCATGTACGGACGCCGAGGCCTTGGAGTGCGCATGGTCGTCCGCCTTGTGCTTGGACTTGGCAGCGCCGCGAGTTCCCTCATCGGCGTCCGTTCTTCCGCCGGCGTCTACCCCACCAGCCGTTGGCTCCGGCGGTGGTGGGATCGACGCGGACGGACCTGCTGCCTCTGGAGCCTTCTTCTTCGGCGACATGCTGATGGAGTCGATGAAGTTGATGAAGTTGGTGAAGATCTAGCTCGTGTGGACGCCGGATCAGGTTCACACAACCTCGATGCTCCCCCTACCTGGCGCGCCGAAGATGTCGGGGAAACTGATCGCCCACGAACACCTATGGGACCGGAGCCCCTTCTCGGTACGGCAGGGGGCGGAGGATGCACAAAGAGCGGATCGAGGCGAGCACACGAGCAGTTTACCCAGGTTCGGGCCGCACGGATGCGTAAAACACTACTCCTGCTTTGGTTTGTATTATGTTCTTGCTCGGGAGCGAGGAGAGCTACAGTACACTCTAACCGCTAGCTAGACCGAGCGTGGTGAATGATCGATGTTCGGAACCCCCTCTACGTTGCGCATGGGCCTCCTTTTATAGGTCAAAGGGGTCACCGACAGGTGGCAACGCAGATGAGGGTAAAAATATAAAAAGGGGGGGTAGTTGGAACAGTGTTCCATACCTAACCCTGACGGCAGGGGACAAGGGCATTAAATGCCTATCGCCGTCGCCCAAACAGTGCAAAAAGTGGCCGTCAGGGGTGCCACCGTCCGCCACGACGGTAGCCTTGTCATCGCTGCTTGCCACCGTGTATCCCAGGCTACACAGCCTTCCGCCACGTGCGCCCGGGATGGTCCCAGAACGACACGTGGGTGGATGCGCTGGAGCGCGGGTACTGAGTGGAAGCTTGCCGCGGCAAGCGCCTTGCCGCGGTTGCTATCTTGTCGCTTCTGGGAGCTTGTCGCTCACCGGGCCTTGCTGTGACACGTGGCGCGCCGTGTCAAGTTCCTTGAGATGCCTTTGATTGGCCTTCCCGGCAAGCTCCTCTTGCCAGGGTCTTGTGCCTTGAGTGGTTTTGTGCCTTGAGTGGCCATCCCGGCAAGCTCCTCTTGCCGGGGTCTTGTCTCTTTGACTTGAATACTTTGTTCTTAAATGGCCCCAAGGGGACCTCGGAGGATCTTGGCGGTCGCTTGGCAAGCCTTGCCGCCGGACGCTGCAACTGCCCGTGCACAAGTTCGGGATACTAAGGTACCCCTACTTTAGTACACCGACAGGAGTAAGGGGGGAAAGTTTGGTTACGAAATTCTAACGGATCTTCGGTGTTGGTTGCTCTTCTCGAAAAGGTCGATCCATTACATTGACGTATTCATTTTCTCTGCTTCAGGTCATCATAATTAAGTCGGCACCCTTCCTTTGAGAACTCCATCGTACTTACGAAAGAATAAAGGGTGGGTATTCCGGAAGAACGGACTTCTACAAGGTTGCCTATCTGTTCGATAACATCGGGGAAGGTGGCGGAAGGTAACTCTCGATTTGAAACTTAAGAAAATATCGAGAGCAAAATAAGGAGGTATCATGGGGAGTTTCGAGCAGGCAGGCAATTGTTTGATGCCTGAAACAGGGCGTGAAAGGGGCTCAAAGAAACGAGAATAAGTATTGTATCTAAAACCAAGATTGACGATCTCTCGGAAGGTGGCTAGTGAATTACCTACGAGACCATGCGCGAGAAATAGCTAAGGAATAGGGGGTGTACAGGAGAGTCAGGTTTCAATCCCGAGGAACTGTGGGTTATGGGCCCACCATGTGGGTGAAAAGTAGGAAGGGCGAAGTTAGCAAGGCATGTCAGAGCATAGTCTGTCAGTTATGTTGGCAACAACGTTGGTACCAAGGGCGAGGGACGAAGAGAACCATTTTCCTGCTCGCAGAAACGAGGCGGACCAATAGGCAAAGTTCTCGTCCATCGGTGGTTACCGGAATGTTATCAACCATAGTAACAGGGTCTTACTGACACAGTTGTACACCAAGGTGTTTACATAAGCAGAAAATTATTACTGCTTAGATTATATGCAGATCAAAGAAAGGTTAAACAAACAAATGGAAAGGAAAATGTGTTTAAACACAATGAATAGGAGTATATCATTCCCAAGATTAAGCAGGGCATGATATACATGTCAGGAGATCAACGTCCTGACCATATAGATAAAAGGGTAAGAAGAATTATGATGTGTACCCACACAACGATGTTGGATAGTTGATAAAAACATTTAGCATTGCGCTTACCACGTTCTTGTGGATCTTCGGAGTATCACAGACATGCTTCGAGATAGCACCGACATGATCATTGGGTAAATATCCGATTTTGAATACACAAAGGATCCATTAGGAACAACTTATGGATTAAGTCTTACATGTTCAGTAAGGGAAAGATGAGGATGTGGCCGATGGGCTCAACAACGATTCATCGAGATTCCCATAAGAATGGATTTCTACATTCAAGTGAACAAGATGAAAACATTCGACATACCGCAGTATGTTAGAAGAGAATATCCATAAGGAAACCTTGAGTGGAACATGCACCTGGAAAATGGACTGAGTAGCACGATCAATGTTATAATGGTGATTCAATAACCAAAGGACTGAGAATGAGACTATCAACCTTTGACTTCAGAGCAATAGGGTTGCTAGGAGTTTTTTTTTGAATTCGCACGTAATACTTCAATTGTCGGGTTTCCGTATAGAAACAACACGGGGACCAAGGAATGAACAGGTATGGAAAGAAGTATCACATGTATCAAGAATTCTTAAGAGGTGGTGAAATTCTCATGACCTTCTTGACATAACAGATGACAATACTCCAAGGTAAAGAACAAATGCTGGATAGCAAGGATCTCAAGGTATAACACAAAACATGAACAAGTTTGTGTTGGAGGGAAGGCAATAATGTTGTCGATGATAACTCAAATCATCGAGGGGAAAGGAGCCAGGTAGCACAGTTAAAATTAGTCCGATAATGAGATAGCCGATCATGCTAGGTGTGACATGAAGGAACAAAATTACTTAGAGTTATTGAATCGGAGTGCGAAATTGATTCACTTATCGGGGTCCTTGAGTGTCAAACATCTCAGAACCCGAGGAAAATTACAGTCATGAAAATGTAACACATAATGAAGAACTCATAAGGAGCTATGCAGTTCCGTTATAATCTCGAGATACCAGGGGGGTAATACTCAACGACAACTCAAACTAGAGGTTGGGCTGGGGGTATTGCTCTGTAGGAGACAAGTGCTTGAACCTACACGTGAAATGGTATTTAAGGGAGAACATGGTCGGAACCACGATTGCAAAAGGCCAGATCCCTGATATAAGATTACTTATATCAAGGGGATAATTAATTTTAAGAGAAGCCTTAATGATAAGATCCGCACCTTGTCCATGGGCATGGACAGAAAGTTCAAGGTTGACTCCCACTTCTTCAATGCGTAACCTTTCATTCACTGCTCTATTCAAAATGAATTGATTGCAAAGACTTGCTTGGTGAATTACCAGAGGAGTTTGAACCTTGGAAAACTTTCGGGTTCACACAGATTAAGGAAGGCATAAGTTCAACCCGTCGGGGCATCTTAGACTCATACTACGCAAACTTCAGGAGCAAATTATACAAGCTCGAAAGCAAAGCATAGTTGAGAAACCAGATGATATATTTTACCCAAGGCATTATATATCATGGCAGAACTCACAAGGTATTTGAATATGAAGGACACTGTCGGATAAAATCCCACAAACGATCCAGTGTCTACAAGGGATCTGATGTGAGCATCGATACTCAACCAGAAGAAGAAAGAATGCAAGGATATTAGTTTATATAAATAACTGACTATTTCAAAACACAAATGCAAAAGGATTATGGTTTCCAAATCAAGGGATCAGAAGAAACCGCTCTGATTAAGAATGGGTAAGTTGAAATGACTTAGGGGTACAATCGACGACAATTAGATTGGTCGAGATCCAGCTCCTGTTCAACATGACGTCTGAGCCAGAAGGATGAATTCTAGGATCGAGGATTGCGAGCATTCGCAACATGTTCAATCAATGGACTCAAAATGATAATGACAAAGGATGTCAATAAGACTACTAGATTTATGGGGTCAACCATAATGTAAGCAAGCAAGAATTTCAAGAGCAAGAGGGTGCTCAAGATTTTCCGAAGGTCGAATGATATTTCTGAGACTTGTGAAACACATGAATGGGGATGACCGTATACTCGACAATGGGAGGAATTATACATAAGGGTATTCATGTGGCAAAGGAGCTGCGCATGCACAAAGGATTCTCGGAATATCCAAAGTATTTCAGGATATCTTGTAATAACAAGAACAATTGAAATGAAGGTATGGATGACAAGTGTATGCAACTATCCTTAGAGATTTATCGGTGATATGGAATTGCAATGGCGAAGGGTACAAGTGTCTCGAGGAAACATCGGAGAATCTCTTCGAAATCTTCTGGTGAAGCAGGCAACCATCCGGAATGAAGGGGCTCTCCAGGGAAAGTCGTTACGAGAACCTAATGTAGTTAATAAATTCATTTAACCCGAATAGAAGAGAGAACAGAGTCCCAGAGTATAGACAAGGAGTAAAAGATCCTAATACCACCCAATTGGCGACGTGGGCCCGTAAGCCACACAAAAAAGTTAGTAAAACAGTTTTTCAAAGATTAGACTCAACTTCGGCCAAGGAGTTGGAAAGGGGGTTCCTACAGGCAGTCGGCTCTGATACCAACTTGTGACGCCCCTGATTTGACCGTACACTAATCATGCACGCAAATGTGTACGACCAAGATCAAGGACTCACTGGAATATATCACAACACAACTCTAGACACAAATTAAAATAATACAAGCTTTATATTACAAGCCAGGGGCCTCGAGGGCTCGAATACACAAGAGTCAGCGGAAGCAACAATATCTGAGTACAGACATAAGTTAAACAAGTTTGCCTTAAGAAGGCTAGCACAAAAACATCAATGATCGAAAAGGCAAGGCCTCCTGCCTGGGACCTCCTAACTACTCCTGGTCGTCGGTGGTCTTCACGTAGTAGTAGCCTTTGTCGGGGTAGTAGCAGTCGTCAAGTGTGGCGTCTGGATCCTAGACTTCCCCATCTGGTTGCATCAACCAGCAAGAAGAAAGAAGGGGGGAAAGGGGGAGCAAAGCAACCGTGAGTACTCATCCAAAGTACTCGCAAGCAAAGATCTGCACTACATATGCATTGGTATCAATGAAAGGGGGTAGTATCTGTGGACTAAGCTGCAGAATGCCAGAATAAGAGGGGGGAAGCTAGCCCTATCAAAGACTAGCATCTTCTGGAAACCACCGTCTTGCAGCAACAAGGGGGAGTAGAGTAGTATATCATAAGTCATATTTATGTTGTTGTTCCAACGCTCCGTGATCATTTCTCGACTCCCGAAGCAACATATCCAAACAATGCCTCAGAATCCAGTTCTAGTTGTAGCGATCGGGATACAACTCGAAGTGTCCGTTACCGTAGGACAGGCTATCGATAGATGTTTTCTTCCCTGCAGGGGTGCACCAACTTACCCAACACGCTTGCTTAACTCCGGCCGGACACACCATCAGGTCATGCCCGCCCTCGGCCAAACAATACGCCGCAACCCGACCTAGGCTTAATAGAGAGGTCATGCACGCCAGACTAAACCCTATGCTCCCAGGGGTCATGGGCCAATCGCCCCGGGAACTCCTGCACGTTGCGTGGGCGGCCGGTGAGCAGACCTAGCAACCACCTTTAAAAAGGTAGGAGCCTAACCAGTCCAACCCGGCACGCGCCGCTCAGTCGCAATGACATCAGTTAAGCTTCGGCTGATGCATACGACGCAGAACACCCATACTATGCCCACGTGATGGTTAGCGCTATCGGGCCAGAGGCCCCTCGGATCAAATATCCAAACCGTTTAGTGTCTTGGGAACGCGCGGTAACGAGCAGAGACTCACGAAAATGTGACCCCATCGCCCCTTCTCGAGAACTTGCGGCAAGGGCGAGTGCCCAGCCACGCCTCGTATTTATCTCACGGGCACCTTCTAGGTCAACCCGACTATACATCACTCGCAATTAAGCTCACGCGGGTACCCCTCAGGGTCGACCCGTCTTTAGTAACCAGGTTCAGTGTAAAGTCATAGTAAGCATAGTAACTGTGTGTCTAACACCAAAGGGAAAACTTGAGGAAATCACCCTCGATGGAATTCCACCTGATGTTTATCGTCAAGGTGAACGAAAGAGGAGTCACCCTCGAGGTCCACTCTTGAGGAGTTGCATGACAGTGTTGTTATCGGGAGTGGAGAAAGAGGAATCACCCTCGATGAACACTACCGATGATCAAACCTACAAGGTTAACATCAGAAGTGCCGATGAGGTCTCACCCTCGTCACTTGATAGTAACCCAGTAGTGTCGAGCAACTAAGGGGAAAGTGATGTGCGGTGCCGGGTCCTGGTCTTCGATCCCGTTGATCGGGTCTTTTGATAATCCAGCGGGGCAGTCGGGACAAGGTAGGGGGTCACTGGTGGATCTCTAACCAGCCTATACTAAGCAGTTATTATAAACATGTAAGGTATGAAAGTAGTATCAACAACAGGCTATGCATCATAATAGGATCATACAAAAAGCAGTAGCAGTTCTAATGCAAGCATAAGAGAGAAGAGAATGGGCGATATCGGAATGCTCAAAGGGGGTTGGCTTGCCTGGTTGCTCGACAGACAGATATGGACCCACGACGGTGAAGTGGTCGATCACCAGATCAACATCGGTCTCGGGGTCTACCGGAAAAGAAGTAACGTAGGAGGAACACAATAAATAACAGAGCAAACAATAACATCACAAAGCAAGACATGGCAAAACGCGGTGCTAGGGGTGACCTAACGCAGTGCTACACGTTACAGATGAAGGGGGGAAACATCCGAGAATGCTTTCCCGGAGTTAGTCATTTTCGGTCAGTCGAACCGGAGGTGGAATGTTGCATGTTTGCTATGATAGGGACGTGTGGTGGACGAACGGGCTGCGTATTCGGATTCGTCTCGTCGTTCTGAGCAACTTGTATGTACAAAGTTTCTTCATCCGAGTTACGAATTATTTTATATTAATTATCAAAGTTTTAAATTATTTATGAAATTATTAATTTAATTCGAAAATGTATTAAGTATAAATGATATGGTCATGTGGTGCATCGGTGGCTGACATGTGGGGATAGTTGACCTAGTCAACTGCCCAATCAACAGTCAACCGTGTCTGTTGACTAGTCAAAGGGCCCATGGGGTCCCACCTACCATTGACTGGGTCCAACCTAGTCAGCAGGTTTAACTGGTCAACTGGGCTAGTGGGGCCCAACTGTCATAGGGGGAGTCTATATAACAGTGTTTAACTTGTCCAGAAAGGTTATTTAGCAGCGTGGGGCCCCCAGGTAAGTGGCAGTTTAACATTTTAAGATGCAGTTAGTCCTAATCTAAACACCTGGCGCGACAGGCCCACGAGTCAGTGGGTCAGCCGGCCTGGCTTGAATGTGCCCGTGCGTTTGGCATGCCGATGGCAAAAGGAGGCGACAGCGGCCACGGGGCTCGCCGCTACGGCGACCAAAAGGGCGGCTGGAGCTCGCCGTTCAAACAAGCGTGGCGGAACGCAGCTATGGGCCCACGCAACTGGAGTAGGGCCGGCCTACATCGACGGTAATAATGGCGGCAGAGCAAGAGCTCACCATGGAGGCCACCAAGAGCGCGACAGCACAGCTAGGCGGACACGACGAAGGGCAACGGGAAAATAGAGGGGTTCAGAGGGGGAGCTCACCACATAGCTCAGGGGCAGCTCAGCGGCGTCGGGGCAGCACTGGTGGTGGCCGGTGCGGAGGGGCTTGATGCGACATCGTTGGGGAGGAGCTGCGGGGCGGAGGCGACGGTCCTCGGGCATGGGCGTGCTCGTCGGGGCCGCCAGAAGCAGCTACGGACGCGGTCGGGTACGGCGAGGCAACGGCGGTAGGAGGCTGGGGCGGCGACGAACAACGGGCGACGACGGCTGGGTCGGTCCAGATCGGGTCGAGGGGGGAAGGAGCGGGGAACTTGGAACAATGACGACGAGGCAATAGTGGTGGTGGAGACGGCGAGTGGCTACGGGGTAGGGCCAACGGCGTGCTCGCGCAGAGGAACGAGGGGGGGCGGGGCTGGGCGCTGCCCTGAGCGTGCGCGATGTGTGTGAAGGAAATATGCCCTAGAGGCAATAATAAAGTTATTATTTATTTCCTTATATCATGATAAATGTTTATTATTCATGCTAGAATTGTATTAACCGGAAACTTAGTACATGTGTGAATACATAGAAAAAACAGTATGTCCCTAGTATGCCTCTACTAGACTAGCTCATTGATCAAAGATGGTTATGTTTCCTAGCCATAGACATGAGTTGTCATTTGATCAACGGGATCACATAATTAGGAGAATGATGTGATGGACAAGACCCATCCGTTAGCATAGCACTATGATCGTTTAGTTTTACTGCTATTGCTTTCTTCATGACTTATACATGTTCCTATGACTATGAGATTATGCAACTCCCGAATACCGTAGGAACACCTTGTGTGCTATCAAACGTCACAACGTAACTGGGTGATCATAAAGATGCTCTACAGGTGTCTCCGAAAGTATTCGTGGTGTTGGCATAAATCAAGATTAGGATTTGTCACTCCGAGTGTCGGAGAGGTATCTCTGGGCCCTCTCGGTAACACACATCACAATAAGCCTTGCAAGCAAAAGACTAATGAGTTAGTCACGAGATGATGTGTTACGGAACGAGTAAAGAGACTTGCCGGTAACGAGATTGAACTAGGTATAGAGATACCGACGATCGAATCTCGGGCAAGTAACATACCGTTTGACAAAAGGAACAACGTATGTTGTTATGCGGTTCTGACCCATAAAAGATCTTCGTAGAATATGTAGGAGCCAATATGAACATCCAGGTTCCGCTATTGGTTATTGACCGGAGATGAGTCTCGGTCATGTCTACATAGTTCTCGAACCCGTAGGGTCCGCACGCTTAACGTTTGATGACGATCGGTATTATGAGTTTATGAGTATTGATGTACCGAAGGTAGTTCGGAGTCCCGGATGAGATCACGGACATGACGAGGAGTCTCGGAATGTCCGAGACATAAAGATTGATATATTGGACGGCTATATTCGGACACCGGAAGTATACCGGAAAAGTTTCGGATTTATCGGGATTGCCGGAGGGGGTTACCGGAACCTCCTACGAAGGGGGATGGTCCATAGTGGGCCTTATGGAAAGGAGAGAGGCAGCCCATAGGGCTGGCCGGCGCCCCACCTAGTTCCTAGTTGGACTAGGATTGGTGGGAGGCGCCACCTCTTCCTTTTCCTACTCCATCTCTTCCTTCTTTGGTGATTCCTACTAGGAATAGGATTGCAATCCTATTCCTAGTAGGATTCCTTCCCTAGCCGCACCATAGGAGGTTGGCCGGCCCTCCTCCCTTGCTCCTTTATATACGGGGGCAAGGGGGCACCCAAAGACACACAAGTTGAATTGTTTTAGCCGTGTGCGGTGCCCCTTTCCACAGAATCACACCTCGGTCATACCGCCGCGGAGCTTAGGCGAAGCCCTGCGCCGTTGAACACATCATATCCGTCAACACGCCGTCGTGCTGACGAAACTCTCCCGTGAAGCTCAACTGGATCAAGAGCTCATGGGACGTCATCAAGCTGAACGTGTGTTGAACGCGGAGGTGCCGTACATTCGGTGCTTGATTGGTTGGATCACGAAGAAGTTCGACAACATCAACCGCGTCACTTGACGCTTCCGCTCCCGGTCTACGAGGGTACGTAGACACACTCTTCCCTCTCGTTGCTATGCATCTGGTAGATAGATCTTGCGTGATCGTAGGAAAATTTTAAAATACTACGTTCCCCAACAGTGGTATCAGAGCCAGGTCTATGCGTAGATGATATGCACGAGTAGAACACAATGAGTTGTGGGCGATACTAGTCATACTGCTTACCAGCATGTCATACTTTGTTTCGGCGGTATTGTGAGATGAAGCGGCCCGGACCGACATTACGCGTACGCTTACGCGAGACTGGTTTCACCGTTACGAGCACTCGTTGCTTAAAGGTGACTGGCGGGTGTCTGTCTCTCTCACTTTAGCTGAATCAAGTGTGGCTACGCCCTGTCCTTGTGAAGGTTAAAACAACACATACTTGACGAAACATCGTTGTTGTTTTATATGCGTAGGTAAGAACGGTTCTTGCTAAAGCCCGTAGCAGCCACGTAAAACTTGCAACAAACAAAGTAGAGGACGTCTAACTTGTTTTTGCAGGGCATGTTGTGATGTGATATGGTCAAGACATGATGAGTTATACGGTTTTGTATGAGATGATCATGTTTTGTAAAGTTATCGGCAACTGGCAGGAGCCATATGGTTGTCGCTTTATTGTATGAAATGCAATCGCCATGTAATTGCTTTACTTTATCACTAAGCGGTAGCGATAGTCGTAGAAGCAATAGTTGGCAAGACGACAACGATGCTACGATGAAGATCAAGGTGTCAAGCCGGTGACGAAGGTGATCATGACGGTGCTTTGGAGATGGAGATCAAAAGCACAAGATGATGATGGCCATATCATGTCACATATTTTGATTGCATGTGATGTTTATCTTATTATGCTTCTTATTTTGCTTAGAACGACGGTAGCATGATAAGATGATCCCTTACTAAATTTCAAGGTATAAGTGTTCTCCCTGAGTATGCACCGTTGCGAAAGTTCGTCGTGCCGAGACACCACGTGATGATCGGGTGTGATAAGCTCTACGTTCAAATACAACGGGTGTAAGCCAGTTTTGCACACGCAGAATACTCGGGTTAGACTTGACGAGCCTAGCATATACAGATATGGCCTCGGAACACTGGAGACCGAAAGGTCGAGCATGAATCATATAGTAGATATGATCAACATAAGATGTTCACCATTGAGACTACTCCATCTCACGTGATGATCGGACATGGTTTAGTTGATTTGGATCACATGATCATTTAGATGACCAGAGGGATGTCTATCTAAGTGGGAGTTCTTTAAATTAATATGATTAAATTGAACTTTAATTTATCATGAAGTTAGTCCTGGTAGTATTAGCATATCTATGTTGTAGATCAATAGCTCGCGATATTGCTCCCCGTTTAATTTTCATATGTTCCTAGAGAAAACCAAGTTGAAAGATGTTAGTAGCAATGATGCGGAATTGTTCCGTGATCTGAGGATTATCCTCATTGCTGCACAGAAGAATTATGTCCTTGATGCACCGCTAGGTGACAGACCTATTGCAGGAGCAGATGTAGACGTTATGAACGTTTTGACAAAAGCTCGATATGATGACTACTTGATAGTTTAAGTGCACCATGCTTTACGGCTTAGAACCGGGACTTCAAAAACGTTTTGAACGCCATGGAGCATATAAGATGTTCCAAGAGTTGAAATTAGTATTTCATACTCATGCCCGTGTCGAGAGGTATAAGACCTCTGACAGTACTTTGCCTACAAGATGGAGGAGAATAGCTCAACCAGTGAGCATGTGCTCAGATTGTCTGGGTACTACAATTACTTTAATCAAGTGGGAGTTAATCTTCCAGATAAGATAGTAATTGACAAAGTTCTCTAGTCACTATCACCAAGTTAGTAGAACTTCGTGATGAACTTCAATATGCAAGGGATGACGAAAGGAATTCCCAGCTCTTCGCGATACTGAAGTAGGCGAAGGTAGAAATCATGAAAAAGCATCAAGTGTTGATGGTTAACAAGACCACTTGTTTCAAGTAAAGGGCAAAGGGATAGAAGGGGAACTTCAAGAAGAATGACAAGCAAGTTGTCACTCCCGTGAAGAAACCCAAAGCTAAACTCAAGCCTGAAACAAGTGCTTATACTGCAAAGGAAATGGTCACTAGAAGTGGAACTGCCCTAGATACTTGGCGGATAAGAAGGATGGCAAAGTGAACAAAGGTATATTTGATATACGAATTATTGATGTGTATTTTACTAGTGTTCATAGCAACCCCTCGGTATTTGATATTGGTTCAGTTGCTAAAGAGTAGTAACTCGAAGTGGGAGTTGCATAATGAACATAAACTAGTTAAAGGATGAAGTGACGATGTGTATTGGAAGCGGTTCCAAGATTGATATGATCATCATCGCACACTCCCTATACTTTCGGGATTAGTGTTGAACCTAAATAAGTGTTATTTAGTGTTTGTGTTGAGCATGAATATGATTTGATCATGTTTATTTCAATACGGTTATTGATGTAAGTTAGAGAATAATTGTTGTTCTGTCTACATGAATAAAACCTTCTATGGTCATACACCCAATGAAGATGGTTTGTTGGATCTCGATCGTGTGATACACATATTCATAATATTGAAGCCAAAAGATGCAAGGTTAATAATGATAGTGCAACTTATTTGTGGCACTGCCGTTTAGGTCATATTGGTGTAAAACGCATGAAGAAACTCCATAATGATGGACTTTTGGAATCACTTGATTATGAATCACTTGGTACTTGCGAACCATGCCTCATGGACAAGATGACTAAAACTCCGTTCTCCGGAACTGTGGAGCGAGCAACAGATTTGTTGGAGATCATACATACAGATGTATGTGGACCAATGAGTGTTGAAGCTTGCGGCGGGTATCGTTATTTTCTGACCTTCACTGATGATTTGAGCAGATATGGGTATATCTAGTTAATGAAGCACAAGTCTGAAACATTTGAAAAGTTCAAAGAATTTCAGAGTGAAGTAGAGAATCATCATAACAAGAAAATAAAGTTTCTACGATCTGATCGTAGAGGAGAATATTTGAGTTACGAGTTTGGTCTTCATTTGAAACAATGTGGAATAGTTTCACAGCTCACGCCACCCGGAACACCACAGCATAATGGTGTATCCGAACATCATAACCGTACTTTATTGGATATGGTGCGATCTATGATGTTTCTTACCGATTTACCACTATCGTTTTGGGTCATGCATTAGAGACAGCTGCATTCACGTTAAATAGGGCACCATCTAAATCCGTTGATACGACACCTTATGAACTTTGGTTTAGCAAGAAACTAAAGTTGTCGTTTCTTAAAGTTTGGGGCTGTGATGCTTATATGAAATCACTTCAACCTGATAAGCTCGAACCCAAGTCGGAAAAATGTGTCTTCATAGGATACCCAAAAGAAACTGTTGGGTACACCTTCTATCACAGATCCAAAGGCAAAATATTCGTTGCTAAGAACGGATCCTTTCTAGAAAAAGAGTTTCTCTCGAAAGAAGTGAGTGGGAGGAAAGTAGAACTTGATGAGGTAATTGTACCTTCTCCCGGATTGGAAAGTAGTACATCACAGGAAATTGTTCCAGTGATTCCTACACCAATTAGTGAGGAAGTTAATGATAATGATCATGAAACTTCGGATCAAGTTTCTGCTGAACGTCGTAGATCAACCAGAGTACGTTCCGCACTAGAGTGGTACGGCAACCCAGTTCTGGAAATCATGTTACTAGACCATGATGAACCTACGAACTATGAGGAAGCGATAATGAGCCCAGATTCCGCAAAATGGCTTGAAGCCATGAAATCTGAGATGGGATCCATGTATGAGAACAAAGTGTGGACTTTGGTTGACTTGCCCAATGATCGGCAAGCCATCAAAAATAAATGGATCTTCAAGAGGAAGACCGACGCAGACGGTAATATTACTGTTTACAAAGCTCGACTTGTTGCGAAAGGTTTTCGACAAGTTCAAGGAGTTGACTACGATGAGACTTTCTCACCTGTAGCGATGCTTAAGTCTGTCCGAATCATGTTAGCAATTGCCGCATTTTATGATTATGAAATCTGGCAAATGGATGTCAAAACTACATTCCTAAATGGATATCTCAAAGAAGAGTTGTATATGATGCAACCAGAAGGTTTTGTCGATCCAAAAGGTGCTAACAAAGTATGCAAGCTCCAGCGATCCATCTATGGACTGGTGCAAGCATCTCGGAGTCGGAATATACGCTTTGATGATGTGATCAAAGCATATAGATTTATACAGACTTTTGGAGAAGCCTGTATTTACAAGAAGTGAGTGGGAGCACTACAACCTTTCTGATAAGTATATGTGGATGACATATTGTCGATCGGAAATGATGTAGAATTTTCTGGAAAGCATAAAGGAGTGTTTGAAAGGATTTTTTCAAAGAAAGACCTTGGTGAAGCTACTTACATATTGGGCATCAAGATCTATAGAGATAGATCAAGACGCTTGATAAGACTTTCGATGAGTACATACCTTGATAAGATTTTGAAGTAGTTCAAAATGGATTAGTCAAAGAAGAAGTTCTTGCCTGACTTGTAAGGTGTGAAGTTGAGTAAGACTCAAAGCCAGACCACGGTAGAAAAATATAGAGAGAATGAAAAGTCATTCCCTATGCCTCAGCCATAGGTTCTATAAAGTATGCCATGCTGTGTTCCAAACATGTTGTGTACCTTGCCATGAGTTTGTCAAGGGGGTACAATAGTGATCCAAAAGTAGATCACTGTACAACGGTCAAAATTATCCTTAGTAACTGGATGACTAAGGAAATGTTTTTCGATTATGGAGGTGATAAAGAGTTCGTCGTAAAGGGTTACGCCGATGCAAGCTTTGACACTAAATCCAGATGACTCTAAGTATCAATCTGGATGCGTATTGAAAGTGGGAGCAATTAACTAGAGTAGCTCTATGCAGAGCATTGTAGACATAGAAATTTGCGAAATACATACGGATCTAAATGTGACAGACCCGTTGACTAAACTTCTCTCACAAGCAAAACATGATCACACCTTATTACTCTTGGGTATTAATCACATAGCGATGTGAACTAGATTATTGACTCTAGTAAACCCTTTGGGTGTTGGTCACATGGTGATGTGAACTATGGGTGTTAATCACATAACGATGTGAACTATCGGTATTAAATCACATGGCGATGTGAGCTAGATTATTGACTCTAGTGCAAGTGGGAGACTGAAGGAAATATGCCCTAGAGGCAATAATAAAGTTATTATTTATTTCCTTATATCATGATAAATGTTTATTATTCATGCTAGAATTGTATTAACCGGAAACTTAGTACATGTGTGAATACAAAGACAAAACAGTATGTCCCTAGTATGCCTCTACAAGACTAGCTCATTGATCAAAGATGGTTATGTTTCCTAGCCATAGACATGAGTTGTCATTTGATCAACGGGATCACATCATTAGGAGAATGATGTGATGGACAAGACCAATCCGTTAGCATAGCACTATGATCGTTTAGTTTTACTGCTATTGCTTTCTTCATGACTTATACATGTTCCTATGACTATGAGATTATGCAACTCCTGAATACCGTAGGAACACCTTGTGTGCTATCAAACGTCACAACGTAACTGGGTGATCATAAAGATGCTCTACAGGTGTCTCCGAAAGTATTCGTGGTGTTGGCATAGATCAAGATTAGGATTTGTCACTCCGAGTGTCGGAGAGGTATCTCTGGGCCCTCTCGGTAACACACATCACAATAAGCCTTGCAAGCAAAAGACTAATGAGTTAGTCACGAGATGATGTGTTACGGAATGAGTAAAGAGACTTGCCGGTAACGAGATTGAACTAGGTATAGAGATACCGACGATCGAATCTCGGGCAAGTAACATACCGTTTGACAAAAGGAACAACGTATGTTGTTATGCGGTTCTGACCGATAAAAGATCTTCGTAGAATATGTAGGAGCCAATATGAACATCCAGGTTCCGCTATTGGTTATTGACCGGAGATGAGTCTCGGTCATGTCTACATAGTTCTCGAACCCGTAGGGTCCGCACGCTTAACGTTTGATGACGATCGGTATTATGAGTTTATGAGTATTGATGTACTGAAGGTAGTTCGGAGTCCTGGATGAGATCACGGACATGACGAGGAGTCTCGGAATGTCCGAGACATAAAGATTGATATAATGGACGGCTATATTCGGACACCGGAAGTATACCAGAAAAGTTTCGGATTTATCGGGATTGCCGGAGGGGGTTACCGGAACCTCCTACGAAGGGGGATGGTCGATAGTGGGCCTTATGGAAAGGAGAGAGGCAGCCCATAGGGCTGGCCGGTGCCCCACCTAGTTCCTAGTTGGACTAGGATTGGTGGGAGGCGCCACCTCTTCCTTTTCCTACTCCATCTCTTCCTTCTTTGGTGATTCCTACTAGGAATAGGATTGCAATCCTATTCCTAGTAGGATTCCTTCCCTAGCCGCACCATAGGAGGTTGGCCGGCCCTCCTCCCTTGCTCCTTTATATACGGGGGCAAGGGGGCACCCAAAGACACACAAGTTGAATTGTTTTAGCCGTGTGCGGTGCCCCCCTCCACAGAATCACACCTCGGTCATACCGTCGCGGAGCTTAGGCGAAGCCCTGCGCCGTTGAACACATCATATCGGTCACCACGCCGTCGTGCTGATGAAACTCTCCCGTGAAGCTCAACTGGATCAAGAGCTCGTGGGACGTCATCAAGCTGAACGTGTGCTGAACGCGGAGGTGCCGTACGTTCGGTGCTTGATCGGTTGGATCACGAAGAAGTTCGACAACATCAACCGCGTCACTTGACGCTTCCGCTCCCGGTCTACGAGGGTACGTAGACACACTCTTCCCTCTCGTTGCTATGCATCTGGTAGATAGATCTTGCGTGATCGTAGGAAAATTTTAAAATACTACGTTCCCCAATAGTGTGGCGGCGCGTGGGGAGCGAGGGAGGTGTGGAACGAGGTTGGGGTCCCTAGGGTTCGGGGTGGAGGCCTAATAGGCCAGGGGGTGAGGGTGATGGGCCGGCAGGCCACTCGACCACGTGGGCCAAGGTGCACACGAGGCTTCAACTCTTATTCCCTTTTCTCCTTTTTTATACTGCTTTCTATTTTAGACATTGTTTTCTATTCGTTTGAGGCACTAAATGATTTTAGTAAAATATGAAACCTAGCACATAAATGCAATTCAGTGATATGATGATCCTCACAAAGTTTCAACTCAGTTGGAAACATATAAACATTTGTTTATTTTGAAAAGGTTATTTGTGTTGGTTTTGGACCACTTTATATTTCACTAGGGATTAATTAGCGAGTCAGATGATGTTGGTTTCAACATGATAAAAGATCAGGGGAATTTATAGAATAATGCGAACATTTTGTTTTTTTTGTTTGAAAACTTTTATCGTTTCACTTTAATTCAAATTTGAACTTGAATCGATTTTGAATCAACACGTGTTTTTTTAATGTAACTCAGGTGACATGGCATCATTAGCAGAGGTTACTGTAGCTTGATTACCCGGGCGTTACAGTCCGTCCCGTGGACCAATACGAGCCGGGACGCCCTCGAGTCGGCGCCGTCTTCGTCTTCTTCTTTCTGCCGCCGCACGTTCATGGTCGATTCACTCCACCCCGAGCCCCTCCGACCTCGTCGTCCGCTCCCCGGCTTTCACTATGAGTTGCCGCCCCTTGTTCCCGTTTATTCCTCTTGATTCGGTCACCATAGCACCGCCCACGCACGCGCTCTCCCACCTGCTGTTGCTGCCCCCGCGCGCCCGCGCCGCGCCTAACGCCGCTGCAGCCGCCCGCCTCCGCCGTGTGGGGACCCCGACTCAAGAGTCGAGATCACCGAAATGCACGTGTACAGTGATCCCAGAGATCAATGCTCACTGAACACACAGAAGCTGAATAACAAGAGTCTTACATCCATATATACCGTATTACACAAATAGGACCATTATGGTCAAGTCTTGAATATATCACAACAGCGGAAATCTTCAATGACAACTTGGACCCATGCCATCTGCCTTAACCCTACAGGCATTCTGACTGGGAAGCGTCCTAGCTCGCATGTTCGTCACCAAGAAATCTTCATCATATCCTGTTCTCTCATGCCTGGCCAATAAAATAACTAGTGGCAAGCCAATGAGTACTTTGAATGTACTCGCAAGCAACCCAAGTGTGATGATAGAATAATTATGCAAGGCTCTACTGCTAATTGGCAGTTTTGCGGAAAGCTAGTTTTTCATATGCAAACATGATAAACATATAACAAGGGCATGCATGTGTCTGCAACAAGTATCAGGAGGTTACAGACATCATTATCTAGAAAGAGTTGTAATCAACTCATGCTCAAGCTCATTGTGACTTCCTCAAGAATCACACCAACAGATTTACCAAACCGTGTTGTTTTCCAGAAACTTATGTACACTGTCTAAGTAGCACCACCCAACTATCCTTGACCGTGGACACGGCTATTCGAATAGTTTTACACTCTGTAGAGGTTGCGCACTTTACCCACAAGATCCGGGAAGCTTTTGTGTCACCCACGATCCCGCAGTACCTCAAGTACTCGGGGGAAGCACCCGGTCATTATCTTTCCCTAGACGACACTAACATAGGGTCCACTCATTAGTGCACAGCCCTCGAGTACAAAAAATAGATCATGGGACTTGCTGATGTAGGTTGGAACCCTAGATGGCCGATCTTTCACGAAATGGAGGGGATCCCACGAAGAACACGAAGAACACGAGAGGGAACACGAGGGGAAACACGAGAGAATCACTCAAACCAACAAGAACAAGTCACACATATGCTAGATCCTCGAAACACAAAGAGATACAAGATCCATGGTCAACAAGGGACGATACACGTAGCGATAGTCTTCTCCGTGAGGAGGTCTTGGTATCCCATAGGATCTTCTCCGCAGAGATCTTGAATCCGTGTGGATCTTCTCCGTGGAGGGGCCACAGTCACTCCCAAGGAGATGAACTACTAGTGGATGAGCCAAGCTCTGTCTCAAATGAGCTAAACCTAAGCTAACCCTCAAATGGAGGAGGGGGAGGAGTATATATAGTCTAGGTCCACGAAGGTGTAAGTGGGAGAGGGATACATGGTCCTCAGGCCCGTCTCTACGCACAGGAAGGCGCCGGATGTCCGGGCCGAGGGCCGGATGTCCGGCGGCTCGCGAGGAGCCGGATGTCCGGGCCTCTGGCCGGATGTCCGGGCTAAGCGTGGCCGGCTTCGGTTGCCTTCTGTGATGCGGGGCCGGATTTCCGGCGAAGGGGCCGGATGTCCGGGGCTTCGAGTGGAGCCGAATGTCCGAGGCATGGGGCTGGATGTCCGGGCTTGCGGTGCTCGCTTCTGTGAAGGGGCGCCGGATGTCCTGGCTTGGGGGCCCGATGTCCGGGGCCTGTAGATGCTGGCCCTTCTTCCTTCCCTCTCGCGCTCACTTGCTCTTGGTCCTTGGGCTCTCCATGGGTGTTCCTGAGCATGCATAAGGTCCGCGCTTAAAGTAGCATCCATGTATTGCGAGAAAGGAAAGGGAAAGCGTCGAGGAACGGGATCACCTTGCGTCCAAATGGTGTACATGGGGATGAGCGAAGGATGCTCCGCATCATCTCCCCTCCCTTGGGAAAGATCCGACCTCGGATCAAAAACCTCATCACCATGGAAACGGTAGTTGTGGACGGACTTGTAGTTGGACGAAGTTGAGGGTATGTCGCAATCCAAGTACTCCAAGGTGTCTCCGGTATGTGGTACATGCAAAATGAGCAAACACAAAGTACACTTGGAAATATAATGGTTAGCGCACACAAAGTGTCCATCATGTAAGAATGAGTCCGTGTGACAAGGTACATGAAGCTTAGCAAGATGATATAGTATGATATGGAAAGCATTCATGTGAGCAAATTCATTTGTTGTGCAGACAAAGGTAGGGTAATTGGCATGGTGCACAAAGCTACAATTTCTACCATTGTGCAAAATGATGTCATAGTGTGATGATTTATCAAGAGCATGAACATGGCAATGGATGCTCAATATGTGTATGTTATCACGCAATTGATGGAGGACAATATGATCATGATGTATGAATATGCCATCAAGAAAGATCATAACAAATTTTCTAAGGAAATGCACAAGCTCATATATCATGGATGACATGGGAATACATGATGCAAAGAGGCAATCATATTGTGAGTCAATCCATGCATAAGATGCAAATTTGTCATGGGTATGATTTGTCCATGGAGCATGGCATGCGAGCACACAATCAACAAATATGAAGGTCTGAAGGTGCATCCAATAAGTCCGAGCATGAGTGAAGGTCTGAAGGTGCAATGTGCCAAAGGAGTTTTGATATACCAATGCTCGATGTTGTGGCATGAGTGAAGGTCTGAAGGTGCATCCAATAAGTCCGAGCGCTCTTCATCTTGAAGGTCCATATCCAATGTAGGTCCTCTCTCCAATAGATGTATCACGGAGACAATAAGAAGAAGACAACAATGAAAGAATGACCCATCCCATATGCGTATGTGAGGATGGCTCAAAGGGAAGGAGTGCACCTTAAGGAGATTCTCGCGAATGTTGGTGTTGCACATCATGTATGCCTTCGCATGACCACGTTGTCGCATGACGGCACCGCCTTGTGAATCCTTCAAAATGAAAGAACATGACAAACACTCGGAAAAACAAATGAGGTTAGCGTGAATGCAAAACCTAGCATTCGTGAGGGAAAATACCCAACAAGTGCTTGCATCATTCTTATCATAAGAAAGGACAAGGTAATATGGCATGGCATGTAAGCATACGATGCGATAACAACCAAAGGCATTAGGCTCAAACAAGCAAGCATGCATCACAAGTATGGTGTCCAAGTCTCCAAGATCAACAAACATAGCATTGTTGCACTCAATACAAGTGATGAGAGATGCAACTAGTGGAGACAAATGACAATGATCAATGTGAATCATGTGAATGGCATGAACATATATGCCATCAACCCAAGAAAGCAAGTAAGAGTGGAACATGGGTGATGCAACATAGCAAGCAATCATAGCAATCAAGTCAAACAATCTAGTAGTGCGAAGATGCAACGTACTAGAGGCAATCATGGCAAGCATGTCATGTGTGCAAATTGTAGGCATGAATAATGCACATGGCATAGCACAAGCATGTAAGCAAGATATGAGCAAAATAGGATCAATGTATTGGTGAGAGGCCATATGTAGATAGCAATAGGGCATCATGACTCTCCCAACACAAGAATCAACAATAGCATGGGGCACAAAGAAATCATGGTAGTAGCTACACGTATCTCCACCAAGCATGCAAATACACATATAAGTAGCATAATGGTGAATCATGTGTAAAGGCAAGCAAGGGTCACAATTGCATGGCAAAGTCATAGCAAGAGGCATAGCATGCAAAGTGAACACGATAGTATGGGCATAATGTGATAAGTGGCAAATAGCCCATAGCCGTGAGAGAGCCAAGTAAAAGAGATGCGCGTAGTGGTTGCGCGAAGAGAATGATGGTAAGGAGATTCCACGGAATCCCAAGTCATCGTTGCTCTCAAGAGATCGTTTTGTCAACTCATGGGATTGTGAGGTTGACAAATGTTCATGAGTACCTACACAAAGCAAAGACAAAAGGAAAATTGTGTGTGTGTGGTATATGTACACATCATCCATCATGATGCGCATGTGCATGTGTTGGTTAGCACAAAATAGCCAATGCTCAAATAAATGAGATGCGTGATATAGAAACATGTCATCCATCATGAGAGGTTTGTTGTTATGTATAGCATAATGGAGACTCGAATTGTGTAATGCATCACAAGAAATATGAGCATTGTTATTCATGGAATGCATATGGTGCACACAATCATGGTAATCATGCAAGGTATGGAATGCATCAAAATTTCCTAGTATGTATGAGGAAACTATAGGGGTCTCCTCATGAGCATCAATGGAAACATCACATGGAGAATATTGACAACATCCAAAACAATTCATATTTGGAACAATGTGTTCATGGCATGGCATAATAGATGAATTGCGCAAATCATGTAAAGGAAGCATTGCAATATCATCGCAAGAGAAACACAAGCCAATGACCATCATCTTGTCATCTATGCCACAAGTGCAAATGGGATTTACTTTAATTTGGCATGCATAGTTACTATGTTGAGATTGAAATGATGCAATATGGGAGATCTCACTCATAGCATATGACAAGTTTAAAGGATTCTCAAACATGATGTGACCAAAAGAATTTTCACATGATATCCTATGGAGCATGGCATCACAACTAGGCAACTCAACATGCTCATCATCATATTCATCATAAATAGGTAAGTCAAGACATGATGAGTTCGCACTAGCATGAAGCATGTGAATAGGTGTGTCAACATCATGCAAGCAATCATTCTCAAGATAGTCCACTAGTGGGACGAGAGAAGCACCGTCACCTATGTTACCTTTGGAGTTCCGCTCATGTGGTGTAGGTGAGATTTTCAAGATCCGATTGTTTTCATCTTTCTCTTGATGGAACCATGTGGGTGGTACATCATCTTCCACCATGGCCATCGGTTTGTCCATTGGAGGGACGGACTCGTCGAGGGTAGGCATGTCCTCTTGTAGGAGACCTAGCACCGAAGAAAACACACTCGGAGCAGAGGTTAAGTCGTTAGAAATCATAGTGGCCTCACATGCCCTATCAACTACCTCACTCACAAAGTGTTGTGGCTCACTCACTCCATCTTGGATGCTCTCACTCGTATGGTTCGTGGAGTCACTCAAATGGCTCTCAACCTCACATAGGAGAAGTGGCATGCTCTCATGTATGGGGCTAGTAGTGGTCACTCTCATCCTCTCAAAGGAAATGCTCTCAATGTCACATATGGTGGAGTCACTCGTATCACTCATGTGGTGGTGGCTCTCCTCACATGGGAATTGGGGCATCTCGTCATAAGTGGATGTCGAAGAGATGTAGGTGCAATAGTCTCCATGCTCAAATTCCTCATCTGTAATTGATGGGCCTCGAACCCCTCGTTGGTTACCCCAAGTGGAAGGTGTAAGATGCAGTAAGTAGAAGTGTTTTCCCCTAGCAAAGATGCCAAGGATCGAATCCCCAGAGACTCCTAGGTTCAACAGGTAGGTGTCAACTGCTAACGGTGCAATTAGCAATCAACGTGGACCTGCACACAGATACAAATAACTTTGCTCCCAACGAGTACAGAGAGGTTGTCAATCTCTCCGGCCTTGTAGTTCACAAAGGGTTAAAAGCAATATGATAGTAGTGATAGATAGTAATTTGCAATAGTAAGTAAAATAGCGGAAAGTAAAATAGTGTATGTGATCAATGATAGTAATATGGACCGGAGTCACATGATGTTCACTAGTGATGTCTCTCTCCCAAAAGACGATAAAACAGCTATGCGAGGTAACAAATTACAGCTGGGCACTTGACAGGACCACGAACGCAAACCAATGCTGACTACATTGCAAGAAAGTTTGAGGTTCAAAGCATGGGCGGTACGCCAAAGTAAGTAGACCAAAATCCATCAATATCTACTACTAATCATCCACCTTGAGATATCTATCCAAAACATCTCGCTGGTATTAAGTTGCGAGTCCCACCCATAGTGTAAACTCAATGCAACAGACAACTGCATTAAAAGAACTTTGTGTAAAGTAAACAATCCTTGCACCCGCGGGCACAAGCACCGTTGTTTTCCCCCTTGTGGCAACAACACATCCCCTAGACTCATGTTTCTGTCACTCAAGCTAGTCATCGAGGGGCATGAACCCACAATCGAGCATAACATTCCCTCTTGGAGTCACTACCTATTACTTGGCCAAAGCAATAAATAACAACGGAGAACATGCAAGAATTACTTATGAACTAAAATATAAAAGAGGTGAATCAAATATATTACTCAATATCAATCTGAACATAATCTCATAATCCATCGGATCGCAGCAAACTCAACCTAGCAACAGCATAAGGATTACATAGGTGCCTCGATCATGTAGGGCAGCTCACGAGGACTAATTAGTGAAGCACAAGAACGGGAGGAGAACATCACATAGCTACTGGTCATGGACTCATGGTCCAAGGGAGACTACTCACGAGTCATCCGGGAGGCGTCCATGGTGGTGGAGAAGCTCCCGGTGGTGATCCTCCCCTCCGGCAGGGTGCCGGGAAGAGTTCTCCTGGTGCTCCCGATCTTGGAAGCGGCGGCGGCGGCGGAACAGAGATGGGATCGCGAAAAGAAGTCCTGTTTCAATGGTTACGGGGGACCCTTTAAATATCTGCCAAAGTAGGGCACCGGGGGGCTCTCGGGGTGCCGAGGCGCCCCCCCGGCGTGGCCCAGGGGGGGCGCCCACAGGGCGCCTGGGGCCCGTGTGCCCCCCCAGGCACACCTTCGGAAGCAGTGTCGTTCCCGATACGCTGATTTTTTATATATTTTTTCTGGATTTTTCTGGGCAGTTCTCGAAACGTGAAAACCTGAAATACAAAAACAGCCAAAAACAGAAACTGGCACTGGGGTGCACTGGATTAGTAAGTTAGTCCAAATATGATCAAAAGTGTATGGAAGTGTATGAATATCATAGCAATATCACCCAAAAGTGGCATGGAGCAAGCGGAAATTATAGATACGTTTTGGACGTATCAACATCCCCAAGCTTAATTCCTGCTCGTCCTCGAGTAGGTAAATGATAACAAGAATAATTTCTGTGGTGACATGCTATTAACCATATAAGACTTTCTCATAGTCATATGACAAAAGCTTACTGAGACAATGATTCTAAAGTAATTAAGTTGTCTCAAGAGAAAATCACAAATGACTGAAAGTTTTACAACATGAAACTGAAACATCAAAAAGATTTGCAATGAACATGATGTGCAAATATGATCAAGTGATATCTAACTTCCCCCTTTAGTGATGCAAAACATAAATGCAAGGGCACCTTCAAGGTTTAAGTGATGACTAGATACAGTCATTTCAAAATAAATGATATCACAATCATGCAAAAGACAATGCTACTTTGGGACAATGCACATTACACTCAGAATGACAATCATGCTCTCAGTAGTTGGTGCTTGAAGTGCTAGAGCTTTTTATTTTGAAACATGGAAGCAATTGTGTCAACGGTAGTAGTACTTCATATGTGTCATGTATAAAACATCTTATAAGTTGCAAGCCTCATGCATCGAATACTAATAGTGCTCGCTCCTTGTCCTAATTAGCTCGGATCCCCATGGGTTATCATTGCATTGCATATGTTTTAACCAAGTGTCACAAAGGGGTACCTCTATGCCACCTGTACAAAGGTCCAAGGAGATAGATCGCATTTGATTTCTCGTTTTTGATAGATCTCAACTTGAGGACATCCATACCGGGACAACATAGAAAATAGATGATGGACTCCTCTTCGATGCGTAAGCATATTCTCATGAGAGATTGAGGATTTAGGTACAAGCTAAAACTTCCACCATGATGCATGGCTTTGGTTGGCGGCCCAATGTTCTTCTCTAACAATATGCATATTAATTCAACCCACGGTAAATCACCCTTACTTCAGACAAGACGAACATGCATAGCAACTCACATGATATTCAACAAAAGTGTGACAGTTGATGGCGTCCCTAGAAACATGGTTACCGCTCAGCAAGCAACTCATAAGAAATAAGATACACAAGCAACATATTCTTTACCACAATAGTTTTTAGGCTACTTTCCCATGAGCTATGTATTGCATGGTTAATTTGCTTAGTGCAGGTGGAGGTTAGCAAAAGACTGGGAGCAACCAACTAAGAGAGCAATGACGGTCATAAACATGCAGAGCGACAAAGCAATATTGAATCAGGCATGGTAGTTATATCGCTACTTAGAAACAAAAGATCATCAAGGCTTGATAGACTTTCTTTACAGTCTTGAATATGCGTGAGCATACGCCAAGTCAATCAAAATTAATTCTCAAAGGAAGATATTACTAAACCATACCACATTATAGGCAAACAAACCAAGTTGGTACTCCAATGACACATTGGGAACCCCCCAGCTATCTGAGATTAACCATAAGAAAACCTGAACTACTAAGCACCATCATGAAAGTAGCATCTTTTATCATAGACACATTAACCCATGCAACGGAAGCAAACTCTCTTAATAAGGTGATCATGGTAATTAAAAAGAGTTCAAGCAACCAACTAAATAAAAGCTCTTGAAAAGATAAGCATGAATACTAAGAGCAGAGCACGATAGTAGCTATTAAAAGATAAAGAACACACACAACATAGATAGACATGAAAATTCTATGTAATGTTCTAGGTAGAGGTGGAGCGTGTTTCTCCACCTCTACCTAGAACATAACATAGAATTTTCATGTCTATCTTTGCTGTGTGTGTTCTTTGTCTTTTAATAGCTACTATCATGCTCTGCTCTTAGTATTCATGCTTATCTTTTCGAAGAGCTTTTGTTTAGTTGGTTGCTTGAACTCTCTTTAATTATCATGCTCACCTTATTAAGAGAGTTTGCTTCCGTTGCATTGGTTATTATGTCTATGATAAAGATGCTACGTGCAAAATGGTGCTTAGTAGTTCAGGTTTTCTTATGGTTAATCTCAAATAGCTGGGGGGGTTCCCAATGTGTTATTGGCGTACCAACTTGATTTGTTTGCCTATGATGTGGTATGGTTTAGTAATATCTTCCTTCGAGAATTTATTTTGATTGACTTAGCGTATGCTCATGCATATTCAAGACTGTAAAGAAAGTCTGTCAAGCCTTGATGATCTTTTATTTCTGAGTAACGATATAACTACCATGCCTGATTCAATATTGCTTTGTCGCTCTGCATGATTATGACCGTCATTGCTCTCTTAGTTGGTCGCTCCCAGTCTTCTGCTAACCTCCACCTGTACTAAGCGAACTAACTTTGCATTACATAGCTCATGGGAAAGTAGCTTAAAAACTATTGTGGTAAAGAGTATGTTGCCTATGTATCTTATTTCTTATAAGTTGCTTGCTGAGCGGTAACCATGTTTCTGGGGACGCCATCAACTGTCACACTTTTGTTGAATATCATGTGAGTTGCTATGCATGTTCGTCTTGTCTGAAGTAAGGGTGATTTACCGTGGGTTGAATGAGTATGCATATTGTTAGAGAAGAACATTGGGCCGCCAACCAAAGCCATGTATCATGGTGGAAGTTTTAGCTTGGACATTAATCCTCAATCTCTTATGAGAATATGCTTATGCATTGAAGAGGAGTCCATCATCTATTTTCTATGTTGTCCCGGTATGGATGTCCTCAAGTTGAGATCTATCAAAAACGAGAAATCAAATGCGATTTATCTCCTTGGACCTTTGTACAGGTGGCATAGAGGTACCCCTTTGTGACACTTGGTTGAAACATATGTAATGCAATGATAACCCATGGAAATCCGAGCTAATTAGGACAAGGTGCGAACACTATTAGTATTCGATGCATGAGGCTTGCAACTTATAGGATGTCTTATGCATGACACATATGAAGTACTACTACCGTTGACAAAATTGCTTCCATGTTTTCAAAATAAAAAAGCTCTAGCACATAACCATTCTTTTACTTTTATATTAACGCACCAACTACTGAGAGCATGATTGTCATTCTGAGTGTAATGTGCATTGTCCCAAAGTAGCATTGTCTTTTGCATGATTGTGATATCGTTTATTCTGAAATCATTGTATCTAGTCGTCACTTAAACCTTGAAGGTGCCCCTGCATTTATGTTTTGCTTCACTAAAGGGGGCAAGCTAGATATCACTTTATCATATTTGCACATCATGTTCATTGCAAATCTTTTTGATGTTTCAGTTTCATATTGTAAAACTTTCAGTCATTTGTGATTTTCTCATGAGGCAACTTAATTACTATAGAATCATTGTCTCAGTAAGCTTTTGTCATATGACTATGAAAAAGTCCTATATGGTTAATAGCATGTCACCACAGAAATTATTCTTGTTATCATTTACCTACTCGAGGACGAGCAGGAATTAAGCTTGGGGATGTTGATACGTCCAAAACGTATCTATAATTTCTGCTTGCTCCATGCCACTTTTGGGTGATATTGCTATGATATTCATACACTTCCATACACTTTTGATCATATTTGGACTAACCTACTAATCCAGTGCACCCCAGTGCCAGTTTCTGTTTTCGGGTGTTTTTGTATTTCAGGTTTTCACGTTACGAGAACTGCCAGGAAAAATCCAGAAAAATTATATAAAAAATCAGCATTCCGGAAACTACCGTGCGTCCGAAGGACTGCCGGG
>LR738709.1:111354330-111454539 GCA_902687465.1 Secale cereale
GGGGGGGGCGCCTGGGCCCCCCGAAGCTTCCCCGATGCCCCCCTTTGGCATATATTTAAAGCGTCCTACGAAACCTCAGAACAGAAACTCTTTTTCGCGATCCCATCTCTGTTCCGCCGCCGCCGCTTCCAAGATCGGGAGCACCAGGAGAACTCTTCCCGGCACCCTGCCGGAGGGGAGGATCACCACCGGGAGCTTCTCCACCACCATGGACGCCTCCCGGATGAGTCGTGAGTAGTCTCCCTTGGACCATGGGTCCATGACCAGTAGCTATGTGATGTTCTCCTCCCGTTCTTGTGCTTCACTAATTAGTCCTCGTGAGCTGCCCTACATGATCGAGGCACATATGTAATCCTTATGCTGTTGCTATGTTGAGTTTGCTGGGATCCGATGGATTATGAGATTATGTTCAGATTGATCTTGAGTAATATATTTGATCTACCTCTTTTATATTTATGTTCATAAGTAATTCTTGCATGTTCTCCGTTGTTATTTCTTGCTTTGGCCAAGTAATACGTAGTGACTCCAAGAGGGAACGTTATGCTCGATTGTGGGTTCATGCCCCTCGATGACTAGCTTGAGTGACAGAAACATGAGTCTAGGGGATGTGCTGTTGCCACAAGGGGGAAAACAACGGTGCTTGTGCCCGCGGGTGCAAGGATTGTTTACTTTACGCAAAGTTCTTTTAATGCAGTTGTCTGTTGCATTGAGTTTACACTATGGGTGGGACTCGCAACTTAATACCAGCGAGATGTTCTGGATAGATATCTCAAGGTGGATGATTAGTAGTAGATATTGATGGATTTCAGTCTACTTACTTTGGCGTACCGCCCATGCTTTGAACCTCAACCTTTCTTGCAATGTAGTCAGCATTGGTTTGCGTTCCTGGTCCTGTCAATTGCCCAGCTGTAATTCGTTTACCTCACATAGCTGTTTTATCGTCTTTTGGGAGAGAGTAATCACTAGTGAACATCATGAGACTCCGGTCCATATTACCATCATTGATCACATCCGCTATTTACTTTTCGCTATTATTTACTATTGCAAACACTATCTATCATTACTATCATTTGCTTTTAATCCTTTGTGAACTACAAGGCCGGAGGGATTGACAACCTCTCTGTACTCATTGGGAGCAAAGTTATTTGTATCTGTGTGCAGGTCCACGTTGATTGCTAATATCTGGCGCCGTTAGCAGTTGACACCTACTTGTTGAACCTAGGAGTCTCTAGGGATTCAATCCTTGGCATCTTTGCTAAGGGAAAAACTTCCAGAACACTGCATCTTACACCTTCCACTTGGGGTAACCAACGAGGGGTTAGAGGCCCATCAAACTCCCCTATCCTGAAGAGTGGAGTCCCTGGCAACAGCGCCAGAAATTGCTTTGCTAGGCTTCTCGCCCCTCGTTGGTTACCCCAAGTGGAAGATTAGAGATGCAGTGTAGCAGAAGTTTTCCCTTGGCAATACCAAGGATCGTTTTCCCCTGAGACTCCCAGTTTCAACAAGAAGGTGTCAACTGCTAACGGTGCCGGATATTAGCAATCAACATGGACCTGCACACAGATACAAATAACTTTGCTCCCAACGAGTACAAAGAGGTTGTCAATCCCTCCGGCCTTGTAGTTTACAAAGGATCAAACGCAAGTGATAGTAGTGATAGATATAATTGCATTAGTAAGTAAAATGCGGAAAAGTAAATAGCGGATGTGATCAATGATGGTAATATGGACCGGAGTCTCATGATGTTCACTAGTGATGTCTCTCTCCCAAAAGACGATAAAACTGCTATGTGAGGTAAACGAATTACAGCTGGGCAATTGACAGGACCATGTGCGCAAACCAATGCTGACTACATTGCAAGAAAGGTTGAGGTTCAAAGCATGAGCGGTACGCCGAGGTAAGTAGACCGAAATCCATCTGCATCTACTACTAATCATCCACCTTGAGATATCTATCCAAAACATCTTGCTGGTATTAAGTTGCGAGTCCCACCCATAGTGTAAACTCAAAGCAACGGACAACTGCATTAAAAGAACTTTGCGTAAAGTAAACAGCCCTTGCACCCGCGGGCACAAGCACCGTTGTTTTCCCCCTTGTGGCAACAGCACATCCCCTAGACTCATGTTTCTGTCACTCAAACTAGTCATCGAGGGGCATGAACCCACAATCGAGCATAACGTTCCCTCTTGGAGTCACTACCTATTACTTGGCCAAAGGAATAAATAACAACGGAGAACATGCAAGAATTACTTACGAACATAAATATAAAAGAGGTGAATCAAATATATTACTCAAACACAATCTGAACATAATCTCATAATCCATCGGATCCCAGCAAACTCATCATAGCAACAGCATAAGGATTACATATGTGCCTCGATCATGTAGGGCAGCTCACGAGGACTAATTAGTGAAGCACAAGAACGGGAGGAGAACATCACATAGCTACTGGTCATGGACCCATGGTCCAAGGGAGACTATTCACAACTCATCCGGGAGGCGTCCATGGTGGTGGAGAAGCTCCCGGTGGTGATCCTCCCCTCCGGCAGGGTACCGGGAAGAGTTCTCCTCGTGCTCCCGATCTTGGAAGCGGCGGCGGCGGCGGAACAGAGATGAGATCGCGAAAAAGAGTTCCCGTCTCGAGGGTTTCGGGAGACGCTTTAAATATATGCCAAAGGGGGGCATCAGCGGAGCCTCGGGGGGCCCAGGCGCCCCCCCGGCGCGGCCCAGGGGGGGGCGCCGCCAGGGCGCCTGGAGCCCTGGTGGCCCCCCCGGCTGTACTTCGGGCGCAAGGTAGCTTCTGGAACGCTGATTTTTTATATAATTTTTCTGGATTTTTCCTGGCAGTTCTCGTAATGTGAAAACCTGAAATACAAAAACAGCCGAAAACAGAAACTGGCACTGGGGTGCACTGAGTTAATAGGTTAGTCCAAATATGATCAAAAGTGTATGGAATTGTATAGATATCATAGCAATATCACCCAAAAGAGGCATGGAGCAAGCAAAAATTATAGATACGTTTTGGACGTACCAATGGCCCATGCTCGACCGTCTTGTCGCCGTCGCTCGTAGATGATCGCCTTGATGATGAAGACGTCGATGTAGGTGAACTCATGGGAAGTAGGCAAAGATGCCGTACATCCAAAGGCGAAGATGCCTTGATAGCACTTGGCGAAGATGCCGAAGTGGTGGTTGTAGCCGTAGCTACGTCTTGGGTATGCTTGTCTCGCGGTCTTCTTATGTTCTCTTGAAGCTTGGGCTTGGCGTGAAGTAGAGCGTCTTTGGACTTGTAGGTATGTGCTTGTCGAGCATCTTCATGATGATGATGTCGTTGTCGTGCTTGAGCTCTTGGTAGATGTCGTTCGTCGTCGTCGTGCACAAGATGCTTGGAGGTGACTTGCCCTTCATGACGATGTCGATGGTCGACATGGCGGTGTGGACGTGGAAGACTTGCACTTGCATCATGTTTGCACTTTGAAGACTTGTGACTTGAACGTCGCCGCCGAGAGGATGACGAAGGGGAAGAAGACTTGTAATCGACCACCAAGTGTCGGAGCTCCGCCATTTGTTTGTTGAAGGAGTCGCACAAGTCGTCGAAGGAAGTCATTGTCCTTGTCTCGGAGTGTCGTAGTTCGATGGCAATGTTGCCCAAGCACTCTTGCATTTCTCATTGTAGTCCGATGGTTTTCGCGTGGATGTCCTTGTTCGCGCCGTCGATGTCGAAGACCGGAGATGAAATGCCTTGCCTATCCATCACAAGACGCTAGCAAGTATGAGTGGGAGAAAGAAGAACTATACCAAATGTACCTTGACCGATGTTGAAGATGGATCAATGATCACTCAAATGTGGAACAAGGAAATAGCACAATTGGTACCAATTCTTGTCAGTTTCTCACACCTACACAAGTAAAGCTTATGGTGGAGCTCGGTGAGGATAGTGGCACAAAAATTTGAAGATGTTAGCAAGACTCAATAATGTTGAAAAAGATTCACAAATTTTCAAATGCAACAAGTAGACCAATAGCAAGATGGGTGGCACACGGAAACACACACACGGATAGATAAGTGGGGTCGTGCAACCAAGGAATGAGCCAAAATGTGGAATCCACGAAAATGCTCTTGTTGCACAACACTAGAGAGACGCTAGCGCAATTGCACAATAGGCGGATACGAACTTGTGCACAACCTACTAAGCAAAAATGCAACGACTTCTATCCCAAGTATGCTATATTTATGGTATTCCGGTGGTATGATCCAAAATGATCAAGTATGACAATCTTAATGTAGTATGATGCCATGGTTCTTGCTTAAAAGCTCTTTGCTTATCTTTTTCTTTGTGCTTAAAAGCTTGTTTGGCTCTTTCTCTTTTGAGCTCTTTTCTCATGCAAAACTTCACGAACCAAGATAGCAATTGAGTATATGCGATGACAACCTTGTGTCACAAGAGATGATACCAAGAGATGCACCACGGTGATATGGTATGTATGCTATGGGAAGTATGATCACTAATGTGCACAAGTCACGTTGCCGGCAATACTCAAATGGCTAGTCTCGATAGGTAGGTGACGCAAAAATGGGCTAGGGGTTAACAATGCAATTGCAAGGGAATATATAATGATGTCGTCGAAGTTACCGTCCGTGTCGATGATGAGAGGTGGTGCTCTTGATGTAGACCCGTTCCTAATTAGCCGAAACACCTTAGGAAACGGAAAAACCACAACTCAAAATCTCAAGGACAAATATTAAATGTTGGTAGCGGCAATGCCGTGGTGGTTGCGGAAGTGGAATGATGGGCTATACACAATGTCGGAGTTGAAGTCACGGTCCCTAAGTAGCCGAAACACCTTAGGAGACACAAGCCACAACTCCAACAAGCTCGAACAAAATTGGGTTAAGTTTGGTTGGCTATGTATAATGGGCAATGGGTATGCGGAAGTGGTGGTGGTGGTTGATGAAGAAGCAATTGTCCCTAAGTATCCTAAACACCTTAGGAGACTTAAATCACTACTCAAGCAACCACAAATGCTATTGGGGACAAAATGGTTAGGTTGCGGAAGTCGGTGGTGGTTATGCGGATGATATGGTGGAAGCCCTAGGCAAAGATGCCAAAATCCAAAAAATAGGATGGAGTCAAATGATGATGGTGGTATTTTTGTGTTATGGGGGATGTCAAGAGCTTCAAAACAAGCTCAAGAACGTCGAAATCGGAGTTCGGATGAATTAGTTATGGATAAAACGGTGAAACGAAAAAGTCTGAAACTACAGGGGTCGGACATCCGGGGTCGGGTCCGGATTTCCGGGACCTGATGTCCAGAACCGCGCGGGATTTTGCCCTCCAGGAGCCGGATGTCCGGCCCGATGGCCCGGATGTCCGGCCAGTGGCCCGGATGTCCGGCCCGAAGATTCCAGATCTGAATCGGGACGAACTTTTCGAATTGGGGGCGGAAATTGATGATTTGGGGCTCAAAATTTGAGAGATTTCGTGGATGGAATGATGGGAGAAGTGGGGGAAAGCTAGGTCCACTTGAAACCAAGCAAATCCATGGATCAAAATCAACAAAATAGCATCAAACCAACAGATCACAAAAAATTTTGGGGCTATTTTTGGTGGGGAATTTTCGAAATTGGGGAAGAACACAACAAAAACAAGCTAGAAAACGGTGGGGAGGCTCCAAATTCATGAGAAACCGTGGCTCATGATACCATAAGATGTAGGGTGGAACCCTAGATGGCCGATCTTTCACGAAATGAAGGGGATCCCACGAAGAACACGAAGAATACGAGAGGGAACACGAGGGGTAACACGAGAGAATCACTCAAACCAACAAGAACAAGTCACACATATGCTAGATCCTCGAAACACAAAGAGATACAAGATCCATGATCAACAAGGGACGATACAAGTAGTGATAGTCTTCTCCGTGAGGAGGTCTTGGTATCCCGTAGGATCTTCTCCGCAGAGGTCTTGAATCCGTGTGGATCTTCTCCGTGGAGGGGCCGCAGTCACTCCCAAGGAGATGAACCACTAGTGGATGAGCCAAGCTCTGTCTCAAATGAGCTAAACCTAAGCTAAACCTCAAATGGAGGAGGGGGAGGTGTATATATAGTCTAGGTCCACGAAGGGGTAAGTGGGAGAGGGATACATGGGCCTCAGGCCCGTCTCTGCGCGCAGGCAGGCGCCGGATGTCCGGGCCGGGGGCCGGATGTCCGGCGGCTCGCGAGGAGCCGGATGTCCAGGCCTCTGGCCGGATGTCCGGGCTGAGCGTGGCCGGCTTCGGTTGCCTTCTATGATGAGGGGCCGGATTTCCGGCGAAGGGGCCGGATGTCCGGGGCTTCGAGTGGAGCCGGATGTCCGGGGCATGGGGCCGGATGTCCGGGCTTGCGGTGCTCGCTTCTGTGAAGGGCCGCCGGATGTCTGGGCTTGGGGGCCCGATGTCCGGGGCCTGTAGATGCTGGCCCTTCTTCCTTCCCTCTCGCGCTCACTTGGCCTTAGTCCTTGGGCTCTCCATGGGTGTTCCTGAGCATGCACAAGGTCCGCGCTTAAAGTAGCATCCATGTCTTGCGAGAAAGGAAAGGGAAAGCGTCGAGGAACGGGATCACCTTGCGTCCAAATGGTGTACATGGGGATGAGCGAAGGATGCTCCGCATCACTTGCCCTATTTTCAATGTCACGTGTACACGAAGGGACCAACGGTGTGTCCGGTGCCCTGTGAAAACAGTCATGGTCGCCTATCCGAGCACGACCCCGTCCCGGGAAAGACCTCAAGTCTTCCCGTCACTAGTAATGTGGGCACCATGCTAGTATCAGCCTAAGTAATCAATAATGCCCCGTCCCATAAGGGGTAGAGTGGTTGCGCATGTTTGGTTGGGACGGTAGTCACACATAAATCTAATCCATCTCTGTAAACAACACTTTCATCAAGCCTCGATACACTACTTCTTAACCAAGTAGTGCCCTAGTTCCTCATCAACTCCCAGGGGCATTAGTGGCACCCACTGGGTTACTTGCAAGTATGTCAAACCACACTTGTTTCCTCAATGCACAACCCTGACCCATTTTGCGTAGCCAACTACTATAGCATATATCTATCTACTCCCACCCACATAACCCTCATAGGAAGGTAGGGTCATGTTTGATGCAAGTTTCAATAGTAAAGTAACAAAGGTACCAACCAAAGTGGTCACCACCTCTACATGTTTCCGATGAATTGATAATAAGGTGCTATGAGACATGCATAAAAAGGTTTCTCAAACATGGTCAAAGGGCTGCTTGCCTTATCCTTCCGAGTCTTCAAACCTTCTGGTCCATCTCCGAGTACTCCGTTCATTTCATTAACTAACGATGGAAACAATCATAATAACCAACACAACAAGGCAAAAATAAAAGTGCTCTAAAAATAGGAGTTGGACTTTTCTAGGATACCTCTGTCATATAAAAAATAACCAAGGTGGTTTCATTGGAGTATGATCAATGGATGGTTTGGCACATTTCAATATGATGGAATCAAGGGGTTTATGGATTTGAAAGAAGTGTACAGAAATATATTTTTGAACAATGAGCAAAGGCACCTATTTAACAAATCATGATTTTAGAAGCATCTAGGAGTTGGTTTCACTGGATTTGGAGTTCAAATGAATTTCCTAGGATTTTGCAAAGTTGATAAATATGAAGAAATGGCTCATTATTTAGTGGGGTACAGAAAGTATAATAAAAATGTTCCAGAACAAAGTTTGGATATTACAAGCATCTAGAAATTTGAACCATTGCATTTGGATCAAATTTGAGCTCTCTGTGATTTTCTAAAGTTCATCATAGAAATAGAAAAATGGCATTTTGATAATATTTGTGAAGAAAAGGTCTTTGAAAAAATGTGCATGTTGCATCAACAGGTAGATCATGATTTTAGAAACTCCTAGAAATTTGAATCATCCAATTTGGAGTTTATTTGAATATTTGGGAGATTTTACAGTTTATCTGGAAAAGGAAAAAGAAAAGGGAAAGGGGAGCTATACCTATACTGTGTATTGGGCGCAGTATAACGCCGCGGCGCCCTGGGCCGGCCCAGCTGCTCAGCTGCGCGCAGACAGAGCCAGGCGATGTCGAAAGCGCCCAGCGGGAATACGTCTGCACGGAGGGGAGGCAGATTTCGCCGAATCCGTTTCCACTTAAACGGGCGGGCCCTCCCGCTAGTTCACTGACGCGCGGGGCCCAGCTCTCAGGCCGTCGCCTACCTCCCGCTCGAACAGAGCAGATGCAAGGGAGGCGAGGCCGAGCGGCGCCAGCGTTTCCCCCCCGGCGATCCCAGCTACCTCCAGCGACGCCCAGCACACCGGCGGGTTTAGGAGGCCACGCTGCATCCAGAGAGGTGCGCCAGGACCGCTGGGGTGGTCGGACGCGAGCAGCGCATCGGTCGCGGCGGACAACGGTGATGGCGGTGTTTGGCATGGCGGGGAAAGCACGAGGAGGAGAGGATGGAGCACTGGGTGAGTTGGCGGTGGTGAGGAGAGGGTGCGGGAGTGCTCAGGGGGAAGAGAGAAGGGTCGAGGCCCACGAATTTAAGTGGCGGCCGGCGGCTCTGCTCCGGCCATAGAGATGGCTGGAGGGCACGGGGAGAGCATTAGGCTTGTCGGAGAGGTACACTAGAGGGAGAGGGGGCAAATGGAGCCGCGAGGCGAGTCTGGGGTGCCCTATAAATAGGTGGGCGACGGTCCACCGAGGTCTCGTGCGCCGGCGAGCTTGTTCCCGTCGCTGCAAGCCGCGGGGGCGCCCGTGGGTGTGTCCGGGGTGTTCGTGGGGTTGGTCCAGGTCGAGAGGAAGGGAGAGAAGGAGCGGGGAGCGTCGGGGCAGCGCGCGCGTGTGAGCTCGCTCACTGGAGCTCGCGGTCGGCCAGTGCGCATGCGAGAGGAGCGATAGGAGGAAGAGGGAGAAGGGGGGCGACCAGCTGCCGTGTCCCGGACGTCGAGGCGGCCTTGGGGGACACGATCCCAAAGCCCTAGGCTGTCGGGTGCCTCGGGCAGGACGCAGCTACAGTGTGGGGGCACACTGTAGCGCGCTCCAGAGCGCCCGTATGGTCGGCATGGCCGTGTTCTCGCCGCTCTGGACGCGCCCACTATGCCCAATGATGTCTAGGGGGTCAGGGGAAGAGTAAAGTAGTGAGCTGTGGCCTTGGATGCTATGGAGGGCCACTGGAGGGAGGAGGGCGGTGAAAGAGGAGGAGAATGCTACTGTCCAGAAGAGTAAAAATGGGTTTTCACCCCTCAATCATTAAGCTCTGGCCATGGGGAAGTTACTGGAGGTAGAAGATGACCAGGTTTACCTGTGGTAAGAATTTGAGGTAAAGGGGAACAGTAAAAGGGGTCAAATAAATGGTTTAGGAAAAATGGCAGAAGGTGTTTAATGCAGATTTGGGCAAGCAAAATAGCTCCACTTGACATTAGACTTAACAGGATCAAATGGCACATACATTTAGGACCTTCCACCAAATTTGAGCTCATTTGGGCAAAGTTGCCAATGCAACTTTTGTAAACCCTAGAAATCAACAGAAATTGATTTCTCAAGATTAGGTTAAGCAAATCATCTCCCCTTGATGCACCACTTGGTGTAGTGTCATCATTTGGGTTTGTGAGCATGTCCACCAAATTTGAGGCCCCAAGTAAAAGGTTGGCAATGTAGAGTTGTTCAAATTTGGATCTGGTCAGAAAGGGTTTTAGGGCACTTAGTTCAAGTTGTCCTTCTCCAAAACTTGTGTCATTTGGCATAGATGCACAATTACATCATTTTAGCATGTGCACCAAGTTTGAGAGCATTTGGACAAGTTTGGCAATGTAAAGTTGCTCAAACTTCAAAATGGACAGAAATGGTTTTGAGGGAATTAGATGATGTTTCCTTGATATTCAAGGCATGAGGCTTTGCAAGATCATCAAATATGTCATATTGGATATGATAGAATTTCCCTGGAATTTTTAGAGAATATTTCCTTTGTAAATATTTCAAAAACTTGAAATATCCAGAAAGGGTTTTGGAAGGATTTGTCCAATATTTTGAACATGACCATGTGTTGAAACTCTTATATATGGACAATATATGTCCTATGAGTTTCCCTGAATTTTGGCAAATACTTTTGAAATAATTAAATAATTTTCCCTATTAAAGGCCATTTCTGGCCTTAATAAAAAGCTTTTAAATAAAATATAAAAATAACTTTTAAAATTATAATTTTGTGGTTTATGGGAGTCCTATACCTAATAGGATTCAAATATACATTTGGAAATATTTTTCACACCCTAAATAAGGTACTAGTAGTGCAAACCTCAATTCAGGGGTTTTTGGAAAACTAATTTTAGAAAATACTATTTGGCCAAAATATTTTTATAAGAAAATACTATACTGGTCTATACACATGGCATGATCATTCGGAAAAGGTTTTGGATCAAGGAGATGAAGTAAAAGAGTTGGAGGATTTATTTGATTTTTAGAGCACTAGCAAACAACACACAGAAAATCAATCAAGCAAAGCCAAAAACACTCAAAAGTTTTTGTCAATCCACATTTTTAGCATGATTATTAGCTTAAGCAATGTGGCATGAAAATCAGGGTGTGACAGACCTACCCCCCTTACAAGAATCTCGTCCCCAAGATTCCCAGACTAGGCGTGGAAAGGAATACGGAGTCTTGGATACGGGGTAGTCTTCACTTCTTCTTGTTGGTTCTACTTCCGAGTGGTGCTCCATGGAATCTTGAAGTACTTGGTGGTGTGGCGTCTTGCTTGTTGCCCTCTTTGATGCAGGTTGCTGAGGGGTCTCCTGTATGGGTTAGGTTGAGCTAGATGTCAAAGGCTCGGTGATCGATGTCCTTGCGGGGACCGGGCTAGTTAGGAAGTCAGAAGTACTTCCAGAGTGGTGACCCGTGGAATATTTGGTGCACGGTGGGTATCTCAGGTGGTAAATCTAGCTGGGAGCCGTCTACTATTTGACTTGCAGTGGTCTTGAAGAAGGTCGATAAATCTTGGTGTGAGCGTTCCTTCGACATGGAAATGCTTGGTTTCTTTGAGAGGAGTGGTTCGCAGATACGCCCGGTCTTCGACGCGGAAGTTTATCTCTTGATGATGGTGGTTGATGTAGTTCTTCCTTCTTGACAGGGCGGTCTTCAAATGTCTTCTATCCAGCTGTCCGTCTCTTCCTTTGTCTTCGGATAGTCAAGTATGTTGCCAAATAAAGATGACATCTAACCTGTCCAAGTACTCCATGAAGTCTATGGGGTACGCAAGGTAGGCCGTGGTATTGGTGGTGGTCTCAGTTGAGTATTGGCAGGGGTCTTCTTGACTCAGAGCCAAGGCCCGTGGTCGGGATCTGACCAGGTTGTGGCTTGGTGGGGCTTAAGGGTTTCAAGGATTCTAGTGAGTGAGTGAATGTTTATTATCTTATCCTTAAGCACGGTTTCTAAGATGCCAATAGCTCTATCTAGTACTCCGAACGAAAAAGCATCTTCTCGCATAGACCAACTTCAATCACCACTCATGCCATACATATCCTCATGACTCCCAAGAGGCTGTCTAACAAAATCGTACATATCTACGATCCCAATAATCATATGCATGGCTACCCCTAAAAATCCACGGGTACGGCATACAAGCTGCCCAACAAGGGTCAAACACCACAATCCAAGCGCCCAACCTGTTCTTGCAAGGTTCAAGATATTGCAACCCTATTCTTAGGAAACACGTCATATGCCACTCCAAGATTTTGTTTCCTTCCTATATATCAACTCCAATAGCCCGGTAATTTCCATCAATCACCACATAATCCAACAATTCTACAAATCCGATGTCTACGGTGTTCCACAAGATCTCAAGTCCCTATAATACCCAAATACTTGGAAGGACTATGCATTACGATAGTAAGTCCACCAAATTCCCAACATCCGGGTCAAGTAATCTCCAAGGTCATGATTATATAGATCCCTAAATCAACTCCGACAAATGATCCAATCTCCTAGGTTATTGTCCACCGAGAAGCATGATATCACGATCGAGATCATTAGTCTAATCCAATTTACCCCAAACCATGCAGACATAATCAGCATCTATACCCAACCAGAATCACCTACATAAATCCAATCTCCTGCCCGACGAGAATTCCTACATTTTCCCCAAGTCATTCTCAAAATGTTAACTATCTTCTATCAATATCCTTTGGCTAGGTCAAATCCTTATACCTCCAAGAATTTCAATTTGCGATCGCCATTGCCCTGCAAATCCAAGTTACTCCAGGGTGATGAAAGTTACGCTACTCTATTAATCATGATCCCTCCAACATGAAAACCTCACAATCCATCAAGGCCTCAGATAATTCCTCGAAGTCACTGATATAAAGCCACCAAGTCATCTGTCTTATATCCTCAAATTGGTATATCTATGGCATCGTCAGTTCTTGTGCTATATTAGGATGAAAATGTGCTCACTCACTGTGTCCACTAGTTCCATTACGAACCCAGTGTTGTGCAAGGTTGCAGAGGCTTAACTGGTTCTCTTGCAATTCTATGGGTTAAGCACATGGTTAAGGGTCCGGGCTGGGGTGTCTCGGGAAGTCTCAAAGGGTCTAGGAATGGGTTTCTAGTCTGGAGGGTTAAACACAACTCTACGGGGTTACACTTGGTCGTGGAGGTTGTAGCAGGAGTCTTCATTGTTAGTCGGTTGCCGAGTTGGAATCCTTGGTACTTCTTGTCTTGCTGGTCTTCAGTCGAGGAGATAGAAGAGAGGGAAAAGTAGCACAAAGTAGGGGAATGCCTAAAGGGGGTTCTATAGTGCAGGTGCAAACAAACAGGTGCAAAAAGGCCCAAACAAAAGAAACAAGGCAAGGAAGATGATATATCCATGCACTTGTTGCCTAGGGCAAAAGTGCGACTTATATCAAAACACAAACAGATAAAAGCAAGCAACACACAATCATGGTTCTATTCGAACAATCATACGGACTCGACTGCGCATAAGGGGTACACGACTCATCCTACCCTAGGGGTTCTCGGACTCAGTGTCGTGACTTGTGCCTCGTGCAGTCTCCTGAGTTTTCCTCAGGTGTTGCTATGTCCCTTGTAGTTGTTTGATAAACGATCCGGGTTTGAGCCTGAAGAATCTTCAACAACTTCTCGCCTGATGAGGTGATGTGGTGAAGGTGCCTCCTTGTAGCTGGCGTTGACTTGGTCTTCTCTTGTCTCTTTAATCATGACAATCCTGTGTGCCTTCTGGGGCGTCGAGGGTACCAGGTAGGCAATCCGTATACAATGACAATAACAAGGCATAATAGAGGTTCAACATGTCGGTTACTTTGATGACAACATCAACACCAAGAGCGGGGGACGAAGAGAACCGTTTTCCTGCTCACTATAGTGAGGCGGACCAAATGGCGAGGTTCTCATCCTCCGGTGGTTGCCGATACAACAACGGTAGTGACATGATTACTCTATTAGCGATGTATACCATGATTTTGCACAACTCGTGCCATGGTCATCGTAGGCTAGCGTTGCACCATCTTGGGGCAGTGTCATGGATGTCACCATCTTCTGGGTCTTCATGTCTTCATTCCTCGAGGATGTATCTTTTGTTGGCATCGTCTTGTTGTGGTGTCACCAATCTTGTGTTCAGAAGTGGTGGGTCAGTGTTTGGCAAGGTGCACTCCACGAGGATTACAGAAAATCCAGTGGTTTGGGGCATAAGGGTTCTAGCGACCAAAAGTTTTGAAGGGGAAGAGATCAAGTATAGCCTAGTTTTCGAAAAACTGAGAAGGGAAGAGAAGTATAGATAGTTTTGAAAACTTAGTAATAGTTTTGAAAATAGTTTTACCCTAACTGATGACCATGCTAACTAAGGCTTCCTACAGTTAGGATGGCTCTGATAACAGCTCTGTGGGGACCCCGACTCAAGAGTGGAGATCACCGAAATGCACGTGTACAGTGATCCCAGAGATCAATGCTCACCGAACACACAGAAGCTGAAGAACAAGAGTCTTACATCCATACATACCATATTACACAAATAGGACCATTATGGTCAAGTCTTGAATATATCACAGCAGCGGAAATCTTCAATGACAACTTGGACCCATGCCATCTGCCTTAACCCTACAGGCATTCTGATTGGGAAGCGTCCTAGCTCGCATGTTCGTCACCAAGAAATCTTCATCGTATCCTGTTCTCTCATGCCTGGCCAATAAAATAACCAGTGGCAAGCCAATGAGTACTTTGAATGTACTCGCAAGCAACCCAAGTGTGATGACAAAATAATTATGCAAGGCTCTACTGCTAATTGGCAGTTTTGCGGAAAGCTAGTCTTTCATATGCAAACATGATCAACATATAACAAGGGCATGCATGTGTCTACAACAAGTATCAGGAGGTTACAGACATCATTATCGAGAAAGAGTTGTAATCAACTCATGCTCAAGCTCATTGTGACTTCCTCAAGAACCACACCAGCAGATTTACCAAACTGTGTTGTTTTCCAGAAACTTATGGACATAGTCTAAGTAGCACCACCCATCTGTCCTTGACCGTGGACACGGCTATTCGAATAGTTTTACACTCTGCAGAGGTTGCGCACTTTACCCACAAGATCCGGGAAGCTTTCGTGTCACCCACAATCCCGCAGTACCTCAAGTACTCGGGGGAAGCACCCGGTCATTATCTTTCCCTAGACGACACTACCATAGGGTCCACTCGTTGGTGCACAGCCCTCGAGTACAAACAATAGATCATGGGACTTGCCCTATTTTCAATGTCGCGCGTACACGAAGGGACCAACGGTGTGTCCGGTGCCCTGTGAAAACAGTCATGGTCGCCTATCCGAGCACGACCCCGTCCCGGGAAAGACCTCAAGTCTTCACGTCACTAGTAATGTGGACACCATGCTAGTATCGGCCTAAGTAATCAATAATGCCCCGTCCCATAAGGGGTAGAGTGGTTGCGCATGTTTGGTTGGGACGGTAGTCACACATAAATCTAATCCATCTCTGTAAACAACACTTTCATCAAGCCTCGGTACACTACTTCTTAACAAAGTAGTGCCCTAGTTCCTCATGAACTCCCAGGGGCATTAGTGGCACCCACTGGGTTACTTGCAAGTATGTCAAACCACACTTGTTTCCTCAATGCACAACCCTGACCCATTTTGCGTAGCCAACTACTATAGCATATATCTATCTACTCCCACCCACATAACCCTCATAGGAAGGTAGGGTCATGTTTGATGCAAGTTTGAATAGTAAAGTAACAAAGGTACCAACCAAAGTGGTCACCACCTCTACATGTTTCTGATGCATTGATAATAAGGTGCTATGAGACATGCATAAAAAGGTTTCTCGAACATGGTCAAAGGGTTGCTTGCCTTATCCTTCCGAGTCTTCAAACCTTCTGGTCCATCTCCGAGTACTCCGTTCATTTCGTTAACTAATGATGGAAACAATCATAATAAGCAACACAACAAGGCAAAAATAAAAGTGCTCTAAAAATAGGAGTTGGAATTTTCTAGGATACCTCTGGTCATATAAAAAATAACCAAGGTGGTTTCATTGGAGTATGATCAATGGATGGTTTGGCACATTATAATATGATGGAATCAAGGGGTTTATGGATTTGAAAGAAGTGTACAGAAATATATTTTTGAACAATGAGCAAAGGCACCTATTTAACAAATCAGGTTTTTACAAGCATCTAGGAGTTGGTTTCACTGGATTTGGAGTTCAAATGAATTTCCTAGGATTTTGCAAAGTTGATAAATATGAAGAAATGGCTCATTATTTAGTGGGGTACAGAAAGTATTAATAAAAATGTTCCAGAACTAAGTTTGGATATTACAAGCATCTAGAAATTTGAACCATTGCATTTGGATCAAATTTGAGCTCTCTGTGATTTTCTAAAGTTCATCACAGAAATAGAAAAATGGCATTTCGATAATATTTGTGAAGAAAAGGTCTATGGAAAAATGTGCATGTTGCATCAACAGGTAGATCATGAATTTAGAAACTCCTAGAAATTTGAATCATCCAATTTGGAGTTTATTTGAATATTTTGGAGATTTTACTGTTTATCTGGAAAAGGAAAAAGAAAAGGGAAAGGGGAGCTATACCTATATTGCGTATTGGGCGCAGTATAACGCCGCGGCGCCCTGGGCCGGCCCAGCTGCTCAGCTGCGCGCAGACAGAGCCAGGCGACGTCGAAGGCGCCCAGCGGGAATACGTCTTCGCGCAGAGGAGGCAGATTTCGCCGAATCCGTTTCCACTTAAACGGGCGGGGCCCTCCCGCTGGTTCACTAACGCGCGGGGCCCAGCTCTCAGGCCGTCGCCTACCTCCCGCTCGAATAGAGCAGAGGCAGGGGAGGCGAGGCCGAGCGGCGCCGGTGTTTCCCCCCGGCGATCCCAGCTACCTCCGGCGACGCCCAGCACACCGACGGGTTTAGGAGGCCACGCCGCATCCAGAGAGGTGCGCCACGACCGCTGGGGTGGTCGGACGCGAGCAGCGCATCGGCTGCGGCGGACAACGGTGATGGCGGTGTTTGGCATGGCGGGGAAAGCACGAGGAGGAGAGGATGGAGCACTGGGTGAGTTGGCGGTGGTGAGGAGAGGGTGCGGGAGTGCTTAGGGGGAAGAGAGAAGGGTCGAGGCCCATGAATTTAAGCGGCGGCCGGTGGCTCTGCTCCGGCCATAGAGATGGCTGGAGGGCACGGGGAGAGCATTAGGCCTGTCGGGGAGGTACACTAGAGGGAGAGGGGGCAAATGGAGCCACGAGGCGAGTCTGGGGTGCCCTATAAATAGGTGGGCGACGGTCCACCGAGGTCTCGTGCGCCGGCGAGCTTGTTCCGGTCGGTGCAAGCCGCGGGGGCGCCCGTGGGTGTGTCCGGGGTGTTCGTGTGGTTGGTCCAGGTCAAGAGGAAGGGAGAGAAGGAGCGGGGAGCGTCGGGGCAACGCGCGTGTGTGAGCTCGCTCACTGGAGCTCGCGGTCGGCCAGTGCGCGTGCGAGAGGAGCGATAGGAGGAAGAGGGAGAAGGGGGGCCGACCAGCTGCCGTGTCCCGGACGTCGAGGCGGCCTTGGGGGACACGATCCCAAAGCCCTAGGCTGTCGGGTGCCTCGGGCAGGACGCAGCTACAGTGCGGGGGCACACTTTAGCGCACTCCAGAGCGCCCGTATGGCCGGCATGGCCGTGTCCTCGCCGCTCTGGACGCGTCCACTATGCCCAATGATGTCTAGGGGGTCAGGGGAAGAGTAAAGTAGTGAGTTGTGGCCTTGGATGCCATGGAGGGCCACTGGAGGGAGGAGGGAGGTGAAAGAGGAGGAGAATGCTGCTGTCCAGAAGAGTAAAAATGGGTTTTCACCCCTCAATCATTGAGCTCTGGCCATGGAGAAGTTACTGGAGGTAGAAGATGATCAGGTTTACCTGTGGTAAGAATTTGAGGTAAAGGGGAATAGTAAAAGGGGTCAAAACAATGGTTTAGGAAAAATGGTAGAAGGTGTTTGATGCAGATTTGGGCAAGCAAAATAGCTCCACTTGACATGAGACTTAACAGGATCAAATGGCACATACATTTAGGCCCTTCCACCAAATTTGAGCTCATTTGGGCAAAGTTGCCAATGTAACTTTTGTAAACCCTAGAAATCAACAGAAATGGATTTCTCAAGATTAGGTTAAGCAAATCATCTCCCCTTGATGCACCACTTGGTGTAGTGTCATCATTTGGGTTTGTGATCATGTCCACCAAATTTGAGGCCCCAAGTAAAAGGTTGGCAATCTAGAGTTGTTCAAATTTGGATCTGGTCAGAAAGGGTTTTGGGGCACTTAGTTCAAGTTGTCCTTCTCCAAAACTTCTGCCATTTGGCATAGATGCATAATTACATCATTTTAGCATGTGCACCAAGTTTGAGAGCATTTGGACAAGTTTGGCAATGTAAAGTTGCTCAAACTTCAAAATGGACAGAAATGGTTTTGAGGGAATTAGATGATGTTTCCTTGATCTTCAAGACATGAGGCTTTGCAAGATCATCAAATATGTCATATTGGATATGATAGAATTTCCCTGGAATTTTTAGAGAATATTTCCTTTGTAAATATTTCAAAAACTTGAAATATCCAGAAAGGGTTTTGGAAGGATTTGTCCAATATTTTGAACATGACCATGTGTTGAAACTCTTATATATGGACAATATATGTCCTATGAGTTTCCCTGAATTTTGGCAAATATTTTTGAAATAATTAAATAATTTTTCCCTATTAAAGGCCATTTCTAGCCTTAAGAAAAAGCTTTTAAATAAAATATAAAAATTACTTTTAAAATTATAATTTTGTGGTTTATGGGAGTCCTATACATAATAGGATTCAAATATACATTTGGAAAGATTTTTCACACCCTAAATAAGGTACTAGTAGTGCAAACCTCAATTCAGGGGTTTTTGGAAAACTAATTTTAGAAAATACTATTTGGCCAAAATATTTTTATAAGAAAATACTATACTGGTCTATACACATGGCATGATCATTGGGAAAAGGTTTTGGATCAAGGAGATGAAGTAAAAGAGTTGGAGGATTTATTAGATTTTTAGAGCACTAGCAAACAGCACACAGAAAATCAATCAAGCAAAGCCAAAAACACTCAAAAGTTTTTGTCAATCAACATTTTTAGCATGATTATTAGCTTAAGCAATGTGGCATGAAAATCAGGGTGTGACACGCCGTCTTCGCGCCTTTGCTCGCGGCCTCCCGCCTCGCCGACCGTCCTCTCTCCGCTCGCCGGCGCACCTCCGGCCCGCCTAGCGTCCGCGCACCGCAGTCGCTGCTAGCCGCTCTCCAGCAAGCTCCTGGCCGCCTGCCTATGTGCTGCCGTCGGCAGCTACCGCCGATGGCTGTCCCGCCCAGGCCTGCGCGCGCGGCCCGTGCTGGCGCCGCCCCCCCTCTGGCATCACCCTCCGCCGGTGTGGCGCCCGCCACCGACTAGGGCCGCCCCACACGACAGATGGTGGCTGCTGGTGCTCCATGGCCTCCTCCCCTCATGCCCAGGCGTGGCGCGTGCACGATGCGGGCGCCCGCCCATTAACACGCCCGCCCCATAAGGCCACAGTGGGCCACTGTCCACTTGGCCCGGCCCCCTGAAGTTTTTTAAAAAGGATTAATATATATATATATATATAATATAAAAATAATTAGTTAATTAATCAATTAATTATTTAACTTAATTAAAATTGGTTTAATCAAACTAAGTATGTGGTTAGCTTAATTAAACCACTAATTAGTAAATATGTGTATGACAGAGGGGCCCCACCACCGTTGACCAGTCAAACATTGACTAGTCAACTGGGACTTGTGACGCCCCCGATTTGACCGTACACTAATCATGCACGCAAATGTGTGCGACCAAGACCAAGGACTCACTGGAAGATATCACAACACAACTCTAAACACAAATAAAATAATACAAGCTTTATATTACAAGCCAGGGGCCTCGAGGGCTCGAATACATAAGCTCGAATACACAAGAGTCAGCGGAAGCAATAATATCTGAGTACAGACATAAGTTAAACAAGTTTGCCTTAAGAAGGCTAGCACAAAACATCAACGATCGAAAAGGCAAGGCCTCCTGCCTGGGACCTACTAACTGCTCCTGGTCGTCAGCTGTCTCCATGAGCTAGTAGGCTTTGTCGGGGTAGTAACAATCGTCAAGGGTGGCATCTGGCTCTTGGACTCCACCATCTGGTTGCATCAACCAGCAAGAAGAAGAAGGGGAAAAAGGGGGAGCAAAGCAACCATGAGTACTCATCCAAAGTACTCGCAAGCAAGGATCTACACTATATATGCATCAGTATCAATGAAAAGGGTAGTATATGTGAACTAAGCTGCAGAATGCCAGAATAAGAGGGGAGAAGCTAGTCCTATCGAAGACTAGCATCTTCTAGAAACCACCGTCTTGCAGCAAGAAGGGGAAGTAGAGTAGTATAAAACAAGTCATATTTATGTTGTTGTTCCAACGCTCCAGGATCCTTTCTCGACTCCCGAAGCAACATATCCAAACAATGCCTCAGCATCCAGTTCTAGTTGTAGCGGCCGGGTTACAACTCCTAGTGTCCATTACCATAGGACAGGCTATCGATAGATGTTTTCTTCCCTGCAGGGGTGCACCAACTTACCCATCACGCTTGCTTAACTCCGGCCGGACACACCATCAGGTCATGCCCGCCCTCGGCCAAACAATACGCCGCAACCCGACCGACCTAGGCTTAATAGAGAGGTCATGCATGCCGGACTAAACCCTATGCCCCCAGGGGTCATGGGCCAATCGCCCCGGGAACTCCTGCACGTTGCGTGGGCGACCGGTGAGCAGACCTTGGCTACCTCCTTAAAAAGGAAGGTGCTTATGCAGTCCAACCCGGCGCGCGCCGCTCAGTCGCAATGACGTCAGTTAAGCTTCGGCTGATGCATACGACGCCGAACGCCCATACTATGCCCATGTGATGGTTAGCGCTATCAGGCCAGAGGCCCCTTGGATCAAATGTCCAAACTATTTAGTGTCTTGGGAATGCGCGGTAACGAGCAGAGACTCACGATAATGTGACCCCATCGCCCCGTCTCAAGGACTTGCGGCAAGGGCGAGTGCCCGGCCACGCCTCGTATTTATCTCGCGGGCACCTTCCAGGTCAACTCGACTACACATCACTCGCAATTAAGCTCGCGCGAGTACCCCTCAGGGTCGACCCGTCTTTAGTAACCAGGTTCAGTGTAAAGTTATAGTAACCATAGTAACTGTGTGTCTAACACCAAAGGGAAACCTGAGGAAATCACCCTCGATGGAATACCACCTGATGTTTATCGTCAAGGTGAACGAAAGAGGAGTCACCCTCGCGGTCCACTCTTGAGGAGTTGCACGACAGTGTCGTTATCGAGACTGGAGAAAGAGGAATCACCCTCGATGACCACAACCGATGAACTAACCTACAAGGTTAACATCAGAAGTGCTGATGAGGTCTCACCCTCGACACTCGATAGTAACCCAGTAGTGTCGAGCAACTAAGGGGAAAGTGATGTGCGGTGCCGGGGCCTGGTCTTCGATCCCGTTGATCGGGTCTTCTGATAATCCAGCGGGGCAGTCGGGACAATGTGGGGGGTCACTGGTGGATCTCTAACCAGCCTATACTAAGCAATTTAGTATAAACATGTAACGTATGAAAGCAGGTATCAACAACAGGCTATGCATTAGAATAGGATTATACAAAAAGCAGTAGCAGCTCTAATGCAAGCATAAGAGAGAAGGGAATGGGCGATATCGGAATGATCAAAGGGGGTTGGCTTGCCTGGTTGCTCTCGCAAGAAGGAGGGGTCGTCAACACCGTAGTCAATCACCGGGGCATCTTCAATCTCGGGGTCTACCGGAGAGAAGAGGGGGGAGAAACAATAAATACAAAGCATACAGATGCAATAAAGAAGCACGGCAAGTTAACACGCGGTGCTAGGGTACTCTAACGCGGTGCTACACGATACCGACGAAGGGGTGTAACATCCGGCAAAGTATTCCCAAAGTTTGGCTTTTTCGGACAGATGAATCAGAGGGGAAAGTTGCAGGTTCGGTAAGATAGAGATGTGTGGCGGATGAACGGACCGCGTATTCGGATTCGTCTCGTCGTTCTAAGCAACTTTCATATATAAAGTATTTTCATCGGAGTTACGGTTTATTTTCTATTAAATTTCAAAGTTTTAAACTTTTTGTAGAATTTAAATTAAATCGGAAATAAAAGGCTAAAAGCTAGATACACCCAAAAATGTACCCAAGCAGTGGCTGTGTTGGACTGACAGTGGGGCCAGGGTGTGCTGGGTCAGCAGGTCAAAGCTGACCAGTCAACAGGGTTGGTGGGGACCACACATCATTGACCGGGCCAACCTAGTCAGCAGTTTGACTGGTCAAACTAGACAACGGGGCCCACATGTCATCGGCTCAGTGACTAATAAGGTTTACATAGATTTTTTTAATTAACCTAACAAACTGTTGGGGTCCACATGTCAGTGTCATTGCGGGCTATTTAATTAGTCTAACCTAAATTAAGCCTATTGGCCTTGGGCCCACGGGTCAGTGGCTCTCATAGTAGTGGTTAGGGGGTAACGACGCCCACGTCACCCAATTAACAGCGGCGCTCTGGGCATTGCTAGGCTTCTCGCCCCTCGTTGGTTACCCCAAATGGAAGGTTAGAGATGCAGTGTAGCAGAAGTTTTCCCTTGACAATACCAAGGATCGTTTTCCCTGAGACTCCCAGTTTCAACAAGAAGGTGTCAACTGCTAACGGCGTCGGATATTAGCAATCAACGTGGACCTGCACACAGATACAAATAACTTTGCTCCCAACGAGTACAGAGAGGTTGTCAATCCCACCGGCCTTGTAGTTCACAAAGGATCAAACGCACGTGATAGTAGTGATAGATATAATTGCAATAGTAAGTAAAATGCGGAAAAGTAAATAGCGGATGTGATCAATGATGGTAATATGGACCGGAGTCTCATGATGTTCACTAGTGATGTCTCTCTCCCAAAAGACGATAAAACTGATATGTGAGGTAAACGAATTACAGCTGGGCAATTGACAGAACCATGAACGCAAACCAATGCTGACTACATTGCAAGAAAGGTTGAGGTTCAAAGCATGGGCGGTACGTCGAGGTAAGTAGACCGAAATCCAGCTGCATCTACTACTAATCATCCACCTTGAGATATCTATCCAGAACATCTCGCTGGTATTAAGTTGGGAGTCCCACCCATAGTGTAAACTCAAAGCAACAGACTACTGCATTAAAAGAACTTTGCGTAAAGTAAACAGTCCTTGCACCCGCGGGCACAAGCATCGTTGTTTCCCCCCTTGTGGCAACAACACATCCCCTAGACTCATGTTTCTGTCACGCAAGCTAGTCATCGAGGGGCATGAACCCACAATCGAGCATAACGTTCCCTCTTGGAGTCACTACCTACTACTTGGCCAAAGCAATAAATAACAACGGAGAACATGCAAGAATTACTTACGAACATAAATATAAAAGAGGTAGATCAAATATATTACTCAAACACAATCTGAACATAATCTCATAATCCATCGGATCCCAGCAAACTCATCATAGCAATAGCATAAGGATTACATATGTGCCTCGATCATGTAGGGCAGCTCACGAGGACTAATTAGTGAAGCACAAGAACGGGAGGAGAACATCACATAGCTACTGGTCATGGACCCATGGTCCAAGGGAGACTACTCACAACTCATCTGGGAGGCGTCCATGGTGGTGGAGAAGCTCCCGGTGGTGATCCTCCCCTCCGGCAGGGTGCCGAGAAGAGTTCTCCTGGTGCTCCCGATCTTGGAAGCGGCGGTGGCGGCAGAACAGAGATGAGATCACGAAAAAGAGTTCCCGTCTCGAGGGTTTCGGGATACGCTTTAAATATCTGCCAAAGGGGGGCATCAGCGGAGCCTCAGGGGGCCCAGGCGCCCCCCCGGAGCGGCCCAGGGGGGGGGGGCGCCGCCAGGGCGCCTGGAGCCCTGGTGCCCCCCCGGCTGTACTTCGGGCGCAAGGTAGCTTCTGGAACGCTGATTTTTTATATAATTTTTCTGGATTTTTCCTGGCAGTTCTCGTAACGTGAAAACCTGAAATACAAAAACAGCCGAAAACAGAAACTGGCACTGGGGTGCACTGAGTTAATAGGTTAGTCCAAATATGATCAAAAGTGTATGGAAGTGTATAAATATCATAGCAATATCACCCAAAAGAGGCATGGAGCAAGCAGAAATTATAGATACGTTTTGGACGTATCAACATCCCCAAGCTTAATTCCTGCTCATCCTCGAGTAGGTAAATGATAACAAGAATAATTTCTGTGGTGACATGCTATTAACCATATAGGACTTTTTCATAGTCATATGACAAAAGCTTACTGAGACAATGAATCTGTAGTAATTAAGTTGCCTCATGAGAAAATCACAAAGGACTGAAAGTTTTACAATATGATATTGAAACATCAAAAAGATTTGTAATGAACATGACGTGCAAATATGATAAAGTGATATCTAGCTTGCCCCCTTTAGTGAAGCAAAACATAAATGTAGGGGCACCTCCAAGGTTTAAGTGATGACTAGATACAATGATTTCAAAATAAACGATATCACAATCATGCAAAAGACAATGCTACTTTGGGACAATGCACATTACACTCAGAATGACAATCATGCTCTCAGTAGTTGGTGCTTTAAAAAGAAGGTGGAGACTCTCGAACCGTGGCTTTTGTTGGCAAGGTTGAAAACCCGTAATCGGAAACAAAGACAAAACATGTACCAGAGCTCTTGGTTTTAAAACAGAGGTAATAATTTATTTTTAGATCATGGATGTTTCGTCAACGAATGCTAGCAGATAACTCAATCACTTCTTGAGATGGACAAATTTCGAGGAACGGCTCCCGAATGAGGACGATCACATCCTCTTAATCTCCTTTGTTTATCACTACCAAAGTTTTCTGATTTCTCATGAACAAAGCGTGAAGGAGGGTTTGTTTGTTATATTATCTTTTTGAGCCGGGCGCACTCAATGCCAGTTCCTTCTCGTATTATGGGTTTGCACATTATACATGCAATCCCGGGGTGAAGCTTGTCCAACTTAAAAAGATCATGAATTAACTACTACTTCCTCATGGACTTACAACAGAGGCACAAAATAAGAATGCTTTTTTTTGAATAATTTCGAGATGGCACATGCAAGTCTCCGTTAGGAATGGCAGGTAAATACCATGTAGGAAGGTATGGTGGACTCATATGGCATAACTGGATTAAAAGGATGTGGATGCACAAGCAGTCAGTCCGCTTAGTACAGGCGAAGGTTAGCAAAAGACTGGGAGCGACCAACTAAGAGAGCAATGACGGTCATAATCATGCAGAGCGACAAAGCAACATTGAATCAGGCATGCAAGTTATATCGCTACTCAGAAATAAAAGATCATCAAGGCTTGACAGACTTTCTTTACAGTCTTAAATATGCGTGAGCATACGCCAAGTCAATCAAAATAAATTCTTGAAGGAAGATATTACTAAACCATACCACATCATAGGCAAACAAACCTTGTTGGTACTCCAATAACACATTGGGAACCCCCCAGCTATTTGAGATTAACCATAAGAAAACATGAACTACTAAGCGCCATCGTGCATGTAGCATCTTTATCATAGACATATCAACCAATGCAACGGAAGCAAACTCTCTTAAGATGATAAGCATGATAACTAAAGAGAGTTCAAGCAACCAACTAAACGAAAGCTCTTTAAAAAGATAAGCATGAAAACTGAGAGCTGAACATGATAGTAGCTATTAAAAGACAAAGAACACACACAGCAAAGATAGACATGAAAATTCTATGTTATGTTCTAGGAAGAAGTGGAGCGTGTTTCTCTCCCACATAAAGAAAGCTAAGTTCCGACTCGTTATGAAAAGCTAAAGAAAACTAAAAAGCAAGACGCTCCAAGCATAGCTCATAACACATGAAGTGATAAAAATATAGTGGAACGAAAGACGAACTGATAATGTTGATGGAGAAGGGGATGCACGGAGGTATCCCCAAGCTTAGACGCTTGAGTCTCCTTGAATATTTCTTGGGGGTGCATGGGGGCATCCCCAAGCTTGAGCGTTTGCCACTCCTGAATCTTTTTATCATCTTCCCTCGCACACTTGAAAACTCCCTTCATACATAACTCATCATAATCTGATTAGCGAGGTTAGTACCCATAATAAAATAATTGTACCTTGCTGGAAATAAGGATATTCTTGAAGTTCTACTGTTTCTCAAGATTGCCAAAAGGTTTTTGCAAAGAAAAAGCAAGCTCTAGGTTTGCAAAATGAAGGATAGGCAAAACATGACAGAATCTGTGAAAAACAGAACAACAGGTAGTAAATGATTTGTTCGTGGCACTTCTGCAACTCTAATAAAAAACTCAGAACAGACGCACGAAAGACAATTATATAGAGAACGCTGTCGAAATAATTCAGACCAAAAAGATGATCTGGTGATTTTATACGAATTTTTCTATCCAAGGACAGAATCTGTTTCCTGGACAGCACCTCACAACTTTTGAACTTTCTAGCAATCAGAGGCTATACTTGGCTCAAAATTGAAAAGCAAAGATACAATGATGATGCTACAGTAGTAAACAACATCAAGACAGAACAAAAGCAAAATAAAATTTTTATTCATGTGGGCTGCCTCCCAAAAGCACTTTCTTTTATGCCTTTAAGCTAGGCATAATGCATATAGATCAAGTTTTATCAAGAGTAAAAGAATAGCTAGCCCGTATAATGGACTCAAAAGGTAACTTGATCTTCTTTCGAGGGAAGTGTTCCATCCCTTTCTTGAGAGGAAACTAAAATTTTATATTACCCTCTTTCATGTCAATGATAACACCTACGGTGCGCAAAAAGGGACGTCCCAAAATAATTGGACAAGAAGAATCACATTCAATATCCATAATAGTAAAATCAACGGGAAGATAATTGTCATTGACAACGATAAGAACATCGTCGATCCTCCCCAAAGGTTTCTTTATGGAAGAATCAACGAGACGAACACCAAAAGAACAAGAATCAAAAGGTTTCAATTTAAGCATATCATATATTCTTTTGGGCATAACAGAGGTACTAGCTCCAACATCACATAATGCATAGCAAGAGAAGTCATTCAATTTAATTTTTATCATAGGATCCCAACCATCTTCTAGCTTTCTAGGTATGGAGGCTTCTACTCTAAGTTTCTCCTCCCTAGCTTTGATAAGAGCATTAGTGATATGCTCTGTGAAGGCAAGGTTAAGCGTGCTAGTGCGGGGATCTCTAGACATCTTGTGAAGGAAATCAATAACTGCGGTAAGAGTGCAATTGTCAAAATCAAGGTCATTAGCATGAAGTAAAGTGGTAGTGGTGTCCTTTAGGTTCACTTGTTTGGTAGTTTCTATAGTCATAGCATCACCATTAATAGGTCCATCGGGACCAGGAGTGCATTGGGTGCTAAGAGTTTGGATATCCTCAACAACTTGGATAGTAGCAACAGTGTGGTGGGTAGGAAGGCTCTTAATTCTATCCTCTTCCTCCCTTTCTCTAGCCCATCTCTCTTTAAGTTTAGCCATCATCCTAATATTTTCATTAATTTGCACTTGAATAGCATTAATAGGAGTGACCTTCCTCTCCTCAAGAGGAGATGTTTTAATTTTAAGCAATTCTACCTCATTGGCTAAATGATCTACCTTTGAAGAGAGATCACCTAGTTTGTTTAGTTTTTCTTCTACACTATTATTAAAAGCTTTTTGGGTAGTGATGAAATCTTTAAGCATAATATCTAGTTCAGTAGTGGAGTTCCTGGTGCTAGGATAAGCATTGTTGTTCCCATAAGAATTAGAGGGGAACGGTCTAGGATTGCTACCAAAATTACTCCTATAAGCATTGTTATTAAAATTGTTTCTAGAGATAAAGTTCACATCTACTTGTTCTTGAGCAATCAAAGAATTTAAAGGAACATCACGAGGATCAATAGAAGATTGCTTCGAAAGTAGAGACATGATCAAGTCAACTTTTTCATTGAGTGAGGAAATCTCCTCGACAGAGTTTACCTTCCTACCTGTTGGAGCGCGTTTGGTGTGCCATTGGGAATAGTTGGTCATCATCTCATCGAGAAGCTTCGTGGCAGCACCAAGTATAGTTGACATAAAGGTTCCTCCCGCGGCCGAATCTAACAAGTTCCGCGAGGTAAAGTTCAAGCCTGCATAAAAAGTTTGGATAACCATCCAAGTAGTCAAACCATGAGTAGGGCAGTTCTTGATAAGAGATTTCATACGTTCCCAAGCTTGGGCAACGTGTTCATTATCCAATTGTTTAAAATTCATTATGTTACTTCTTAGTTGGATAATTTTAGCAGGTGGATAGTATTTTCCAATAAAAGCATCTTTGCACTTGTCCCATGAATCTATGCTATTTCTAGGCAAAGACTGAAACCAAATTTTAGCTCCTCCTCTCAAAGAGAAAGGAAAAAAGCTTAAGCTTAACAATATTACCATCTATTTCTTGGTACTTTTGCATATCACAAAGTTCAACAAAGTTGTTTAAGTGTAAAGCAGCATCATCTCCAGCACCGGAGAATTGATCTTTCATGACTAAGTTCAGTAAAGCAGGTTTAATTTCATATGAAGGTGCTGAAGTGGCAGGTGTAGTGATAGGTGTGCAGATAAAGTCATCGTTGTTGTGACTAGTGAAGTCACACAACTTGGTGTTCTCGGTGGAACCCATAGTAGCAAGCAAGCAAGATAACTATTTTTGTGATTTTTGATAAAAGATACTAAAGCAAAAACTGAAAGGTAAACTAACAAGACTAAAAGCAAAGGTAAAAGATAGCGTGCAACTCCCCTATCCTGAAGAGTGGAGTTCCCGGCAACGGCGCCAGAAATTGCTTTGCTAGGCTTCTCGCCCCTCGTTGGTTACCCCAAGTGGAAGGTTAGAGATGCAGTGTAGCAGAAGTTTTCCCTTGGCAATACCAAGGATCGTTTTCCCTGAGACTCCCAGTTTCAACAAGAAGGTGTCAACTGCTAACGGCGCCGGATATTAGCAATCAACGTGGACCTGCACAAAGATACAAATAACTTTGCTCCCAACGAGTACAAAGAGGTTGTCAATCCCTCCGGCCTTGAAATTCACAAAGGATCAAACGCAAGTGATAGTAGTGATAGATATAATTGCAATAGTAAGTAAAATGCGGAAAAGTAAATATCGGATGTGATCAATGATGGTAATATGAACCGGAGTCTCATGATGTTCACTAGTGATGTCTCTCTCCCAAAAGACGATAAAACTGCTATGTGAGGTAAACGAATTACAGCTGGGCAATTGACAGAACCATGAACGCAAACCAATGCTGACTACATTGCAAGAAAGGTTGAGGTTCAAAGGATGGGCGGTACGCGGAGGTAAGTAGACCGAAATCCATCTGCATCTACTACTAATCATCCACCTTGAGATATCTATCCAGAACATCTCGCTGGTATTAAGTTGTGAGTCCCACCCATAGTGTAAACTCAAAGCAACAGACTACTACATTAAAAGAATTTTGCGTAAAGTAAACAGTCCTTGCACCCGCGGGCACAAGCACCGTTGTTTTCCCCCTTGTGGCAACATCACATCCCCTAGACTCATGTTTCTGTCACTCAAGCTAGTCATCGAGGGGCATGAACCCACAATCGAGCATAACGTTCCCTCTTGGAGTCACTACCTACTACTTGGCCAAAGCAATAAATAACAACGGAGAACATGCAAGAATTACTTACGAACATAAATATAAAAGAGGTAGATCAAATATATTACTCAAACACAATCTGAACATAATCTCATAATCCATCGGGTCCCAGCAAACTCATCATAGCAACAACATAAGGATTACATATGTGCCTCGATCATGTAGGGCAGCTCACGAGGACTAATTAGTGAAGCACAAGAACGGGAGGAGAACATCACATAGCTACTGGTCATGGACCCATGGTCCAAGGGAGACTACTCACAACTCATCCGGGAGGCGTCCATGGTGGTGGAGAAGCTCCCGGTGGTGATCCTCCCCTCCGGCAGTGTGCCGGGAAGAGTTCTCCTGGTGCTCCCGATCTTGGAAGCGGCGGCGGCGGCGGAACAGAGATGAGATCGCGAAAAAGAGTTCCCGTCTCGAGGGTTTCGGGAGACGCTTTAAATATCTGCCAAAGGGGGGCATCAGCGGAGCCTCGGGGGGCCCAGGCGCCCCCCCAGCGCGGCCCAAGGGGGGGGGCGCCGCCAGGGCGCCTGGAGCCCTGGTGGCCCCCACCCCCCGGCAGTACTTCGGGCGCAAGGTAGCTTCTGGAACACTGATTTTTTATATATTTTTTCTGGATTTTTCCTGGCAGTTCTCGTAACGTGAAAACCTGAAATACAAAAACAGCCGAAAACAGAAACTGGCACTGGGGTGCACTGAGTTAATAGGTTAGTCCAAATATGATCAAAAGTGTATGGAAGTGTATAAATATCATAGCAATATCACCCAAAAGAGGCATGGAGCAAGCAGAAATTATAGATACGTTTTGGACGTATCAGGCATGCCGGTGACCATTTGCCGCGGCGGAGGAGCACCGGACTTGCACTGCGGCCATCGATTTGCGCACTGAGGGCACCATACGGTAGCTCTCGCTCGAGCGCATCCAGAGAAGGATGCGGGATGGCCGGAGGTGGACCGCACCGGCGTCAGCGGCGACCGGAGGCACGACCTGCACGAGCGCTAGCCTGCGGATCCTATCAGGCAGCCAAAGGGGCTCGTCGGCCTCCCGAGAAGGTCTGGCGCGTGATGCCGTGCTCGGCATCGACTAAAGTGGGCTACGGCCATGGTGATGATGCGATGCGACGACGGCGGAGCCGAAGCTCCGTGAAATATAGCTAGGGGCACGCGCGGAGACGAGGAAATTGGGGCAAGGGATGCAGAGCTCACAACAAACGCGTGGCGGGGTTGAGGTAGCCAGAGAGGGACGAGGTCGAGCGAATCGACGGGGAGAATCTTCGGTGGCCGGCAGCATGAACGGGGTTGATGACGACGATTCGGGGTGGCTCCTGTCGAGCGAGTGCCCGCAATGGATGTTGGCGACGACGGGGAAGCCGTTGGACACCATGCTATTCGACGGGGAGGACGGGGAGCGCGAGGTTGACGACGGAGCGACGAAGGAGCCATCGGGTGTTGCGGGAGAGAGGGAGAGAGCGGGCAAGTGGGCGAGTGGGTGCGGCGGTAGTGGGGGAAGGGAGACCGAGGCGCCGAAGGGGTGCCCTTATCCCCTCTCACGTCGTTGCCGACGACGGGGTTCGGCGGGAGCACGCGCCCGCTCGGTCGGCTTCCCCTCTAGCGAGGTGGAAGGCGACCGAGGGGAAGCTGGGCCGGCTAGGCCGCTCGGGTGGGCTAAGGCCAGGGGGTAGGGGGCCTCTTTCCTTTTCTTTTGTTTGAGTTGTTTTCTTTTTGCCTTTCTGTTTTCTTTTATTTTTCAAAAGTAGTACAGTTTTATGAAATACAAAACAAGCATCACAAATACTATTATTATTTATTCCACTATCATAAAAAGTTTGGCACATAGTTAACTTAGCTTTAGGATTTAAATAATTTTATAAAAGCATTTAAAATATTGTTTTGCCCTCTGATTTAAATGTTTTAGGGCACTTAACCAGTTTATAACATGTTGGATACACCATGAAAATTACACAGGGGTTATTTGCAACACTTTGAACATTTTATTTTTCATGTTTGTGGATTTCTTTATTTCACTTATGATTCAAATTTGAATTTGACTTTGGTTTTTCATCAAGTGATAATTAGCTTAGTAAGCATGGTGACATGGCATCATTAGGGTGAGATTACTTCAACATGATTCCCGGGGTGTTACAAATCTCCTCCACTACAAGAAATCTCGTCCCGATATTTAAGAGGTGGAGTAAGGGGAAAGGAAGTGGTTATGAAATTCTTACAAATCTTCACGGTCTTGGTTACCCTTCCCGAGGAAGTTGTTCCCTTTCGTTGATGCCTTCATTTCGATGCATGAGGGCATCATGATGAAGTCAACGTCCTCCTTTCAGGATCTTCACCGTACTTACGGAAGGATGAGAAGGGAAACTCTATAAGGATGGGTTTTAACAAGATTGAGCATCAGACGATTAACTCAGGGGAAGAAGCATAAAATGTCTCTCGAGTTGATTATGTGACACACCTCGAGAGCATTATAGGGGGGGGGGTACGAAAGTTTTCAAATGGGTAAGCAATCGTTCGGTGCCTGAAGTAGAGTGTGAAGGGGGTTCAGAGCCACGAAATAAGTATTGCATCTGCTACCGGAATAGATCGTCTCTAGGACGGTGGCTCATGAATTCCATACAAACGCAAGTGAAAAGGATACTTCGTAATCAAGGATGTACAGGAGAGTCAGGTTTCAATCCTATGGAACTGTGGGTTATGGGCCCACCATGTGGTTCAAAAGTAAGAAGGACACTGACATATTGCACGGTCGTGGTAGCAAGGCATGTCAGAGCATAACTTGTCAGTTATGTCGGCAACAACGTCGGTACCAAGGGCGAGGGACAAAGAGAACCATTTTCCTGCTCGTTGAAATGAGGCGGACCAATAGGTAAAGTTCTCGTCCATCGGTGGTTACCGGATTGTTATCAACAATAGTAACAAGGTCTTACTGACAGATTTGTACACCAAGGTGTTTAGATAAGCAGAAAATTATTACTGCTTAGATTATAAGTTGGTCAAAGAAAGGTTAAACAAACAAATGGAAAGGAAAATGTGTTTAAACACAATGAATAGGAGTATATCATTCCCAAGATTAAGCAGGGCATGAAATACGTGTCAGGAGATCAAAGTCATGACCATATAGATAAAAGGGGTAAGAAGAATTATGATATGTACCCATAAAACGGTGTTTGGATAACTTATCAAGAAACATTTAGCATTGTGCTTCCAATATTCTTGTTGATATTTGAGCACCACAGTCAAGCTTCAGGATAGTATTGGCATGATCATTATGTAAAGGTCGGGCTTTGGATACACAAAGGATCCATCCGTAGCAACTTAAAATAAGTCATACAATTCCAGCAAGGAAAAGATGAGGATGTGGCCGACGGGCTCATCAACAATTCAACGAGATATCCTCAAACAAGGATTTCCCAAATTATGTGAACAAGGAGAAAATATTAGACATACCGAAGTATATAATGGAGTATGTTCGAGGAGAACATCCACGGGTAAACATTGATTGAAACGTGCACCTGGAAAGATGGACTAGGTAGCATGATCAAAGTTAGAGTGTTGACTTGATAATCAAAGGACCTAGAATGAAACTATCGGCCATTCACTTCAAAGCAATAGGTTTGCAAGAAGTTTTTTTTTGAATTCACACATCATAGTTCAATGGTCGGTTTTCCGGTTAGAAACAACACGGGGACCAAGAATGAACGGAGATGACGAGAAGTATCACTTGTTTCAAGGATTCATAAGGGGTGGTGAAATTCTCATGACATGCTTGACATGAAAGATGTTAGTACTCGAAGGTAGACCATATCATAAGTCAGATAACAAGGAACTCAAGGTATAACACAAAACAAGAAAAAAGTTTGTGTTGGAGGGAATGCAAGAATGTTGTCGATGTTAATACAAATCATCGAGGGGAAAGGATGGTATTTCCCATCATGAATTCGATTCACAACTTGGAAGAAGGCAAATCATCGTTAATGATGATCACGACACATTTGTCGAGTGATTTCATGAAGATGTAATCGATCGGCGATGACATCAAGTGAAATGAATGATGGAGCGAAAGGTTATTGAAACCACTAGTACAATACAAACTTGAAATCAAGATAGTTGTTCAAGGCGAAATTATATGCCGAGAAAGATCAGCGTAAGCTTAGCTCATTGCCGAAATTGTGCTCCGGGAAGAAGGACCAGGTAGCACAGTTAAAAAGGTGCGCGATAATGATATAGCCAACCAAGCTAGATATGACTTGAAGAATTAATAAACTCACAAGCAATGGAGATTACTTAGAGTTATTGAATCGGAGTGCGGAATTGATTCACTTATCGGTGTCCTTGATTGTCTAACAACTCAGAACCCGAGGAAAATTGGAATCGGTGAGAAGTAATACTTGAAGAAGAACTCATAAGAAGTAATATGGTTCTGTGACATTATCGAGTTACCACGGGGTAATACTCAAAGCTAGATCATAATAGAGGTTGGACAGGTGCATTGACCTGTAGAGGACAAGTGGTTTAATGTCCAAGAAATGGTATTTAAAGGAGAGCATGGTCGGAACCACGATTGAAAAAGGCCAGATCCCTGATATAAGATGAACTTATACCAAGGTGATAATTAATTTTAAGAGAAGCCTTAATGATAAGATCTACACTGTGTCCATGGGCATGAACAGAAAGTTCAAGGTTGACTCCCACTTCTTCAATGCATAACCTTTCATTCACTTCCCGCTTGTGAAGAAGTTGTAGCGTTGAAAATTTTATCTGACGAAACGCCAGTAGAGCATAACCCGCATAACTTTTGAGTTCACACAGATGTAGGGAAGGCATAGGTTCAACCCATCGGGGAATTTTAGGCACATATCGTGCAAGCTTCAGGAGTAAATTATACCAGCTCGAAAGCAGAGCATGGTTGGCCAAGGAGAGGATACAATTTACCAAAGGCATTATGTATCAGGGGAAGAACTCACAAGGTGATTGAATATGACCGACGTTGTCGGATAACAATCCAACAATGGATCGGGTGATCCACAACGTAGCTGATGTGAGTATCTATACTCACTCAGAGGAAGAAAGAATGCAGAGGCATCAGATTCAAGAATCACCTGATTAGTCTAATGCTTAAATAGAAAGAAATTATGGTTTCCAAAACGAAGGATCAGAAGCAAACGCTCCGATTAAGGATGGGTAAGCTGAAATGACTTAGGGGTACAATCGACGGTAATTTGATTGGTCGAGAACCAGCTCATGTTCAATATGATGGCTGAGCCGGAAGGATGAATTCTAGTTTGACTGATGATTGCGAGTATTTGCAACCTATTGAATCAATAAGATCATAAAGTCAATCACAAAGGATTTTAAGGAATATTGATATACATATGGAATTAACCATAATGCAAGCAGGTAAATCTTCCCAGAGCAATAGGTTGCTGAGGATTTTGGAAGATTGAATAGCGTCTCCAAGACCTTTGTGAAACGCATGAACAACTAGGGATGAACGAATTCCCAGTAAGTGTGAGGAAGTATTCATACATGTATTAAGGCGGAAAAGGAGCTGCAAGGCAGCATGCACGAAGGATTCTTGGAATATCCGAAGTATTTCAGGGTATCTTGTAATACCAAGAGCAATTGGGAATAATTGTAAGAATGACAGGTGTAAGTATTTATTCATGGGGATATTTTGGTGGTAGGGAATCACAAAAGCATTGGGCACAAAGTCTCAAGAGAACATCGAGAGTATCTTCAGAATATTCTGGTGAAGCAGGCCATCATCTGGAAAGAAGGGGCTCTCCGGGAGAAGTATTTACGAGAACCTAGCGTTAGAGTCAGCAAAACCATTTAACCCGAAGAGAAGAGATGTCAGAATCCCAGAGTATAGACGAGGAATAAAAGATCCTAATACCACCCAATGGCGACGTGGGCCTGTAAGCCACACAACCATGTTAGTAAAACGGTTTTTCAAAGACTAGACTCAACTTCGACCAAGGAGTTGGAAAGGGGGGTTCCTACAGGCAGTCGGCTCTGATACCAACTTGTGACGCCCCCGATTTGACCGTACACTAATCATGCACACAAACGTGTACGACCAAGATCAAGGACTCACTGGAAGATATCACAACACAACTCTAGACACAAATAAAATAATACAAGCTTTATATTACAAGCCAGAGGACTCGAGGGCTCGAATACACAAGAGTCAGCGGAATCAATAATATCTGAGTACACACATAAGTTAAACAAGTTTGCCTTAAGAAGGCTAGCACAAAACATCAACAATTGAAAAGGCAAGGCCTCCTGCCTGGGACTTATTGGAAATATGCCCTAGAGGCAATAATAAAAGTATTATTATATTTCCTTGTTCATGATAATTGTCTGTTATTCATGCTTGAATTGTATTGTACAGAAACAGCGATACATGTGTGAATATATAGACCACAATGTGTCCCTGGTAAGCCTCTAGTTACCAGCTCGTTGATCAACAGATGATCACGGTTTCCTGACCATGGACATAGGATGTCAGTGATAACGGGATCACATCATTAGGAGAATGATGTGATGGACAAGACCCAATTCTGAGCCTAGCACGAGATCGTTTAGTTCGTAATGCATAAGCTTTTCGGTGTCAAGTATTTATTCCTTAGACCATGAGGTTGTACAACTCCCGGATGCCGTAGGAATACTTTGGGTGTGCCAAACGTCACAACGTAACTAGGTGGCTATAAAGGTACGCAACGGGTATCTCCGAAAGTGTCTGTTGAGTTGGTACAAAACGAGACTAGGATATTTTCACTCCGTATGACGGAGAGGTACCTCCGGCCCACTCGGTAAGACATCATCATAATGAGCTCAAAGTGACTAAGGAGTTAGTCACGGGATGATGGATTACGGAACGAGTAAAGAGACTTGCCATGACGAGATTGAACAAGGTATCGGGTATACCGACGATCGAATCTCGGGCAAGTACCGCACCGATGGACAAAGGGAATAACATACGGGATTGAGTGAATCCTTGACACAGTGGTTCATCTGATGAAGATCATCGAGGAACACGTAGGAACCAACATGGGTATCCAGATCCCGATGTTGGTTATTGACCGGAGAGTCGTCTCGGTCATGTCTACGTGTCTCCCGAACCCGTAGGGTCTACACACTTAAGGTTCGGTGATGCTAGGGTTGTAGAGATACAAGCACATGGAAACCCAAATGTTGTTCGGAGTCCCGGATGAGATCCCGGACGTAACGAGGAGTTCCGGAATGGTCCGGAGGTAAATAATGATATATAGGAAGTCCAGTTTCGGCCATCGGGTGAACTCCGGGGGTCACCGGGAGTGTCCGGGGACCACCGGAGGGGTCCCGGGGGTCCACCGGGATGGGGTCCCCTAGGCCGCAAGGGGAAGGGGGCCAGCCCCTGGTGGGCTGGCACCCATATGGGCCCCCCTCCATGCCCCTAGGGTTGAAACCCTAGGGGGAGGGGGCGCCCCCTATGCCTTGGGGGGCAAGTTTCCCCCCTTGGCCGCCGCCCCCCTGGAGATCTGATCTCCCAGGCCCGGCGCCCCCCCTGGCCCCTATATATAGTGGGGGGAGAGAGCAGCCGCACCCCAAGCCTCTGGCGCCTCTCCCCCCTCCCGTCACACCTCCTACTCCTCACGCAGGGCGCCGGCGAAGCCCTGCAGGTTTTCCTGTTGCATCCACCACCACGCCGTCGTGCTGCTGGATCTCCGACAACCTCTCCTCCACCCTTGCTGGATCAAGAAGGAGGAGACGTCGCTGTACCGTACGTGTGTTGAACGCGGAGGTGCCGTCCGTTCGGCGCTGGGATCATCGGTGACGAAGAACGCGAAGAGTACGACTACTTTATCCACGTTCCTTCGAACGCTTCCGCACGTGATCTACAAAAGGGTATGTAGATGCACTCCAGCATGCTCATTGCTAGATGACTCCTTAGATTGATCTTGGTGAAGCGTAAGAAATTTTTTGAATTCTGCTACGTTCCCCAACAGTGGCATCTGAGCTAGGTCTTTGCGTAGCATCTTGCACGAGTAGAACACAAACAAGTTGTGGGCGTTGAGTTTCCTCAATTTTCTTGCCGTTACTAGTCCAATCTTGATTCGGCGGCATTGTGGGATGAAGCGGCCTGGACCGACCTTACACGTACGCTTACGTGAGACTGGTTCCACCGACAGACATGCACTAGATGCATAAGGTGGCTGGCGGGTGTCTGTCTCTCCCACTTTAGTCGGATCGGATTCGATGAACAGGGTCCTTATGAAGGGTAAATAGAAATTGACAAATCACGTTGTGGTTTTGGCGTAGGTAAGAAACGTTCTTGCTAGAAAACCTATAGAAGCCACGTAAAACTTGCAACAACAATTAGAGGTCGTCTAACTTGTTCTTGCAGCATGTGCTATGTGATATGGTATGGCCAAGAAGATGTGATGAATGATATATGTGATGTATGAGATTGATCATGTTCTTGTAATAGGGAATCACGACTTGCATGTCGATGATAATGACAACCGGCAGGAGCCATAGGAGTTGTCTTAATTATTGTATGACCTGCGTGTCACTGAATAACGCCATGTAATTACTTTACTTTATTGCTAAACGTTAGCCATAGTAGTAGAAGTAATGGTTGGCGTGACGACTTCATGAAGACACGATGATGGAGATCATGATGATGGAGATTATGGTGTCGAGCCGGTGACAAAGATGATCATGATGCCCCGAAGATGGAGATCGAAGTAGCAAGATGATATTGGCCATATCATGTCACTTTAATTGATTTCATGTGATGTTTATCATGTTTATGCATCTTGTTTACTTAGAACGACGGTAGTAAATAAGATTATCTCTCACTAAAAATTTCAAGCATTGTGTTCCCCCTAACTGTGCACCGTTGCTAAGGATCGTTGTTCCGAAGCACCACGTGATGATCGGGTGTGATAGGTTCTAACGTTCGCATACAACGGGTGTAAGCCAGATTTACACACGCAATACACTTAGGGTTCACTTGACGAGCCTAGCATGTACAGACATGGCCTCGGAACACGGAAGACCGAAAGGTCGAACATGAGTCGTATAGAAGATACGATCAACATGACCATGTTCACCGTTGATGACTAGTCCGTCTCACGTGATGATCGGACACGGGCTAGTCGATTCGGATCATGTATCTCTTAGATGACTAGAGAGATGTCAATCTGAGTGGGAGTTCATTAAAATTTGATTAAGATGAACTTAATTATCATGAACTTTGTCTAAATTCTTTACAATATGTCTTGTAGATCAAATGGCCCACGCTCATGTCACCCTGAACTTCAACGCGTTCCTAGAGAAATCCAAGCTGAAAGACGATGGTAGCAACTATACGGACTGGGTTCGTAACCTGAGGATCATCCTCATAGCTGCCAAGAAAACTTATGTCCTAGAAGCACCGCTAGGTGACGCTCCCGTCCCGGCAAACCAAGATGTTATGAACGCTTGGCAGTCGCGTTGTGATGATTACTCCCTAGTTCAGTGCGGCATGCTCTACAGCTTAGAATCGGGGCTCCAAAAGCGTTTGGAGCACCACGGGGCATATGAGATGTTCCAAGAGCTGAAAATGGTTTTCCAGGCTCATGCCCGAGTTGAGAGATATGATGTCTCCAACGCATTCTACAACTGTAAGATGGAGGAAAACAGTTCTGTCAGTGAGCACATCCTCAAGATTTCTGGGATGCACAACCGCTTGTCTCGGTTGGGAATGAATCTCCCAGACGAAGCGGTCGTTGACAGAATCCTCCAGTCGCTCCCACCAAGCTACAGGAGCTTCGTGTTGAACTTCAATATGCAGGGGATGGAGAAGTCCATTCCCGAGGTGTATTTAATGCTGAAATCAGCGGAGGTGGAGATCAAGAAAGAGCATCAAGTGTTGATGGTCAATAAAACCACTAAGTTCAAGAAGGGCAAGGGTAAGAAGAACTTCAAGAAGGACGGCAAGGGAGTTGCCGCGCCCGGTAAGCCAGTTGCCGGGAAGAAGCCAAAGTATGGACCCAAGCCTGAGACTGAGTGCTTTTATTGCAAGGGAACGGGTCACTGGAAGCGGAACTGCCCCAAGTACTTAGCGGACAAGAAGGCCGGCAACGTCAAAGGTATATGTGATATACATGTTATTGATGTGTATCTTACCAGCGCTCGTAGTAGCTCCTGGGTATTTGATACCGGTGCAGTTGCTCATATTTGTAACTCTAAGCAGGAGTTGCGGAATAAGCGGAGACTGGCGAAGGACGAGGTGACGGCGCGTCGGGAATGGTTCCATGGTCGATGTGATCGCCGTCGGCACGCTACCTCTACATCTACCCTCGGGATTAGTTTTAAACCTTAATAATTGTTATTTAGTACCAGCTTTGAGCATGAACATTGTATCTGGATCTCGTTTGATGCGAGATGGCTACTCATTTAAATCCGAGAATAATGGTTGTTCTATTTATTTGAGAGATATGTTTTATGGTCATGCCCCGCTGGTCAATGGTTTATTTTTGATGAATCTCGATCGTGATGATACACATGTTCATAGTGTGAATGCCAAAAGGTGTAAAGTTGACAATGATAGTCCCACATACTTGTGGCATTGCCGCCTTGGTCATATTGGTGTCAAACGTATGAAGAAGCTTCATCCTGATGGACTTCTGGAGTCTCTTGATTATGAATCATTTGACACGTGCGAACCATGCCTCTTGGGCAAGATGACGAAGACTCCGTTCTCCGGAACAATGGAGCAAGCAACCAACTTATTAGAAATCATACATACCGATGTGTGCGGTCCAATGAGCGTTGAGGCTCGCGGAGGCTATCATTATGTTCTCACCCTCACAGATGACTTGAGTAGATATGGGTATGTCTACTTGATGAAGCACAAGTCCGAGACCTTTGAAAAGTTCAAGGAATTTCAGAATGAGGTTGAGAATCAACGAGACAGAAAAATAAAGTTCTTGTGATCGGATCGTGGGGGTGAATATTTGAGTCATGAATTTGGCACGCACCTTAGGAACTGTGGAATTGTTTCACAATTGACACCGCCCAGAACACCTCAGCGTAACGGTGTGTCCGAACGTCGAAATCGTACTCTGTTGGACATGGTGTGATCTATGATGTCTCTCACCGACTTACCGCTATCTTTTTGGGGTTATGCTTTAGAGACTGCCGCATTCACTTTAAATAGGGCTCCGTCGAAATCCGTTGAGACGACACCGTATGAACTTTGGTTTGGGAAGAAACCTAAGTTGTCGTTTCTGAAAGTTTGGGGTTGCGATGCTTATGTCAAGAAACTTCAACCTGAGAAGTTCGAACCCAAATCGGAAAAATGCGTCTTCATAGGATACCCAAAGGAAACGATTGGGTACACCTTCTACCACAGATCCGAAGGCAAAGTCTTTGTTGCCAAGAACGGATCCTTTCTGGAGAAAGAGTTTCTCTCGAAAGAAGTGAGTGGGAGGAAAGTAGAATTTGATGAGGTGACAGTCACCCCTCCTGAGCCGGAAAGTAGCGCAGCGCAGGAAATTGTTCCTGAGGTGCCTGCACCGACAAGGGAGGAAGTTAATGATGATGATCATGAAGAAACATATCAAGTTACTACTGAACTTCGAAGGTCCACAAGGGCACGTTCCGCACCAGAGTGGTATGGCAACCCTGTCATGGAAATCATGTTGTTAGACAACGGTGAACCTTCAAACTATGAAGAAGCGATGGCGGGCCCAGATTCCAATAAATGGCTTGGAGCCATGAAATTCGAGATAGAATCCATGTATGAAAACAAAGTATGGACTTTGGTGGACTTGCCTGATGATAGGCACGCCATAGAAAATAAATGAATATTTAAGAAGAAGACAGACGCGGATGGTAATGTGACCATCTATAAAGCTCGGCTTGTCGCTAAGGGTTATCGACAAGTTCAAGGGATTGACTACGACGAGACTTTCTCTCCCGTAGCGATGCTAAAGTCCGTCCGAATCATGTTAGCAATTGCCGCATTCTATGATTATGAGATATGGCAAATGGACGTCAAAACAGCATTCCTTAATGGTTTCCTCAAGGAAGAACTGTATATGATGCAGCCAGAAGGTTTTGTCGATCCAGAGAATGCTAACAAGGTATGCAAGCTCCAGCGCTCGATCTACGGGCTGGTGCAAGCATCTCGGAGTTGGAATATTCGCTTTAATGATGTGATCAAAGCGTTTGGCTTTATACAGACTTGGGGAGAAGCCTGTATCTACAAGAAAGTGACTGGGAGCTCTGTAGCATTTCTCATATTATATGTAGATGACATATTGCTGATGGGAAATGATATAGAATTCTTGGAAAGTGTAAAGGCCTACTTGAATAAGAGTTTTTCAATGAAGGACCTTGGAGAAGCTGCTTACATATTAGGCATCAAAATCTATAGAGATAGATCAAGACGCCTCATTGGTCTTTCACAAAGTACATACCTTGACAAGATATTGAAAAAGTTCAATATGGATCAGTCCAAGAAGGGGTTCTTGCCTGTTTTGCAAGGTATGAGATTGAGCAAGGCTCACTCCCCGACCATGGCAGAAGATAGAGAAAAGATGAGTGTCATTTCCTATGCCTTAGCCATAGGTTCTATCATGTATGCCATGCTGTGTACCAGACCTGATGTGAACCTTGCCATTAGTTTGGTAGGGAGGTACCAAAGTGATCCCGGTATGGAACACTAGACAGCGGTCAAGAACATCCTGAAGTACCTGAAAAGGACTAAGGATATGTTTCTCGTTTATGGAGGTGACGAAGAGCTCGTCATAAAGGGTTACGTCAATGCTAGCTTCGACACAGATCTGGATGACTCCAAGTCACAAACCGGATACGTGTATATTTTGAATGGTGGAGCAATCAGCTGGTGCAGTTGCAAGCAGAGCGTCGTGGCGCATTCTACATGTGAAGCGGAGTACATAGCTGCTTGCGAAGCAGCGCAAGAAGGAGTCTGGATGAAGGAGTTCATCACCGACCTAGGAGTCATTCCAAGCGCGTCAAGCCCGATGACTCTCTTCTGTGACAACACTGGAGCTATTGCCTTTACCAAGGAGCCCAGGTTTCACAAGAAGACCAAGCACATAAAGCGTCGTTTCAACTCCATCCGGAATTATGTTCAAGATGGAGACATAGATATTTGTAAAGTGCATACGGATCTGAATGTTGCAGACCCATTGACTAAACCTCTTCCACGGGCAAAACATGATCAACACCAGAACTCTATGGGTGTTCGATTCATCACAATGTAACTAGATTATTGACTCTAGTGCAAGTGGGAGACTGTTAGAAATATGCCCTAGAGGCAATAATAAAAGTATTATTATATTTCCTTGTTCATGATAATTGTCTGTTATTCATGCTTGAATTGTATTGTACGGAAACAGCGATACATGTGTGAATATATAGACCACAATGTGTCCCTGGTAAGCCTCTAGTTACCAGCTCGTTGATCAACAGATGATCACGGTTTCCTGACAATGGACAAAGGATGTCAATGATAACGGGATCACATCATTAGGAGAATGATGTGATGGACAAGACCCAATTCTGAGCCTAGCACGAGATCATTTAGTTCGTAATGCATAAGCTTTTCGGTGTCAAGTATTTATTCCTTAGACCATGAGGTTGTGCAACTCACGGATGCCGTAGGAATACTTTGGGTGTGCCAAACGTCACAACTTAACTGGGTGGCTATAAAGGTACGCAACGGGTATCTCCGAAAGTGTCTGTTGAGTTGGTACGAACCGAGACTGGGATATTGTCACTCCGTATGGCGGAGAGGTACCTCTGGGCCCACTCGGTAAGACATCATCATAATGAGCTCAAAGTGACTAAGGAGTTAGTCACGGGATGATGGATTACGGAACGAGTAAAGAGACTTGCCATGACGAGATTGAACAAGGTATCGGGTATACCGACGATCGAATCTCGGGCAAGTACCGTACCGATGGACAAAGGGAATAACATACGGGATTGAGTGAATCCTTGACACAGTGGTTCATCCGATGAAGATCATCGAGGAACACGTAGGAACCAACATGGGTATCCAGATCCCGCTGTTGGTTATTGACCGGAGAGTCGTCTCGGTCATGTCTACGTGTCTCCCGAACCCATAGGGTCTACACACTTAAGGTTCGGTGACGCTAGGGTTGTAGAGATACATGCACATGGAAACCCGAATGTTGTTCGGAGTCCCGGATGAGATCCCGGACGTCACGAGGAGTTCCGGAATGGTCCGGAGCTAAAGAATGATATATAGGAAGTCCAGTTTCGGCCATCGGGTGAACTCCGGGGGTTACCGGGAGTGTCCCGGGACCACCGGAGGGGTCCCGGGGGTCCACCGGGTGGGGCCACCCATCCCGGTAGGTCCCCTAGGCCGCAAGGGGAAGGGGGCCAGCCCCTGGTGGGCTGGCGCACCCATATGGGCCCCCCTCCATGCGCCTAGGGTTGAAACCCTAGGGGGAGGGGGCGCCCCCCTATGCCTTGGGGGGCAAGTTTCCCCCCTTGGCCGCCGCCCCCCTGGAGATCTGATCTCCCAGGGCCGGCGCCCCCCCTGGCCCCTATATATAGTGGGGGGAGAGGGCAGCTGCACCCCAAGCCTCTGGCGCCTCTCCCCCCTCCCGTCACACCTCCAACTTGATGTCTACACACGCTTCTACTCCTATAGACTATGTTGGGCCTCCAAGCGCAGAGGTTTGTAGGACAGCAGCAATTTCCCTCAAGTGGATGAACTAAGGTTTATCGAACTCAGGGAAGTAGAGGTTGAAGATGGTCTCTCTCAATCAACCCTACAACTAAGATACAAGAAGTCTCTTGTGTCCCCAACACACCTAATACAACTAGGAGTTGTATAGGTGCACTAGTTCGGCGAAGAGATGTTAAATGGCAAGTGATATGGATGACAAAACAAAGTAATATAAATCTGTAATAAAAAGTGCAGCAAGCAAACAAGTGGGAAACGTGAGCACAAATGGTATTGCAATGGTGGAAACAAGGCCTAGGGATCATACTTTCACTAGAGGCAACTCCCAACAACATTAATATAATCGAATCACATGATATTTCCAATAAAACATGCAATGGAGACGCACCCGGAGGTCATTCCTTCGTGGTCAAAAGAGGACGAGAATTATGTAGGGCTACAAAAGCACACCTCAAAGTTCGTAGTTCTCAATCTAAGGATTTTCTAATGTCACAGCGGCCATCCAAAGAGAGTCCCACAATCACCACAACATATCTAAAGGATAGTCAAAGACAAGCACCAAGAGACTCTCAATCTGCAATCAACACACAAGAGAGGAAATCACTCAAGAAAATATTTTCTAATCCATGTCCAATAGACCGCTGTCACCTTGGTCTCGGGGATTATACTAGATAAAGACAAGTGAGTACATCAATCCAATACATAGAGGAAGGGGAAATATCATGGGATCACCCTAGATTAACATAGCCTATGATCACAACGAAGATCACATCATGGAAGAGAGAGATAACCACATAGCTACACGTACGAGCCCTCGGCCCCGGAGAAGACTACTCACACATGGACATGGTGAGGAGGAGGTTGATGATGGTGTTGATGGAGAGGTGCAGCCCCGCGAGGAGGAGACGGCCGGCGGCAGCCACGGAGGCGGCGGCGGCCCTAGGGGGCAGCGGCTCCTTGGCCCCCCTTATTCCTTGTGGATGGTGCTGCAATGGTGCTGGTCCTCCCCTCCAAGACGGCGGCTCGGGAGGAGGAAAATTCGTGGCCCTTGGTGACCTAGGTTTTCTCTCTTTATATAGACTCTCGGATTCCGGTCATCAGATTTTGGGCCTCAGTAAAACGGGCTTTACTCGGCCGTCCGGACTCCGATTTGGACGAATTTTATATCCACAAGCATCGCCTCGAAATTCCCCACAACTTTCACAACTAGACTTTTTCCGTTTGACGTCGTCTTCGGGACGGAACGTGACCATCTTTAAAAAACGTTCTCAGACAGATTTCAGGAAAGTCAGAGTCCTACTCCAATACGACTCTTTTTGCGTTTTTGTCAATTTCCAAGTAATTCCTACACAATAAAGTGTAAAACAAGAACATTGTGCACATTTGCAACCATTAGTAGGTTAGTCCAAATATGATCAAAAGTGTATGGAAGTGCATAAATATCATAGCAATATCACACAAAAAAGGCATGGAGCAAGCAGAAATTATAGATATGTTTTGGACGTATCAACATCCCCAAGCTTAATTCCTGCTCGTCCTCGAGTAGGTAAATGATAACAAGCATAATTTCTGTGGTGACATGCTATTAACCATATAAGAACTTTTCACAGTCACATGACAAAAGCTTACTAAGATAATGAATCTGTAGTAATTAAGTTGCCTCATGAGAAAATCATAAAGAACTGAAAGTTTTACAATATGATATTGAAACACTCAATAGATTTGTAGTGAGCATGGTGTGCAAATGTGACAAAGTGGTACCACGCTTGCCCCCTTTAGTGAAGCAAAACATAAATGCAGGGGCACCTCCAAGGTTTAAGTGACGACTAGATACAATGATTTCAGAATAAACGATATCATAATCATGCAAAAGACAATGGTACTTTGGGACAATGCACATTACACTCAGAATGACAATCATGCTCTCAATAGTTGGTGCTTTAAAGAAGGTGGAGACTCTCGAACCGTGGCTTTTGATGGCAAGGTTGAAAACCCGTGGTAAAAATTATTTTTTTAGAATATGCATATTTCGTCAACGAATGCTAGTAGATAACTCAATTACTTCTCGAGCTGGACAAGTTTGGAGGAACGGCTACCGCATGAGGACGATCACATCCTCTTAATCTCCTTTGTTTACCACTGCCAAAGTTTTCTGATTTCTCATGAACAAAGCGTGAAGGAGGGTTTGTTTGTTGTATTATTTTTTTAATGAGCCGGGCGCACTCTTTGCCAGTTCCTTCTCGTATTAGGGGTTTGTACATTAGACATGCAATCCCGGGGTGAAGCTTGTCCAACTTAAAAAGATCATGAATTAACTACTACTTCCTCATGAGCTAAAACAGAGGCACAAAAGAGAAATACTTTTTTGAATAATTTCGAGATGGTACATGAAAGTATTCGTTAGGAATGGCAGGTAAATACCATGTATAAGAAGGTATGGTGGACTCATATGGCATAACTGGTTTAAAGAATTTTGGATGCACAAGCAGTCAGTCCGCTTAGTACAGGCGAAGGTTAGCAAAAGACTGGGAGCGACCAACTAAAAGAGCAATGACGGTCATAATCATGCAGAGCGACAAAGCAACATTGAATCGGGCATGGAAGTTATATCGCTACTCAGAAATTAAAGATCATCAAGGCTTGATAGACTTTCTTTACATTCATAAATATGCGTGAGCATATGCCAAGTCAATCAAAATAAATTCTTAGAGGAAGATATCACTAGACCATACCATATCATAGGCAAATAAATCAGGTTGGTACTCCAATAACACATTGAGAACCCCCCAGCTATTTGAGACTAACCATAAGAAAACATGAACTACTAAGCACCATTATGTACATAGCATCTTTGTCATAGACATATCAACCAATGCAACAGAAGCCAACTCTCTTAACAAGATAAGCATGATAACTAAAGAGAGTTCCAGCGAGCAACTAAACAAAAGCTCTTCAAAAAGTAAAGCATGAAAACTAAGAGCTGAACATGATAGTAGCTATTGAAAGACAAAGAACACACACAGCAAAGATAGACATGAAAATTCTATGTTATGTTCTAGGTTGAAGTGGAGCGTGTTTCTCTCCCACACAAAGAAGGCTGAGTTCCAACTCGTTATGAACAGCAAGCAAAGCTAAAGAAAACTAAAAAGGAAACTAAAAGCAAGACGCTCTAAGCATAGCACATAACACATGAAGTGATAAAAATATAGTGGAACGAAAGACGAATTGATATTTGTTGATGGGGAAGGGGATGCACTGGGGCATCCCCAAGCTTAGACGCTTGAGTCTTCTTGAATATTTCTTGGGGGTGCATGGGGGCATTCCCAAGCTTGAGCGTTTGACACTCCTGAATCTTTTTATCATCTTCCCTCGCACACTTGAAAACTCCCTTCATACATGACTCATCATAATCTGAATAGCGAGGTTAGTACCCTTAATAAAATAATTTTTCCTTGCTGGAAATAAGGATATTCTTTAAGGTCTACTGTTTCTCAAGATTGCCAAAAGGTTTTTGCAAAGAAAAAGCAAGCTCAAGGTTTGCAAAACGAAGGAAAGGCAAAACAGGACAGAATCTGTGAAAAACAGACCAGCAGGTAGTAAATGATTTTTTCGGGGCACTTCTGCAACTCAAATCAAAAAACTCAGAACAGACGCCCGAAATACAATTGTATAGAGCACGCTGTCGAAAAAATTCAGACCAAAAAGATGATCTTGTGATTTTATACGAATTTTTCTGTCCAAGGACAGAATCTGTTTCCTGGACAGCACATCACAACTTTTGAACTTTCTTGCAATCAGAGGCTACACTTGGCACAAAGCTGAAAAATAAAGATACAATGATGTTGCTACAGTAGTAACAAACATCAAGACCACTAAAAACTGAAAGAACAAACTGAAAGCAAAGATAACAAGGGTTGTCTCGCTAGAGCTGTTTCTTTATAGCCATAAAGATAGGCTTAAGACTTTAATGAAGCTCTCGTAGGAATAAGAGTTGAAGAACAAAAGAGAGCATCAAGAAGCAAATACCAAACACATTTAAGCCTAACATGCTTCCTATGCATAGGAATATTGCAATAGAATAATTCATTGAAGCACAAAGCAACTAGCATAGGAAGGCAAAACAAGCATAACTTCAAAATATTCACCATAAAGAGAGGAAACTTCTTATTATTAAGATATTTAGAACCATGTCTCCCTCTCTCATTATAAATTTCAGTGGCATCATGGATAAACTCAACAATATAACTATCACATAAGGCATTATTTCCATGATCCAAAAGCATAAAAGTGTCATTACTCTTCATATAAGCAAAATCCTTCTTATTAGGAATAGTGAGAGTAAGACTATCATAACCATCATGGTAATCATCGTATTTAGGAGGCATATCATAATCATAATAAATTTTATCCTCAATAGTAGGTGGACTGAAAATATCATATTCATCATTGTAATCATCATATATAGGAGGCATAGTATCATCAAAGTAAATTTTCTCCTCAAAAGTTGGGGGACTAAAAATATCATGTTCATCAAACGTGTCATCCCCAAGCTTAGAGCTTTCCATGTCATTAGCAATATTGATATTAAAAAGAAACATACTAATAACATCACCACCATCATGATTGTTATGCAAATAATAAAGTTCCAAAGGTTTTTTAATTTTTTCTTCGAACACATCATGTCCAAGTTCAAGGTAGAGCTTATAAAGCTCTCTCATATTTTTGTTGTTTTCCATTAAGCAAAACTAGTGAAAATAAAAACAAGAAACAAAAAGATTTAATTGCAAGATCTAAAGATATACCTTCAAGCACTCACTTCCCCGGCAACGGCGCCAGAAATAGCTTGATGTCTACACACGCTTCTACTCCTGTAGACTATGTTGGGCCTCCAAGCGCAGAGGTTTGTAGGACAGCAGCAATTTCCCTCAAGTGGATGACCTAAGGTTTATCGATCTCAGGGAAGTAGAGGTTGAAGATGGTCTCTCTCAAGCAACCCTGCAACTAAGATACAAGAAGTCTCTTGTGTCCCCAACACACCTAATACAACTAGGAGTTGTATAGGTGCACTAGTTCGGCGAAGAGATGTTAAATGGCAAGTGATATGGATGGCAAAACAAAGTAATATAAATCTGTAATAAAAAGTGCAGCAAGCAAACAAGTGGTAAACATGAGCACAAATGGTATTGCAATGGTGGAAACAAGGCCTAGGGATCATACTTTCACTAGAGGCAACTCCCAACAACATTAACATAATCGAATCACATGATATTTCCCATAAAACATCCATTGGAGACGCACCCGGAGGTCATTCCTTCGTGGTCAAGAGAGGACGCGAATTATGTAGGGCTACAAAAGCACACCTCAAAGTTCGTAGTTCTCAATCTAAGGATTTCCCAATGTCACCGCGGCCATCCAAAAAGAGTCCCACAATCACCACAACATATCTAAAGGATAGTCAAAGACAAGCATCAAGAGACTCTCAATCTGCAATCAACACACAAGAGAGGAAGGGGAAATATCATGGGATCACCCTAGATTAACATAGCCTATGATCACAACGAAGATCACATCATGGGAGAGAGAGATAACCACATAGCTACACGTACGAGCCCTCGGCCCCGGAGAAGACTACTCACACGTGGACATGGTGAGGAGGAGGTTGATGATGGTGTTGATGGAGAGGTGCAGCCCCGCGAGGAGGAGACGGCCGGCGGCAGCCACGGAGGCGGCGGCAGCCCTAGGGGGCAGAGGCTCCTTGGCCCCCCTTCTTCCTTGTGGATGGTGCTGCAATGGTGCTGGTCCTCCTCTCCAAGACGGCGGCTCGGGAGGAGGAAAATTCGTGGCCCTTGGTGACCTAGGTTTCCTCTCTTTATATAGACTCTCGGATTCCCGTCATCAGATTTTTGGCCTCAGTAAAACGGGCTTTACTCGGCCGTCCGGACACCGATTTGGACGAATTTTATATCCAGAAGCATCGCCTCGAAATTCCCCACAACTTTGGCAACTAGACTTTTTCCGTTTGACGTCGTCTTCTAGCCGGAACGTGACCATCTTTAGAAAACGTTCTTAGACAGATTTCAGGAAAGTCAGAGTCCTACTCCAATACGACTCTTTTTGCGTTTTTGTCAATTTCCAAGTAATTCCTACACAATAAAGTGTAAAACAAGAACATTGTGCACTTTTGCAACCATTAGTAGGTTAGTCCAAATATGATCAAAAGTGTATGGAAGTGCATAAATATCATAGCAATATCACACAAAAAAGGCATGGAGCAAGCAGAAATTATAGATACGTTTTGAACGTATCACTACTCCTCACGCAGGGCGCCGGCGAAGCCCTGCAGGTTTTCCAGTTGCATCCACCACCACGCCGTCGTGCTGCTGGATCTCCGACAACCTCTCCTCCACCCTTGCTGGATCAAAAAGGAGTAGACGTCGCTGTACCGTACGTGTGTTGAACGCGGAGGTGCCGTCCGTTCGGCGCTGGGATCATCGGTGACGAATAACGCGAAGAGTACGACTACTTCATCCACGTTCCTTCGAACGCTTCCGCACGCGATCTACAAAAGGGTATGTAGATGCACTCCAGTATGCTCATTGCTAGATGACACCTTAGATTGATCTTGGTGAAGCGTAAGAATTTTTTTGAATTCTGCTACGTTCCCCAACAGGACCTCCTAACTGCTCCTGGTCGTCAGCTGTCTCCATGAGGTAGTAGGCTTTGTCGGGGTAGTAACAGTCATCAAGGGTGGCATCTGGCTCCTGGACTCCATCATCTGGTTGCTTCAACCAGCAAGAAGAAGAAGGGGAAAAAGGGGGAGCAAAGCAACCGTGAGTACTCATCCAAAGTACTCGCAAGCAAGGATCTACACTACATATGCGTCGGTATCAATGAAAAGGGTAGTATATGTGGACTAAGCTGCAGAATGCCAGAATAAGAGGGGAAAAGCTAGTCCTTTCGAAGACTAGCATCTTCTGGAAACCACCGTCTTGCAGCAAGAGGGGGAAGTAGAGTAGTATAAAATAAGTCATATTTATGTTGTTGTTCCAATGCTCCGGGATCCTTTCTCGACTCCCGAAGCAACATATCCAAACCATGCCTCAGCATCCAGTTCTAATTGTAGCGATCGGGATACAACTCCAAGTGTCCGTTACCGTAGGACAGGCTATCGATATATGTTTTCTTCCCTGCAGGGGTGCACCAACTTACCCATCACGCTTGCTTAACTCCGGCCGGACACACCATCAGGTCATGCCCGCCCTCGGCCAAACAATACGCCGCAACCCGACCTAGGCTTAATAGAGAGGTCATGCACGCCAGACTAAACCCTATGCCCCCAGGGGTCATGGGCCAATCGCCCCGGGAACTCCTGCACGTTGCGTGGGCAGCCGGTGAGCAGACCTGGGCTACCTCCTTAAAAAGGAAGGTGCTTACGCAGTCCAACCCGGCGCGCGCCGCTCAGTCGCAATGATGTCAGTTAAGCTTCGGCTGATGCATATGACGCCGAACGCCCATACTATGCCCACGTGATGGTTAGCTTTATCAGGCCAGAGGCCCCTTGGATCAAATATCCAAACCATTTAGTGTCTTGGGAACGCGCGGTAACGAGCAGAGACTCACGATAATGTGACCCCATCGCCCCGTCTCGAGGACTTGCGGCAAGGGGGAGTGCCCGGCCACGCCTCGTATTTATCTCGCGGGCACCTTCCAGGTCAACCCAACTACACATCACTCGCAATTAAGCTCGCGCAGGTACCCCTCAGGGTCGACCCATCTTTAGTAACCAGGTTCAGTGTAAAGTTATAGTAACCATAGTAACTGTGTGTCTAACACCAAAGGGAAACCTTAGGAAATCACCCTCGATGGAAAACCACCTAATGTTTATTATCAAGGTGAACGAAAGAGGAGTCACCCTCGCGGTCCACTCTTGAGGACTTGCACAACCGTGTCGTTATCGGGAGTGGAGAAAGATGAATCACCCTCGATGACCACAACCGATGAACTAACCTACAAGGTTAACATCAGAAGTGCCGATGAGGTCTCACCCTCGTCACTCGATAGTAACCCAGTAGTGTCGAGCAACTAAGGGGAAAGTGATGTGCGGTGCCGGGGCCTGGTCTTCGATCCCGTCGATCGGGTCTTCTGATAATCCAGCGGAGCAGTCGGGACAATGTCGGGGGTCTCTGGTGGATCTCTAACCAGCCTATACTAAGATGTTTAGTATAAACATGTATGGTATGAAAGCAGGTATCAACAACAGGCTATGCATTAGTATAGGATTATACAAAAAGCAATAGCAGTTCTAATGGAAGCATAAGCGAGAAGGGAATGGGCGATATCGGAATGATCAAAGGGGGTTGGCTTGCCTGGTTGGTCTGGCAAGAAGGAGGGGTCGTCAACACCGTAGTTGATCACCGGGGCATCTTCGGTCTCGGGGTCTACCGGAGAGAAGAGGGGGGAGAAACAATAAATACAAAGCATACATATGCAATAAAGAAGCACGGCAAGTTAACACGCAGTGCTAGGGTGCTCTAACGCGGTGCTACACGATACCGATGAAGGGGGGTAACATCCGGGAAAGTATTCCCGAAGTTTGGCTTTTTCGGACAGATGAATCGGAGGGGAAAGTTGCAGGTTTGGTAAGATAGATATGTGTGGCAGACGAATGGACCACGTACTCGGATTCATCTCGTCGTTCTGAGCAACTTTCATATATAAAGTATTTCCATCGGAGTTATGGTTTATTTTCTATTAAATTTCAAAGTTTTAAACATTTTGTAGAATTTAAATTAAATCGAAAATAAAAGGCTAAAAGTTAGATACACCCAAAAGTGTACCCAAGCAGTGGCTTTGTTGGACTGACAGTGGGGCCAGGGTGTGCTGGGTCAGCAGGTCAAAGGTCAAAGCTGACCAGTCAACAGGGCTGGTGGGGACTACACTTCATTGACCGGGCCAACCTAGTCAGCAGTTTGACTGGTCAAACTGGACAGCAGGGCCCACATGTCATCGGCTCAGTGACTAATAAGGTTTACATAGATTTTTTATTTAACTTAACAAACTGTTGGGGTCCACATGTCAATGTCACAGCGGGCTATTTAATTAGTCTAACCTAAATTAAGCCTAATGGCCTTGGGCCCACGAATCAGTGGCTCTCATAGTAGTGGTTAGGGGTTAACGACGCCCACGTCACCCAATTAACGGCGGCGACGCTGTGGGCATGCCGGCGACCATTTGCCGCGACAGAGGAGCACCGGACTTGCGCTGCGGCCATCGATTTGCGCGCTGAGGGCACCATACGGTAGCTCTCGCTCGAGCGCATCCAGAGAAGGATGCGGGATGGCCGGAGGTGGACCGCACCAGCGTCAGCGGTGAGCTGAGCGGCGACCGGAGGCACGGCCCGCACGAGCGCTAGCCTGCGGATCCTATCAGGCAGCCAAAGGGGCTCGTCGGCCTCCTGAGAAGGTCTGGCGCGCGATGCCTGGTCGGCATCGACTAAAGTGGGCTATGGCCATGGTGATGACGCGATGCGGCAACGTCGGAGCCGGAGCTCCGCGAAATATAGCTAGGGTCACGCGCGGCGACGAGGAAATGGGGGGAAAGGGACGCGGAGCTCACAGCGAACGCGTGGCGGGGTCGAGGTAGCCGTAGAGGGACGAGGTCGAGCGAATTGACGGGGAGGATCTTCGGTGACCGGCAGCATGAACGAGGTTGATGACGACGATTCGGGGCGGCTCCAGTCGGGCGAGTGCCCGCAGTGGATGTAGACGGCGACGGGGAAGCCGGTAGACACCAGGCTATTCGACGGGGAGGACGGGGAGCGTGAGGTTTATGACGGAGCGGCGATGGCGCCATCGGGTGTTGCGGGAGAGGGGGAGAGAGCGGGCTAGTGGGCGAGTGGGTGCGGATAGTGGGGGAAGGGAGACCGAGGCGCCGACGGGGCGCCCTTATCCCCTCTCACATCGTTGCCGGCGACGGGGTTCGGCGGGAGCACGCGCCCGCTCGGCCGGCTTCCCCTGTAGCGAGCCGGAAGGCGACCGAGGGGGAAGCTGGGCCGGCTAGGCCGCTCGGGTGGGCTAAGGCCAGGGGGGTAGGGGGCCTCTTTCCTTTTCTTTTATTTGAGTTGTTTTCTTTTTACCTTTCTGTTTTCTTTTATTTTTCAAAAGCAGTACAGTTTTATGAAATACAAAACTAGCACCACAAATACTATTATTATTTATTCCACTATCATAAAAAGTTTGACACATAGTTAACTTAGCTTTAGGATTTAAATAATTCTGTAAAAGCATTTAAAATATTGTTTTGCCCTTTGATTTAAATTTTTTAGGGCACTTAACCAGTTTATAACATGTTGGATACACCATGAAAATTACACAGGGGTTATTTGCAACACTTTGAACATTTTATTTTTCATGTTTCTAGATTTCTTTATTTCACTTATGATTTGAAGTTGAAGTTGACTTTGGTTTTTCATCAAGTGATAATTAGCTTAGTAAGGATGGTGACATGGCATCATTAGGGTGAGATTACTGCAGCATGATTCTTGGGGTCTTACAGGACCCCCCCTGGACCCACATGTCAGCCTCTGGTACACTTTTGTGTACACAGATCTGGGTGCACCTAACAATTCCTCCTTATTCTCGAATTAATATTAATTTCAGAATATGTTTTAAACTTCAGAAAATCATATAAAATAAACCGTAACTCGGATGGAAAAGTTTTATATATGAAAGTTGCTCAGAACGACGAGACGAATCCGTATACGTGGTCCGTTCGTATGCCACATGCTCGTAGAATAGCGAACATGCAACATTGCACCTTCGTTTCATCTGCCCGGAAATGTCAAACACCGGGAATACTTTCCCGGATGTTTTCCCCCATCGCCAGTATTGCCTAGTATTGCGTTAGGTCACACATAGCACCGCGTATTGCCTTTTTATAATTTATGATGCTATTGTTTGTTCTGTCATTTATTTGTTTACCCTCCGTTGTTTCTTTTTGATAGACTCCGTTAACGCGATAGACCCCGAGACCATTGATGCTTCGGTGTTAGACTACGGCTACGCTTCCGAAGATTCCTTTTCGTCTGCAGAGCTTCCAAGCGAGCCCCCCCTTGATCACCAGACATTGCCCATTCTCTTCTCTCTTATTCTTGCATTAGATTTACTACTGTTGATGATTCGAAAGCTCATATTATGTTGCATAGCCTGTCATTGTTGCTACCACTGTTGATACCTTACCTGCTATCCTAAAGCTTAGTTTAGGATGCTAAATTTTCCATCAGTGGCCCCACATCCTTGTCCGTCTGCCATGATCATATATATATATACTATTACATACTCATGATGTTGATTCGGAGACGGGGGTTGAAGGGGTAGGTGGTTCCACACATGTAGTGGTGGGCCTGGGTTCCCGGCAGCCCTGTGATGTTTACTTTGTGGCAGAGCGACAGGGCGGGTTGCGACCACCTAGGAGACAGGTGGGCCTGGCCCTGGTTGTTGTCCGCAGTTATTTCATAATAACACGCTTAACGAGATCTTGGTATTTGATCTGAGTCTGGCCATTGGCCTATACGCTCTAACCAGCTACGTGGGAATAGTTATGGGCACTCGATGTTGTGGTATCAGCCGAAGCCTTCTTGACATCAGCGACTTAGCGGCGTGCACCAGATTGGACTGGAATGCCTACTCTGGTATTAGGAGAGGCTAGGTCTGCTTACCGGCCACGTACGCAACGTGGAGGTTTGCGTTGGGCGATGGACCCGGACCGCTGCGCGCTTAGGACTTAGACCGGCGTGCTGACCTCTCTGCTGTGCTTAGGTAGGGCTGCGACGTGTTGATCTTCCGAGGCCGGGCATGACCCCGAAAAGTGTGTCCGGCCAAATGGGATCGAGCGTGCTGGGTAATGTGGTACACCCCTGCAGGGAAGTTAATCTATTCGAATAGTCGTGTCCCTCGATAAAAGCACGACCCGGAGTTGTACTCCGACCTCATGACAACTAGAACTAGATGCTTAATAGAACACACCCAGACAAGTTCCAATGAAAACCCGGTGATCGCTTTCCCACAAGGCGACGAGGGGAGGATCGCCAGGTAGGATTTATGCTATACGATGTTACTTGGTGAACTTTCCAACTACTCAAGATGGAGGCTACCAGAAGCTTTGATACTTGTTACTATTCCATCTACTCTCTTCTACTGCTGCAAGTTGGAGGCTACCAGAAGCGTAGTCTTTGGTTGGATTAGCTATCCCACTCTTATTCTGGTATTCTGCAGTTCAGTCCATAGATTTTACCCCTTTATACATATACCATTGCATATGTAGTGTAGATCCTTGCTTGCGAGTACTTTGTATGAGTACTCACGGTTGCTTTGCTCCCCCTTTCCCCTTTTGTCCCTTCTTCTCGGATGACGCAACCAGATGGTGGAGTCCAGGAGCCAGATGATCCCGAGGATGTTACTATGTGGAGTTCGGCTTCGAGGAGTAGTTAGGAGGTCCCAGGCAGGAGGCCTTGCCTTTTCGATCGTTGCTACATTTGTGTTAGCCTTCTTAAGGCAAACTTGTTTAACTTATGTCTGTACTCAGATATTATTTCTTCCACTAACTCTTGTGTATTCGAGCTTATGTATTTGAGTCCTCGAGGCCCCTGGCTTGTAATATAAAGCTTGTATTATTTTAATTTGTGTCTAGAGTTGTGTTGTGATATCTTCAAGCGAGTCCCTGATCTTGGTCGTACACATTTGCGTGCATGATTAGTGTACGGTCAAACCGGGGGCGTCATAGTTTTTAAGTTGATTCTTTTTGCAGAAGATTAATATACAAATTGTTCACATGGTCCTAGTTTTTTCAAGATTTTTAGAGTTACAGAAGTATTCAAAATTTCCAGATTACTATATACTATTCTGTTTTTGATAGATTCTGTTTTCTTTGCGTTATGTGCTTGTTTTGATGATTCTATGGTTTTCTTTGATGAGTTTTTGCCATAGAAAAGTTGGAATACAGTAGATATAATGCAAGAATAAAATATGAATTGGTTTGCTACATTAATTATAGTAGTGATTTGTTTTCTTATACTAACGGATCTCATGAAGGTTTTGTTGAGTTTTGTGTGATTGAAGTTTTCAAGTTTTCGGTTATCTTATGATGGATGAAGGAATAAGGAGTAAGAAGAGCCTAAGATTGGGGATTCCCATGGCATCCCAAGCTATTATCCAAAGAGAAGAAAGAAACTAAGCTTGGGGATGTCCCGAGTGGCATCCCCTCTTTCTTCTAACGACCATCGGTATTTTACTAGAAGCTATATTTTTATTCGTCACATACTATGTGTTTTGCTTGGAGCGTCTTGCATGATGTGAATCTTTGCTTGTTTTGTTTTGATTTTTATGTCTCGAATCCTTGTTGTACACACCTATTTGAGAGACACTGGTACGCGTCGGTGCTATACAAACGGTTTTTAACCCCTTTCCGCGACGGCATTTGGAACCGTCACCTAGTGAGTGACGGCGATAGGGGGTCCTTCCCACATGACCCAGAAACCATCAGGGATATGCCCTCCGGGCACACACGCTCGGCAAAATGAGGTCGTGTGCGACCGGCGAGCGCTCAAATATAGAAATACGTGCAGTAGAGCTAAAAAACAATTATACAGGCGAAATTATTTCCGGTCGCAAGTTGATCCCACACAGTCAGCCCCGCTAAACGTTTCCGCTCATATGTACATCCCACATAGTCGCTCCAAGGAAAACATTTCCGTTCATATGTACATCACACAAAAATTTTCCCGTTAAATCGTTTGTGATAGCGTTGCGATTGCACATGATATTAACAATTTTATCGTTTGCGTTATTGAATGTATCACACACGATGTGCAGAAGAAACTGTGTGGCAATGGCTGTCCATAACACATACTTTTTATGTGCTAAATGTTTGCGCAAGGTGGCCTAACGCAAACAGTTTTCAAGAGAAGGTCATGTGTGATTGTTCATTGACCCAACACGGTTTATTCCTAGGAACTGTGTGCATTGCCTGTGCTCATTGCCCACGGTATTTTCTCAATAACCGTTTGCAATAGGAAAACCGAATTAGCATGCTAATTGCCCTATTATTAATAATCCATTTATTAATCTAACTGACATTCATATTAAGCACATAATGTATTTCATTTCCATATTAAGGAAGCAAGATTTCATGATTGAAATACATCAGAGTATAACATGATATAGCTTTATCACTCAGCTACCCCATTACACAACTGCACCGGCACCAAGTTTCACATGCAACATGTAGAACCTTTCGAAATAAGCATCATAGATGGTATATAGACAGATGCATCTCCTGTGGAAAACTACTGAAGAGGAAGGCGAATATTGATCCTTCATTCATGTTGAAGGTCTCTGCAACTTTAGGCCAGTGCCTGTGGATGATTGACCGTCCGTCCTTCGTCCTCTTCAGAAACACTTCAATATTGAACTGTGGGTGTTGTATGAAAACCTTCCTTGCCTCCTGACAGTAGAGGTGGTTTGGGAGGTAATCATCAGTGAACTGCTTCGAAAAGGCCTGAAAACAAGGATGTACATAAATATCTTTTCTATATTGGAAATGGGGCAAAGGAATAAAAAAAGGCAAGGTATAATAGTTAGTACCATCTTGTAGTTAACTGATGTCTTCTTCACAGTGGGTCAAAAGCTCTGACAGCAGGACCTACATGTGCAAGACCAAATAGTTAAAAACCTAAATATTAGAATGGTTCCTGCAATTGCACAATAATGTGCTATTAGACAACGGACCGTGCACGTGCAGGTAACTAAACACCACATCAAATGAACCAAACGTTAACTGAGCACCACATTGCACAATATAACATACTCCTAATAGAAGATCAGACAGTTAACCAAACCAAGCATGCTTAACAACTTGGAAATATAGCAATTGTATTTGTTTCTCATGTATTTAGTACAGCCAAATTTGATTTATTTCTCACATGGTATACAATAATAGAATGCAACCGGAACAATTGAACATCGCATTGCAGAATTGAACCATGCAGTCAAGTAAACACCACAACAAATGAACCAAATGTTAACTGAGCACCATATTGCATAATATAACATACTCCTAATACAGATCAGACAGTTAACCAAAGCAAGTATTCTTAACAACTTGGAAATATAGCAATTGTATTTGTTTCTCATGTATTTAGTACAGCCAAATTTGATTGGATTCTCACATGGTATACAATAACAGAATGCCGCCACAACAATTGAACATGGCATCGCAGAATTGAACCAAAAAGTTAACTAAACACCACAACAAATGAACCAAATGTTAACTGAGCACCACATTGCACAATATAACATACTCCTAATAGAAGATCAGACATTTAACCAAACCAAGCATGCTTAACAACTTGGAAATATAGCATTTGTATTTGTTTCTCATGTATTTAGTACAACCAAATTTGATTTATTTCTCACATGGTATACAATAACAGAATGCACCCACAACAATTGAACATCGCATTGCAGAATTGAACTAAACAGTTAACTAAACACCACAACAAATGAACCAAATGTTAACTGAGAACCACATTGCACAATATAACATACTACTAATAGAAGATCAGATAGTTAACCAAACCAAGCATGCTTGGCAACTTGGCAAATTGCACCCTGAAGAATTGAACATCACGTTTGCAGAATTGAACCAAACAGTTAACTGAACACCACATTGGATGACATATAGAACATATACTCTAGAGCAGAAGATTGCATGGTAGAAGTAGATAGCACAATTCACTAGAATTTGTTAAGGAAAAGCAGTAGCTAGCAAACTAAACATGGGTCCTTATAGTGAGCTAATAAGACAAGCTACTCCTCATTGTCAGAGATATCGATGACGATTGGCTCATTGGACATGGAAGAGGGCGAGGCCTCCACTTCATGGGTGCCCTCGTCGTAGGGGTGAGTTGCCTGAGCCGCTCTGGGCACCAACCTACTGGCTCTCGAGATAAGGTAAGCACGTGCACGCTGAGAAAACACCTCGTAGTCTTCGTCGAAGGCACTGACGGTGGCCTCGAGAAAACGCCACTAACTATTCTTTAAAGCAGCCAACCTCGTCGTGGCATCGGCGTGCGAGGCGTCGAAGGTGGCCTCGACGGCGAGGCGCTCCTCCAAGATCTGGGGGTCGGCATGAATGGCAGCCATCGCGACCTCATCCGCGCGTGCGGCCACGATTAGCTTCTTCGCTGCCAAATTCTCCTTGAGATCCTGGCTATACTGCATGCACCATGTCTTAGGGCGGCGCTTATTTGGTGGAGGGGTCGATGATTTGGGTGGAAGGTGTCGGGCTCACGCCGGCGGTCGGGGCATGTGGGATGTGGAAGGAACAGGAGCATGGGGGTCGGGTGTGGATTACCTGTATGAAGGAGGGTCGCCGGTGAGGAGGCGGGGCTACAAGGAAGCAGCGAAGGTTTCAACTTGGAAAGGAAGGCGGATATAGGGGAAATGTGGCTTTTGGTAAGGGGGCGGGGGGGGGGGGTATATATTGCCGTGGAAGCCGAAAATTTGGAATCGCTTCAGCGAAAAAACTGGCATGCAAAGTGTCATCAGACATGATCCCTTATTCAGAACTGTGTACGATATGTGAACATCACAAACGATTCAGATAGCTTAACCCGTGTGTGATGAGTTTGAACGTAAAAAATTTTGGTTCGAATTTCCATGGTTACAGTGGTCATCCAGATCATTGTATAATTTGGGTACAGAAAGGAGGCTACAACACACCCACACTTCTTAATCGAGCAAGTTCAGCAATTAAATAGAGCTAGCTGACCTAAACATTACTCTAAAAAATTAAAGACCGGCGCTCTTAATTAAACACAACAAAGAGTACTACTACGGCTAGTGCCCGTCGATCTTCGCTGCCGCTTCCATGTCCAGCTCGCGCCCGACGATCTCCTGGGGAAGGGGTTCCATGGCATCAGCGCACCATACTCGGCAAGCATCTCGCCATCCGCGTCCGCCATATCTTTTGTGGCACCCCGGCTCAGAGAAATCGGAACGCCCCGTATTCCGGTCCAGAGATCGAGGAGAAGTCTTCTGGAATACGGCACTGCTTAGCATAGAACAAACCAGCTTTCTTTTATTACACAAATACTAATACAAGGTCTCTGATATTACAACGAATAACATCGGCACGGCGACACTACGCCTGCCACAGTTGCTCTATGCAAGCAGCAGAACAACATGATGCAGCGGAATAATATCTAGCAGCGGAACAACAACGATGGTGGTGAACTCTAATCTGCAGGGACTCTGGCTGGAACGTTTATCCTAGCTCGCGAACACAGGAACAACACCACACAAGCAAGCAATCCAGGCACGACCTGCAAACTGGCATGACACGCCAGGTCAGTACATTGAATGTACTTGCAAGCTCACAATAAACCAAAGGCAATCAAGACAAACTACATCATGGCATTAGCAAGCTAGGTCATTCATGAACATGGTATTAATAGAACAACATGGCATGTACAACAGAACAAGATACAACTTAGCACCAGCATAGCATGAACATACGAGCATGATGATACTACATGTAACAGGATGACACTACATGCATCATTTATTTTGTTTGGGTTACCTCGTAACCATCATATGCATCAACTTACCAACACAGACATCAACTCGGTATCCTCGATACCACGGTGATCATTCCGACGATCACAACCAACTTATATCATCATCGAACCAGGGTTGTTATTAAGCACATTATTATTTTTATTATTATTGTTGACTCATAGTGTGACCGACACGAACTGGACCCTTATCCGCGGGCACGGCTATCGATAGATTTAGACACACACACTCTGCAGAGGTAGCACACTGTACCCACACCACAGAACCCATGGCCTCGCACTCCCATTCGGGTGGACCAACGGCGTTCCGACAAAACCAATCTACTGCCATGACACTCTCCCGGCCACTCCGACTCACTCCCCACTGGGCTAGTCCTGGGTGGCCCCGTGTCTACCAAAGACACAACGACCACCGTTGTGGCCAAACGGTCCCAAACGGGGACCCGAGCTCAAAACAATAACAACAACGGGCACACAAGGTTATGTCCGCCTACCTGATCGGGGTAGCGCATGTCCATAACCTTCCCTCTTTGGAGGCACCGGCAATAGGCATGAGAATACACCCAGTTAGGACCTTCCCATAAAGGTAAGTGTGGCTGCACTAGTCACCTCGATATGGTGGCACCATGACTCAGCCAACATTTGTTCAAGTTCAATTTAATCCGGTTAAACTTGAATGCAAAAAGCTGAGTCATAATAAATAACATGATGCAACTACAGTGCAGGAGCATGATATCAACATAAGCATGAAGGTGCACATAATCATCGAGCATAACCACAATGAAATATTTAACCAAATGAACATGGCATACTAACGAGCATGAATATCACAAGTATAACGCTACTCATGGCATACATGACTACTAGCATTATAAATAAAATACCATGCAAGAGCATACTAGCATCAACAATAAATACCATGCAAGAACATAGCAAGAACAGTACCAAGTAAGCATGTAACTAGCTAGTTGCAACGGAACATGCATATCACGGTACAACAAGCATGCATCAAGATTACTGCTAGCAGGTACTTATACTACCAAGCATAACATGTGAACATAATAATAACAAGTAGTACAAGATAACAACAAGTATCATATCATAACATGACAGTGAACATGAAACCACGAGGATAACCAAAACAACGACATCAGTAGTAAACAAGCAGACAGATAACGACAATCTTTTATTAAATATTCAAGTTGAAAACCATGGCTACGGCATGGCTATCATGCAAGTGGTTGTTGTGGCTTGCCTGGGGTGACGGGATACTCCGGGTAGAAGTGAGGTGAAGCCGCGGAAAGAACCGCCAGAAACAGTTCTCTCTCGGAGGGGGCTTTTTATGGCAAGGGCAAAATGGTCATTTTCAGAATGTTAACACATGGTGAAAATGATACCAACAGAACGGGCTTGACGATACGAAGACGTGGGCTTTGGAATCACCTCAATCGGAGTCTCGAGCAAAAAGTAGTGATAGTTTTTCTACCAAGGACATATCTGTAAAAAGTTTGCTGCAAATAAGCCCCTGACTGAGAAAACTGAAAGCTGATTTCAGAGATTACGCTTTCGAATAGAGAAAACGCACTTCTGGACGAAGAAGAACAAACATGCGCTTTCGTATTATGAAAACGGACTCCATAGGAAAGCACCTGCACTTACTGGATAAGGTTTCCACAGGTTGACGGGAGGGGTCCGCGGGGAGGAGGGGCCCGCCTGGCTAGCTGGGCAAGGCATCGTCTTCTTCCTCCCTCGTTCTGCTCCTCAACAGAACAGAGAGGCGAGGCAGAGGGGAAACACCGGCGCCGGCCTGGCTGCCTCCGGCCACCCCCGGCGAGGGAGAGGCCACCGGTGGGCGCGGCTCAGCCGGCGGCATCCATCCAGAGGGACGGGGCACGTCGGGGAGTGCAGGGAAGGCGGCGATGGGTGGAGACAGAAGGAGGACAGAGAGGTGGGGGCGTTGGGGCCGGCCAGTGTCAGGCCCAAGATGCGATTCTATTCCGATCATGTGACACTTACGTGATTGGGGCACAACCGCATTTCGGGCGCTTAGAAAGATGGATATCATTACATCGTACCATTACATCCATACATGGGGGATACAACGATTCATACAAGTCAAATGAATACAACATCACCAATACAAGGCATCTGACTACGGATGCAAACATGAAAAGCACAACGACATCCATCTGCTATCCCAGGCTGCCGACTAGGAACCTAGCCCAAGACTGAAGAAGAAGAAGAAGAAAGAACTCCAACAAAAGAACATCGCTCTCACGTCAAGTCATCGAAAACCTGCACCTGCAACTGTTGTTGTAGTATCTGTGAGCCACGAGGACTTAGCAATCCCATAACCATGGGTAACAAGACTAGCAAAGCTTAACTGGGTAGGAATACGTAAGGTGGTGAGGTTGCAGCAGCGGCTAAGCAATAATGTGGCTAACTTACTAGTACAAGAATAAGATGAGCATCTACGCAAAGGGTCGCAACTAGTAGCGATCGCTAAAGATCCTGAACTACCTACGAGCCAAACATAACTCCACCGTGTTCTCTTCTCAAGGTGAAAAGAGACAGTCAAGTTTTCTACAACCAGACATTAACAAATTCCCATCTGCCAAATAACCGTGGGCACGGCTTTCGAAAGATCATAACCCTGCAGGGGTGTCCCAACTTAGCCCATCACAAGCTCTCACGATCAGCTGAGGTAATAATAATATTATCCCTTATCTTAGGGAAGGCCCGATCAGACTCGGAATTCCCAGTGCACAAGACATTTCGACAATGGTAAAACAAGTCCAGCAAGACCTCCCGGTGTGTCGACACCCTGATAGTAGCCGCGCGTATCTCGTCTCAGGCCACGACCGAATGGGAAAGCCTACGGGAGCCAATCCTCGAGTTTCCCCGCGGTGGCCCCGCAGTCTCCCCGTTTGGGACCAACACCATCAACATTGGCCCCCCCTGCTATGTAGAAAGAATCCTCGGGTAGCGCTAACTCCCTATGCAATTAATTAATTAATTAAGTTTTCATTATGAGAAAATTAAAACCAATGTTGGGCCTTGCTGGAGAAGTTTTATTCAAAGACGAACTGTCAAGGGGTCCCCATATACCCAACCGTGTTAGGAACGCAAAATCAAGGAACATAACGCCGGTTTATCGGCTCCTAAGGCAGCATGAGTGAAACAAAACACCGAGCAAAAGGCCAAGCCTTCCACCCATTGCCAAGTATATAGTTGTGTTAATATATAAAAGATATATTGTGATATTCCAACAACAAGTTCCAACATGGAACAATCTTCATCTTCACCTGCAACTAGCAACGCTATAAGAGGGGCTAAGCAAGCGGGTAACATAGCCAAACAACGGTTTGCTGGGAAGGTGTCAAATATTAGAGGTTTCATGGCAACAAGGAGAGGGGCTGACAATAATGATGGGTAGCGCGACATATAACAATAGCATCGAGACAACTAGCAAATGCAAGGAAGAAGAACGAATCCATGAAGAAGACGAGGAAGAAGCCTCGAAGACGAACCACGTGTAGACGAACGAATCCTCACGATCGCAACAGAACAAGCACTACCGAGAAGAAGCAAGCACACGATAAACACACAACACAAGAACAAGACATGAAGCTCAACCAAGTATGATGCAAGACAAGTCTATATGATGCAATTCATGGCAAGGGATGAAGCACACAAGAACAACACAAACCAACAAGTTTAAATGAGGGCGGTAACAACATATAATAAATCCGGTGAGTCCTCATATGCACATTTTGAATTTGGTCCCGATCTGAACAAACCTTAAGTTAAAGTTGTTAAATAGCAAGTTAACATGCACCATGATGATCTACTCGAAATTCTAGTCAAGTTTCATATAAAGTTTGTTTAATTCGGAGCTACGGCCTAGATGATATGAACAAAACAAGTCAAGCATGTCAACTATGCAAAATGCATACAAACAACAAGCAAACTCACTCCAAACATGTAAAAAACATGACATTATGCTTCTACATGCAAAATCACACAAGTTTCCTATAGAGCTCGCTCAAAACGGAGCAACGGTTCAACACATACACATGAAACAAGATATAATAACAAGCTGTCCACAATCAGCCACATAGCAACTTTGGAGCAAGGTATATATATGCTACAACACCCAAACATGATAACAAGAGGCATGGATGTGAAATAGACATTATACCTAACAAGCATGAACATAGAACACACCAAATAACTTGCTGGAACACAATTAACCAAGCATGGCAAGTTGCAATAAATTTATCCAGACTTAGTCAAAATCCGGGAAGGCAAAAACATCATCACGATGCTGCCTTCGGAGGCACAAAACAACAAGCATATCAACTCTACTAAGTATATAAAGATCATAGACATGTAACAGACATAGCATACATCAAACAAATCCATTGGATCATCTCCATAGGAGGCATAGATCAATAACAACAAGCTTCACCAAATTGATCATGCTGATAAAAAGCTGACAGGTAAATTTATAGCAACTTGAGAGCAAGAAATAAATAAGCTACAGCAGGCCATATATGCAAACAAGTGCATGGATGGATAGACAATAATATGGACAACAAGACATGATCATTTGACATACTAAAACATGCAAGGATTTGAGTGGGACATCAAGCAAACATAGCATCAGGTTTAACAGATTCCAGACTTATTAGTTTTTACACTAAGTATAAAATAGCAACATTGGCATGGCATGTTTACCATCTTGTTTAAGTCTCCTCAAGGCATATCATGGAAAGTGGATTGCACCACACCAAAGACCATATGATTGTGCTTCTAAAACATATAACATGTGGCATGAAGACAAACACCCCAATAGCAATGAGCAAGTGAAATCAACATCTCACAACAAGTTTCAGCACTTAACAGCCACATGGACTTTTGCAACAGAGATAAACATGACAATATGGCACCTAACATGAATGCTACAGCAACCAACATGTAGAGCACTTCACAATGAAAATTTTGACATATCATATGCTCCATTTGGACCAACATGCACAAAGTTATAAGCATCACAAGTATGCAACAAAATTATAGTTAACAACAGTTTTAAACATATAGCATTCTTGCAACAGGGATTAGGGCATCAAGATGAACTCAAACAAGCATGCCAAAATGGAACAATATGAAGAGCATATCACGACGATCATTTTGACATATCATATGCTCAATTTGGATCACCACACAAAAAGTTACAGCACCACAAAGTATGCAACAAAATTGCAAAGATGCCAGGGACTTGGACATAAGAAAACAACCTCGAGGTGGACAATGTCCGGCCTGTGCATCCGGGCCCACATGTCAGACTCACATGCTGATGGGAGGGTGGACATGTCCGGGTCCCAACCGGACATGTCTGGCGTCTGACAGAGGGGATCCGACCATGGTTGCGGTGGCCGGCGACGAGGGCTCGAGGGAGCGCCGGAGAGGGCTGGAGAGGGGCGGCGGTGGCCGGATCCGGTCTGCGGGTGGCCGGATCTAGCCGGAGGCGGAGAAGGGAGGCCGGCGGCGAGCTGGGGTTTCCACCGGAGCGCGAGGCGGCTGTGCGGCCGAGGCGGGGTCGGCCCGGCGGTCTGGGGTTGCCGACGGCGGTGGCTGGCGCCCGACGGCGGGGATGCGCGGCGGCGAGGCGCGAGGAGGCGGCAGCGGCTCCGATGGCGCGGTCCGGCGCCCCTTCGACGAGCGAAGGCGGCGGCGGCGATAGCTTGCGGGAGGCAGAGCGGAGCAGGCCGCCGCGGCCCAGATCAGGGCCTGGGCGGGCCAGGCGCGGGCCTGCAGGGCCGCGCGGTGGAGGAACGCGAGGTGAGCCAGGTGGCGCGCTGCCATAGGCCCGTGCGTGAGTTGGCCGGTGGCTGGCCAACCAGGGCGCGCCAAGTGGCGGCGCTGTGTTGGCTGGCGCCAGAAACTGAGGGGGAGGCGGCTGGAGGCACGAATTTCAAGGGGGAAGGTGGGATTGCTGCGGCTGGAGGTTAGGGATGGGGTTAGGGGGGCTAGGGATGCCCAAAATGGCCAGGGGAGGGGTTTAAATAGGCAGTTTTGGCTAGGGTTTGGGTCTAGGGGTGATTTTGGACCCTCCGTTCGAATCGGACGGCTCCCGATGCGAGGGGGGTTAGACAGGCCTAGGTTTAGTTCGTGGGCTGTGTAGGAGTGGTTGTGGGGAGAGAAGAGAAGAGGCCCGCGGGGTTTTCGGAGACCGAAAATGTCCGACTTTTAGACCGGCGACTAGTGCCGCTATATATATATCTGTTGGGCTAACAAACAGACTCCGAATGCGATGAAATTTGGCAGGCGGCCTGTCTACACTATAATAAGACCACACGCCAAGTTTCAACCCATTCCGAGAACGTTTTCCGGCCACTCATAATATAAATATTCGGTGGTGCTGCGGGCGCGTGTGAGTGTGTCTGGGCTCAGAACAGACATCGAAGAGGACGGGGCAACTATGAACGGATGCAAGTTTTGAAAACATGATGATGCAACACACATGACGATAAGGCAAAGATGCAACATGCAAGCAGATGACATGGCAATGACGACGAATAACTGGCTGACACCTGGCGCACCAGTCTCAGGGTGTCACAACACTCCCCTACTAACAAGAGATCTCGTCCCGAGATCTTAGGAACGAGACGGAAGATGAAAAAGGAAGAACAAAGTTCTTCGAGGGCAAAGAGTGAAACCAAAGAACCTTGAGAGGTTGAACAACTTGAAATAAAGGATACAACGAAGATGAACGAAGTTGCAAAGACTTCGTTAAACGAGACGAACAAGGAAAACGACAAGAATCAAGGAGGTTGAAAGGCATAAAACAATATCTAAAGGAACAAGAATGACTTAGAAACCACTCCGATTTATAAGAGAAAGGAAGGAATCTCCTTGAAGGAATTTGGGCAGCACTCCGGATGAAACTGAAAGAAATAGCACACCGGTATAACAAGAATGGAATAGAACAAGAACTTGAGAAAATGGAACAAAACATGACGAAATGAACAAGACATTGCCTCCGGAAGAATTGAAATGATGGAATTAAAAGAACGGATAAGAAAAGAACAACTTCCATCACGAATGAATTAAAAGCATCCTTGCGAAGAAGGATGAACGGAGTTATTGAAAATCGACACGAAAATGATAAACTTGTTGTGGACTTATTAAAACATCTCAAGACTTGAGGTGAATTATGCCGCAACCAAAAGATTGAATAGATGACATAAAGGAAGGAATGGAAAACTCCACTTCACAAGAATACAGAGAATTATTTTCATCTTGAGACACAAAAGAATAAAGTTTGAGCTGCTCCAGAAGAATTAGATGAACAATTGATGAATTACCTGAATCGCAATGAACCAGCAAGTAGAACTCCGGTAACGAAGAGGATGATGATATAGAAGTGAAGAATTCAAGAATGAGAATAAGCCTTGCGATGATTTAGACGGGGGTTCCGACGAGATAGCCAAGAAACTTGAGCTCCGGAAAAGAAAAGAATAAAACACTTGGGACTAGAATTTATTCAACTAGAACAAATTCCGAAGGAAGGGATTAATCAACTTGATGAGAATGGATAAGAATTATGTTATGCTTATTCTCCACCAATTACATTGATGAGAAGCATGGATTTGCATATCACTTATTCTCGATGAAATTGATTAAGGAGGGATATAGCACAAAACTTGAGAAAGTCTTCATGAAACACCGGTAGGATTGGAAAAACGAACAATTGATATGATAACACCGGAAAAATAACTCTTGATGCGAACCACCATGAGAATTGAAACGGAGTGAAGAAAGAGGACAAAACACCGTAAGAATTGAAACCACATGAAGAAAAGAACGAACCATCGGGAAGAATTAAAATCGAATGATGAAAGAGAACAAGCCATCATAAAGAATTGAAATAGAGTGAATATGATGAATCGCCGGGAAGAATAAAGCACTTGGGGAATTTAGATACAGGAGAACGACGAGACCGCGAACTGATTAAAGAATACTTGAACGAAGCACCAGAGGAATGTGAGACGAACGAAGAGGCATCAATGAAGAATATTTGGAGGACGAGGTTGAAAACTGAGAACGAAGAAATCTTCTGAAAAGATGGCCTTCGGAGGAACACAAGAAAAGAATTCACGAAAAGCTCCGGATGGTTAAGGGAAAGAATTTATGACAATGGAATAATTCGAGAGGATAGCATGAAGCTAGAATGACGAATAGTCCAGAGAACGGATAAGATTTAGAGGAACTCTTCGTCGGTCTTGAAATGATGATGAGAAATACCACCAAAATTATTGAGATACTCCGGAAGTATGAAAAGAGAGAAAAGGTTGAACCAATGATGAAAAGAATTGAAAGCGATCTTGAAGAAGGCATATGACTGATGGAATCCATACTTACGTCACACTTGAAAAGAATTTGAGACTCACTCCGAAAATAATTAGAAGAGTCAGGTAAGATCTTGGGAAAGACCTGTGGGTTATGAGCCCACCCAAGAGAAAACACCATTGAAAAGGATTCAAAGGAGATGATGCACTGGAACGATTAAAATACTCGGAGGAGGTGACAACCTCGAATTAATTGTAAGACAGATGAATGTTCTGAGATGTCTTCAGAACTCCGGAACAATTAAATGGCGAGAGACAAGCGAGCAAGAGGAAACATCTGAGCCGAGGGAAAATAATATGATGAACACCGAATACTTGAATTGAATCCGCCGGAAAAGAAAGGGATGAAGAAGGACGAACGAGGGGAGAATTCTCCAGTTGAAATATTGAGGAAGAATGCAGAGGATTCACACGAGTAGGATGGATACTCGATTAAGGACTCCGGCTCCGAGAAACAAATCGGTGGGCGGGTGGGAAAAAGAGGACAACTTCGGAAGGGGAAAACAACATCGGTTGGAAAGAACCGAGGGTTGAACTTGTAAGAAGAAGAGGGTTGAATCCACTTGACAAGAGATGCACCAGATGAAAGAACTGACAACGCAATGAACGAAACTAACCGTGTGATCCTAAAAAAAATTGAAGGGGAAGAGGGGTAATTCAAAACACCTACGTCAAGATTCCTCACCAGAGCGACAAAGGGACCGAGGAGTAAAAAGAATTCCTACTCTCCGATATAACTAGACTCCGAAAAAAGTTTTTGCTAGACTCGACAACGGCCAGACTACGATCAATCAAGGGGGCTCCTATGGTCGGTCGAGGCTCTGATACCAACTTGTCAGGCCCAAGATGCGATTTTGTCCCGATCATGTGACACTTACGTGATTGGGGCACAACCGCATTTCGGGCGCTTAGCAAGATGGATATCATTACATCGTACCATTACATAGATACATGGGGGATACAACGATTCATAGAAGTCAAATGAATACAACATCATCAGTACAAGGCATCCGACTACGGATGCAAACATGAAAAGCCCAACGACATCCATCTGCTATCCCAGGCTGCCGACCAGGAACCTATCTCAAGTCTAAAGAAGAAGAAGAAGAAAGAACTCCAACAAAAGAACATCGCTCTCACATCGAGTCATCGGAAACCTGCACCTGTAACTTTTGTTGTAGTATCTGTGAGCCACGAGGACTCAGCAATCCCATAACCATGGGTAACAAGACTAGCAAAGCTTAACTGGGTAGGAAGAGGTAAGGTGGCGAGGTTGCAGCAGCAGCTAAGCAATAATGTGGCTAACTTACGAGTACAAGAATAAGATGAGCATCTACGCAAACGGTCACAACTAGTAGTGATCGCTAAAGATCCTGAACTACCTACGAGTCAAACATAACCCCACCGTGTTCTCTTGTCAAGGTGAAAATAGACAGTCACGGTTACTCATATGGTTGTGTGTTTTATCTCGGATCCTCTATCAAGTTTTCTACAACCGGACATTAATAAATTCCCATCTGCCACATAACCGCGGGCACGGCTTTCGAAAGATCATAACCCTGCAGGGGTGTCCCAACTTAGCCCATCACAAGCTCTCATGATCAGCTGAGATGAGAATAATATTATCCCTTATCTTAGGGAAGGCCCGATCAGACTCGGAATTCCCGGTGCACAAGACATTTCGACAATGGTAAAACAAATCCAGCAAGACCTCCCGGTGTGTTGACACCCTGTTAGTAGCCGCGCGTATCTCGTCTTAGGCCACGACCGGATGGGCGAGCCTACGGGAGCCAATCCTCGAGTTTCCCCACGGTGGCCCCGCAGTCTCCCCGTTTGGGACCAACACCATCAGCACTGGCCCCCCGCTGTGTAGAAAGAATTCTCGGGTAGCGCTAACTCCCTATGCAATTAATTAATTAATTAAGTTTTTATTATGAGCTAATTAAAACCAATGTTGGGCCTTGCTGGAGAAGTTTTATTCAAAGACGAATTGTCAAGGGGTCCCCATGTACCCAACCGTGTTAGGAACGCAAAATCAAGGAACATAACGCCGTTTTATCGGCTCCTAAGGCGGCATGAGTGGCACAAAACACCAAGAAAAAGGCCAAGCCTTCCACCCATTGCCAAGTATATAGGTGTGTTAATATATATAAGATATATTGTGATATTCCAACAACAAGTTCCAACATGGAACAATCTTCATCTTCACCTACAACTAGCAACGCTATAAGAGGGGCTCAGCAAGCGGGTAACATAGCCAAACAACGGTTTGCTGGGAAAGTGTCAAAGATTAGAGGTTTCATGGCAACGAGGAGAGGGGCTGACAATAATGATGGATAGCGCGACATATAACGATAGCATCGAGACAACAAGCAAAGGCAATGATAGTGAAGGTATCCAAGGAGACGGTCATCTTGCCTAAGATCCCGCAAGGAAGAAGAACGAATCCATGAAGAATACGAGGAAGAAGCCTCAAAGACGAACCACGTGTAGATGAACGAATCCTCACGATCGCAACGGAACAAGCACTACCGAGAAGAAGCAAGCACACGGTAAACACACAACACAAGAACAAGACATGAAGCTCAACCCAGTATGATGCAAGAAAAGTCTATATGATGCAATTCATGGCAAGGGATGAAGCACACAAGAACAACACAAACCAACAAGTTTAAATGAGGCCGGTAACAACATATAATAAATCCGGTGAGTCCTCATATGCACATTTTGAATTTGGTCCAGATCTGAACAAACCTTAAGTTAAAGTTGTTAAACAGCAAGTTAACATGCATCATGATGATCTACTCGAAATTCTAGTCAAGTTTCATATAAAGTTTGTTTAATTCGGAGCTACGGCCTAGAAGATATGAACAAAACAAGTCAAGCATGTCAACTATGCAAAATGCATCCAAACAACAAGCAAACTCACTCCAAACATGCAAACAACATGATATTATGCTTCTACATGCAAAATCACACAAGTTTCATATAGAGCTCGCTCAAAACGGAGCAACGGTTCAACACATACACATGAAACAAGATATAATAACAAGCTGTCCACAATCAGCCACATAGCAACTTTGGAGCAAGGTATATATATGCTACAACACCCAAACATGATAACAAGAGGCATGGATGTGAAATAGACATTATACTTAACAAGCATGGAAATAGAACACACCAAAAAACTTGCTGGAACACAATTAACCAAGCATGGCAAGTTGCAATAAATTTATCCAGACTTAGTCAAAATCCGGGAAGGCAAAAACATATCACGATGCTGCCTTCGGAGGCACAAAACAACAAGCATATCAACTCTACTAAGTATATAAATATCATAGACATGTAATAGACATAGCATACATCAAACAAATCCATTGGATCATCTCCATAGGAGGCATGGATCAATAACAACAAGCTTCACCAAATTGATCATGCTGATAAAAAGCTGACAGGTAAATTTATAGCAACTTGAGAGCAAGAAATAAATAAGCTACAGCAGGCCATATATGCAAACAAGTGCATGGATGGATAGACAATAATATGGACAACAAGACATGATCATTTGACATACTAAAACATGCAAGGATTTGAGTGGGACATCAAGCAAACATAGCATCAGGTTTAACAGATTCCAGACTTAGCAGTTTTTTCACTAAGTATAAAATAGCAACATTGGCATGTCATGTTTACCATCTTTTTTAAGTCTCTTCAAGGCATATCATGGAAAGTGGATTGCACCACACCAAAGACCATATGATTGTGCTTCTAAAACATATAACATGTGGCATGAAGACAAACACCCCAATAGCAATGAGCAAGTGAAATCAACATCTCACAACAAATTTCAGCACTTAACAGCCACATGGACTTTTGCAACAGAGATAAACATGTCAATATGGCACCTAACATGAATGCTACAACAACCAACATGTACATCACTTCACAATGAACATTTTGACATATCATATGCTCCATTTGGACCAACATGCACAAAGTTACAAGCATCACAAGTATGCAACAAAATTATAGTTAACAACAGTTTTAAACATATAGCACTCTTGCAACAGGGATTAGGGCATCAAGATGAACTCAAACAAGCATGCCACAATGGAACAATATGAAGAGCATATCACAACGATCATTTTTACATATCATATGCTCAATTTGGATCACCACACAAAAAGTTACAGCACCACAAAGTATGCATCAAATTACATAGATGCCAGGGACTTAGACATAAGAAAACAACCTCGGGGTGGACAATGTCCGGCCTGGGGCGGACACGTCCGGCCTGGGAATCCGGGCCCACATGTCAGACTCACATGCTGATGGGAGGGTGGACATGTCCAGGTCCCAACCGGACTTGTCCGGCGACTGACAGTGGGAATCCGGCCATGGCTGCGGTGGCCGGCGACGAGGGCTCGAGGGAGCGCCGGAGAGGGCCGGCGGTGGCCGGATCGGGTCGGCGGGTGGCCGGAGGCGGAGAGGGGAGGCCGGCGGCGAGTTGGAGTTTCCGCCGGAGCGCTGGGCGGCTGTGCGGTCGAGGCGGGGTCGCCGGCGGCGGCGGCTGGCGCCCGGCGGCGGGGAGGCACGGTAGCGAAGCGTGAGGAGGCGGCAGCGGCTCCGATGGCGCGGTCCGGCGCCCCTCCGACGAGCGAAGGTGGCGGCGGCGATAGCTTGCGGGAGGCGGAGCGGAGCGTGCCGCCGCGGCCGAGATCAGGGCCCGGGCGGGCCAGGCGCGGGCCTGCAGGGCCGCGTGGTTGAGGAACGCGAGGTGAGCCAGGTGGCGCGTGCCATAGGCCCTGGCGTGAGTTGGCCGGTGGCTGGCCAACCTGAGCGCGCCAAGTGGCGTCGCTGTGTTGGCTGGCGCCGGAAACTGAGGGGGAGGCGGCCGGAGGCGCGACTTTCGAGGGGGAAGGTGGGATTGCTGCGACTCGAGGTTAGGGATGGGGTTAGGGGGGCTAGGGATGCCCAAAATGGCAAGGGCAGGGGTTTAAATAGGCAGTTTTGGCTAGGGTTTGGGTCTAGGGGTGATTTTGGACCCTTCGATCGAATCGGACGGCTCCCGATGCGAGGGGTGGGGGGGTTAGACAGGCCTAGGCTTAGTTGGTGGGCTGTATAGGAGGGGTTGTGGGGAGAGAATAGAAGAGGCCCGCGGGGTTTTCGGAGACCGAAAACGTCCGACGTTTAGACCAGCGACTAGTGCCGCTATATATATCCGTTGGGCTAACTAACGGACTCCGAATGCGATGATATTTGGCAGGCGGCCTGTCTACAATATAATAAGACCACACGCCAAGTTTCAACCCATTCCGAGAACGTTTTCCGACCACTCATAAAATAAATATTCGGAGGTGCCGCGGGCGCATGTGAGTGTGTCTGGGCTCAGAACGGACATCGAAGAGGACGGGGCAACTACGGACGGATGCAAGTTTTGAAAACATGATGATGCAACACACATGATGACATGGCAAAGATGCAACACGCAAGCAGATGATATGGCAATGACGACGAATAACTGGCTGACACCTGGCGCACCGGTCTCGGGGTGTCAGAGCCAACTCCGGCCGTCTCCGGCCGAGCGGAGCGCACCGGCGGGACCGCGGGGCTGCGCTGCACCCATTCAGAGGGCTAGTGGACGCCGGGGAGGAGCGGGATGGAGGGGTGTCTGCGGCGACTGGGGAAAGTAGAGAGCTTCGGGCGGCGATGTACTCAGCGTTGCGGGCGCCTCTAGCGAGGGGCAAGTGGGTGGGGTGACTCGTGGGAGTGTGGGGGATCTAGTGGTGGTGCTGGAAAGGAGAGAGGGGCTCGGCTTCGAGCTAATTTAGGCGGAGCCGAAGCGCGGGCATGGCGGCAAGGGTGGAGCAGGAGAGCTCCTAGGGCTCGGGAAGAGGAGTGGGGTGGGGTAGTGGAGCGAGGTGAGGCGGATGATGAGCTCGAACGAGGCCTGGGATGGCCTTATATAGGCGGGGCGAGGAGGATGAGCTAGATGCCGCCGCTCGGGCTCGACCAAAGCTCTAGCGATGCGCAGCGAGCACGGACGAGTACGGGAAGGCGACGAGGGGGAACTGGACACGCTACAGCGGTGCACTATGCAGGGGGGCCGAGGGCGCGGAGGAGAAGGAGTCGAACGCCGCTGAAGCTCGATCGACCACAGTGCACTCGTGGGCGCGCGGCGATGAGCACCGACGAGGAAGCGGATGGAGGGGGCAAGGGGTCAGGGCGACGCAGACGATCACGAGGAGGCTACTGAACATGGTGGTGCGTCGAGACGAGGAGAGAACGGGCGAGCACAACGCCGGAGTCGAACCAGAGCACGCTTACTGCATGCCAGGGCGGTGGTCACCGCGAGCACTCGTGCACACAGTGCAACACTATTTGCCAAACGTTGTCTAGTGGTAAGATCGTCCAAGATAGGTTTATCCTGCGGTGGTAACTTGGTGAAAGGTGATATGGTCAAATGGAAATCTACCTCGGAAGTTTACTGCAGTAAACTTGATCATGAAATAGTGATCAACTGAGGTAGGATTAGAGGCAAAACAGTTGTATGGGGTGATTAGCTTAGGAAGAACTACCATACTGGGGAGTTTGGCAGGAAATGGACCAAGATTTAATATGGCTGCTTTGCAGCTGCCAAATCTGGTCCAGAAATAAGATGATGAAGTAGCACTCACTTGGAGTAATCACTTGAGCTGAATTTTGGAGTAGAGGGATTATTTGAACATATGGAGCTGCTGTAAAAAGATCATGCCATTTGGAGTTACCAAAGTGGCACTTCCTTCATAATGCTCCATTCTAGTCAGTAACTCAGAAAATTTACTGAGGGTAAGTGGGTAAGTAGATTGAGCCAAAACTTGGTGGAGGGAGTAGATGTAAATGTAATAATGTCCTGGTAAATTGTCAGCTGAAATGAAGCAAGGTAAAATAGGGTTATTTCACAAAGTGAAAATTTTACAAGAAAACAAGATTTGGAGCTGAGCTCACATAGATGATCTCCATGAGCTTTAATTTGGTAGAGACTCATGATTTGGTCAAATGAAGGATGTGACATAGTTTCATCTCATTTGGACATGCCTAGAATATACTTCATTCACAAAGTTCCTTTCTGAACAGAAACTTTGGAAAATCATTGAAAGATATTCACTAGGCAAATGAGTGTGAAAATTGGCACATGTCAATGATATGGACATGAAAAGATTCCCAAGGAGTTTGGAGTCAATTGGCCAAAGATAAATAGCACTTGCTTCACAAAGTTCCATTTAGGGAAGAATAGAAAAAATATTATTGGAGGATTATTTTTGAACATGGCAATGAATTTTTTTGCCATATTTGAGCAAGATATGACCCAAACAATTTATTAGATATATTTGCGAAATTTTAGGAGTGATGGAAATATAGGTTGCTTCACAACCTAGGGCAGACAGGGTTATTCCTTTAATAGAAAAAGGAATATTCCCTAGAAAAAGAAATTAGGGTTTGGTCAAGCAGTGGAGTGACATGATCTTGGCAAGGTTTTGGGAAAGATTAGCCACATGGGATAGGAAATGAAGATGATTTCCCAGGTGACAAGGCCACAGAATCACTCCAAAAAGAAAAATAGAGCAAAAACCAATAAGTCAAAAAGGGAAAGAAAAGGGCCAAAAACCAGGCTGTTACAAACCTTCCCCCCTTAAAGAAATCTGGTCCTCAATATTTGATGGCTCAAGGAATAAGTATGACTTGAGGACATCGTTTCCAACTCGGATAATCATTTCCATTATTTTTTTGTTCCCCTGAGAATTTTAGATGATCTGATTATCTTTGCTCGGGGGTGGTTTGCTTCACCTTTCCCCAAATTCTGACGGGTTTTTGCTCCCACACTAAATCCTCTTGCTGACGCTAATTCTTCCATATCTGCAGTGATATCCAATGCGTCTGAGCATAAACTTTCTTTTGGTCATGAAAACCCTTTTACTTCTGCCATGTGGTTGCTTTAAATAAATGCAGGCCTTCTGGTTTCAATAAATGCTGAGAATTATTCATGGCCATCTTCTGACGGGATCTGACTTCTCATAAGTGGTACTGACTTATTTTGATTATTTCTTTGGCTCGAGCATGGGATATGTACCAAAGATCCGACTGCCTCTTGTTTTGAACAATATAGCGGTGTATGCAGTTATAGCTATGTCATACCTCAAATTTTTATATCTTGACACTGGCCCGACAGGGAGCTGACGGACAAATGCTTTTCCTCATAGACTGACCATGCACTTTATTCCGTCGATGTTTATACCCAGTCTGAGCTGATTTGCTTGGCTTTTGATTTTCTCATTTTCTCGGTATACTCATTTGGATTTTCCACACTAACCATTCCAAGCGGGTCAGCGGGATGTGTAATCCTTGCAAAACAGAGTAGGCTGCTGAGAGTATGCCTTTGTGGGTCCATATGGAATTACTGCCTCCAACTGATTTGGGTATCTGGACCCTGATGGTCGTGCAAAAATCATCATACCTTTGCTGTCAGTCTCATCCTTTGACGGTCATGATTTCCTTTGTCAGGATATCTTACTGAAATAACTTGGCCATACCTGTCCTTGATTCTTCGTATGACCATGGACGTGATTAGTGCAATATTTTGACATTATTCTTTGTGCCTGTTTGCTGACCTGGGTTCGCGTACATATGCCATATACCCAGGGTTTGTAGCTGTACGGAGCTCATTGCTGAGGCCAATCATACAAGAAGGTGACAAGGTTTTATGATATCTCCTTGTCAGTTGCGGGAATAATGACCATTTTCAAGACTGTGGATTCTGTGATGTCATCTCCAGATCTTGTCGATCCTTATAATTCACGAGATGTACCTCTGCTTACTTTTCCCTTGCCTGACTCATGAGGTTGTTGGACCCGTACCTTTATTAGGTATATCTGCTGGATTCATACTTTATTAGGTATGAGTGACTAAGGTGACTGTGGATGCATGTTCACCCTATGTAAGAATCATATGCGACCGACCACTTGATCCTTGAGGCAGGCATATGTTTTGACTGAATTGTTCTTCTGACCAAAATATTGCTGATCTAATTCTTGAGCAGTAGGGAGAAGCCAACCGAGTAGGTTGCTGAGGAGGACTTGTTAGCTTCTGCGCAAATCTTTGGTCTGGGTATCGTGCAAAAGAAGGCTCTATTGCTTACACACGAAGCTTGGTCTGATTATCGTGCTGCAGAAGCCTGAGTTCCGTACTTGAGAAGCTTCCCCTCGGGTTTGCTTGTTTGAGAAAAATTTATTTTCGTCTGTCACAAGCTTTTACCGAGGTATCTTGTTGAGAAAGACCGGATATCTTGGACCGAAAATTGTTCACATATCAGGCTGAGAAAAAATTGCGGAGCCTTGCCTCATAAATTTCTTTTGATAGCGTGTGGAATAATACTGGGTTGCTTATATCCAAACCTGCATACTGATATGCACACTGAAATTCATACACACGCCCATAATATTCTGAGGCTGATTATTTGCATGAGAAAAATAGTTTGACTGTCTTCCTCGAGCATGTCACATTCTGACTTTATTTCGGATGATAACATTTTTCAAGCACCATGCCTTGCTGAGCCAAATTTTTGTATAAGGTCCATACCTTTTCCAGAAAATATACCGTTGATCTGGTACCTGACTTGTCTTGCTGCTGACTTGACTATTACTGCTGTGAGTATTCTGTACTGATGTAGACTTGAGTTATCAGTACTGTTGGGAGGAGTGCACACTAATGCAAAATTGATTATCAGTCAGATATTCCCCTTTTTACTGCAGTCGGCCGAGAATTTCATTCTGTGTAGCTGAGTCTCCAATTATTTGAACTCCTTATTACTTCTTCGAGTCCGGTGTCAATTCATGAGCAACTCTTTATAGGGGAAAAATAATGTAACACCGGGGCCCAAAAAGAAAGAAGCGAAAGAAAACTCAACGAAACAAAAGCACACAACAACAATCAATTCACACACAATCAATGTCACATATTACTGCTAGTCACACAATATGCATGCCTACTTAAGCACACAAAATCTCGCGGGATCTTCGGTTCTACGATCTAGCATGTTGTGACGATGTCCACGAGGACGAATAAATGTGTGGAAGATTTGGTGTAAACAACGCTACACCAAGTGCTAGCTTTGCCAGGTAGCAACCTGGACTAGCTTGGAGGCGAGGACGTACTTGGTAACCATGTAGTAGGACACGCATGTCGCGATCACATTATTATCAAGCGGACGGAAAATATCCGTACTCATCCAAGAAATAAAGGTAGCGGGGAAAAACTAAGTCTGCTGGCTTTGCCCTTTCTTTTTGACTAAGACCATTAAGGGTTGCCAACATGACAAGAAAAGGACGATCTGGGGTAGAAGCATGTCTACCCCCGAAACAAAATGGGGCTGAAGGAAGGAATTCGGCGCGATACCTGAGCATCAGTTTTGCAAACCGTGTCAGGATCACTTAGCATCACTCTGCTGGGACAGGAATGACGCCAAACACCGAAGAACGAGCAAGAAAATAAAACTGGAGAAATGCAAAAGCTGAGCTATAGTGGATCCGAACCGATGTCATCTACACTCACCAGATAAATCGTTAGTATCAAAATAATAAGGCTATATGCATGCTATGCAACAAACAAATGCAGCAACCAAATGCAACAAACCAACCAAACTCTATACTACCGCATTCTAACGTTCGCACGGTCTAGCCATCCTACAGCCAAACCTGCTCTGATACCAAGCATGTGGCACCCCGACTAAGAGAAACCGGATTGCCCCGTATTCCAGCCCAGAGATCAAGGAGAAATCTTCTGGAATACGACACTACTTAGCATAGAAGAAACCAGCTTTCTTTTATTACACGAATACGAATACAAGGTCTCTGGTATTACAATGAATAACATCGGCACGGCGACACTACGCCTGCCATGGTTGCTCTATGCAAGCAGCAGAACAACATGATGCAGCATAATAACATCTAGCAGCGGAACAACGATGATGGTGGTGAACTCCAATCCGCGGGGACTCTGGCTGGAACGTTTATCCTAGCTCGCGAACACAGGAACAACACCACACAAGCAAGCAATCCAGGCACGACATTCAAACTGGCATGACACCCCAGGTCAGTACATTGAATGTACTTGCAAGCTCACAATAAACCAAAGGCAATCAAGACAAACAACAGCATGGCAGTAGCAAGTTAGGTCATTCATGAACATGGTATTAACAGAACAACATGTCATGTACAATAGAACAAGATACAACTTAGCACCAGCATAGCATGAACATACGAGCATGATGATACTACATGTAACAGGATGACACTACATGCACCATTTATTTTGTTCGGGTTACCTCGTAACCATCATATGCATCAACTTACCAACACAGACATCAATTCGGTATCCTCGATACCACAGTGATCATTCCGGCGATCACAACCAACTTATATCATCATCGAACCGGGGTTGTTATGAAGCACATTATTATTTTTATTATTACTGTTGACTCATAGTGTGATCGACACGAACTGGGCCCTTATCTGCGGGCACTGCTATCGATAGATTTAGACACACACACTCTGTAGAGGTAGCGCATTGTACCCACACCACAAAACCCATGGCCTCGCACTCCCATTCGGGTGGACCAACGGCGTTCCGATAAAACCAATCTACTGCCATGACACTCTCCCGGCCACTCCGACTCACTCCCCACTGGGCTAGTCCTGGGTGGCCCCGTGTCTACCAAAGACACAACGACCACCGTCGTGGCCAAACGGTGCCAAACGGGGACCCGAGCTCAAAACAATATCAACAACGGGCACACAAGGTTATGTCCGCCTACCTGGTCGGGGTAGTGCGTGTCCATAACCTTCCCATGCTGGAGGCACCAGCGAGAGGCATGACAATAGAACCAGTTAGGACCTTCCCATAAAGGTAAGTGTGGCTGCACTGGTTAGCTCGATATGGTGGCACCATGACTCAACCAACATTTGTTCAAGTTCATTTTAATCCGGTTAAACTTGAATGCAAAAAGCTGAGTCATAATAAAATAACCTGATACAACTACAATGCATGAGCATGATATCAACATAAGCATGAAGGTGCACATAATCATCGAGCATAATCACAATGAAATATTTAACCAAATGAACATGGCATACTGACGAGCATGAATGTCACAAGTATAACTCTACTCATGGCATACATGACTACTAGCATTATAAATAAAATACCATGCAAGAGCATACTAGCATCAACAATAAATACCATGCAAGAACATAGCAAGAACAGTACCAAGTAAGCATGTAACTAGCTAGTTGCAACGGAACATGCATATCACGGTACAACAAGCATGCATCAAGAATACTGCTAGCAGGTACTTATACTGCCAACCATAACATGTGAACATAATAATAACAAGTAGTACAAGATAACAACAAGTATCATATCATAACATGATAGTGAACATGAAACCACGAGCATAACCGAAACAACGACAGCAGTAGTAAACAAGAAGACAGAGAACGACAATCTTTTATTAAATATTCAAGTTGAAAACCATGGCTAGTGCATGGCTATCATGCAAGTGGTTGTTGTGGCTTGCCTGGGGTGACGGGATACTCCGGGTAGAAGTGCGGTGAAGCCGCGGAAAGAATCGCCGGAAATAGTTCTCTCTCGGAGGGGCTGTTTATGGCAAGGGAAAAATGGTCATTTTCAGAATGTTAACACATGGTGAAAATGATATCAATAGAACAGGCTTGACGAGACGAAGACGTGGGCTTTGGAATCATCTCAATCGGAGTCTCGAGCAAAAAGTAGTGATAGTTTTTCTGCTAGGGACCTATCTGTAAAAAGTTTGCTGCAAATAAGCCCCTGACTCAGAAAACAGAAAGCTGATTTCAGAGATTACGCTTTCGAACAGAGAAAACGCACTTCTGGACGAAGAAGAACAAAAATGCGCTTTCGTATTATGAAAACATACTCCATAGGAAAGCGCCTCCACTTATCTTGACTGGATAAGGTTTCTAGAGGCTGACGGGTGGGGTCGGCCCGCCTGGCCAGCTAGGCAAGGCATCGTCTTCTTCCTCCCTCGTTCTGTTCCTCGACGGAACAGAGGGGCGAGGCAGAGGGGAAATGCCGGCGCCGGCCTGGCTGCCTCCGGCCACCGGTGGGCGCGACACAACCGGCCGCATCCATCTAGAGGGACGGGGCACGACGGGGAGTGCATTGAAGGCGGCGACGGGTGGAGACAGAAGGGGGACAGAGAGGTGGGGGCGATGGGGCCGGCCAGCTCCAGCCGTCTCCGGCTGAGCGGAGCGCACCGGCGGGACCGCCGGGCTGCGCCGCACCCATTCAGAGGGCTAGTGGACACTGGGGAGGAGCGGGATGGAGGGGAGTCTGCGGCGACTGGGGAAAGCTGAGAGCTTCGGGCGGTGATGTACTCGGAGCTGCGGGGGTCTCCGGCGAGGGGCAAGTGGGTGGGGTGACTCGTGGGAGTGTGGGGGAGCTAGTGGTGGTGCTCGAAAGGAGAGAGGGGCTCGGCTTTGAGCTAATTTAGGTGGAGCCGAAGCGCGGCCATGGCAGTGAGGGTGGAGCAGGAGAGCTCCTGGGGCTCGGGAAGAGGAGAGGGGTGGGGTAGTGGAGCGAGGTGAGGCTGATGATGAGCTCGGACGAGGCCTGGGATGGCCTTATATAGGCGGGGTGAGGAATATGAGCTGGATGCCGCCGCTCGGGCTTGGCCAAAGCTCTGGCGACGCGCAGCGAGCATGGGCGAGCACGGGAAGGCGACGAGGGGGAACTGGACACGCTACAACGGCGCACTTTGCAGGGGGGTCGAGGGTGCAGAGGAGAAGGAGCCGAACGCCGCTGAAGCTCGGTCGGCCATAGTGCACTCATGGGCGCACGGCGACGAGCACCGACGGGGAAGCGGACGGAGGGGGCAAGGGGCCAGGGCGACGCAGACGATCACGAGGAGGCTACTGGACATGGTGGTGCGTCGAGACGAGGAGAGAACAGACGAGCACAGCGCTAGAGTCGAGCCAGAGCACGCTTACTGCATGCCAGGGCGGTGGTCACCACGCGCACTGGTGCACACAGTGCAGCACTGTTTGCCAAACGTTGTCTAGTGGTAAGATCGTCCAAGATAGGTTTACCCTGCGGTGGTAACTTGGTGAAAGGTGATATGGTCAAATGGAAATCTACCTCTGAAGTTTACTACAGTAAACTTGATCATGAAATAGTGATCAACTGAGGTAGGATTAGAGGCAAAAGAGTTGTCTGGGGTGATTAGCTTAGGAAGAACTACCATACTGGGGAGTTTGGCAGGAAATGGACCAAGATTTAATATGGTTGCTTTGCAGCTGCCAAATCTGGTCCAGAAATAAGATGATGAAGTAGCACTCACTTGGAGTAACCATTTGAGATGAATTTTTGTGTAGAGGGATTATTTGACCATATGGAGCTGCTGTAAAAATATCATGCCATTTAGAGTTACCAAAGTGGCACTTCCTTCACAATGCTCCATTCTGCCCAATAACTTAGAAAATTTACTGAGGGTAAGTTGGTAAGTGGATTGAGCCAAAACTTGGTGTAGGGAGTATATGTAAATGTAAGAATTACCTGGTAAATTGTCAGCTCAAATGAAGCAAGGTAAAATAAGGTTGCTTCACAAAGTGAAAATTTTACTAGAAAACAAGATTTGGAGCTGAGCTCACATAGATTATCTCCATGAGCTCTAATTTGGTAGAGACTCATGATTTGGTCAAATGAAGGATGTGACCAAGTTTCATCTCATTTGGACATTCCTAGAATATACTTCCTTCACAAAGGTCCTTTCTAGACACTACTAGGAAAAGGCCTACTAATGGCGCACCTAATTTGGCCATTAATGGCGCATTAGTGGTGCGCCATTAGTACCACGCCATTAGTATTTTTACTAATGGCGCACCGCTGATGCGCCATTAGTATGCACAGTAGTGCGCCATTAGTATGCCTCCCAGGGGCCATTTGTACCCAGGTGCTTTGGCATACTAATGGCGCACTCCAGCAGGATGCGCCATTAGTAATGTCCGCATAGTAATGGCGCACTGTCTGGTGATGCGCCATTAGTATCCTTTGGCATACAAATGGCGCACTGTGTTGTGATGCGCCATTAGTATGAATATTAGGTTTTTTTTATTATTATTTTCCTGTTTTTTTTTTGCACAGATTACAAAATGTATAATTGCACAGAATATAGACAGCACACATCAACAACAAATTCATCGAATACAATAGAAGATTAGTCTCTGAATACAATTCATCATATTAGTCTCCGAATACAATTCATCATATTAGTCTCCGAATTGAAAAGACCGAACAAAGATAGAACAGTATATTACAAGTCTCGAGACCGCGAGTAGCGAGTTTGTCTTCACATTACAAGTCGATATCGATCATCTAAACTACCATCACATAGAAGAGAGCTGCGGTCATCACGATGAAACTTGTCTTCATCCGGTTCCTCCAACGCTCCCTCCCCTCTCCCGCTAGATAGCGGGCGTATCTAGATTCGGCCTCGGCCCTAGTGGTGTACCCTTTGTAACTGTTACCGCTGAATCGGTGAACCTGTCTCCGACACTCCTCCCAGTCGTCGTAGACTCCGGGAACCTTACCCTTGTACACGACATACGACGGCATCGCTATGCACTAGCCAAACGAAACGTTAGTACCAATTCACAGACAATACATAAGCAATATATAAGTATGCAACAGAACGATCGAAAGAGAAAAGCAAGACATTAATAGCATCAATTACATCTAAGTTGAACGACTCTCCAAACCAAAGAGACATACTACAAGTTCATTAAAGTTTAATTACAACATGAGCCAATCGATGTTTCAGAACTAGACACAGCATCACTGCTTTCGACTCGACTCAAGGGACCGGAGCGTGGATGAAGCCGCCGTCTATCGTGGGAGTCATGAAATCACGGGCGTTGTCAGCCTGCATTTGTAGCATTGTGTCGATGTCACTGTTCGACGGTTGATTTCTGAGGTAGAACTGCCCCGAGGTACGAAGGACATCTTGATGGATGATTTCCGCAAACTCCGACTGGATGCGAAAGAATAGTTGTCTGATGTCCGCGTCCTGGATTGCCGACACGCTCGCGGCCCAATCTTTGAGTTTACTCGGTAGCAGAAGTTGATGATGGTCCCGTACGATCACCTGCATGTGATGGATGGAAGGCACCCTTCTGACCGCCAGGCGGCTGCTTGACGCAGCCGAACGTCGTATTGTGGGAGAACATGTGCTTGCCGTACTTACAAATAGGCCTGGTGAAGGTGCCTCCAGATTTGGCGTAGCCGGGGAGAACATCATCAAGAACCTTCTTGACATTTGTGTAGTCTACTTTCGACTGACGGTCCGGGTCAAAATACGTGGCCATGGAATATTTGGGGCTTAGGAGGATGAGCGTGCAATGTGTGTCACTGCAGAAAACACGGAATGTTAAAAGAAGAAAGATCGAAATCTAAGAATTCATATGTTACGGGGCGGTTGAGGCGGAGGACTTACTCGGGAAAGTAAGGCACGAGGAAGTTATCCTTATCTCGGTTTGCCAGAATGACGCCCTCGATGTAAGAACTCGCGACTTGCCGGTCCCCAGCGCTGCCCAAGATCTTGGCACGCATGTAGAAGGGGTCGACTATCACGATGTCTGGGGTCTTGTCGCGAATGATCCGCATCTCCATACTCAGCGAAAATAGCCGAACAAAGGTGTAGTGCAGCGGAAGAAGGTTCAACATAGCGTGGATGTCATCAAACCGCAGGACGATCGTACCCCCGATGGAGTTATCCACAAAGCCCTTGCCCTCTGGCACCTTGGCCGTGAAAACCGGGTATGCCACATCCTTCTCTCTGAGACGCCGCTTCTCCAAAGAAAGAACACTGTCATGCAGACTCCGCATAGCACCGATTGCAGCATCGAGCATATTTCTCGGTAGCATCGGCCTACCCGCCACATGCACCCTCCTCATTACATCCTCAGGTGAAGGTGGCCCGTCCTGAGCACGGATCGTACTCGGTGCCGGCTGGCTCGCAACATTGTTAGTTTTTCTTTTGCGTGCCTTCTTCTTCTCCTGAATTGGGACCGAGTTCTTCTCAGAGACCGCCTTCTTGAGTGTGTTGGGGCTGATAATATTTCGCACCTCGCCTATTTGAGGCTCGGTGAAGTCGGCAGCTGGAGGCGTCTCCTGAGAGCTGAACGGCAGACGATGCCTGTTGCAACTTGGCTTCTCCGCGGTACCAGCTAGATCACGCACGTCTTTCGTTGGGTTGGGTTATTGAGAAGGAGGCCCCATGAAGTCGCCACCGTACCCATGATCGGCAAAGTACCGATCGACGTTGGCAAATGCATCGTCGTCGTCGTCGTTCTGATCCTGTGCCATATGCATGTTTGGATCCAGTGGCATAGAGATTTCCGGCACCGTTGCGGCGGTCTTGCCATGGGGACGACTTGGCGCCGGCACGACTGGCGGTGTTGTCTTTGGGGTGGTGCCCCCCGCCCCCAAACGAATCTGGATCTTCGGCCAAATTAGGGGCTAGCTCAGGCAGGCGCTGAGGGTCATCACGTCATCATCGTCGGCCCCGACGGGTCGAATCGGAGGTAACACCTCGTCGCAGCCTGGCAGCACCCGAACCAGTTGAACCCTAAACAAGTTGGGTGGCATCTGGGTACCGTGGAACAAGGGGTTGCCCGGTTAAATGATTTTTCCCTTGGCGACGTCGACCAACTCATTGTTCACGAAGTGCAGGAGAGTGCACGGAACGTCGGCGGCGCCCTGCGAAAACATGTAGGGCGTCAGGGATGCCCAGTCAAAGGCAAGGAGCTGAATTCCTCGGCCGAGAGAGGCTTAATTAGTTACCGTGATGATGGCGTCAAGCTCGGCTAATGTCGAGGCACCGCCAACGACGGGCGTGCAGTTGACCGAGGGGCCGCTTGCTGCAGAGGTGCCGGCCGGCGTACACCCGGGTGCATTAAGCTCCCGTGCCGGCGTCGGAGACACCAATGCCACCTCCGCCGAAGACACCAATGGCCCCGCCATCGCGTTCTGCGAGTTGCTGGCCGTGAAGCTGGGAATCGGGGGCGGCCCCTGTTGGCCGCCCGCAATCCACGCCTGCAACCCCTCGATCAAGCTAGGCACAATGGCGGTGATCGTCGCTCCGAGCTGTTGTTGCACTTGCTCTTGGACAATCTCCGGAATCCGCGCCACCTCTGCCTTGAGTTCTTGAACCTCGCGCGCCTGGCTTTCCGAGCAGGTCTTTTTCTCCTTTCGCCCACCAGCGTTATAGTATGACGACCATTTTGTCGACAAGCCTTTGCCGGCAACACGACCAGCTGACGTCGGCTTATCGAGCTTATCCTTGTTCTTCATTACATTCAACGCCCTATTTAGAGTCGTGTCCCAAGGGTTGCTCTTAGTCGACCCCGCGCTACTGCTTTCAGTCGCCTGCGGAAGGAATGTGAATCATTTAGAAATTTGGCTTCATTAATTATAATGCAACCATATGGAGCTAATTACGCGGGGGTGTATTTCTTACCAGAACAAGCTCAAGCGCCCTGGTCTTCGGATCCGTGGTAAGCTCCTTTGTTTTCGGGTCCTTCTTGTACCGGGCCCTGACAAAGTTCCTGGTCTGCTTGTCACCGTATTTATTGAAGAGGGGCGGTAGGCCTTGCTCGGCACGGTCCGCCTCCTCCTTGTCCCATATAGGCTCCGCCACTCTGTAACCGCCGGGACCGAGTGTGTGTTCCCCTAAGTTGAGCTCCCGCATTTCTTTCCCCCACTCACTTGATTCAGAGTGTGCGGTGCTCGAGCAATTGATCTTGAAGTCGTTGTAGTCATCTTCGGTGATCGAAGGATTTTTCTCCTTGATCTTCTCATAACTCTCACCTTTCTCGATCATTCTCTTCACATTGGTTTTCCAAGTAGACAGGGCCTTGCTCATCCTCGTGAGGGCAGCATTGTTCACTTTATTCCCTTAGAGGCTTGTGTTTTCAAATTGAGCGGGGAACTTGTATCGTTCGTGCAGCTTCGTGAAGAGGAGGTTGCGCAAATTACCTCGGTCAGGATGCCTCAGGTTCTCGGTGTTGATCGAGACGGTGCTCCGGAGAATGCACCCGAGCTGAAGCGGGTACCCCTTGACTATTCGTTCGGGCGCCGTTGGATTCCCGTCGGAGTCCACTTCAGTAACTTCCTCCTTGAGGGTGCGGAGCACGGTCGGGCGCCGGTCCTTCCGTTGCCTCTTCGATTGGCTGCCATCTGTGCGTGCGCCGCCATCATCAGTGGTGGCATCCTCGGCGGCACCATCAGTGGTGGCATCCTCGGCGGCACCATCAGTGGGGTCATCCTCGGCGGTACCATCAGTGGTCTCAGGATCGGTGGGGAAGGCGGCGTCCTCATACAAGTGAGGTTGTTCCTCCATCTCCTGGGACAGCTCCCAGAATGCCTTGCCGCCCGAACCGCCGGCCTCATCGTTGTTGGCCATGTTTCTCTCTAAATAGGAACAAAGTTTGGTCAAAAAGTTGGTTATTGTCAAGGAATAAGATCATGGTCTCATCATTTAGGGTTTGTCGACACCGAGGCATCCTAAAAGCTAAGCTTTTATAATTGAGGGTTTTTCGACGCCGAGGCACCCTAAAAGCCTAAGCTTTCATCATTTCGGTTTTTATCGACACCGAGGCACCCTAAAAGCCAAGGTTTTATAATTTATGGTTTGTCGACACCGAGGCATCCTAAACGCTAAGCTGGGAAGGAGAATTCTAAGTTGGGCCTAATCACTTGGCTCTATTGCCGCCTATGGTTTAATGCAGGTAGAATAAAAGGGCACTTGATCCTACTTAATTAACTACTAAGATACCCCAGCCCATGCATTAGTCACAAGTACCCTATATGTCCTATTTTTAGCAAAGTCATGCTAAAATTCACGGAAAATTTCAGCATGACCTTCGCTGAAAATAGGACATATGGAGTACCCGAATTTGCCTGAACGGAAGTTAATCGACATTCCAGCAAACTCAAGGGCCTCTCGGGGTACCTGCAAAATCATTATCCCCGCCTAATGAAGTCGCCAATGGGTCATTTCAGAAGATCACAAGTAGCATCATCACAAGTACAACATCATGACAAGTACAGTAGCAACAACAGTGAATTCAGACATAACAGCAGCATCAACAGTTAAGAAAAAGTTACAGAAGCTTGTAAAACAATAGTTTGAAGTTCAAATATTTACAACAAGGAACCAAATACATGACCACCATTATTATCATTGTGCTATTGTGACATACAAGTAGTACTAGTGTACATGAAAAAAAACCTAAAACCTAAAACCTAGTGTGACATACAGTCACGGCTTGATAGCAAACTGACAACAACTCAAAAATTGATGTTGCTGCCAGTATTAATTAGAAAGCAGCAGCAATATGGCATATTTAAGTAACAGTGGCTATCCTTGACCTCATAAGGGCAGAGCCTCCAATAAGATGATTTCTTTCCACACAGAAAAATAGAAGTGAACCTAAACGAGTGAGATACGTGAGAGTGGTTGAGCAAGAGAGGATTTATCAAATATGAAGAGTTGGTCATCTTCTTTTGAGAAATACTACTATGTCAGAACTCGTTTAAAAGGGTGACACGCGAGCCTCTTTTAGCATAGTCTAAGTCAACCCATGGGTCCCATGTTTCAGTAACTCTCCCATCTTTCTTTACCCGTCTTGATTTTGGGTAAAATCAATTGCTTTTCACCCTTTTTTTTCAATTTCAGGGGACACAATTAGTTTCAAAATTCCTAATCAAAGTGGTGCATTATAAACAAGCAGGAAGCAGGACCACCCAAAAGTTTTCTGGTGGGACTATCCCAATTAGCACCTTCCAAAAGAGCACTAATAATTAAGCAGGAGGCAAATGCCACTAAGAAGCAGGAGTCCTCAGACCACACGATGAATCATCTTGCCTAGAGTGTAAAAGGCCGCATGGTACGGTTATTCATATGCCGCACTGGTCATACTACGTTGTTTAGTTGCTGATGATGATCGATCTGCCCGAGAAACAAATTAACCAAACTTCTGACTGTCACAATCGATCACGCACCGAAAAGTTTTGTGGTGGATCTGGTGGGACTAGCTCAATTAGCTCATCCAAAAAGAGAAGTAAACAAGAGGGTAATGCCACCTTTCATACTGTATTTACATCAAATGGAGTGCTCTAGCTACTATCTGATGGCATCCCCAGTAGGCTAGGAGGATCTTGTTGCAAACGACTGCCATGGATGCAACAAAGGTGTCTGGGCGCAACAAGGCTACCGGGACATGGCATATCCGGTGCACGATCCTCCCCGGTGAGGACAAGATCAAGGCGATGATCCCGCGCCTCAAGGAGTTCCACGAGTCCTTCATGAATGAGTTCCGCGACCGAAGCTGATGCGCATTTTCAGCTACACAAGCCACAGTCCGGTCAGAGCCCCGAAGGCGGTGTGATCTTCACTACCATGTAAATTAAGCTTGTGCTGTACTACCAATAAATAAACTTTCACTAGCCTGTAAATTAAGCCTGTGTTGTACTACCAATAAGTAAACTTTGGCAGCGGTGTGTTCGTCCTTCCCTGTAAATTAAGCCTGTGTTGCTATAATACACTTTGGCTCTGCAAAGTCTCGTTGCCGCGATGATCATAGTCAATAGTGCAACGAAACTGGCAGTTGAATGTACACTGATTCTGCACCTCAATTCACACCATCCGACATTCAGAGGATCCGAATTCCGAGACTAGAGCGAGCAGAGATCAACACAAGTAGTCTGTTGGCTGGAACCGGGTATACAGATTAACTTATATCAATAGGTGCTTACACTGAATCTGTCCAACTACTGCAGTAAGTAGCCTCCCTGTGTTGTCGGTTGTTACATGCTATAAAAGACTTGAGCTCCTACACTGAACCAAATTAATGGGATGATAATATAGATCAACACTACAAAAGCCTCCCCCCTCTATCAGGCCTATACCCTACCACCGACTCATCACCCCGAAACCTAGGGCAGAGAGGCGAAAAAAGGAAAAGCAAGAAAAGAAGAATGCAAGGACTGGTAGGTAGGAGGGGGATGCCATGGGGAGTTTGGAGCTTTATACCTTGGTGTTGGCGACGGTGAGGGGCCCGTGGTCGGCGAGGATCTGGAGGAGGCGGCCGGAGATGGCCACGCACCTGGGGGAGGCCGGGGCGTCGAGGCCGGGGCGTCGGGGCCAGGGCGTCGGGGGCCGGGGCGTCGGGGGCGCGGGCGGCGGCGGCGTAGCTCCGGGCGTCCGGGGCGTCGGTGGCGCGGGCGTCGAGGGCGTCGGCGGGTGCGGCCGAAGAGAGAGGCGTCGGCGGGTGAGGGAGAGAGAGGCGTCGGGGAGAGGGGGGATATCTGGCGAGAGGGAGAGAGAGGAGGGTGCGGCCGGCCCCATAAGTATGGGGGGATTACTAATGGCGCACCGCAGCTCTGTGCGCCATAAGTATGTAGACTCTAATGGCGCACCACCCCCAGGTGCGCCATTAGTATTGTGTTCTAGTCAGTAGCCCGACAGAAAGCTATATATTCCACATAACCCACTACCTAACAGAACCCTCGCACTAGCCCGACTGGTCAGCACTCTGCACACCCACCAGGAGGTCCTGGGTTCGATTCCCAGGCTCCCCAAATTTTTTTCTGCTTTTAAAATATTGCTGTTTGACACTTATTTGTGTTTAAATATGTTCAAACTTGTTTAAATCATAACAGTAATTTTTTTTTATAAAAAAGTAATAATTTTTTAAAAAATATTATCAAATTTGTTATTTGATAATATTTATGAGTATGAAAAAATATCATCAAATTTATTATTTTGAATATATCATGGGTCGGCGGCGGCGGTTGAGTAGGGGAATCGAGGGTGCGGTGGGTCGGCGGCGGCGGCCGATGGACCGGGGGGTGCTCGGCGGCGGCGGTTGAGTAGGGGAATCGAGGGTGCGGGGGGTCGGCGGCGGTGGCCGGTGGAACGGGGGGTGCTCGGCGGCGAGGGGGGCCGGATCTGGCGAGGTGGGATAGCGATCGAGATGGAGGGGGGGTCGAGATCGAGTGTCCATGAAATTTAAAAATATGCATGATAGTTCAAAAAGTGCCCATGAAATACAATCGAGAAATGAAGGGTACGATTTAAATACAATCGATCTTAGCTAGCTATCTGTTCACAATCTTCTTGCCCTTCTTTTTCGCAAATGGAGTTCTTCTATGGAATGGGCGTCCTTTAGGTAGGGTGGTCCTGCTTCTTCTTGTGGTGTAAGCTGCTACTTCATCATCGTCGTCATGTTCGATCCTCGGGTCGCCGTACTTGTCGAAGTCTTGCTCATTGGCTACTCCATCCATTCCGATGATCTTCCTTTTGCCTCTCCTCACGACAACACGACTGGGCTTTGACGGATCAGTAATGAAGAAGCATTGGTCAACTTGGGAAGCCAGTACCCAGGGCTCATTTTTTGTGGTGACGTTTGCGCCCGCGGTCTTGGATTTGGCTTCGGGTATAACCATGGTTGTGAAATACCGGTCTTCTTTTAGGACGCTCTTGGCCCATCTGACACAGAACATCGGGACCTTCTCTCCAGCGTAGCTCAGCTCCCAGATCTCCTCGATCCTTCCGTAGTATCTGTCCTTGTCATTACCGGTGTAGGATTCCATCGTTACCCCGGAGTTCTGATAACCATCGCTCTTCATGTCCTTGGCCTCGGTGTAGAATGTGTAGCCGTTGATATTGTACGCCTCATAGGTCATCTGGTTGTGCTCGGCGCCCTGTGACAAGGCGAATATGAGTTGTTCTTCCGCGGAAGAATCATCATGTAAAGGGTACGACAGAAGCTTCTGCTTGAACCAACGCGTGTAACATGAGTTGTGCTCTTTGATTATATCTCCGTTCATCCTCTGTTGTCCTCGGTCATTGTACGTCTTCTCAATAAAGGTTTTGTGCTGAACCACCCAAGGATCGACCACGTCTATGTGTTGTAGCGCGACTAGGTTTGCTCTTTCAAAGTCAGCGAGTCGACCCTCGAAGTCGACATGCATTTCGCGGCGACCCTCACGGTGACCCCATCCAGCGAGCCTGCCGAGGTGCGTGTTGACGGGCAGACCAACGGGGTTCTCGATGCCTAGATAATTCGTGTAGTAGGAGATGCACTCTTCAGTCAGAAAGCCCCTGGCTATGCTTCCCTCTGGACGTGACATGTTGCGAACGTATCCTTTGATGACACCATTCATCCTTTCGAATGGCATCATGCTGTGCAGGAACGTCGGCCCGAGTTGGATGATATCGTCCACGATATGGACCAGCAGATGCACCATAACGTCGAAATGCGGGCGGGAAGTACATCTCAAGCTCGCATAGTATCACCACGATCTCTTCCTGTAGCCTTCTGAGTTGCCTCACGCTAACAGACTACCGAGAGATGACGTCGAAAAAGTTGCATAGGCCAAATAGGGTTTCACAGACGTGCGCGTCCATGATACCACGGATTGCAACTGGAAGTATCTGCGTCATCAGCACGTGACAGTCGTGAGACTTCATCCCGCTGAACTTCAGCTTCGCCCGGTTTAGGTATCTGCTTATCTTCCCCGCGTAACAGTAAGGAAGTTGTACTCCTACGAGGCAGGTGAAAAACTGCTCGATCTCCTCCTAACTTAGAGTGAAGCACGCGGGAGGGTAGTCATTTCCGGTCTTCTTGGCCTTTTTGCCTTTGCGACGACTTTCCGTGTCCTGCTTTGCCTCATCATCATCATCATCATCATGATCATCATATATAGCGTGAAGCTCCTGCCTGATGCCCATTGATTTCAAGTCTACCCTTGCTTTCGGCCCATCTTTGGTCCTCTCTGGCATGTTGAGCAGGGTACCAAGCAGACTCTCGCACACGTTCTTCGTGATATGCATTACATCAAGGCTGTGAGGCACACGGTGGATCTTCCAGTACGGCAAGTCCCAGAAAACAGACCTCGTTTTCCATGCCTTCAGCAGCGGCTCTGGCGCCTTTGGCTTCTTTCCCGGCTCTGGCGCCTTTTGCTTCTTTCCCGGCTGTGGGCAATCTTTCCAATTTTTCAACAACTCGTCTATTTCCTCGCCGCTCCTCGTACACGGGCATCCTCGGGGTTCGGTTTCACCATCGAACAGATCCTTGCGTTTTCTCCACAGGTCATCGTCGCGAAGCCACCTTTGATGTCCCATGAACACGGTTTTCGAAGACCCGGGATCTCTATCTAGCTGGCGATACATTGTGTCATCCATGCACCTGACGCATCCAGAAAATCCATGGACCGCCTGCCCCGCGACATATCCGTAACCAAGATAGTCGTGCACCGTCGTGAGAAGCGCGGCTCTCCTAGGGAAATATTCTTTCTTTGCGGCGTCCCACGTATTGGCTGGCGTTTTCCACAGCGTGTCTAGCTCCTCTTTCAGCAGCCCCAGATACAGATTGATGTCGTTCCCTGGTTGTTTCGGTCCTTCAATTAGCATACTCATGTGAATGTACTTCCTCTTCATGCACAACCAGGGGGGAAGGTTGTACATCCACATAAACACTGGTCAGGTGCTATGTGTGCTTCTCTGGCTGCCAAACGGATTGACTCCATCGGTGCTCGCGCCCAGCACGATGTTCCTTGGATCGTTCCCAAATTCTAGGTCTTCGAAGTTCAACGCTTGCCACTGGCTCGCATCCTTAGGGTGACTCAACATCTTGTCTTCTTTATCTATCTCCGGATCATTTGCGTCATCTTCTCGCTTCTTCTCCTCCCTATCCGCGTGCCAACGCAGGAGCTTTGCTACCTTAGGGTCCGCGAAATACCGCTGCAGACGAGGAGTGATCGGAAAGTACCACACCACTTTTCGAGGAGCTTTCTTCCTCTTCTTGTATCGAGTAACGCCGCACACCGGACATATGGTAGACTCCGCGTGCTCGTCCCGAGAAATGATGCAATTGTTCATGCACACATGGTATTTCACGTGCGGTAAATCCAGAGGACACACGATTTTCTTCGCCTCCTCCAAACTGGTGGGGCACTTGTTCCCCTTGGGAAGACGTTCGTGCCAGAATGACATGTTCTCGTCGAAGCATGCGTCGGTCATTTTGTGTTTTACCTTCATCTCCAGAGCCATGAGCGTTACTTTCAGGCGGGTATCCTCGGGCCTGCATCCTTCATACAATGGAGTAACCGCGTCTAACTCAAGTTGATCCATCTTGGCTTTCTCTTGGGCGGCAGCTCTTGCGTTATCGGTCTGCTTGAGAAGCAGCTCTTGAATATGAGGGTCCTGCACCCAGCCCATCGATGGTCCAGTATCGTCTGCTCCGCCGGCATCATCATCTTCATGATCATGCCCGTCGCCTGCTCCGGCATCTTCCTCATCATCATGTCCTGCATCTTCTACATGATGATTGTGTACAGCATCACCGTCGTGATCATCTCCTGGGGATTCTTCGTCTTCTCGCCCGCCCGAGCCGCGGTGGTTGTCTTGCTGCCCTTCCTCATTTCTTGCCCGGCCCCCATGGACGACTTCGTAGTCATCTTCATCACCTTGCCACCGATAGCCATCCATGAAACCACGCAAGAGCAGGTGGTCCCGCACCTGCCCGGAATCCGGGTCCGCAATAAGGCTCTTCAGCTTGCATCTTCGACACGGACATATTATCCCCGTCTCGTTCTTTTGAAGCATCTCGACCTTCGCGGACCTCAAAAACCTATTCACGATGCCTTCGGTCATCGTGCGCACCATGGTCGCCTGCGGGGTAGAGCAAAACGATATTTTAGAACCAAGAAAAAATTTGCCATGACTTTCCCTAAAAATATGACAAAAAAAGAATGCTTAATGCCAAAATTCTCACCGAAACGGAAATGAATCAACATTCCGGGAAAATATTGGCAACTATCGCATTTCAAATACCGGTACACCTCCAAACACAAACACATATGCAACACAACAAACATATGCAACACCACGAACATACATAGATCTAGCTAGGCCATAAAAAGTGCATGTGCACATTGTTGTATGGAGAACAACATAAATATAGCTTCCCCCCTTACTTACCTATCAAAACAAGGTAATTTAACCACTTAATTTGAATGAATATATGGTGGAAATGAGGTGAAAAAGAGGAGGGACCCGAGAGGAGGAGGAGGTGGAGAGAATGAAGTGGGGGAGAAAGTGAGTGTGGGTAGGAGAGAGGCTGTCCAAAATATCTTGTTGCTGCCCACTTACTAATGGCGCACCAACTATAAATGCGACATTAGTAATCAAGGTTACTAATGGCGCATTTATAGTAGGTGCGCCATTACTAGTTTTGCAAAAAAAAATAACATACTAATGGCGCACTGTCTCACAGTGCGCCATTACTAGTTTAAACTAGTAATGGCGCACCGTGGGACAGTGCGCCATTAGTAGTTTTGTAAAAAAAGAATAAAAAATATCATAAAAAAAAGAACATTAATGGCGCACTTTACTTCTGGTGCGCCATTACTAGTTACAACTAGTAATGGCGCACTTCGTCACGATGCGCCATTAGTATGTTTGGACAGGCGCACTAGTTCAAAAAAAACTTTCTGATACTAATGGTGCACGCTGGGCCTGGTGCGCCATTAGTAGTTTGAACTCTAATGGCGTATCTGTTGTCGGTGCGCCATTACTATATATACTAATGGCGCACTGCTTGTCTGGTGCGCCATTAGTATCAATTCCATCTATAGCCCTTTTCCTAGTAGTGAGACAGAAATTTTGGAAAATCATTGAAAAATATTCACTAGGCAAATGAGTGTGAAAATTGGCACATGTCAATGATATGGACATGAAAAGATTCCCAAGGAGTTTGGAGTCAATTGGCCAAAGATAAATAGCACTTGCTTCACAAAGTGCCATTTAGGGCAGAATAGAAAAATGATTATTGGAGGATTATTTTTGAACATGGCAATGAAATGTTTCGCCATATTTGAGAAAGACATGACCCAAAAAATTTATTAGAATTATTTGGGAAATTTTAGGAGTAATGGAAATATAGGTTGCTTCACAACCTAGGGCAGACAGGGTTATTCCTTTAATAGAAAAAGGAATATTCGCTAGAAAAAGAAATTAGGGTTTGGTCAAGCAGTGGAGTGACATGATCTTGGCAAGGTTTTGGGAAAGATGAGCCACATGGGAGAGGAAATGAAGATGATTTCCCAGGTGACAAGGCCACAAAATCACTCCAAAAAGAAAAACTGAGCAAAAACCAATAAGTCAAAAAGAAAAGAAAAAGGTTCAAAAACCAGGCTGTTACATCTTTGGAATAGGCCGCCATGAGCTGGGCATGGGCGGCCGCGATCTGGGCTTTGGCGGGCTCCTTCATGGCAAGGTATGCCATGCAGGAACGGACGGCTGCTCGAGCGCTTTCGGCGATTGCTAACTCATCGGCCGTGGGTTGCCGACCGTTGTCGGAGAAGCTTCGTTCCATTTGTGCAGTGACCGCCACGAGCTGGGCGTGAACGGCCTCGACATGGTCGTCGGTGGCCTCCATCAGGGCTAAGGCAGCCGCTGCGGAACGGACACCTGCTGTGCCGCTCTCACGAGTTGCTATCCCCGAGGCAGATGTTGCTGCTGCTGCCTAAGAAGCAACAATGGCCGTTTAGGCTGCCTTGGCAACCTGGCCACAGATTGTGGCCACACTCACGAAGCTTGCTAGCACGCGCATGGCGGCTGCGGCCGCGCTCTCACCGGAGAGGACTACCGAAGTTGCCCTCACGACGCGGGTCCACGGGCCCATCTTTCACTGGCGATGATTGAACAGTGAAATGATATTTGGGGAGCGAGCTAGTGTGCTTGAGACGCCGGCTATGGACTATAGCCGACGCACCTTCTCGTGTAATCCAGAGGTGTACTATACATCAACGATGCTCCAGGATATTTTGTGTTGCATCTCACACGGTTGGTGATAATAAACTGTGTGCGATCTACTTGATTTTTCATCTTGATTTGAATTACATAATGGGGTCACAGCGACAATCACTACAAAGAAAAGACACATCCGTGACAGTTTGGGATGAACGAAACTTTTTTCTATCATACTTATGACATTTCTATGACAATAATTGTGACAAAACACGATATCATCATAGATGTGGTGGGGTCCTACTTCTATGACAAAAAATCATGACAGAAAATGGGCTTTCCGTCCTGGGCGGGCTGGAGACGTGGCTGCATGACATTCTTTGGGCCATCCATGACGGAAAAAACTATGGTAGAAGCGAGGGGGAGGAAAATATCGGGGTGTTACCGATTACGATGGGTGGTCGGGGCTGAGCGATGTGCGTTTCTCTCGTACCCGCACGCGCGTGGGTGTGAGGCGTTGGGCTCTAACTGAACCCGAGCGAGGCGTTGGTATCTAACTGAACCCGAGCGATTGCACTGCAGGCTACGCGTTACTGAACCGGAGCGATTGATCGAAGGCTATTAACTGAACCCGATCGAGCGATTCCTTTGCTACTGCTGCGAACTAAAGCCGATCGATGCTGCCTCTGCATGAACAGTGTGTGTTGCTGGGGGGTTGGATGAACAGTTCCCGGTGGGGGTGGCTGAACAGGACTCTGTGGTGTTGCCTCTGTATGAACAGGACCCCGTTCGATCGAGCCGGTTGGAGCTGCATGAACAGGACCCTGTGGAGGGCTGCATGAATAGTACCACCCCGTGGAGGGCTGCATGAACAGTAGACGGTGGAGGGCTGGATGAACAATAGCCCGTGGAGGGGTGGTTGAACAATAGCCCGTGGAGAGGGCTGGTTGAACCGTAGCCGATGGAGTAGCACCCGGTGGAGGCTGAACAGTCGCAGCTGGAGGCTGGAGGAGATCGACGGTGGATGTACAGTAACACGTGGAGGCTGGAGGGGGTCGATGGTGGTGATGAACAGTATCTCGTGGAATCCCGTTTTGCGGTACGCCACACCCCTCCCGATGAACAGGACCCCCATTTCGACCGTAGCGGTCCAACACAAGTTCGTTTCCTCCGTTTTGCGGTACGCCACACCCCTCCCGATGAACAAGACCCCCGTTTTGACCGTAGCGCTCCAACA
>LR738709.1:111454669-111485329 GCA_902687465.1 Secale cereale
ACCCCCGTTTCGACCTTAGCGCTCCAACACAAGTCTGTTTACTCCGTTTTGCGGTACGCCACACCCCTCCCGATCAACAGGACCCCCGTTTCAACCGTAGGAGGTCCGTTTCCTCCGTTTTGCGGTACGCTAGACCCCTCCCGATGAACAGGATCCGTTTCGAACGTGGCCGGTCGAACACAAGGCCGTTTCCTCCGTTCTGCGGTACGCCAAGCCTCATTTCCATTGGCTGTTCCGTCCAAGCCCTCCCGATGAAAACGACGACACATTCCGTTCCGACCCAGCCGGTTGGCTTCCCATGAACACGACGACAACGCTGTTTCTCAGTTCCGACCCAGCCATGTACATGAGCCCTGGCCATACGTATGTGCGAGTAGGCATTCGAGACCCTGCCCGTATGTACGTACATGGCCGTATTTCCTTTCTTGCACACTTGCCGCTGTACATACGTGTACATGCTACGTGCGCGCCTCTACTTTGACACGTGCGTGCCTCTACATCGACCAGTATATACGTACACGTTTGCGACCAGAATGACAATGCTACGTACGCTTCAACCAGGTGGGTCCCAACTGTCAGGCATTTCCTAGCCTGCGAAGATGTAGCTGGTGGGTCCCAGCAGTCAGGGGGGCGAATCATTTTTTTTGCCAAGATGCACTTCCTTGCGTGCGAAGATGTAGCTGGTGGGTCCCAACAGTCAGGGGGAAACGTTTTTTCGCGAAATACGGTCGCCCGTCCGGTGGGTCCCCTCTGTCAGGTGGATGAATAATTATTTTGCGCGTAATAAAGAGGCACTTCCTTGCTGCTGCTGTGGACCCAGCTGTCAGCCTCTCCACGTACAGTACTCTTCCAATGAAAGTCGTTACTTGACCATGTTGACCACACCGCGCCGAGAGCACCAGGGCGGTGGACGACGGTGAGGCCTAGGAAGGGGACGATGCAGAGCCGGGGAAGACATGGCAGTGGAAGCCCGCAGAGAGGAGTTCGAGGGTTCACTAGTTCGGCTGCGGTGTGAGGCTGCCATCACCGCACGGCCTGGCCAGCGGTGGGAATAGTAGGGGCGGTGAGGCCTCTGCGGCAGGACAGCCGGCCATGGGAGGCAGGAGAATGCGGCATGACCGGCGCTGCTTTGGGCGGCGGGAGCAAGAAGGCCAGAGGTTGAAGAAGCACTACTGCCGTTGGATGGACATCGTACGGTCACTAGAGCTAGAATTGTTCATATTGACTAAGTTGACAAAGCACTCCGTCCCCATGAACTTAGTGTGCCCACAAGTCAGCCACCCACCAAGGTAGGTCCCAACTAGCAGGGGGAGTATTCATTTTTTTGTGCATAATAAGGCGGCACTTCCGGTGGGTCCGAGCTGACTACGGGGGGAACGTTTTTTTCGCGAAATACGGTGGCCCGTCCGGTGGGTCGCAGCAGTCAGGGGGAACGTTTTTTTGCCAAATACGACGGCCCATCCGGTGGGTCCCTGCTGTCAGGTGGAGGAATAATTATTTTCCGCGTAATAAGGAGGCACTTCCTTGCGACTGCCGTGGACCCAGCTGTCAGCCTCTCCACGTATACTTCCGATGGAAGTCGTTCCTTGACCACGTTGACCACGCCACGCCGAGAGCACCAGGGTGGTGGACGACGACGAGGCCTAGGAAGGGGATGACGCGGAGTCGAGGAAGACATGGCAGTGGATGCCCACGCGTAGAGGAGTATGAGGGTTCACTGGTTCGCTGCGGTGTGAGGCTGCCGTCGCTGTAGAATAACAGGGGGTGTGGGTGAGTAGAGGGATGGCCTGGCCAGTGTTGGGGGTAGTAGGGGGCAATGAGGCCTCCGCCACATCGCAGCCGGCCGCGGGAGGCAGGAGCATGAGGCACGACCGACGCTGGTTTGGGCGGCTGGAGCAAGAAGACCATAGGTTGAAGAAGCACTACGTACGGCCGTTGGATGGACATCTTACGGTCACTGGAGCTAGAATCGTGCATATTCACTAAGTTGACAAAGCCCTCTGTCCCCGTCAACATAGTAGGCCCACAAGTCAGCCTGCCACTATAGTGGGTCCCAGCTAGCAAGGGGAGTATTCATTTTTGTGTGCATAATAAGGACGCACTTCCTTGTGTGCGAAGATATAGCTGGTGGGTCCGAGTTGTCAGCGGTGGTAACATTTTTTCGCGAAATACAGAGGCCCTTTCGGTGGGTCCCAGATGTCAGGTGGAGGAATCATTATTTTGCGTGTAATAAGGAGGCATTTCCTTGTGTGCGTCCGTGGATCCAGCTGTCAGCCTCTCCATGTACAGTCCACTTCAGATGCATGTCGGTCGTTGACCATGTTGACCAGGCTGCGCCTAGAGCACCAGGGCGGTGGATGACGGCGAGGCCTAGGAAGGGAACGACACGGAGGCAGGGAAGACTCGACAGTTGTTTCCCACGCAGAGGGGAGTATGACTGTACGAGGGTTTACTGGTTCGTCTGTCGTCGCCGGAGAATAACAGCAGGTGTGGGTGAGTAGAGGGATGGCTAGGGCAGCGATGGGAGTATGTTGGGGCGGTTAGGCCTATGCGGCAGCACATCCGGCCGCGGGGAGGAGAGAGCAGGCAGTCTCGCCGGCGCTTGTTTGAGTGGCTGGAGCAAGAAGAGCAGAGATTGAAGAAGCACGACAGCCGTTGGATGGACATCCAACAGTCACTGCTCGTGCGTCCACCTTTTTTAGGAAGGCCTCAAATCTGTGGAAAACATCATACAACCCATCTGCCATTATTTCTAATAATTTACAGCCCATTTGCTAATTCTTAAAGTTTTTTTGGAGCCCATATTATTTTTGTTAGCATTACATCCCATATTGTGGCCACGGTTATAAAATTATACGAAATTTTGCATATTTCGGTACGGTCCAAACTGTTTTTAATCCCGAAATTTCAAGTCGCGTTCAAACTGATTTTAAAAATAAATATATATCAATATAAAACCCAATAAATTGTCCACGCATAAAAATCAATGCAATTTAAAATCTCGAAATGAAGAAAAGAAATTTGAAACTAATTGCCGGTTTGATGTGTTTTAAAAATGTACAACCCATTTCTCATTACTGATAGGCCATTTTCTCGGCCAGCCAAATGAAAGCTCTCCTCGTCTTGAAAGATTTGCAGCCGAACAGGCCTGACAAAGCGACTTACTTGGAAAATCACAAAAAACTGGGATGTGGCCGTGAACCCAGCTGTCAGCCTCTCCACGTACAGTACTCTTCCGATGGAAGTCGTTCCTTTACCACGTTGACTACGCCGCGCCGAGAGCACCAGGGCGGTGGATGACGGCGAGGCCTAGGAAGGGGACGACGCGGAGCTGGGGAAGACGCGGAAGTGGATGCCCACACGGAGAGGAGTACGAGGGTTCACTGGTTCGACTGCGGTGTGAGGCTGCCGTCGCCATAGGGCCTGGCTAGCGGTGGGAGTAGTAGGGGGCGATGAGGCCTCAGCGGCAGGACAGCCGGCCACTAGAGGTAGGAGCAGGCGATCTCGCCGATGCTTGTTTGGGCGGCTGGTGCAAGAAGAGCAGCGATTGAAGAAGCAGCAGGACCGTTCGATTCAAATCCAACGGTTACTGCTGCTAGAATCGTTTGTTGACTAAGTTGACAAGCCTTGCGTACGCGTCAACTTAGTAGGCCCATAGGTCAGCCTCCCAACAGGTGCGCCCCAGATGTCAGTGGGAGGAATCATTTTTCTCGTTTAATAAGGAGGCAGGTGATTGCGTGCAGCCAGGCCAGCGGAGGGAGTAGGGTGGGCCGGGGAAGCCGGCGCGGCATCACAGCGGGCCACAAGAGGAGGGAACAGGCAGTCCCGCCGGCGCTAGTTTAGGGGGCTGGAGCAGGAAGATCAGAGATTGAAAAAGCACGTCGGCAGTTGGATGGACATCCAATAGTCACTGCTACAAGAATCGTGTGTTGACTAACAAAGTTTTGCGTAAACAAGTCAGCCTCGAAATCTGTGGCGTGTACATCCCTTTTCCTATTATTTTTATATTTTTTACTCATTTTCTAATTCATATGGAATTTATTGCAGCCCATTTTCCATTTTTAGAATTGCCGCCCATTTTCTGGTTAGTACCAGGGTTAAAAAAAAACTAATTATGTGGGAAATTATGAAAATTCGCAAATTTTTGCTGGGGAACAAAATATTCTTAATCCAAAAATTAGTAGCCATACTAAAATAAATTTAAAAATAAATTAGTACTATGTCATGTTAAATCCAATGAAATGTGTATAAGATATCAGTGAAGAACAAAAACAAAAAAAGAAAGTAATATCCCATTTGCTATTTTTTTGGAATTTTCAACCCCTTTTGATATTAATTTTAACAAACACTGACCATACTATTTGGCCAGGCCGGAATGCATCCCTCCTCGTCTTGAAAGATTTGCAGCCCAGTAAGTCGGAGAAAACAAATAGGCCTAGCTTGGGTATTCTTCAAAAAGAAATACTAGGCGACCTATTTTCCCAAAGAAAAAACTGCTGGGTTGGTCATGTTGTTAGACTGGCCACAGAGACCGCACAACCCAGTTTATAGCTTGCTCCTCCGAATTACTTATTTATGTTTAGGGGACCATGAGCATGTACCTCGGCCGGATTCATGTGAGAGCCTCCCTTCCAATTAATTATGGGCTTCTCTATTGGGCCTTCATCAGTGGGTTGCATGTTATCGACAAGTGGAAAATGTGTTCCGTACGAAAAATAGTATGCGCTATGTACGGTACGGGGCATTAAAGGATCGAACCGTGCAACGACTTCCAAAACATTGTGTTTGTTGTTCTAACAACACATTTATTCAACCAATAGACGAAATATACTACTGATTGTACATTGAAAACAGCAGCAGCAGCAACCAGGGCTGGGGGTGCAACAGAAGTAGTAAGCAGGCCAGAAGAGTGGAGATGCAGCTCTCTCTTCCAAACCAAACATCAGCCATCATTAAAAAAGGGCTACCAAAAAGAACAAGTGTATGCATCAAACTAAATAAATATCCTACTACACAAGTGTACGCATCTAACTAACTGGCTCAGTTAGATGTTACTATTTATTAAGATGTGGAGATAGGCTGACAGCTTGAACCAGATGGATGCCTGGCGGGGGAAACTCCAGCCAGCAGGTCGAAGTCTGATACTTGCAACCCTCTCTCCTAGTTTGGGCTGCAGAGCGTGGCGGCACATATCAGGGTATGGTGCATGCAGAGACGCATGGTACGTTGTGTACACACAGTTTTGCCAGATGAACAAAACCGCGCTGCCATCATGATCCTTGCCGTCGGTTATCTCCTGGTTAATCGGATAATTCAATCTGACAAACAGAGAACGTGTACCAAGGCTACTTACCAACCTCTAGTCAAAAATTCCTGAAGGCCCAGAGAAGCTGGGATCCTGGTCAAAGACCTTGCAGTAACTGTGATTGTATTCCATAAAACAACACATCCGGTACATGCCATCGTCTGATCGAGCCAGGAACCACCTGCAACTGCCATGTTGCTTTTCTTTGAAAGGTTCTGGGATTAGGAAGGGTAGGGACACGAGGCAGCCTACAACATCATATCAAGTTGGAGTCAAATAACCCTAAAAAAGTTGGAGTCAAATTAAAAGGGCTCTTGATATAGTCAATCTTAAGAACAACATGTTATGAGCATGAATATTTTTCAGTGAATTTTGACAGTAATATAAGCAAGCGATCATGATATCATAGGAAAGTAACATACTGCTGTAACAGCCGTTTGTAGGGATGACTGGAGTAGGCCAGCAATACGTCCAGACATAGAAGGAGTCGACATCGTAAATGAAGCCCTTGTGTTCAATGGAATCAGAGAACCATGGAGGATGTATGATCCTGCGATGGACGTGCAGATTTATCCACTTACCGCAGTGACCTGTCAGATAGGCGAGACCGCGGTCGAAGAACGCAATTAGCCTGAAGTCTTTATAATTCACAGATCACTACTGGCCCTTGGCGAAGAACATCAAGTACGAGACTTGCTACCCGTTCACCATGCCGGAGTCGCTGGAGGATCAACGCTGCCTGCTAGTCTCGGAGGAGGACGACAACGTCTTCCTCTTGTTCGTGGGCACCGGCGAGGCCCGCGCAGGCCGCCGCCACATCTTTGTAGTGTGCATCAGGGGCGACGTCGCTGACGCTGACACTGACACGAGGCCGATGTACGGGTGCGTACTCACTATTACTACCCCTCAGAGGTACGTGGGCGGCGACACTGGCTACGTCAAGCTGACTTGGACTCTACCGAGCTGGGACCTTCCCGCCGATGTGGACACGGAAGATGCACGGTATTATTTGACCTCTAACAATGTGCAAGGGGACTCCAAGGAGGTTCACCTGGACATCTGCATTATCAAGTTAAATGTTCATCATTAGTCTTCGCTCAATGTAATCCGCTGTCTAAGCATGTGGAGACTTCCATGCATGATCTCGCTCTATTAGAGTATCGCGCATGAATAAAAGTGTATCCATCTATGGTTTAGTCTAGGATCTTCCATGTATGAATTTTTACTACAGTACTGGTGAAAGACTTATGATCAACCATTTCTTACATATACTCTGCCCCCTTCAAGTCATCCTGATTTAATCCCTCCAGCTAGGTGTATAAGGGCATGGTTAATACTTAAATAGTATAGCCAACTGTTGACTATAAGAAAGTGCCATGTCATCTGTAGCCAACATGTATAACATTGGATACTCAAAAACTAATTCTTGAAGATCATTTCCTGCAAAGCACAATAAGAGTTATTTCTTCTCAAGTTTTGTATGCAGGTTGACCAGTTGAACGCTTTTGTTTGAAAAAGATACTTTTTTATCTATTTCACCTGGATGTTTGTGAGCTCTAGAGATGAAATAATATCCGAACAAACCTATCGATACCCGTTACACATGAGATGACCCTCACATCCTTTGTCAAAATAAACAACTCCCCGATCAATGCCTTTCACTCTTCCGTGCAACGCACGGGCACCTTACTATAGATTAGTACGAACAAAAATTGAAGTAACATTATATATAGTACGATAAATGATGATTCATGTCACCTAAAATTATATCATTGAAAACTATGTTCAAATACATATCCAACAATATTGTTTTTGTTGACATGCACTAACATTTTGTCAGTTAAATCTTCAGTCAAATTCAATGGGGGATAAATCACGACCGATGTAGTAGTACTAGTGTAGAGGGCGGTGCTGCACGGGAGTCTCACCCCGCTCGTGGCGCGGCAGTAAAGCCGTCATATCACAAAACCCAACCACTCCCAGTAATAAGTGGCCTGGTAAAATAAAGGGACAAGCAACCATCACATCCCTCCGTCTTTTTTTCATTTCATCTCTCTGCATTTACTTTCTCCAGTTCATGTCGCACACTCGATCCCTAGCTACTACTCCTAGTATTCCTAGCTACTACTCCTAGGGCCAGTTCTTTTGGCGGCTTCCCCAGCTTTTCCCATAAGACTAGTCACAGTGGAGAGTAACATTAAGGCGCCTCACTCATTTATTTGGGCTTCTAAACTTGTACTAATAGTAGTACCTCCATCCTGGTTTATTCCTCACCATTGTAATTTGTGCTAAATTTTGACCAAAGATTTAACTGATAAAATGTTAGTGCATGTGGCATGCACTAACATTTCATTAGTTAAATTTATGATCAAAATTTGACACAGATTAAAATGGGGACCAATAAACCAGGACAGATGTACTTAGTAGTTATGGGATTACTAATCTAGAAGCCTAAAAGAACTGGCCCCTGGTACTCCTACTAGTAGTCCTCCCTCTATCTAGGTGTGTAAGTCACCTAAGGTGGAGCAGCACGACCTAGGTGGCTGCGGATTGGAAGAGGCCAAAGAATCAGACCGAAAATTCGTCCAATCACCACGCCACTTTTTTCCTCCTAAACCAAATGGAGATTAGCAATGAATCCCTAATTAATAGGGCTTCCGTTTCAGCCAACCCATGCAGGCCCATTGACGTGCATGCAAACTAGGGCCAATCCCTCCCCTAATCAACATGTTCCTTCTCTACATGCATAGGTCGCTCATTCTCTCCAGCATTAACTTCCTCCCCCGCGTGGTTCAGCCAAAAAAATTGCTCGCTGAAGAATGAGGCAGTGAGGGGAACGAGGACAGAATTTAATACATTGCGCCTAACCGTTTTGGGAATATCTGATTTCCGTAAGGTGACTTACACACCTAGACGGAGGGAGTAGTACTCAAGTTCGAATTCCAATTGCACGACACAACTTGTTAGGCAAAAAATTCGATACAGGGTGTAGGAAGCGGTTTGGGAATTTGCATGCCTTTCCGACCAGTGAGATACTCCGTACAAAGTACGATAGAGAAATAACCACAGAGAAGAAAGCTAATAGTAAACAATCAAACAAGCATTTTTGCATTTGTTTTGCATTGAATCATTTCACAAGCTTGACTAGTGCTGTTTTTCTACTTTTACAAAACCGCATCGTAGTGTTAAAACATGCATTTGCACGTCCATAAGTAATAGTACTCCCTCCGTCTAGGTGTATAAGTCTTCACTCTTTCTTGGTCACGGTGCACAACCAAAGATGACTTATTGACCTGGACGGAGGGAGTAGCATAGTCTGCAAGCATATATAGAGAGAGACGTGTAGTGCGATAGTATATAGTAAAGTTTGTGCTATATGCACGTAGTTACAAAATGCGTACGAATACACAAGGTTTCCAAACTTTCCCTTTTACATACTTAATTAAGGACGCTAATAATTCCTGAACATTCGGGATTTAGCATTTGCTTCCCAAAACTAATGATATCGCCTTACGAAATAAAAATTATACTCCAATAAAAGCCACGGCGCTCGCAGGAGCGCTTGCGGTGCGCCACGAGTGCCCTGGTGCTCGGCCGTTTCCCAGCTCGCTGACACAACGCCTCTTCCTCAGCCTCGTAACTCACGAGGTGCTGATTGGCGGCTTGCCGGCGGGCGAGCGCGATCTCACCGGTGTGGTGATCCGGCGACAACAGGTACTCCTCCTGGCTGGAAGCGTGTACCCGGTCCACGTACCGCCAAGCGTAGATGAGGCGCTTGGGCCTGACTGCACTCAGGGCTTTGGCACGGGCATCCTTCGCCACCCTCACGGCCCTGGCACCAGCCTTCTGCCAAAGAGCCAATTGCCTGACTCTCTCGGACGCGACATAGGCCTGCCAGGCAGCTTATCCAGCGGTGCGCTTCTCTTCCCCGGCCTTCTTCTCCACCTCTATTTTGGCGCGCTCTGCTGGAGGCAAAGCCTCCCACAAGGCGACATACATTTCTTTCCAAAGCTCCTCAAGGCTGGGGGGCTCGACGGGCGGCGCGGCATTCTCCTCGTAGCGGCGAGCCGACACGTCCTCCGATGCGCGTGCTGGCGAGATTGGGAATGCCGACGCGTCCACCTCGATGCGTCGCGGCGAGGAGCGGAACGCCGACGCATCCTCCTCGACTAGTGGCGGCGAGGAGCGGAACGCTGACGCGTCCTCCTCAACTAGTGGCGGCGAGGAACGGAACGGCGATGCGTGACCGTCCGCGCAGTGCGGCGAGGGGTGCCTAGGGCTTGGGAGGGACGATGCCATGGGGGTCGACGTGAGAGGGAGGGGGAGGAGATAGTGATGAATGTGATCGTTCTTCCGAATGTCGTGGGAGGTGCAGTATTTATATCGAGCAATGGCACACCTATGTAAGATATGGACTGAGCTGCATTTACTTAACTGCAGGTCCAGTTGCGTCACTGACATGTGGGCCAGACCCCTGCTGGGACCATATGTCAGTGACCCAATGCACCTGAAGTTAAGTAACTGAAGCAGCGTCCCGGGTGGAGTGGTGGGACCGTCGGAGGGAGAAGGAGAGTCTGGCAAGCATATTTTTTTCCACCCATGGAGAGGAAAAGATTTGGAGATGAACGGGCTTCCTGCAGGTATGGGGAACGGTGCATAAAGTCTCATCTTGCATGCCGGGCTAGGTATAGTCTCAAGTCATAAAAAACATACATGCCACAACTGGTACTCCCTCCGATCCTTTATACTCTGCACATAACTTTTTTCATTTTTTTCCAAATGCTCTGCGCGATCCCCTTGAGTAGTGCACCCTTCCCAGCCTGCCCCTGCCTTTCCGCTTCGCTAGCAATTAATCTCCTTAATTGGCCCAACTTCCTAGTTTGCATGCAGAGACATAAGCGGAGGAGAGAGAGATTACGTGTGACATGCATGGAGGGATTCGAGGCGACTAGTACTCTAATCCATGCATAAGCAGGGGCAAACTTGTCCAGAAAATTTTGAACGGGCCTCTCCTTGGTATGCGAGCTACGAGTTATGCGCAAAATAAAAGGAAACAGAGGGAATAAAGAAGAAGCTGCTAGCTCATGGGACATTGCTTCATTTTAGGTGAACTGCACCAAAAGGTCCCATGAATTGAATCATCCATGTTGGTGACTGGTGTCATCCCTTCTACGATGGTGTTGACTGCAGATATGGTTCCCATCACGAGGTATGTTCCTTTTTGGTCTGACTGTTTGCCAAAGATCCTGCATGTTGATCGTGGGAGGCGCGACGGGAATAGCAAACAAGCCGGCATGGCGTGCGAACAGGCTTAAGGTCGTGGGAGGCATGATGGTTGACAGAATTAATTGAAGTTACACAAAAGCCGGCATGGCGTGCGAACAGGCAGAAGCTATACCGCCAGGCCTACAATATGGGTCTAGTAGACATGACATCTAGTAGGTCCCCGCATAGTTCTCGAGAACTCTTTGGGGGCTTGCAGCCATTTATACACCGGGCAAGCCAACAACCCCACGTCGTTCACACGGCCTACTCGTCCCCGTCTTCTACTAGTACAGTACCTTACAACAGTTCGCTCCCAGTCATCTCATCAATCCTAACCCTCCTCCCAAATCCCTGGCGTCCCAAATCTCCATGATCCGCGGCGAGTACAAGGTTAGAACCATCACCGGCGATGAGTTCGACGTCATCTACACCCGTTCTTCCGCAACGGTGAAAGAATGCCTTGCTCACTTCAAACGCATGTTCGAAAACTCAAATGATGAGTGGGTCGCTGGGCTAGATGTTGAGTACACCACAATCCCGGGAAACGAGAAGAAACTAAAGGAGGCAGAGAAGAAGAAGCCCGTCGTGATCCAGGTTTGCATGCATGACTTATGCTTGGTCTACCACATATGCCATGCCGACGTTGAGTGCAAGGAATTTAAGAACTTCCTCAAGGGCGGCCGAGTCAAATTCGTCACTTTAGACTTTAGGAACGACAAGGAAATCCTGGGTCGGATAGGCCTCATTGTAGGCCAGCCCTTCAATCTCCAGAAGGAGAGCCTGGTGTCGTCCTCTCAACCTTCAATGCTGACCCTGGCAGCAGCCATGATTGATCGTTCGTACACTAAACTGAAGAAACCTCACTACGAGTTTCATCATGCATGGGAGTCGAAGAGATTAGATGAAGATCACATCCTGTACGCGGCAATGGATGCGTACCTTTTTTAAATATCTTCTAGGGTTGGATGAAGAAGCAGATGTTGGGGAACGTAGCATAATTCAAAAAAATTCTACGCTTTCACCAAGATCCAACTATGGAGACATCTAGCAACGAGCAAGTAAGAGTGCATCCACATACCGTTATGTAGATCGCGTGCGGAAGCTTTCAACGAAGCGTGGATGAAGTAGTCGTACTCTTCACGTTCTTCGTCACCGATGATCTAGCGCCGAACGGACGGCACCTCCGCGTTCAACACACGTACGGTGCAGCAACGTCACCTCCTTCTTGATCCAGAAAGGGGGGAGGAGAAGTCGTCAGAGATCCGGCAGCACGACGGCGTGATGACGGATGCAGTGGAGATCGCAGCAGGGCTTCGCCGGGCGCCCTGCGTTGGAGTATGGAGGTGTGACGGGAGGGGGAGAGGCGCCAGGGCTTTTGTGCGGCTGCCCTCTCCCTCCCCACATATATATAGGGGGCCAGGGGGGGCGCCAGCCCCCTGCAGATCCAATCTGCAAGGGGGGCGGCAGCCAGGGGGGAGTCCTTGCCCCCCAAGGCAAGTGGTGGCCCCCATCCCCTTAGGGTTTTAACCCTAGGCGCATGGGGAGGTGGGCCCCCCTAGTGGTGCGCCAGCCTAGAGGGCTGGACACTTCCCCTCGCGGCCTAGGGGCCCCACCGGGATGGGTGGCCCCACCCGGTGGACCCCCGGGGCCCCTCCGGTGGTCCCGGGACGCTCCCGATGACCCCCGGAGATCACCCGTTGGCCGAAACTGGACTTCCTATATATCAATCTTTACCTCCGGACCATTCTGGAACTCCTCGTGACGTCCGGGATCTCATCCGGGACTCCGAACAACTTTCGGGTTTCCACGTGCATTTATCTCTACGACCCTAGCGTTACCGAACCTTAAGTGTGTAGACCCTACGGGTTCGGGAGACACGTAGACATGACCGAGACGACTCTCCAGTCAATAACCAACAGCGGGATCTGGATACCCATGTTGGTTCCCACGTGTTCCTCGATGATCTTCATCGGATGAACCACCGTGTCAAGGATTCACTCAATCCCGTATGTTATTCCCTTTGTCCATCGGTACGGTACTTGCCCGAGATTCGATCGTCGGTATTCCCGATACCTTGTTCAATCTCGTTATGGCAAGTCTCTTTACTCGATCTGTAATCCATCATCCCGTGACTAACTACTTAGTCACTTTGAGCTCATTATGATGATGTCTTGCCGAGTGGGCCCAGAGGTACCTCTCCGTCATACGGAGTGATAACATCCCAGTCTCGGTTCGTACCAACTCAACAGACACTTTCGGAGATACCCGATGCGTACCTTTATAGCCACCCAGTTACGTTGTGACGGTTGGCACACCCAAAGTACTCCTACGGCATCCGGGAGTTGTACAACCTCATGGTCTAAGGAATAAATACTTGACACCGAAAAGCTTATGCATTACGAACTATACGATCTCGTGTTATGCTCAAGTTTGGGTCTTGTCCATCACATCATTCTCCTAATGATGTGATCCCGTTATCACTGAGATCTCATGTCCATGGTCAGGAAACCGTGACCATCTGTTGATCAACGAGCTGGTAACTAGAGGCCTACCAGGGACTCATTGTGGTCTGTGTATTCACACATGTATCACTGTTTCCGTACAATACAATTCAAGCATGAATAACAGACAATTATCATGAACAAGGAGATATAATAATAATGCTTTTATTATTGCCTCTAGGGCATATCTCCAACAGTCTCCCACTTGCACTAGAGTCAATAATCTAGTTACATTGTGATGAATCGAACACCCATAGAGTTCTGGTGTTGATCATATTTTGCTCGTGAAAGAGGTTTAGTCAACGGGTCTGCGACATTCAGATCCGTATGTACTTTACAAATATCTATGTCTCCATCCTGAACATAATTCCGGATGGAGTTGAAACGACGCTTGATGTGCTTGGTCTTCTTGTGAAACCTGGGCTCCTTGGTAATAGCAATGGCACCAGTGTTGTCACAGAAGAGAGTCATCGGGCTTGACGCGCTTGGAATGACTCCTAGGTCGGTGATGAACTCCTTCATCCAGACTCCTTCCTGCGCTGCTTCAGAAGCAGCTATGTACTCCGCTTCACATGTAGATGCTGCCACCACGCTTTGCTTGCAACTGCACCAGCTGACTGCCCCTCCATTCAAAATATACACGTATCCGGTTTGTGACTTAGAGTCATCCAGATCTGTGTCGAAGCTAGCATCGACGTAACCCTTTACGACGAGCTCTTCGTCACCTCCATAAACGAGAAACATATCCTTAGTCCTTTTCAGGTACTTCAGGATGTTCTTGACCGCTGTCCAGTGTTCCGTACCGGGATCACTTTGGTACCTCCCTACCAAACTTATGGCAAGGTTCACATCAGGTCTGGTACACAGCATGGCATACATGATAGAACCTATGGCCGAGGCATAGGGAATGACACTCATCTTTTCTCTATCTTCTGCCGTGGTCGGCGACTGGGCCTTGCTCAATCTCATACCTTGCAAAACAGGCAAGAATCCTTTCTTTGACTGATCCATATTGAACTTCTTCAATATTTTGTCAAGGTATGTACTTTGTGAAAGACCAATGAGGCGTCTCGATCTATCTCTATAGATTTTGATGCCTAATATGTAAGCAGCTTCTCCAAGGTCCTTCATTGAAAAACTTTTATTCAAGTAGGCCTTTACATTTTCCAAGAATTCTATATCATTTCCCATCAGCAATATGTCATCCACATATAATATGAGAAATGCCACAGAGCTCCCACTCACTTTCTTGTAAATACAGGCTTCTCCATAAGTCTGTATAAACTCAAACGCTTTGATCACCTCATCAAAGCGAATATTCCAATTCCGAGATGCTTGCACCAGCCCGTAGATCGAGCGCTGGAGCTTGCATACCTTGTTAGCGTTCTCTGGATCGACAAAACCTTCCGGTTGCATCATATACAACTCTTCCTTGAGGAAGCCGTTAAGGAATGCTGTTTTGACGTCCATTTGCCATATCTCATAATCATAGAATGCGGCAATAGCTAACATGATTCTGACTGACTTTAGCATCGCTACGGGAGAGAAAGTCTCGTCGTAGTCAATCCCTTGAACTTGTCGATAACCCTTAGCGACAAGCCGAGCCTTATAGATGGTCACATTACCATCGGCGTCTGTCTTCTTCTTAAATATCCATTTGTTTTCTATGGCGTGCCTATCATCAGGCAAGTCCACCAAAGTCCATACTTTGTTTTCATACATGGATTCTATCTCGGATTTCATGGCTCCAAGCCATTTATTGGAATCTGGGCCCGCCATCGCTTCTTCATAGTTCGAAGGTTCACCGTTGTCTAACAACATGATTTCCAGGACAGGGTTGCCGTACCACTCTGGTGCGGAACGTGCCCTTGTGGACCTTCGAAGTTCAGTAGTAACTTGATCTGTTTCTTCGTGATCATTATCATTAACTTCCTGCCTTGTCGGTGCAGGCACCTCAGGAACAGTTTCCTGTGCTGCGCTACTTTCCGGTCCAGGAGGGGTGACTGTCACCTCATCAAGTTCTACTTTCCTCCCACTCACTTCTTTCGAGAGAAACTCTTTCTCCAGAAAGCATCCATTCTTGGCAACAAAGACTTTGCCTTCGGATCTGTGGTAGAAGGTGTACCCAATCGTTTCCTTTGGGTATCCTATGAAGACGCATTTTTCCGATTTGGGTTCGAGCTTTTCAGGTTGAAGTTTCTTGACATAAGCATCGCAACCCCAAACTTTCAGAAACGACAGCTTCGGTTTCTTGCCAAACCAAAGTTCATACGGAGTCGTTTCAACGGATTTCGACGGAGCCCTATTTAAAGTGAATGCGGCAGTCTCTAAAGCATAACCCCAAAAAGATAGTGGTAAATCGGTGAGGGACATCATAGATCGCACCATGTCCAACAGAGTACGATTTCGACGTTCGGACACACCGTTACGTTGAGGTGTTCCGGGCGGTGTCAATTGTGAAACAATTCCACAGCTCCTAAGGTGTGTGCCAAATTCATGACTTAAATATTCACCCCCACGATCCGATCGCAAGAACTTTATTTTTCTGTCACGTTGATTCTCAACCCCATTCTGAAATTCCTTGAATTTTTCAAAGGTCTCAGACTTGTGTTTCATCAAATAGATATACCCATATCTACTCAAGTCATCTATGAGGGTGAGAACATAATGATAGCCTCCGCGAGCCTCAACACTCATTGGACCGCACACATCGGTATGTATGATTTCCAACAAGTTGGTTGCTTGCTCCATTGTTCCGGAGAACGGAGTCTTGGTCATCTTGCCCAAGAGGCATGGTTCGCACGTGTCAAATGATTCATAATCAAGAGACTCTAGAAGTCCATCTGAATGGAGCTTCTTCATACGTTTGACACCTATATGACCAAGTCGGCAATGCCACAAGTATGTGGGACTATCATTATCAACTTTACATCTTTTGGCATCTATACTATGAATATGTGTATCACTACGTTCGAGATTCATCAAAAATAAACCATTGACCAGCGGGGCATGACCATAAAACATATCTCTCAAATAAATAGAACAACCATTATTCTCTGATTTGAAAGAGTAGCCATCTCGCATAAGACGAGATCCAGAAACAATGTTCATGCTAAAAGCTGGTACTAAACAACAATTATTGAGGTTTAAAACTAATCCCGAGGGTAGATGTAGAGGTAGCGTGCCGACGGCGATCACATCGACCTTGGAACCATTCCCGACGCGCATCGTCACCTCATCCTTTGCCAGTCTCCGTTTATTCCGCAGCTCCTGTTTTGAGTTACAAATGTGAGCAACTGCACCGGTATCGAATACCCAGGAGCTACTACGAGTGCTGGTAAGGTACACATCAATAACATGTATATCATATATACCTTTGACGTTGCCGGCCTTCTTGTCTGCTAAGTATTTGGGGCAGTTCCGCTTCCAGTGACCCGTTCCCTTGCAATAAAAGCACTCTGTCTCAGGCTTGGGTCCATACTTTGGCTTCTTCCCGGCAACAGGCTTGCCGGGCGCGGCAACTCCCTTGCCGTCCTTCTTGAAGTTCTTCTTACCCTTGCCTTTCTTGAAGTTAGTGGTTTTATTGACCATCAACACTTGATGTTCTTTCTTGATGTCCACCTCCGCTGATTTCAGCATGGAATACACCTCGAGAATGGACTTCTCCATCCCCTGCATATTGAAGTTCAGCACGAAGCTCTTGAAGCTTGGTGGGAGCGACTGGAGGATTCTGTCAACGACCGCTTCATCTGGGAGATTCATTCCCAGCTGAGACAAGCGGTTGTGCAATCCTGAAATCTTGAGGATATGCTCACTGACAGAACTGTTCTCCTCCATCTTACAGCTGTAGAATGCGTCGGAGACATCATATCTCTCGACTCGGGCATGAGCTTGGAAAACCATTTTCAGCTCTTCGAACATCTCATATGCTCCGTGGTGCTCAAAACGTTTTTGGAGCCCCGATTCTAAACTGTAAAGCATGCCGCACTGAACCAGGGAGTAATCATCACAACGCGACTGCCAGGCGTTCATAACGTCTTGAGTCGCTGGGAAAACGGGTGCATCACCTAGCGGTGCTTTTAGGACATATGATCTCTTGGCAGCTATGAGGATAATCCTCAGGTTACGGAACCAATCCGTATAGTTGCTACCATCGTCTTTCAGCTTGGTTTTCTCTAGGAACGCGTTGAAGTTGAGGGAAACTGGAGCGTGGGCCATTTGATCTACAAGAGATATTGTAAAGAATTTAGACTAAGTTCATGATAATTAAGTTCATCTTAATCAAATTTTAATGAACTCCCACTCAGAATGACATCTCTCTAGTCATCTAAGTGATACACGATCCGAATCGAGTAGTCCGTGTCCGATCATCACGTGAGACGGACTAGTCATCAACGGTGAACATCTTCATGTTGATCGTATCTTCTATACGACTCGTGTTTGACCTTTCGGTCTTCCGTGTTCCGAGGCCATGTCTGTACATGCTAGGCCCGTCAAGTGAACCCTAAGTGTATCGCGTGTGTAAATCTGTCTTACACCCGTTGTATGCGAACGTTAGAACCTATCACACCCGATCATCACGTGGTGCTTCGGAGCAACGAGCTTTAGCAACGGTGCACAGTTAGGGGAAACACGATACTTGAAATTTTAGTGAGAGATCATCTTATTTACTACCGTCGTTCTAAGTAAACAAGATGCATAAACATGATGAACATCACATGCAATCAATTAAAGTGACATGATATGGCCAATATTATCTTGCTCCTTGGATCTCCATCTTCGGGGCACCATGATCATCTTGTCACCGGCTCGACACCATGATCTTCATCATCATGATCTCCATCATCGTGTCTTGAAGAAGTCGTCACGCCAACTATTACTTCTACTACTATAGCTAACGTTTAGCAATGAAGTAAAGTAATTACATGGCGTTATTCAGTGACACGCAGGTCATACAATAATTAAGACAACTCCTATGGCTCCTGCCGGTTGTCAAGTTCATCGACATGCAAGTCGTGATTCATTATTACAAAAACATGATCAATCTCATACATCACATATATCATTCATCACATCTTCGTTTTGGCCATACCACGTCACATAGCACATGCTGCAAAAACAAATTAGACGTCCTCTAATTGTTGTTGCAAGTTTTACGTGGCTTCTATAGGATTTCTAGCAAGAACGTTTCTTACCTACGCCAAAACCACAACGTGATTTGTCAACTTCTATTTACCCTTCATAAGGACCCTTTTCATCGAATCCGATCCGACTAAAGTAGGAGAGACATACACCCGCCAGCCACCTTTGCATCTAGTGCATGTCTGTCGGTGGAACCAGTCTCACGTAAGCGTACGTGTAAAGTCGGTCCGGGCCGCTTCATCCCACAATACCGCCGAATCAAGATTGACTAGTAACGGTAAGAAAGTTGAACAAAACCAAACGCCCACAACTGCTTTGTGTTCTACTCGTGCAAGATGCTACGCATAAAACCTAGGCTCAGATGCCACTGTTGGGGAACGTAGCATAATTCGAAAAATTTCTACGCTTTCACCAAGATCCAACTATGGAGACATCTAGCAACGAGCAAGTAAGAGTGCATCTACATACCGTTTTGTAGATCGCGTGCGGAAGCTTTCAACGAAGCGTGGATGAAGTAGTCGTACTCTTCACGTTCTTCGTCACCGATGATCTAGCGCCGAACGGACGGCACCTCCGCGTTCAACACACGTACGGTGCAGCAACGTCACCTCCTTCTTGATCCAGCAAGGGGGGAGGAGAAGTCGTCAGAGATCCGGCAGCACGACGGCGTGATGACGGATGTAGTGGAGATCGCAGCAGGGCTTCGCCGGGCGCCCTGCGTTGGAGTATGGAGGTGTGACGGGAGGGGGAGAGGCGCCAGGGCTTTTGTGCGGCTGCCCTCTCCCCCCCCACATATATATAGGGGGCCAGGGGGGCGCCAGCCCCCTGCAGATCCAATCTGCAAGGGGGGGGGCGGCGGCCAGGGGGGAGTCCTTGCCCCCCAAGACAAGTGGTGGCCCCCCTCCCCTTAGGGTTTTAACCCTAGGCGCATGGGGAGGTGGTCCCCCCTAGTGGTGCGCCAGCCCAGAGGGCTGGACACTTCCCCTCGCGGCCTAGGGGCCCCACCGGGATGGGTGGCCCCACCCGGTGGACTCCCGGGGCCCCTCCGGTGGTCCCGGGAAGCTCCCGGTGACCCCCGGAGATCACCCGTTGGCCGAAACTGGACTTCCTATATATCAATCTTTACCTCCAGACCATTCCGGAACTCCTTGTGACGTCCGGGATCTCATCCGGGACTCCGAACAACTTTTGGGTTTCCACGTGCATTTATCTCTACGACCCTAGCGTTACCGAACCTTAAGTGTGTAGACCCTACGGGTTCGGGAGACACGTAGACATGACCGAGACGACTCTCCGGTCAATAACCAACAGCGGGATCTGGATACCCATGTTGGTTCCCACGTGTTCCTCGATGATCTTCATCGGATGAACCACCGTGGCAAGGATTCACTCAATCCCGTATGTTATTCCCTTTGTCCATCGGTACGATACTTGCCCGAGATTCGATCGTCGGTATCCCCGATACCTTGTTCAATCTCGTTATGGCAAGTCTCTTTACTCGATCCGTAATCCATCATCCCGTGACTAACTACTTAGTCACTTTGAGCTCATTATGATGATGTCTTACCGAGTGGGCCCAGAGGTACCTCTCCGTCATACGGAGTGACAACATCCCAGTCTCGGTTTGTACCAACTCAACAGACACTTTCGGAGATACCCGATGCGTACCTTTATAGCCACCAGTTACGTTGTGACGGTTGGCACACCCAAAGTACTCCTACGGCATCCGGGAGTTGTATAACCTCATGGTCTTAGGAATAAATACTTGACACCGAAAAGCTTATGCATTACGAACTATACGGTCTCGTGTTATGCTCAAGTTTGGGTCTTATCCATCACATCATTCTCCTAATGATGTGATCCCGTTATCACTGACATCTCATGTCCATGGTCAGGAAACCGTGACCATCTATTGATCAACGAGCTGGTAACTAGAGGCCTACCAGGGACTCATTGTGGTCTGTGTATTCACACATGTATCGCTGTTTCCGTACAATACAATTCAAGCATGAATAACAGACAATTATCATGAACAAGGAGATATAATAATAATGCTTTTATTATTGCCTCTAGGGCATATCTCCAACAGCAGAGCCCAGTGTCCGGTTCAAGCAAAGAAGCGTTGGGTTAGAGGAAGAGGAAGAGGGACGAGGACGAAGTCGAGGACGTGGACTCGGACTCTGAGTAGGTGGCAGTGCCGTCGCTCATGCTGATTCTACTGCAGTGTCAAGCAGACTAGTTGCTTAGTTTATTTTCAAGGGTGTGTTGTGCTGAGGCCTCAGCAGAACTATGTTTATGTTCTTTCTCGTTATTTGAACTCTTTAATACGTACAGTAGTACTAGTACTATGTCTTACTGCAGTTCTTCTTGCAGTTGGTACTACTGCTTGTATCTTCGTGTTCCTACTGTAGTTAATACGTTCGTACTAGTAGTATAATTTGGGTCTGTCGATTTGTGAAAGAAGTTCGACGGAGTGAAGGAAGAAGACGACAGGGTGCCCATGATCTATCTTATGAGTGTTAGGTGTGGAATGCAGTTCGTCGTAAAAAATGGATCGTGCCAGGGGTTAAACGGATGGCGGGGGTGGGGGAGCATGGCGGTGGCAGGCGGTTTAGGGGAGGGCGCGGCGGTGGTGGTAGGCGGTTAGGCGTGTGGCGGGCTGAGAAGATGAACCGTGCATCTATTTCAGAGGTTGAAGAAGCCCTTCTAGCCATCCATGTTACATCAAACGGCTCACAAGAGTCGACTGACCCGAATTGCTCCTTCAGATTGCAGGATCCACGTGGCATTCAAGGTCTCGAAGGTAGATTCCGCGTCCGCACTCGGTTTGCGGGCTCGACGCGCACGCGACCGGCTTCCGCCGCGACAGCCACCATGCACGCCTCCTCCGCGCGGGCGGAGACGACAATGACACGCTAGTTCCTCCTCGCCAGCATGCTGGAGCACGCGCTCGTCCTCCTCTTCATCTGCTGCATGCATAGACGCGGCTCCACCAACTGCGCGCGTGCTTGGCAGCGCGGCGGCATCGCGAGGAGGGACTGCAGACGACGTGAGCGGGCGAGCCTTCGGCTTGGCGGCAACACGGTGGTGATGGGCAAGAAATTGTTGGCCGAAGCAGGCGGACGCCGACATGCGCAACGGCGGCGACATATTGATGAGTGCGCGAATGGGAGCTTAGTTTAGTTTTATATAGGGTTGGTCAAACTTAAAAGAAAACCGTACTAGTACACGTAAACATTAGACTTAGGAAGCGCTTTTATTAGTTAGCACAACCACGATACAAAATCCTGTGCAAGCGTGTGAACCGCGGCCGTGCGGTCGATCCAACGGTGCGTCACCGTGTCGCGCTCGAAGGACATGCACTAAACCTTTTTGTGCGTGTGAAAACAATCCCCGAATATTACTCAACTTTTTTCCGGCAAAAGTTCTTGATGCTACAATATTTTCATATATTTGAATTTAGCTCCAGTTCGTGTTTATTTGGATTTGGACGTTTTAGGTGCGCCCTAGTTTTTTTAATACTAATTTTGTGTGTCTGATTGAGAGAGAATGTGTGTATGTGTCTATATGTGTGTTGTGGCGGAAGGGCAATGTGGAGACGGTGTGCGTGTGATAGAGACATAGAGAGGTGTGAATGTGCAAATGATCATGCATGAGTGAGACATAGACAGATACCGATACGTTGTGTATACATGAGAGAACCGTCTTCCATTTTACTTGTGTGTGTGTGTGTGAGAGAGAGAGAGAGAGAGAGGAGCATCCGTAACACAACAACCATCTCTCTCGATTCGTCCGTCCCTCGCACAATCGCATGTAACACATGCATCAACGCGCACATTTTGACACCCTCACCCGGCCCCTGCCCACATCAAGGCCCGCTCATCGCTCTCTATATCGAACGCACAATCTCTTCGTGAATACCCTGTTTAGCAAGTAGTTTTCCGTCACATACCCACACATTTCTCTCCTTAGGTTTGTTTTATCTCAATATCTGACACACACACACACACACACACACACACACACACACACACACACACAGCACACAACACACACACCCCCTCCCTTGAGCACACAATTCATCCCCATCCAATGTTATATGGCGACCACTCTCGCTTGTGCTTCCCTGCACCCCAGCATGCACAACACCTCAATCTTCAAAGAGGGCATCGAGGAGATCCAAGACGGCGACCACACTGCGCTAGAGAATGCGGGGCCATTTGGAAGCAGGATGATGTGATGACGGCTGACTGACTCCTCCCCCCGCCCTCTCTCTCTCCCGCACAAAATTACCAATCCCTCTCTCTCCCGCACAAATTTATCAATCCCTCAACCCACGAGATCCTTCCCCTCTCGTCCATGTTTTTCCAGCTCTCTCATCAAACCTGTTGTCTCTTCTCCTTCCACGTGTACAGAATCCAGAAGCACACGCATCTCACATATATTATATGTCTCCATATTTCTCACAGACCTAACTTCTCCCTCTCTCTAGCTATCTCCCTCTCTCTGTTTCGTTAGGTTTGTTTCCTACTCTCCCGTCCACATACATACAATCTTTCCCACCCTATCTGCTCCATCTTCACAAGATCTCTCTGCACGTTTCATTCACACATTGGGATATGTTCAAAATGTTACTTTTATAATGGCTGATGTAGAGTTATTGTTGGTTTTGTTGCATCCAACAAAGTAATAACTATGACATGCATTTTGATTGTCATTTGACTGGGATTATGCGAGTTTGAGCATGTTGTGAAGTACTATAGACCTCGTATACATCTTGAAATTTGACAATGATTGTAATTATTGAATTGTATAGACCATTACATTCGAACTCACTAGCCTAATATATTTATTTCACAATTTCAACAAATGAATAATTCACTACATACTAGGAAAACAAATGTGTACACCCTCCATTTTTATTTATGTCTGAGTATTAGCATTGGTCAAAGTCAAGTTTTGTAAACTCTCAGAAAGTTTATAACAAAAAATATTAACATATACAATAACAAATAAATACCATTAGATTCATTGCTGAATGTACTTTCATAGCATACATATCTGTTATGGTAAATGTTTATATTTTTCTATAAACTTGGTCAAACTTTAGGAAGTTTGACTTCGGCCAAACCTAATATGCATAGTTTACTAGTACTACTCGCTAGTTGCTTAGCTGAATCACCCAACACGCCACACGGGGAGTTCAGTGTCAGAAAATTTGGAGGTCGGCGGGAAAATCTCCTGCGACCCTGATTCGAGCAGTGGGAAGTTACCATCATACCCTTCAGAACAGGCCGACAGATGATGGTTGGTAGGGGGCTGTTTTCATAACTTCAGGTTCACCCTACCCAGCCAACCACACCCCGGCACCCAGAGTAGTACACCTGAATACTCCCCATTTTCTATCCCCACCGCAAAATAGACTTCTCCACAGCACCGCAGCCTTCGTGCTCCTCCCCTTCTACATCGGCGCACTCGTCCACCACAGCGCATCTGCCTCATCGATGACCTCGTACGCCGCACTGGAGCCGGTCCACCGTCATCGTCGTACACGGAGCCTCTTCCCCGGCACTGTCTTCCACGGTCTCGGATCTGCTTCCCGGAAGCCGACGCCAAGCACAAAAGCACCACCATCGTGGACAATGAACTGACTCCCATTGCCGACCATGACTCACAAAGGCCACCGCAACCATCGTTCTCCTGCTCGATTGGTAATGTGTGTATTGAATCACTTAGCAGTACATGTGCAGTTCCAATTTTGTTCATACCTACCCTTCAAATTTCCTGCGTGCTATTGTTCCTGTAAAATTAATTGGTTATAGCCTCCATTGTCCAATAGAATATCAGCTTGTAATTGTGCGTCGCTCCTATATCTTGCTGTGCTTGGGTAGGTATTTCATCTGCAACCAGTAGTGTGGCAAATGATGGATAGTTCTTTAGAAGTATCAAGATGCCCATGCGTTGCACGCATCAAGATGCATTTGTATGAGTAATTTATCTTGTGGGAGAAAAGGATGAATGAGGGAATGCCTTATTTGCAAATGCGATGAGGGGTGTGGGTATCTTTTTGCAAAATTGCCAAATTTTCCTTCCTATCCGTCAGATATAAATCGGATGGCCTATATTGCAGGATGGCAGGAACACCATCATCACCAACTCTGTTTTCTAGAAGATTAGGGAAAAAGTAGAGAAAAAATAGAGAGTAGAGAAGTAGAGATAAATATTAAATATAAAATAAATATAACAGTTGAGAAGAGAGTAGAGATAGCAGAGACGTCGGGAAAGGATTGCGTGCGCACGGGAAAAAGCGGCCGGGCGTGCGCCCTCCGACGCGCTTTATAAAATCCAACGCCCTCCCAACGCTCTGTGCCTTGCCACCGCTCTCTCCCCACTCTGTGCCTCGCCATCACTCTCTCCCCACTCTTTCTCGCCTCGCAGCCGCCGTGTCACCATGCCGCCGCGTCGCCGGGAAACTTGGGTAAACCGCGACGTCCGCGAGTGCCCCTCCGGCCGCTTCTCCGCCGAGATCCGGTTCCGCGGGATGCGCCTCGGCCTCGGCAATTTGGACACCGCCAACGAGGCCGCCCGCGCGTACGATGCGGCGGCATGGCACCTCCGGTGGCCTCATAGAACATTGAACTTCCGCAATGTGCCGACGCGGGAGCGGGCACAGGAGCTCGCGCCTCTGCCGCGGCTTATCACCGATGAGGATCGTCGCGACCACCGGAGGTGGGAGCACCGTCTCGGCATCGCCGAGATGGACGAGGAAGCCATGGCGTTGTGGCGCCAACGCTTCCCGCAGGACATCATCAATGAGCGCAAGTTCTACGAGCAAAGGAGGGCGGAGAGGTGATACGTCCAAAACGTATCTATAATTTCTGCTTGCTCCATGGCACTTTTGGGTTATATTGCTATGATATTCATACACTTCCATACACTTTTGATCATATTTGGACTAACTTACTAATCCAGTGCACCCCAGTGCCAGTTTCTGTTTTCGGCTGTTTTTGTATTTCAGGTTTTCACGTTTGGAGAACTGCCCAGAAAAATCCAAAAAAATTATATAAAAAATCAGCGATACGGAAACAACACTGCGTCCGAAGGGCAGCCTAGGGGGGGGGGGGGCACAGGGGCTCCAGGCGCCCTGTGGGCATGCCCCCCCTGGGCCGCGCCGGGGGGGGCGCCTCGGCCCCCCGAGGACCCCCCGGTGCCCTACTTTGGCATATATTTAAAGGGTTCCCCGTAACCCTCGAAACATGACTTCTTTTCGTGATCCCATCTCTGTTTCGCCGCCGCCGCCGCTTCCAAGATCGGGAGCACCAGGAGAACTCTTCCCGGCACCCTGCCGGAGGGGAGGATCACCACCGGGAGCTTCTCCACCACCATGGACGCCTCCCGGATGACTCGTGAGTAGTCTCCCTTGGACCATGAGTCCATGACCAGTAGCTATGTAATGTTCTCCTCCTGTTCTTGTGCTTCACTAATTAGTCCTCGTGAGCTGCCCTACATGATCGAGGCACCTATGTAATCCTTATGCTGTTGCTATGTTGAGTTTGCTGGGATCCGATGGATTATGAGATTATGTTCAGATTGATCTTGAGTAATATATTTGATTCACCTCTTTTATATTTTAGTTCATAAGTAATTCTTGCATGTTCTCCGTTGTTATTTATTGCTTTGGCCGAGTAGTAAGTAGTGACTCCAAGAGGGAACGTTATGCTCGATTGTGGGTTCATGCCCCTCGATGACTGGCTTGAGTGACAGAAACATGAGTCTAGGGGATGTGCTGTTGCCACAAGGGGGAAAACAACGGTGCTTGTGCCCGCGGGTGCAAGGATTGTTTACTTTACGCAAAGTTCTTTTAATGCAGTTGTCTGTTGCATTGAGTTTACACTATGGGTGGGACTCACAACTTAATAGCAGCGAGATGTTCTGGATAGATATCTCAAGGTGGATGATTAGTAGTAGATATTGATGGATTTCGGTCTACTTGCTTTGGCGTACCGCCCATGCTTTGAACCTCAACCTTTCTTGCAATGTAGTCAGCATTGGTTTGCGTTCGTGGTCCTGTCAATTGCCCAGCTATAATTTGTTTACCTCACATAGCTGTTTTATCGTCTTTTGGGAGAGAGACATCACTAGTGAACATCATGAGACTCCGGTCCATATTACCATCATTGATCACATACACTATTTACTTTTCGCTATTTTATTTACTATTGCAAAACACTATCTATCACTACTATCATATTGCTTTTAACCCTTTATGAACTACAAGGCCGGAGAGATTGACAACCTCTCTGTACTCATTGGGAGCAAAGTTATTTATATCTGTGTGCAGGTCCACGTTGATTGCTAATTGCGCCGTTAGCAATTGACACCTACCTGTTGAACCTAGGAGTCTCTGGGGATTCGATCCTTGGCATCTTTGCTAGGGGAAAACACTTCTACTTACTGCATCTTACACCTTCCACTTGGGGTAACCAACGAGGGGTTCGAGGCCCATCAAGGAGTATTTTCTGGCGCCGTTGCCGGGGACTCCACTCTTCAGGATAGGGGAGTTGCACGCTATCTTTTACCTTTGCTTTTTAGTCTTGTTAGTTTACCTTTCATTTTTTTTGCTTTAGTTCCTTTTATCGAAAATCACAAAAATAGTTATCTTGCTTGCTTGCTACTATGGGTTCTACCAAAAACACTAAATGGGAGGGGTACACCCCTACTTCCATTGCCCCACTTATCTCTGATGGGATTTACAAAAAAGATAAACCTTGTGATTACACTAGTTATGACGGGGAGTTATGCCCATGGAATGGTCTTCCAGGAAAAAAGTATGAGCCTCAGTTTAAAATTGCTCCTGAGCTTCCCCAAACTTGGGAAGATGTTTAAACTCTTATAATAGAGAGCGAATTAAACAAAGAGGATGACACTACAATTCTGCCCACTAATGATAAAATTGATTTTGATAATTGTAGTATTTTTCAGAAGTTATCGCCTTTCTACAAGGAATGGCTAAGGATCCCAACACTAGCACGCTTAATCTTTCCTTCACAGAGCATATCACTAATGCTCTCATCAAAGCTAGGGAGGAGAAACTCACAGTAGAAGCCTCCATACCTAGAAAGCTAGGAAATGGTTGGGATTCTGTGATTAAAATTAAGATAAATAACTTCTCATGCTTTGCTTTATGTGATATTGTAGCTAGTACTTCTATTATGCCCAAAAGACTATATGATATGCTTAAATTGAAATCCTTTGATTCTTGTTCTTTTGGAGATGTTCTCGTTGATTCTTCCATAAAGAAACCTTTGGGGAGGATCGACGATGTTCTTATTGTTGTCAATGATAATTATGTTCCCGTTGATTTCACTATTATGGATATTGAATGTGATCCTTCATGTCCAATTATTTTGGGACGTCCCTTTTTGCGCACCGTTGGTGCTGTCATTGACATGAAAGAGGGTAATATAAAATTTCAGTTTCCTCTCAAGAAAGGGATGGAACACTTCCCTCGTAAGAAGGTCAAGTTACCTTTTGAGTCCGTTGTACGGGCTAGCTATTCTTTTACTCTTGATAAAACTTGATCTATCCATTATGCCTAGCTTAAAGGCATAAAAGAAAGCGCTTTTTGGAGGCAGCCCACATGAATATTTTTTTTGCTTTTGTTGTGTCTTGATGTTGTTTACTGCTGTAGCATCATCATTGTATCTTTGCTTTTCATATTTGTTCCAAGTATAGCCTCTGATTGCTAGAAAGTTCAAAAGTTGTGAGGTGCTGTCCAGGAAGCAGATTCTGTCCTTGGATAGAAAAATTCGTATAAAATCACCAGATCATCTTTTTGGTCTGAATGTTTTCGACATCGTTCTCTATATAATTGTCTTTAGTGCGTCAGTTCTGAGTTTTTTGATTTGAGTTGCAGAAGTATCCCGAACAGGTCAATTACTGCCTGTTGTTATGTTTTTCACAGATTCTGTCCTGTTTTGCCTTTCCTTCACTTTGCAAATTAAGAACTTGCTTTTTCTTTGCAAAAACCTTTTGGCAATCTTGAGAAAAAGTAGAACTTCAAGAATATCCTTATTTCCAGCAAGGTATAATTATTTTATTAAGGGTACTAACCTCGCTAATCAGATTATGATGAGTTGTGTATGAAGGGAGTTTTCAAGTGTGCGAGGGAAGATGATAAAAAGATTCAGGAGTGTCAAGCGCTCAAGCTTGGGGATGCCCCCGTGCACCCCCAAGAAATATTCAAGGAGACTCAAGCGTCTAAGCTTGGGGATGCCCCCCGTGCTTCCCCTTCTCCATCAACATTATCAGTTCGTCTTTCGTTTCGCTATATTTTTATCACTTCATGTGTTATGTGCTATGCTTGGAGCGTCTTGCTTTTAGTTTTCCTTTTAGTTTTTCATAACGAGTCGGAACCCAGCATTCCTTTATGTGGGAGAGAAACACGCTCCACCTCTACCTAGAACATTACATAGAATTTTCATGTCTACCTATGCTGTGTATGTTCTTTGTCTTTTAAATAGCTACTATCGTGCTTTGCTCTTAGTATTCATGCTTACCTTTTCAGGAGCTTTTATCTAGTTGGTTGCTTGAACTCTCTTTAATTACCATGCTCATCTTATTAAGAGAGTTTGCTTCCGTTGCATGGGTTAATGTGTCTATGATAAAGATGCTACTTTCATGATGGTGCTTAGTAGTTCAGGTTTTCTTATGGTTAATCTCAAATAGCTGGGGGGTTCCCAATGTGTTATTGGAGTACCAACTTGGTTTGTTTGCCTATGATGTGGTATGGTTTAGTAATATCTTCCTTCGAGAATTTATTTTGATTGACTTGGCGTATGCTCACGCATATTCAAGACTGTAAAGAAAGTATGTCAAGCCTTGATGATCTTTTGTTTCTGAGTAGTGATATAACTGCCATGCCTGATTCAATATTGCTTTGTCGCTCTGCATGATTATGACCGTCATTGCTTTCTTAGTTGGTCGCTCCCAGTCTTTTGCTAACCTCCACCTGCACTAAGCAAATTAACCATGCAATACATAACTCATGGGAAAGTAGCCTAAAAACTATTGTGGTAAAGAATATGTTGCCTATGTATCTTATTTCTTATGAGTTCCTTGCTGAGCGGTAACCATGTTTCTGGGGACGCCATCAACTGTCACACTTTTGTTGAATATCATGTGAGTTGCTATGCATGTTCGTCTTGTGTGAAGTAAGGGTGATTTACCGTGGGTTGAATTAATATGCATATTGTTAGAGAAGAACATTGGGCTGCCAACCAAAGCCATGCATCATGGTGGAAGTTTTAGCTTGGACCTTAATCCTCAATCTCTCATGAGAATATGCTTATGCATTAAAGAGGAGTCCATCATCTATTTTCTATGTTGTCCCGGTATGGATGTCCTCAAGTTGAGATCTATCAAAAACGAGAAATCAAATGCGATTTATCTCCTTGGACCTTTGTACAGGTGGCATAGAGGTACCCCTTTGTGACACTTGGTTAAAACATATGCAATGCAATGATAACCCATGGGGATCCGAGCTAATTAGGACAAGGAGCGAGCACTATTGGTATTCGATGCATGAGGCTTGCAACTTATAAGATGTTTTATGCATGACACATATGAAGTACTACTACTGTTGACACAATTGCTTCCATGTTTCAAAATAAAAAGCTCTAGCACTTCAAGCACCAACTACTGAGAGCATGATTGTCATTCTGAGTGTAATGTGCATTGTCCCAAAGTAGCATTGTCTTTTGCATGATTGTGATATCGTTTATTCTGAAATGATTGTATCTAGTCATCACTTAAACCTTGAAGGTGCCCTTGCACTTATGTTTTGCATCACTAAAGGGGGCAAGCTAGATATCACTTGATCATATTTGCACATCATGTTCATTTCAAATCTTTTTGATGTTTCAGTTTCATATTGTAAAACTTTCAGTCATTTGTGATTTTCTCTTGAGACAACTTAATTACTATAGAATCATTGTCTCAGTAAGCTTTTGTCATATGACTATGAGAAAGTCCTATATGGTTAATAGCATGTCACCACAGAAATTATTCTTGTTATCATTTACCTACTCGAGGACGAGCAGGAATTAAGCTTGGGGATGTTGATACGTCCAAAACGTATCTATAATTTATGCTTGCTCCATGCCACTTTTGGGTGATATTGCTATGATATTCATACACTTCCATACACTTTTGATCATATTTGGACTAACTTACTAATCCAGTGCACCCCAGTGCCAGTTTCTGTTTTCGGCTGTTTTTGTATTTCAGGTTTTCAAGTTTGGAGAACTGCCCAGAAAAATCCAGAAAAATTATATAAAAAATCAGCGATACGGAAACAACATTGCGTCCGAAGGGCAGCCTGGGGGGGCCACAGCGGCTCCAGGCGCCCTGTGGGCGCCCCCCCCTAGGGCCGCGTCGGGGGGGGGG
>LR738709.1:111485512-111520333 GCA_902687465.1 Secale cereale
CGGCCCCCCGAGGACCCCCCGGTGCCCTACTTTGGCATATATTTAAAGGGTTCCCCGTAACCCTCGAAACAGGACTTCTTTTCGCGATCCCATCTCTGTTCTGCCGCCGCCGCCGCTTCCAAGATCGGGAGCACCAGGAGAACTCTTCCCGGCACCCTGCCGGAGGGGAGGATCACCACCGGGAGCTTCTCCACCACCATGGACGCCTCCCGGATGACTCGTGAGTAGTCTCCCTTGGACCATGAGTCCATGACCAGTAGCTATGTGATGTTCTCCTCCCGTTCTTGTGCTTCACTAATTAGTCCTCGTGAGCTGCCCTACATGATCGAGGCACCTATGTAATCCTTATGCTGTTGCTATGTTGAGTTTGCTGGGATCCGATGGATTATGAGATTATGTTCAGATTGATCTTGAGTAATATATTTGATTCACCTCTTTTATATTTTAGTTCATAAGTAATTCTTGCATGTTCTCCGTTGTTATTTATTGCTTTGGCCGAGTAGTAAGTAGTGACTCCAAGAGGGAACGTTATGCTCGATTGTGGGTTCATGCCCCCTCGATGACTGGCTTGAGTGACAGAAACATGAGTCTAGGGGATGTGCTGTTGCCACAAGGGGGAAAACAACGGTGCTTGTGCCCGCGGGTGCAAGGATTGTTTACTTTACGCAAAGTTCTTTTAATGCAGTTGTCTGTTGCATTGAGTTTACACTATGGGTGGGACTCGCAACTTAATACCAGCGAGATGTTCTGGATAGATATCTCAAGGTGGATGATTAGTAGTAGATATTGATGGATTTCGGTCTACTTGCTTTGGCGTACCGCCCATGCTTTGAACCTCAACCTTTCTTGCAATGTAGTCAGCATTGGTTTGCGTTCGTGGTCCTGTCAATTGCCCAGCTGTAATTTGTTTACCTCACATAGCTGTTTTATCGTCTTTTGGGAGAGAGACATCACTAGTGAACATCATGAGACTCTGGTCCATATTACCATCATTGATCACATACACTGTTTACTTTTCGCTATTTTATTTACTATTGCAAAACACTATCTATCACTACAATCATATTGCTTTTAACCCTTTGTGAACTACAAGGCCGGAGAGATTGACAACCTCTCTGTACTCGTTGGGAGCAAAGTTATTTATATCTGTGTGCAGGTCCACGTTGATTTCTAATTGCGCCGTTAGCAATTGACACCTACCTGTTGAACCTAGGAGTCTCTGGGGATTCGATCCTTGGCATCTTTGCTAGGGGAAAACACTTCTACTTACTGCATCTTACACCTTCCACTTGGGGTAACCAACGAGGGGTTCGAGGCCCATCAAGAGGGATAAGAGGAGGGCGGAGCGAGCCGCCTATCGCGAGGACAAACATAGGCGAAAAGTGGACGCTCAATTCAACATGAGGCTAGGAGCAGCGTCGCCCTGGGAATCCGACAACGATCGATATCTTCAGGCCTAGAGTCAGACGTCGGAGGAGGACATCACCCAGGAGGAGTCGGACAACGAGGATTAGTTGAATAATCTATTTTTTATCTATCTATGCTGAGAACTATCCTCTACTCTCTATCTCTACTTCTCGATCTCACCACTGTAAACGCTTTTTTAAAGCGCCGCGCGTTCCGATTCTGTTGGAGATGCTCTAACATGGCAAATGAGTGCTTTAATGTTGCCCACAAGATGCACGAGTATTACTAGTAGTATATTTTTCTTATCATGTTGAGATTTTAAAACCACGAGTGCGAACATGCAGATGAGCAATGAAGACCAAACACGGGATATTGGGGACATCTTCAAGGAGCATGGCAAGTTAAAGAGGAGCTGCACCGAACCTGTAAAACGAGCTTTGGTAAGTAACACCCTTTCAATTACATTCAGTTAGCCTCGTGTTCTTCGATGTGTATATGTTGTAGTTTCAGTTTCTCTTAAGCCTCGTGTTCTTCGATGTGTCATAAGAAGAGTCTTAATCGTCCTAATGCTTTCGTTTTTAGCTTGATGTAGGAAGTGGGTGTTCTCACCTTGTAGTCTGTTTTTATATTTTTTTCGTTTTGAATTCTGTAACATCCCAAATTTTCAATTTGGAATGTTATACATAGATCATATTTGCATTTGCATATTTTTGCATTTTTGTTCGTGGAGTTTCTAGAAATTCTAAGCAACTCAAGGACCTACGGAGAGAGTTTGGAATTTTACCGTTTCGTATTTGAGTTACTCGAATACCGGTACGAGGACAGTTTGATTTTAATTATTTTTCTCTCCTAAAAATATTTCTAAATACCAAATATGAGCAAAGATAATATGACTTCTCCAAAATAACAGAAATATTGGAGGAAAAATATTAAAATCACTTTTGGTATTTTTCTGGATTTATTTGCGGATTTACTTGCATAGGAAAAATATGCGTTTTTCAAAATTGCATTTAGGTCCGGGAAAAATGTTCACTTTGTCCTAAATACTATTAGAGGACGGTGAAAATTTATTTCGGGAATTTTGGAGTCCGTTTGGTATTTCTTTCGTTAGTTTTTCTGAGCCGGGACTTTTTTAGAAAAAAAAAAGAAACCGACTTAGACTCGTGAAGGACCAGGACTCTGGGCTTTATATAGCGCCAAAGCCGGCCTGTTTGGCTCAGCCCGCCAGCGCCGAAACCTAGCGCCAGAGCCACCGCGCCGCCGCCTCACCAGCCCGCCGCCGCCGCGCCGCCGCCCGCCGCCGCCCGCCACACCGCCCCGCCGCCCGCGTGCCGCGCCGCCGCCGCCGGAGCCTCGCCGCCTCGCCCCGCAGGAATCCCGCCGGAATCCCGCCGGAGATCCCGCCGGAGTTGTTAGAGAAGAGGTAGTTTTTTTTCGTTTAACCGATCGGTTTAGAAAATAAACCCGTAGATTCGTTTTTTATTATTAGATTAGATCGGTTCGGTTTTTTTTGGTTTAGCTATTTAGCGGACGTTCGTCCGTACGTTCGTTTTAACGAACTGTTTTCGTTAGTTAACCGCAGACAGCGAACGTTCGTTCGTTAGCCTGTTCGTCGTTTTCTTTTTTCGGGGTATTTATCCGCGATTATTCAGATCGCGATTTCTGCCCTGATCTTGTTTCGCATTTTTCTTTTCACTCGAGAGTCGGAATCAGGAGATTCAAAATCCCAGATCTTCGTCTCGAAGCCCTCTTTACGTTTAATCAACTGGAACAAAGTTTTGGCTACTGGAAAATTTGACTTTAGGCCAACTAGTAATTCGGAGCTCGTTTCTTTTGCAGTTTGAGTTTCGTTGCTTCTTTCGAGTTGATTCTTTTTTTCAAACCAGAGTTCTTAAGTTGAACTTTTTGGTTAGCTCTCTTATTTGAGTTTTACCCGTGCATTAGCTAAGTACTTATTGTATTCTTGCTTTTTTGATTGCGATAGAGTACCCGGAGTGCGCCGCTTGCTACTTTGAGTCTCTAGGTTTTGCAGATCATCAGCAAGGCAAGTAACACTTTAATCATGCTTTCCAATTACCCAGTTTTCATTGCATTAGTCAAACCCTCACACATTGCATGAGTAGGATCAATTAACTTGTGGGATTGGGAAGTAGATTGAGGTAGTACCTATTACCTGCATAACATTCAAACCTTTGGGAGTTACTTCTACGTTTGCTGCTAGGACATGCTATGCTCGTAGACGTGGATTGGGTGAGTGAAATCCATGACAGATGTGAGATTGTTTAATTAATGGTTCAACTTAAGGTGGCAACATTAATACACATCTGGGTGGATTGAGGCATCTGGGTATTCCAGGATTGCCTGTTTTTCTTTTGGACCGCCACCCAGGCTCAAAGGGATCATGAGATTTTTCATACTAGAAACTTCCGTGTGCAGCCACATGCCAATATGGGCTCTGGCATAGTTGAGTAAGTTGTGGGAAACCTTTCCATGATGGGCTAGCAGATGTAGTTGGGTTTTGTAGGTGTACTGGCCTATCTATCTGGTTAAGGGGACCTCTTCGGAAAGACTGTGTCTCGGTCATCTGTTTCTCAAACACCATGCAGTGCGAAAACCAAACGGAGGCGATCGAGTCTTGTGGGTAAAAGTGCACAAACCTCTGCAGAGTGTACAAACTGATCATGATTAGCCGTGTCCCCGGTTATGGACATCTTGAGTATCTAGTACTTGGATTTTCATGTGCATCTCAACATGTTACTTTAATTTAATTTTGTTGGGTTTAATGATGAACTTTAATTGGGGTTGAGAGGATGTCTATCTTCTCAATGATGTTTCAACTACCATGATAGTTAATTAAAATGCATTCCTTTGAAGTAGGGAAAAATTGGCTTTACGCATAAACTTAACCATAGAGCTTTCCACCAGCCAAATATGCATATAGTATAGTTTTACTTTCATTGCATTCTCTTGTGTTACCTTGCCAACATATTCCATGTGCTGACCCGTTTTCGGGCTGCAACATTTCATGTTGCAGACTTTTCTGACGACGAGTAAGATGCCCTTTTAGGTCGTGGTTTTATACTTAGTGATGCCGCTAGAGTTGATGGACTCACTTATCTTCCAAGCCTTCCGCTGTTATCGTATTAGATGGCCTTCAGCCATATTTATTGTAATAAATTCATCGTTGGACTATCGATGTAATAAGTGTGTGATTGCTACTCTGTTATAAATCCTTCAAGTACTGTGCGTGTCAGCATTACTGATCCAGGGATGACACTGATGCACAGAGATCAGACTGTTTGAGGTCTGGTCGCTACAAGATGGTATCAGAGCACACGCTGACTGTAGGACACGACCACTAAGACAAGCCCTAGAGCACAATTCACTCTTCTTTTTTCTGACTCCTCATCTTTTCTACTCTTTAGGATGGTGGAAGCAAAGCACAAGTTCATGCAACCGGATGAAGAAACACCCTTTGGACGACACCTAAAGGAAGTCACAAGATATCTCAACATTGGATTACCAAGTTTCACTGGAACCTACAATGCCACTCTACCCGAGGAGGAGCGTTGGTTGATTCAAGCTCAAGTTCCAGGAAGGACGTTCGCACCCTTCACCTCACTCATAGCATTTTCCTTTAATGCACCCACATGGAGCCTAGGAAGGAGCATGGCAGCCCACATTGCTATGGGAAGGATTGGAGAAGTCTTCAAGCAGGAGCTAAAGGACACTATCTACCAGATTTGTGGACGCCGAAATGAGAATTGGGATATGATCAGCACTCGGAAGGGTATGTCCATTGCAGCATTCATCCAGGAGTTGAACCACCACATTCGTCGCCAGGAGCACCAGATGTGTGCTGGGATGATAGATTTGAAGAAGGCCCTAAATAGGAATTTGGAGCTAGAGGAAGAACTCAAGTCTACACGCGACGGATATGAGGAGGAGATGAAGATACTTGTGGAGAAGAATGATGATTTGACCCGGAAGTTAGGGATACTCATGGGAGAAGAAGACGAGGAAGAAGAACCCAAGGAGATTCCACCGGAGGACTATATCATTATAGATGACACGGATTCGGAAGCTCAGGATAGCAAGGATGAAGACTATGAAGATGAAGCTGGAGCAGATATTATGGAATCCTCTGCCGATCAATACTTTTAGATGACCACCCTGTGACTAGTAGTTTATGATGTCTACTACACGCTTCTATTCCTGTAGACAGTGTTGGGCCTCCAAGAGCAGAGGTTTGTAGGACAGCAGCAAATTTCCCTTAAGTGAGTAACCCAAGGTTTATCGAACTCAGGGAAGTGGAGGTTGAACGTACCCCTTTCAAGCAACCCTGCAATCAGGATACAAGAAGTCTCTTGTGTCCCCAACACACCTAATACACTTGTCAGATGTATAGGTGCACTAGTTCGGCGAAGAGATGTTAAATAGCAAGTGATATGGATGGCAAAAGATGTATTTGTAAATCTGAAATAAAAAGTGCAGCAAGCAAACAAGTGGTAAATGTGAGCACAAATGGTATTGCAATGGTGGAATCAAGGCCTAGGCTTCATACTTTCACTAGTGGCAACTCCCAACAACATTAACATAATCGAATCACATGATATTTCCCATAATGGAGACGCACTTGGAGGTCATTCCTTTGTGGTCAAGAGAGGACGCGAATTATGTAGGGCTACAAAATCACACCTCTAAGTTCGTAGTTCTCAATCTATGGATTTCCCAATGTCACCGCGGCCATCCAAAGAGAGTACCACAATCACCACAACATATCTCAAGGATAGTCAAAGACAAGCACCAAGAGACTCTCAATCTTCAATCAACACACAAAAGAGGAAATCACTCATGAAAATATTCTTCTAATCCATGTCCAATAGACAAGTGAGTACATCAATCCAATACATAGAGGAAGGGGAAATATCATGGGATCACCCTAGATTAACATAGCCAATGATCACAACGAAGATCACATCATGGGAGAGAGAATTGACCACATAGCTACTGGTAGAAACCTCAGCCCCGAGGAGGAACTACTCCCGCATCATGGAGGGAGGAAGCAACGTCGATGGAGATGAATCCGGGGGCACTTCCCTGTCCTGGCAGGATGCCGGCACAGGAATTCGGGTCCCCCGAAACTTGGTGACGATGGCGGCGGAGATCGGAATAGCTTCTGGAGAAAAGGGTTCTGGAATCAGGGTTTTCGCGACGGGAGATAAATATATGCGAAGGGGGGTCACCAGAGGCGGAGAGGGGGCCCCAGGCGCCCTCCCTAGGCGGCCAGGGGTGGGGCCGCCTGGGCTGCCCCTGGCTCCCCTCTGGCCCTGCTTTGGTTTTTCTTGAAGCTCCCGGTACGCTGATTTTTCCTGTATTTTTCCCGGAATTTTTAGGGCACTTTTAATATGGGGGAAACCTGAAATAGAAAAATAGCAGAAAACAGGAACTGGCATTGTGGTGCACTGAGTTAATAGGTTAGTCCAAATATGATCAAAAGTGTATGGAAGTGCATAAATATCATAGCAATATCACACAAAAGAGGCATGGAGCAAGCAGAAATTATAGATACTTTTTGGACGTATCAACATCCCCAAGCTTAATTCCTGCTCGTCCTCGAGTAGGTAAATGATAACAAGCATAATTTCTGTGGTGACATGCTATCAACCATATAAGAACTTTTAAGTAAAGCAATCAAGGCATGTAATTCAATTCAAGTCATAACAAGCAAGAGTCTATATTAGCATTGTAACAAGTAACATAAGAACATAAAGGTGCAAGAGCTCTCGCTGTCCGTGACTCGAATGTCTCCAAATGGTGTTTGCGTGCAAGAAAGGGGATAGGGATATATGACAGAGTAAAACATAGTTTTTGTATTGTTGAGAACTTAATCTACTAAAGTTTCACACTTGGTCTTCTTTGGAATCTTATCTTGACTCATCCCCAGACCGAGTACAAGTCAAAATGATCCACTCCCTTTCGATATTTTGAGCACTCATGCAATGGATGAGCGTAAGCAAGAAAGTCGACACTTAGGATGGCAAAAAGAAAAATGATGGAGGGGGAAGACAAAAAAGGTGTGAAGGGCTCACATCAATGAGGACAATCATCGGCGAGAGAAAGCCAAATGATAGATATGATGTGAGGAGTAGGGATTGCCATGCAACGGATGCACATATGAGCTAAGGTAAGCTCTCCAATGGAACTAGTGGGGGTGCATCCAACTTGCTTGCTCAAGAAGACCTAAAGCTCTTTTGAGGAGGCTCATCATTGGAATATACAAGCCAAGTTCTATAGTGTAAAGGTCCCCACATAGCTATATGCATGAATGATAATCTCTATGGAGTACAAGGTATAAGATGGAGTACGAGTGTGGATCTCTCAAAAGAAATAGTAGTGTGCCCCCTTCTCTCTTTTTATTTCTTTTTCTCTTTTTTTCTATTTTTTATTTTTGTGGCCTCCATGGCTCTTTCTATTTAACTCTCATTTGTCCTCTTTGGGATCTTTTGATTTTGTCCTCTTTGGGATCTTTTGATTTGTCCTCTTTGGGATCTTTTCCTCACTTTAGGGGTAACATGTTGGGGAACGTAGCAGAATTCAAAAAATTTCTACGTCTACACCAAGATCCAATTATGGAGACATCTAGCAACGAGCAAGTAAGAGTGCATCTACATACCGTTATGTAGATCGCGTGCGGAAGCTTTCAACGAAGTGTGGATGAAGTAGTCGTACTCTTCACGTTCTTCGTCACCGATGATCTAGCGCCGAACGGACGGCACCTCCGCGTTCAACACACGTACGGTGCAGCAACGTCACCTCCTTCTTGATCCAGCAAGGGGGGAGGAGAAGTCGTCAGAGATCCGGCAGCACGACGGCGTGATGACGGATGCAGTGGAAATCGCAGCAGGGCTTCGTCGGGCGCCCTGCGTGGGAGTATGGAGGTGTGACGGGAGGGGGAGAGGCGCCAGGGCTTGGGTTCGGCTGCCCTCTCCCCTCCACATATATATAGGGGCCAGGGGGGTGCACCTGGACCCCCTGCAGATCCAATCTGCAAGGGGGCGGCGGCCAGGGGGGGTTCCTTGCCCCCCAAGGCAAGTGGAGCCCCCCTCCCCCTTAGGGTTTTAACCCTAGGCGCATGGGGAGGTGGGCCCCCTTGTGTTGCGCCAGCCCTGAGGGCTGGACACTTCCCCTTGCGGCCTAGGGGCCCCACCGGGATGGGTGGCCCCACCCGGTGGTCCCCCGGGGCCCCTCTGGTGGTCCCGGGACGCTCCCGGTGACCCCCGGAGATCACCCGTTGGCCGAAACTGGACTTACTATATATCAATCTTTACCTCCGGACCATTCCGGAACTCCTCGTGACGTCCGGGATCTCATCCGGGACTCCGAACAACTTTCGGGTTTCCACGTGCATTTATCTCTACGACCCTAGCGTTACCGAACCTTAAGTGTGTAGACCCTACGGGTTCGGGAGACACGTAGACATGACCGAGACGACTCTCTGGTCAATAACCAACAGCGGGATCTGGATACCCATGTTGGTTCCCACGTGTTCCTCGATGATCTTCATCGGATGAACCACCGTGTCAAGGATTCACTCAATCCCGTATGTTATTCCCTTTGTCCATCGGTACGGTACTTGCCCGAGATTCGATCGTCGGTATTCCCGATACCTTGTTCAATCTCGTCATGGCAAGTCTCTTTACTCGATCCATAATCCATCATCCCGCGACTAACTACTTAGTCACATTGAGCTCATTATGATGATGTCTTACCGAGTGGGCCCAGAGGTACCTCTCCGTCATATGGAGTGACAACATCCCAGTCTCGGTTCGTACCAACTCAACAGACACTTTCGGAGATACCCGATGCGTACCTTTATAGCCACCCAGTTACGTTGTGACGGTTGGCACACCCAAAGCACTCCTACGGTATCCGGGAGTTGTACAACCTCATGGTCTAAGGAATAAATACTTGACACCGAAAAGCTTATGCATTACGAACTATACGATCTCGTGTTATGCTCAAGTTTGGGTCTTGTCCATCACATCATTCTCCTAATGATGTGATCCCGTTATCACTGACATCTCATGTCCATGGTCAGGAAACCGTGACCATCTGTTGATCAACGAGCTGGTAACTAGAGGCCTACCAGGGACTCATTGTGATCTGTGTATTCACACATGTATCGCTGTTTCCATACAATACAATTCAAGCATGAATAGCAGACAATTATCATGAACAAGGAGATATAATAATAATGCTTTTATTATTGCCTCTAGGGCATATCTCCAACAGTCTCCCACTTGCACTAGAGTCAATAATCTAGTTACGTTGTGATGAATCGAACACCCATAGAGTTCTGGTGTTGATCATGTTTTGCTCGTGAAAGAGGTTTAGTCAACGGGTCTGCGACATTCAGATCCGTATGCACTTTACAAATATCTATGTCTCCATCCTGAACATAATTCCGGATGGTGTTGAAACGACGCTTGATGTGCTTGTTCTTCTTGTGAAACCTGGGCTCCTTGGTAATAGCAATGGCACCAGTGTTGTCACAGAAGAGAGTCATCGGGCTTGACGCGCTTGGAATGACTCCTAGGTCGGTGATGAACTCCTTCATCCAGACTCCTTCCTGCGCTGCTTCAGAAGCAGCTATGTACTCCGCTTCACATGTAGATGCTGCCACCACGCTTTGCTTGCAACTGCACCAGCTGACTGCCCCTCCATTCAAAATATACACGTATCCGGTTTGTGACTTAGAGTCATCCAGATCTGTGTCGAAGCTAGCATCGACGTAACCCTTTACGAAGAGCTCTTCGTCACCTCCATAAACGAGAAACATATCCTTAGTCCTTTTCAGGTACTTCAGGATCTTCTTGACCGCTGTCCAGTATTCCGTACCGGGATCACTTTGGTACCTCCCTACCAAACTTATGGCAAGGTTCACATCAGGTCTGGTACACATCATGGCATACATGATAGAACCTATGGCCGAGGCATAGGGAATGACACTCATCTTTTCTCTATCTTCTGCCGTGGTCGGCGACTGGGCCTTGCTCAATCTCATACCTTGCAAAACAGGCAAGAATCCTTTCTTTGACTGATCCATATTGAACTTCTTCAATATTTTGTCAAGGTATGTACTTTGTGAAAGACCAATGAGGCGTCTCGATCTATCTCTATAGATTTTGATGCCTAATATGTAAGCAGCTTCTCCAAGGTCCTTCATTGAAAAACTTTTATTCAAGTAGGCCTTTACATTTTCCAAGAATTCTATATCATTTCTCATCAGCAATATGTCATCCACATATAATATGAGAAATGCCACAGAGCTCCCACTCACTTTCTTTTAAATACAGGCTTCTCCATAAGTCTGTATAAAGCCAAACGCTTTGATCACCTCATCAAAGCGAATATTCCAACTCCGAGATGCTTGCACCAGCCCGTAAATCGAGCGCTGGAGCTTGCATACCTTGTTAGCGTTCTCTGGATCGACAAAACCTTCCGGTTGCATCATATACAACTCTTCCTTGAGAAGCCGTTAAGGAATGCTGTTTTGACGTCCATTTGCCATATCTCATAATCATAGAATGCGGCAATAGCTAACATGATTCTGACTGACTTCAGCATCGCTACGGGAGAGAAAGTCTCGTCGTAGTCAATCCCTTGAACTTGTCGATAACCCTTAGCAACAAGCCGAGCCTTATAGATGGTCACATTACCATCCGCGTCTGTCTTCTTCTTAAATATCCATTTGTTTTCTATGGCGTGCCTATCATCAGGCAAGTCCACCAAAGTCCATACTTTGTTTTCTTACATGGATTCTATCTCGGATTTCATGGCTCCAAGCCATTTATTGGAATCTGGGCCCGCCATCGCTTCTTCATAGTTCGAAGGTTCACCGTTGACTAACAACATGATTTCCAGGACAGGGTTGCCGTACCACTCTGGTGCGGAACGTGCCCTTGTGGACCTTCGAAGTTCAGTAGTAACTTGATCTGTTTCTTCATGATCATTATCATCAACTTCCTCCCTTGTCGGTGCAGGCACCTCAGGAAAAGTTTCCTGTGCTGCGCTACTTTCCGGTCCAGGAGGGGTGACTGTCACCTCATCAAGTTCTACTTTCCTCCCACTCACTTCTTTCGAGAGAAACTCTTTCTCCAGAAAGCATCCATTCTTGGCAACAAAGACTTTGCCTTCGGATCTGTGGTAGAAGGTGTACCCAATTGTTTCCTTTGGGTATCCTATGAAGACACATTTCTCCGATTTGGGTTCGAGCTTTTCAGGTTGAAGTTTCTTGACATAAGCATCGCAACCCCAAACTTTTAGAAATGACAACTTCGGTTTCTTGCCAAACCAAAGTTCATACGGAGTCGTCTCAACGGATTTTGACGGAGCCCTATTTAAAGTGAATGCGGCAGTCTCTAAAGCATAACCCCAAAAAGATAGCGGTAAATCGGTGAGGGACATCATAGATCGCACCATGTCCAACAGAGTACGATTTCGACGTTCGGACACACCGTTACGTTGAGGTGTTCCGGGCGGTGTCAATTGTGAAACAATTCCATAGCTTCTAAGGTGTGTGCCAAATTCATGACTTAAATATTCACCCCCACGATCCGATCGCAAGAACTTTATTTTTCTGTCACGTTGATTCTCAACCTCATTCTGAAATTCCTTGAACTTTTCAAAGGTCTCAGACTTGTGTTTCATCAAATAGGTATACCCGTATCTACTCAAGTCATCCGTGAGGGTGAGAACATAACGGTAGCCTCCGCGAGCCTCGACACTCATTGGACCGCACACATCGGTATGTATGATTTCCAGCAAGTTGGTTGCTCGCTCCATTGTTCCGGAGAACGGAGTCTTGGTCATCTTGCCCAAGAGGCATGGTTCACACGTGTCAAATGATTCATAATCAAGAGACTCTAGAAGTCCATCCGAATGGAGCTTCTTCATACGTTTGACACCAATATGACCAAGGCGGCAATGCCACAAGTATGTGGGACTATCATTATCAACTTTACATCTTTTGGCATCTACACTATGAATATGTGTATTACTACGTTCGAGATCCATCAAAAATAAACCATTGACCAGCAGGGCATGACCATAAAACATATCTCTCAAATAAATAGAACAACCATTATTCTCCGATTTGAAAGAGTAGCCATCTCGCATAAGACGAGATCCAGAAACAATGTTCATGCTCAAAGCTGGTACTAAATAACAATTATTGAGGTTTAAAACTAATCCCGAGGGTAGATGTAGAGGTAGCGTGCCGACGGCGATCACATCGACCTTGGAACCATTCCCGACGCGCATCGTCACCTCATCCTTTGCCAGTCTCCATTTATTCCGCAGCTCCTGTTTTGAGTTACAAATGTGAGCAACTGCACCGGTATCAAATACCCAGGAGCTACTACGAGCGCTGGTAAGGTACACATCAATAACAAGTATATCAAATATACCTTTGACGTTGCCGGCCTTCTTGTCTGCTAAATATTTGGGGGCAGTTCCGCTTCCAGTGACCCGTTCCCTTGCAATAAAAGCACTCTGTTTCAGGCTTGGGTCCATACTTTGGCTTCTTCCCGGCAACTGGCTTACCGGGCGCGGCAACTCCTTTGCCGTCCTTCTTGAAGTTCTTCTTACCCTTGCCTTTCTTGAACTTAGTGGTTTTATTGACCATCAACACTTGATGTTCTTTCTTGATATCCACCTCCGCTGATTTCAGCATCGAATACACCTCGGGAATGGACTTCTCCATCCCCTGCATATTGAAGTTCAGCACGAAGCTCTTGAAGCTTGGTGGGAGCGACTGGAGGATTCTGTCAACGACCGCTTCATCTGGGAGATTCATTCCCAGCTGTGACAAGCGGTTGTGCAATCCTGAAATCTTGAGGATGTGCTCACTGACAGAATTGTTTTCCTCCATCTTACAGCTGTAGAATGCGTCGGAGACATCATATCTCTCGACTCGGGCATGATCTTGGAAAACCATTTTCAGCTCTTGGAACATCTCATATGCCCCGTGGTGCTCAAAACGCTTTTGGAGCCCTGATTCTAAACTGTAAAGCATGCCGCACTGAACTAGGGAGTAATCATCACAACGCGACTGCCAGGCGTTCATAACGTCTTGGGTCGCCGGGAGAACGGGTGCATCACCTAGCGGTGCTTCTAGGACATATGATCTCTTGGCAGCTATGAGGATAATCCTCAGGTTACAGACCCAATCCGTATAGTTGCTACCATCGTCTTTCAGCTTGGTTTTCTCTAGGAACGCGTTGAAGTTGAGGGAAACTGGAGCGTGGGCCATTGATCTACAAGAGATATTGTAAAGAATTTAGAATAAGTTCATGATAATTAAGTTCATCTTAATCAGATTTTAATGAACTCCCACTTAGAATGACATCTCTCTAGTCATCTTAGTGATACACGATCCGAATCGAGTAGTCCGTGTCCGATCATCACGTGAGACGGACTAGTCAAAAACGGTGAACATCTTCATGTTGATCGTATCTTCTATACGACTCGTGTTCGACCTTTCGGTCTTCCGTGTTCCGAGGCCATGTCTGTACATGCTAGGCTCGTCAAGTGAACCCTAAGTGTATCGCGTGTGTAAATCTGTCTTACACCCGTTGTATGCGAACGTTAGAACCTATCACACCCGATCATCACGTGGTGCTTCGGAACAACGAACTTTAGCAACGGTGCACAGTTAGGGGAAACACAATACTTGAAATTTTAGTGAGAGATCATCTTATTTACTACCGTCGTTCTAAGTAAACAAGATGCATAATCATGATAAACATCACATGCAATCAATTAAAGTGACATGATATGGCCAATATCATCTTGCTCCTTGGATCTCCATCTTCAGGGCACCATGATCATCTTGTCACCGGCTCGACACCATGATCTTCATCATCATGATCTCCATCATCGTGTCTTGAAGAAGTCGTCACGCCAACTATTACTTCTACTACTATAGCTAACGTTTAGCAACGAAGTAAAGTAATTACATGGCGTTATTCAGTGACACGCAGGTCATACAATAATTAAGACAACTCCTATGGCTCCTGCCGGTTGTCAAGTTCATCGACGTGCAAGTCGTGATTCCTATTACAAAAACATGATCAATCTCATACATCACATATATCATTCATCACATCTTCGTTCTTGGCCATACCACGTCACATAGCACATGCTGCAAAAACAAGTTAGACGTCCTCTAATTGTTGTTGCAAGTTTTACGTGGCTTCTATAGGATTTCTAGCAAGAACGTTTCTTACCTACGCCAAAACCACAACGTGATTTGTCAACTTCTATTTACCCTTCATAAGGACCCTTTTCATCGAATCCGATCCGACTAAAGTAGGAGAGACAGACACCCGTCAGCCACCTTATGCATCTAGTGCATGTCTGTCGGTAGAACCAGTCTCACGTAAGCGTACGTGTAAAGTCGGTCCGGGCCGCTTCATCCCACAATACCGCCGAATCAAGATTGACTAGTAACGGTAAGAAAGTTGAACAAGATCATACGCCCACAACTGCTTTGTGTTCTACTCGTGCAAGATGCTACGCATAAAACCTAGGCTCAGATGCCACTGTTGGGGAACGTAGCATAATTCAAAAAATTTCTACGTCTTTACCAAGATCCAATTATGGAGACATCTAGCAACGAGAAAGTAAGAGTGCATCTACATACCGTTATGTAGATCGCGTGCGGAAGCTTTCAACGAAGTGTGGATGAAGTAGTCGTACTCTTCACGTTCTTCGTCACCGATGATCTAGCGCCGAACGGACAGCACCTCCGCGTTCAACACACGTACGGTGCAGCAACGTCACCTCCTTCTTGATCCAGCAAGGGGGGAGGAGAAGTCGTCAGAGATCCGGCAGCACGACGGCGTGATGACGGATGCAGTGGAAATCGCAGCAGGGCTTCGCCGGGCGCCCTGCGTGGGAGTATGGAGGTGTGACGGGAGGGGGAGAGGCGCTAGGGCTTGGGTTCGGCTGCCCTCTCCCCTCCACATATATATAGGGGCCAGGGGGGTGCGCCTGGACCCCCTGCAGATCCAATCTGCAAGGGGGCGGCGGCCGGGGGGGTTCCTTGCCCCCCAAGGCAAGTGGAGCCCCCCTCCCCCTTAGAGTTTTAACCCTAGGCGCATGGGGAGGTGGGCCCCCTAGTGGTGCGCCAGCCCTGAGGGCTGGACACTTCTCCTTGCGGCCTAGGGGCCCCACCGGGATGGGTGGCCCCACCCGGTGGACCCCCGGGGCCCCTCCGGTGGTCCCGGGACGCTCCCGGTGACCCCCGGAGATCACCCGTTGGCCGAAACTGGACTTCCTATATATCAATCTTTACCTCCGGACCATTCCGGAACTCCTCGTGACGTCCGGGATCTCATCCGGGACTCCGAACAACTTTCGGGTTTCCACGTGCATTTATCTCTACGACCCTAGCGTTACCGAACCTTAAGCGTGTAGACCCTACAGGTTCGGGAGACACGTAGACATGACCGAGACGAATCTCCGGTCAATAACCAACAGCGGGATCTGGATACCCATGTTGGTTCCCACGTGTTCCTCGATGATCTTCATCGGATGAACCACCGTGTCAAGGATTCACTCAATCCCGTATGTTATTCCCTTTGTCCATCGGTATGGTACTTGCCCGAGATTCGATCGTCGGTATTCCCGATACCTTGTTCAATCTCGTCATGGCAAGTCTCTTTACTCGATCCGTAATCCATCATCCCGCGACTAAATACTTAGTCACATTGAGCTCATTATGATGATGTCTTACCGAGTGGGCCCAGAGGTACCTCTCCGTCATATGGAGTGACAACATCCCAGTCTCGGTTCGTACCAACTCAACAGACACTTTCGGAGATACCCGATGCGTACCTTTATAGCCACCCAGTTACGTTGTGACGGTTGGCACACCCAAAGTACTCCTACGGTATCCGGGAGTTGTACAACCTCATGGTCTAAGGAATAAATACTTGACACCGAAAAGCTTATGCATTACGAACTATACGATCTCGTGTTATGCTCAAGTTTGGGTCTTGTCCATCACATCATTCTCCTAATGATGTGATCCCGTTATCACTGACATCTCATGTCCATGGTCAGGAAACCGTGACCATCTGTTGATCAACGAGCTGGTAACTAGAGGCCTACCAGGGACTCATTGTGATATGTGTATTCACACATGTATCGCTGTTTCCGTACAATACAATTCAAGCATGAATAACAGACAATTATCATGAACAAGGAGATATAATAATAATGCTTTTATTATTGCCTCTAGGGCATATCTCCAACACAACACTCTATGTATTACAAGAAGTATAGAAGATCTTTCACACTTTACAAAAGTACTCAACATAAAGAAAATGAAACTATCATGATGTATGCAAATGTATGCCTCTGCCGGTGTAGCAGGATATGCAATGATACTAGCGCGTCATGTAGCAATGATTAGGGCAAGGCCCAACTAGCATGCGGCTCATCGATCAAGGAAAAAGCATGTATGACATGAAGATCAAGTCATGAGAAGATGGATGTTGCATGGCAATGTATCTCGGAAAGGCTATGGAAATGCCTTGATAGGTAGGTATGGTGGCTGTTTTGAGGAAGGATATAATGAGGCTTATGATGATAGAGCGTATCGTGCCAAGGATTTGGATGCACCGGCAAAGTATGCGCCAACTCTCAAGGTGAGAAAGGGCAATGCACGGTACCGAAGAGGCTAGAAAAATATGGATAGGTGGAAGTGTCAACTTTCGAATACTCACATTAGTCCGAAGAACTCATGCACTTATTATCGGTAACTCTCAATCTAATTAGGAGGTTCACAAAGAGACAAGTACCCCGAGGAGGTGTGTATGGGGGTTTGGTTACGCTTGCGCATCCTCGACCCATGGTACGTGAGTGTACTCTAATATTCGATCCCTCCAAAGATTAGTGATCCATTTAGTAGCTAAAGTTCTCAACTATTTTGTAGGTTTTCGAAAATAAACACAGATTGCCCAAAATACGACATCTATCACTAATAGGCTAAAGCTCTTGACACCACAAGTTCAGACATTACTCATGGCAATACCTCAAAACTATTGCAAGTTACTATTAAAATTAAATAGCAACCTCAATTACCTAATTTAAGTCAAGACACACAACTCAGTGCAACATGCAAACTCTCTTAGCAATACAAACATGAAAACTCAAGAGAGTTCAGCAACCCACTAAACAAAAGCTCTTTAAAAAGAAAAGCATGAAAACTAAGAGCTAAACATGACAGCAACTATGGAAAGACAAAGAACATACACAGCAAAGATAAACATGAAAATCCTATGTTGTGTTCTAGGTTGAAGTGGAGCGTGTTTCTCTCCCACACAAAGAAAGCTGGGTTCTAACTTGTTATGAACAGCAAGCAAAGCTAAAGAAAACTAAAAAGGAAACTAAGCGCAAGACGCTCCAAGCATAGCACATAACACATGAAGTGATAAGAATATAGTGGAACGAAAGACGAACTGATAATTGTTGATGGAGAAGGGGATGCATGGGGGCATCCCCAAGCTTAAACGCTTGAGTCTTCTTGAATATTTCTTGGGGGTGCACGGGGCATCCCCAAGCTTGAGCGTTTGACCCTCCTGAATCTTCTTTTATCTTCTTCCCTCGCACACTTGAAAACTCCCTTCACACATAACTCATCATAATCTGATTAGCGAGGTTAGTACCCATAATAAAATAACTTTTCCCTACTGGAAATAAGGATAATCTTGAAGAGCTACTGTTTCTCAAGATTGCCAAAAGGTTTTTGCAAAGAAAAAGCAAGCTCAAGGTTTGCAAAACGAAGGAAAGGCAAAACAGGACAGAATCTGTGAAAAACAGACCAGCAGGTAGTAAATAATTTTTTCACGGCACTTCTGCAACTCAAATGAAAAAACTCAGAACAGACCCTCGAAAGCCAATTGTATAGAGCACGCTTTCAAAAAAATTCAGATCAAAAAGATGATCTGGTGATTTTATACACATTTTTCTGTCCAAGGACAGAATCTGTTTTCTGGACTGCACGTCACAACTTTTGAACTTTCTTGCAATCGGAGGCTAAACTTGGCACAAAGCTGAAAAGAAAAGATACAATGATGATGCTACTGTAGTAACTAACATCAAGACCGCTAAAAAATGAAAGAACAAACTGAAAGCAAAGATAACAAGGGTTGTCTCCCTAGAGCTCTTTCTTTATAGTCATAAAGATAGGCTTAAGACTTTAATGATGCTCTCGTAGGAATAAGAGTTGAAGAACAAAAGAGAGCATCAAGAAGCAAATACCAAACACATTTAAGCCTAACATGCTTCCTATGCATAGGAATATTGCAATAGAATAATTCATTGAAGCACAAAGCAACTAGCATAGGAAGGCAAAACAAGCATAACTTCAAAATATTCACCATAAAAAGAGGAAACTTCTTATTATTAAGATATTTAGAACCATGTCTCCCTCTCTCATTATAAATTTCAGTGGCATCATGGATGAACTCAACAATATAACTATCACATAAGGCATTATTTCCATGATCCAAAAGCATAAAAGTGTCATTACTCTTCATATAAGCAAAATCTTTCTTATTAGGAATAGTGAGAGTAAGACTATCATAACCATCATGGTAATCATCGTATTTAGGAGGCATATCATAATCATAATAAAATTTATCCTCAATAGTAGGTGGACTAAAAATATCATATTCATCATTGTAATCATCCCCAAGCTTAGAGCTTTCCATGTCATTAGCAATATTGATATTCAAAGAAAGCATACTAATAACATCACCACCATCATGATTGTTATGCAAATAATAAAGTTCCATAGGTTTTTTAATTTTCTCTTCAAACACATCATGTCCCAAATCAAGGTAGAGCTTATAAAGCTCTCTCATATTTTTGTTGTTTTCCATTAAGCAAAACTAGTGAAAATAAAAACAAGAAACAAAAAGATTGAATTGCAAGATCTAGAGAAGGTACCTTCACTTACCTCACTTCCCCGGCAACGGCGCCAGAAATAGCTTGATGTCTACTACACGCTTCTATTCCTGTAGACAGTGTTGGGCCTCCAAGAGCAGAGGTTTGTAGGACAGCAGCAAATTTCCCTTAAGTGAGTAACCCAAGGTTTATCGAACTCAGGGAAGTGGAGGTTGAACTTACCCCTTTCAAGCAACCCTGCAATCAGGATACAAGAAGTCTCTTGTGTCCCCAACACACCTAATACACTTGTCAGATGTATAGGTGCACTAGTTCGGCGAAGAGATGTTAAATGGCAAGTGATATGGATGGCAAAAGATGTATTTGTAAATCTGAAATAAAAAGTGCAGCAAGCAAACAAGTGGTAAATGTGAGCACAAATGGTATTGCAATGGTGGAAACAAGGCCTTGGCTTCATACTTTCACTAGTGGCAACTCCCAACAACATTAACATAATCGAATCACATGATATTTCCCATAATGGAGACGCACTCGGAGGTCATTCCTTTGTGGTCAAGAGAGGACGAGAATTATGTAGGGCTACAAAAGCACACCTCTAAGTTCGTAGTTCTCAATCTATGGATTTCCCAATGTCACCGCGGCCATCCAAAGAGAGTACCACAATCACCACAACATATCTCAAGGATAGTCAAAGACAAGCACCAAGAGACTCTCAATCTTCAATCAACACACAAAAGAGGAAATCACTCATGAAAATATTCTTCTAATCCATGTCCAATAGACCGCTGTCACCTTGGTCTCGGGGATTATACTAGATAAAGACAAGTGAGTACATCAATCCAATACATAGAGGAAGGGGAAATATCATGGGATCACCCTAGATTAACATAGCCTATGATCACAACGAAGATCACATCATGGGAGAGAGAATTGACCACATAGCTACTGGTAGAAACCTCAGCCCCGAGGAGGAACTACTCCCGCATCATGGAGGGAGGAAGCAACGTCGATGGAGATGAATCCGGGGGCACTTCCCCGTCACGGCAGGATGCCGACACAGGAATTCGGGTCCCCCGAAACTTGGTGGCGATGGCGGCGGAGATCGGAATAGCTTCTGGAGAAAAGGGTTCTGGAATCAGGGTTTTCGCGACGGGAGATAAATATATGCGAAGGGGGGTCACCAGAGGCGGAGAGGGGGCCCCAGGCGCCCTCCCTAGGCGGCCAGGGGTGGGGCCGCATGGGCTGGCCGCCTGGGCTGCCCCTGGCTCCCCTCTGGCCTTGCTTTGGTTTTTCTTGAAGCTCCCGGTACGCTGATTTTTCCTGTATTTTTCCCGAAATTTTTAGGGAACTTTTAATATGGGGGAAACCTGAAATAGAAAAACAGCAGAAAATAGGAACTGGCACTGTGGTGCACTGAGTTAATAGGTTAGTCCAAATATGATCAAAAGTGTATGGAAGTGCATAAATACCATAGCAATATCACACAAAAGAGGCATGGAGCAAGCAGAAATTATAGATACGTTTTGGACGTATCAGTTTTCCACCATGTATTAGTTTTAGAACACCTTTGTAACGATCGTTAGATTTGTAAGACCTTGTTTGAAATTGATTGGTGTGATATGATTGTGTGTTTGTCTCATGTGCATATGGGTAGTGATTTTCCCTTAGACCCCTTTTCTATTCTAATCTCTTCCCTCTACACCCATCAGATGCCTCCAAGACGTGAATTCGAGTTTCCCCCTGAGCTGACTCAGTTGATCCAGCAGCAGAACACCCTGATGCAACTTCTTGTCCAGAACACACAGAACAACCAGAACAACAACAACAACCCTCCACCACCACCACTTGTAGACAACCTGACACGTTTCTTAAGGTTGCAACCACCCGTGTTTGCTAGCAGCATCGAACCAATTGTGGCTGATGACTGGCTACGCAAGATTGGAAGGGATTTGACCACCGCCAATTGCTCGGATGCTGAGAAGGTGCGATTTGCCACACACCAGTTGTCTGGACCAGCCGCAGCATGGTGGGAGAATTACACAACCACTTACCCCGTAGACAATGTCACTTGCGATCAGTTTCAGCAAGCTTTTCGTACCACCCATGTCTCAACTGGAGCCATGAGTATGAAGAAGCAAGAGTTCCGCAATTTGCGCCAAGGGAACCATACTGTGGCTCAGTACGTGGATGAGTTTAGTACCCTATCTCGTTATGCCCCAGATGATGTGGCCACAGATGCCAAGAAGCAGGAGAGATTCATGGAAGGGCTGAATGATGAGATGAGTGTATAGTTGATGGTGGCAACTTTCAATAACTACCAGGAGTTGGTTGACCGTGCCCTGATGATTGAAAGGAAGCATCAACAGATTGAGAGTCGCAAGAGGAAGTATGGGCAAGGAAAGTATAACTCTGAAGCTCAGCAGAAGCCTCGCTTTACCCCTAAAGTGGTAGGACAGCTTCAGCATACCCATGGAGGAAGTAGCTCGCACAATCACAATGGCACCAAGAATGGAAATGGGAATGGAAATGGGAATGGAGCCAATGGAAACCAGAACCGCCCTACACCATCCACACCCAGCAAGAGGGATTTTAGCCATGTCACTTGTTACAAGTGCGGGAAGACTGGACATTATGCCAATGAATGCCCAGAAGTTAAGAATGGGAACGGCAATGGAAGCGCCGGGAAGAAGCCCAACCCGTTCAACAAAGGAAAAGTGAAGCACGTGACTATGGATGGAGTAGAAGAGCAACCAGATGCAGTTATAGGTAAGTTCTTAGTTAAGTCCTTTACTGCACTTGTCCTTTTCGATACTGGTGCATCGCATTCATACATTTCAAGGCGATTCGTAGATAAGTATAAACTGCCGACCCAAGCCCTTAGATCGCCCATGTTAGTAACCTCACCAGGAGCAGAGTATATGGCTAAGTCATGGTGTGATCAGTTGCCCTTAAGGATTGGTAATTACATATTCCCTTCGGACCTAATAATATTGGAATCACAAGGACTGGATGTGATATTAGGCATGGATTGGTTATCTAAGTATGAAGGGAATATTGAATGTGCCAGTAAGACCATTTTGCTTACTACGCCGGAAGGAAGAAGGATCAAGTATGTATCCCGGCATGAGTCAAAAAGGAGTAGGTTAAATTCCTTGTCAGGAGTTGTTCAGGAGGAAGTGCCAGTAGTGAAGGATTATCCGGATGTGTTTCCAGAGGAGTTACCCGGCATGCCACCGGATAGAGATATAGAGTTTTTGATTGAACTTTTGCCAGGCACCGGGCCAATTTCTAAGAGACCATATAGGATGCCCGCAAAGGATTTGGAGGAAATTAAAAAGCAGATTAAGGAGTTACTAGATAAAGGATTCATATGGCCAAGTTCTTCGCCTTGGGGTTCGCCAGTACTTCTAGTGGAGAAGAAGGATGGATCGTTAAGAATGGTTGTTGATTACCGAGGATTGAATGAAGTAACGATCAAGAACAAGTACCCACTGCCGATGATCAATGATCTGTTCGATAGATTGCAAGGAGCTAAGGTATTTTTTAAGATCGATCTACGATCAGGGTACCATCAATTGAAGATCCGAGAGCAAGATATACCTAAGACGGCCTTTACCACTAGGTACGAGTATACCGTTATGTCGTTTGGTCTGACAAATGCACCAGCATACTTTATGAACCTGATGAACAAAGTGTTTATGGAGTATTTGGATAAGTTCGTCATAGTGTTCATAGATGATATTTTGATCTTCTCGTAGGATGAAGAGGAGCATGAAGAACATTTGCGTTTGGAATTGGAGAAGCTCAGAGAACATCGGTTATATGCCAAGTTTAGCAAATGTGGGTTTTGGTTGAAGGAAGTCGAATTCCTCGGACATGTTATATCCGGAGAAGGAATAGTAGTAGATCCCGCCAAGGTGGACACTGTGACCAATTGGGAAGCACCGACAACAGTTGGAGAGATCTGGAGTTTTCTTGGACTCGCAGCATACTACCGGAGATTTATCGAGAATTTCTCGAAGATTGCAAAGCCAATGACGGAGTTGTTGAAGAAGGACACCAAGTTCCGTTGGACAGAAGAATGTGAGACTAGTTTCCAGGAGTTGAAGAAAAGGTTGGTATCATCCCTGTGTTGATTCTGCCATATCAACATAATGATTATGAGGTGTACTACGACGCTTCACGTCGAGGACTTGGAGTTGTTCTTATGCAGGAAGGAAGAGTTGTTTCGTATGCTTCACGACAACTAAAACCTCATGAGATGAACTATGCCACCCACGATTTGGAGTTAGCAGCCGTAGTGCATGCATTGAAGACGTGGAGACATTTTCTCATTGGAAACCATTGTGAAGTATATACGGATCACAAGAGTTTGAAGTACATATTCACTCAGAAGGAGCTGAATCTTAGGCAAAGGAGATGGCTGGAACTCATTAAGGATTATGACATGAGATTGCATTACCACCCCGGGATGGCTAACGTAGTAGCGGATGCGCTAAGCCGTAAGAGCCATGTCAATACCCTAATGATGGAGGAGTTTCCAAAGGAGTTAGCCGAGGACCTATGAGAACTACGTATGGAGATAGTTCCGAGAGGCTATGTTGCAACACTAGAAATCCAGTCTACCCCGATGGATAAAATCAGAGAAGCTCAGAAAGCTGACAAGGAGGTTGTCGCTATAAAGGAGAGGATGAGCGAAGGAAAAGCTAGAGGTTTTCGTGAGGATGAGCACGGCACCCTATGGTTTGAGGATCGAATCTATGTGCCTAATGACCCGGAGATCAGGAAGTTGATTTTACAAGAGGCCCATGATTCACCATACTCGATTCACCCAGGAAATACTAAGATGTACTTGGATTTGAAGGATATTTTCTGGTGGACCGGTATGAAGAAGGATATTGCGGAGTATGTAGCAGTTTGTGATGTATGCCAGAGAGTGAAGGCAGAACATCAGAAGCCAGCCGGATTGTTACAACCTATGACAATACCCGAATGGAAGTGGGAGAAGCTTGGCATGGATTATATCACCGGATTGCCCAGGACCAAAGCAGGATATGGTTCAATCTGGGTAGTAGTAGATCGATTGACGAAGGTAGCCCACTTTATCCCTGTAAAAACCACATATACCAGTGCAAAGCTGGCAAAGATATACATGACCAGAATTGTATGTCTGCATGGAGTTCCGAAGAGCATCGTATCAGATAAAGGAACCCAGTTTACCTCAAAGTTCTGGAATCAGTTACATGAAACTTTGGGTACCAGGCTAGAGTTTAGCACAACATTTCACCCGCAGACAGATGGACAGACGGAGAGAGTCAATAAGATTTTGGATGATATTCTAAGAACATGTGCATTAGGTTATGGATCTAGTTGGGATGACAACTTCCCCTACGCGGAGTTCTCATACAACAACAGTTACCAGGCCAGTTTGAAGATGGCACCGTTCGAGGCATTGTATGGGAGGAGATGCCGAACACCGTTGTCATGGGATGAAGTTGGAGACCGACAGTTGTTTGGACCAGACTTAATCAAAGAGTCTGAAGAGAAGTTTAAGTTGGTTCGAGATAGACTGAAGGTAGCTCAGTCCAGGCAGAAGAGTTATGCAGACTCGAAGCGCAAGGAGATAACCTATGAGATCGGAGATAGAGCATACTTGAGAGTATCGCCTCTGCGAGGAGTTAAACGTTTCGGAGTTAAAGGGAAGTTAGCCCCGAGATTTGTGGGACCTTACCATGTTTTGGAACGCATGGGAGAGGTTGCCTATATGTTGGAATTGCCCGAAGGATTGTCAGGAGTCCACGACGTGTTTCACGTTTCGTAGCTTAAGAAGTTTCATGCGGAGATGGCCGATATACCGCTTAGAGACACAGTACCCCTGGAAGCAATTCAGTTGGACAGTGATCTGACCTATGAGGAGAAGCCTGTTAAGATTCTCGAATTTTCGAGCAGAGTTACTCGCAGTAAGGTTATCAAGTTTTCCAAAGTTCAGTGGAGTCACCACACCGAGGAAGAAGCCACCTGGGAACGAGAAGATGATCTACGCAAGGACCACCCACACCTATTCTCTAGCCAAGTCGAATCTCGAGGGCGAGATTCATTCTAAGGCGGGTAGGTTCGTAACATCCCAAATTTTCAATTTGGAATGTTATACATAGATCATATTTGCATTTGCATATTTTTGCATTTTTGTTCGTGGAGTTCCTAGAAATTCTAAGCAACTCAAGGACCTACAGAGAGAGTTGGGAATTTTACCGTTTCGTATTTGAGTTTACTCGAATACCGGTACGAGGACAGTGTGATTTTAATTATTTTTCTCTCCTAAAAATATTTCTAAATACCAAATATGAGCGGAGATAATATGACTTCTCCAAAATAACAGAAATATTGGAGGAATAATATTAAAATCACTTTTGGTATTTTTCTGGATTTATTTGCGGATTTACTTGCATAGGAAAAATACGCGTTTTCAAAATAATATTTAGGTCCGGGAAAAATGTTCACTTTGTCCTAAATATTATTAGAGGACGGTGAAAATTTATTTCGGGAATTTTGGAGTCCGTTTGGTATTTCTTTCGTTAGTTTTTCTACGCAGGGACTCTTTTAGAAAAAAAACCGACTTAGACTCGTGAAGGACCAGGACTCTGGGCTTTATATAGCGCCAGAGCCGGCCCGTTTCGCTCAAACCGCGAGCGTCGAAACCCTAGCGCCCGAGCCACCGCACCGCCGCCTCGCCAACCCGCCGCCGCCCGCCGCCCCGCCCCGCCGCCGCCGGAGCCCCGCCGCCTCGCCCGGCCGGAATCCCGCTGGAGATCCCGCCGGAGTTGTTAGACAAGTGGTAGTTTTTTTTCGTTTAACTGATCGGTTTAGAAAATAAACCCGTAGACTCGTTTTTTTATTATTAGATTAGATCGGTTCGGTTTAGCTATTTAGCGGACATTCATCCGTACGTTCGTTTTAACGAACGGTTTTCGTTAGTTAACCGCAGACAGGGAACATTCGTTCGTTAGCCTGTTCGTCGTTTTCTTTTTTCGGGGTATTTATTCGCGATTATTCCGATCGCGGTTTCTGCCCTGATCTTGTTTCGCGTTTTTCTTTTCGCTCGAGAGTCGGAATCAGGAGATTCAAAATCCCAGATCTTCGTCTCCAAGCCCTCTTTACGTTTAATCAACTGGAACAAAGTTTTGGCTACTGTAAAATTTGACTTTAGGCCAACTAGTAATTCGGAGCTCGTTTCTTTTGTAGTTTGAGTTTCGTTGCTTCTTTCGAGTTGATTCTTTTTTTCAAACCGAAGTTCTTAAGTTGAACTTTCTGGTTAGATCTCTTATTTGAGTTTTACCGTGCATTAGCTAAGTACTTATTGTATGCTTGCTTGTTTGATTGCGATAGAGTACCCGGAGTGCGCCGCTTGCTACTTTGAGTCTCTAGGTTTTGCGGATCATCAGCAAGGCAAGTAACACTTTGATCATGCTTTCCAATTACCCAGTTTTCATTGCATTAGTCAAACCCTCACACATTGCATGAGTAGGATCCATTAACTTGTGGGATTGGGAAGTAGATTGAGGTAGTACCTATTACCTGCATTACATTCAAACCTTTGGGAGTTACTTCTACGTTTGCTGCTAGGACAAGCTATGCTCGTAGACGTGGATTGGGTGAGTGAAATCCATGACAGATGTGAGATTGTTTAATTAATGGTTCAACTTAAGGTGGCAACATTAATACACATCTGGGTGGATTGAGGCATCTGGGTATTCCAGGATTGCCTGTTTTTCTTTTGGACCGCCACCCAGGCTCAAAGGGATCATGAGATTTTTCATACTAGAAACTTCCGTGTGCAGCCACATGCCAATATGGGCTCTGGCATAGTTGAGTAAGTTGTGGGAAACCTTTCAATGATGGGCTAGCAGATGTAATTGGGTTTTGTAGGTGTACCGGCCTATCTATCTGGTTAAGGGGACCTCTTCCGAAAGACTGTGTCTCGGTCATCCGTTTCTCAAACACCATGCAGTGCGAGAAACCAAACGGAAGCGATCGAGTCTTGTGGGGAAAAGTGCACAAACCTCTGTAGAGTGTACAAACTGATCATGATTAGCCGTGTCCCCGGTTATGGACATCTTGAGTATCTAGTACTTGGATTTTCATGTGCATCTCAACATGTTACTTTAATTTAATTTTGTTGGGTTTAATGATGAACTTTAATTGGGGTTGAGAGGATGTCTATCTTCTCAACGATGTTTCAACTACCATGATCGTTAATTAAAATGCATTCCTTTGAAGTAGGGAAAAATTGGCTTTACTCAAAAACTTAACCATAGAGCTTTCCACCAGCCAAATATGCATATAGTATAGTTTTACTTTCATTGCATTCTCTTGTGTTACCTTGCCAGCATATTCCATGTGCTGACCCGTTTTCGGGCTGCAACGTTTCATGTTGCAGACTTTTCAGACGACGAGTAAGATGCCCTTTTAGGTCGTGGTTCTATACTCAGTGATGCCGCTGGAGTTGTTGGACTCACTTATCTTCCAAGCCTTCCGCTGTTATCGTATTAGAAGGCCTTCAGCCATATTTATTGTAATAAATTAATCGTTGGACTATCGATGTAATAAGTGTGTGATTGCTACTCTGTTATAAATCCTTCAAGTACTGTGCGTGTCAGCATTACTGATCCAGGGATGACACTGATGCACAGAGATCAGACTGTTTGAGGTCTGGTCGCTACAAATTCACTTCTCCCAGTTCTGTTTATCTGGCTTCTACTAAATGGATATGGGTTGCTCTGAGTAATTATCTAAAAAAAGTAACTTCATGTTAGGATGTAGTTCCTGCGAGAAGGGAAGTATGGTCAACCTTGAGATCATGTTTCCAGAATGAGGCTGGATTACACACAAAGTGCCAGTTCCCTAATGATGCTGGATTAGACACAAGGTGCAAATTCCCAGATGATGCTGCATTACACACAAGCCAGGTGGAGTCGTCAGCTGTTCGTATCCTCGTGGCTCTAGTAAAGGCTGAAAGAAAGCATGCAGCAGCCCTTGAGAATGCAGCTGAGTTTCTGAAGAAGCGAAAAGAGCAATCAGATGCTCTCTTCACCCATGCCAAAGAAGAGATGGAAGAAGCCAGAAATAAGCTAGCAGAGGCAGAGCAGTCTAGGCATCTCTTGCTATCTAAAACTGTTGTCAATACAAAATTTCCTTCATAGTAGCTAGGTTCAAATGTTTATCCAGTCAGCATGCCTGTTGTGATGTCCGTGCATCTACTGATGTGGCACAAAATATTTTTTTTCGGGTCATGTAATAAGAGCAATTACTTTCCAAAAAATAATAGACAAAGCATTGGACATGGTATAGTTCACGCGCAAGCCCGCCATTCCAAGTTCAACTTCCACATCAAACTCATGTTCACAGCTGATATCTCCACATTCATACATAATGTCCACAACCATGATTCACTTCAAAGCCAAGTTTTTTTGGGAGAGTTATGAATAAAGAAAAACCTCTAGTTCCTGCTACCAGTGCGATGACAACAAGTCAAGACCATGCGTAATTAATTATATTTTGGTCATTTTTTGTGTTCTAAAATGCTGGCCGGCTTGCGGAAGGAAGTGTTGCCGGCACACGCACGGATTCAATGAAGCCATGCGGGGCAGTCTGAAGCCGGTTGCATGCGACGAGGAGGCATGTTCAGCTGGGCCTACAGCGAGTGGGGCCCTCTTGGCCGGCGCGTCGGTTCAATGCATGCGCTATGAGAGGTCGCATCCGTGTCAGAGCAATCACTCCCTCCAGTCCTTTTTTGTTTGTGTATAACAAAATCTTGTTTTCCATTCACATTTTACAAGTAAAATTCATGGACAAACTTTGACCCAAAATAGGATGGGGACTAGTAAACCAGAACGGAGGTAGTAGTTTTTTTTTCTAATCAAAGGAGGGTTTCGCCCTTCCGATTTTCATTACTAAAAACCAACATCTAAATCTAAACATAGTATTTTCCCTAGAACTACCAGGTTCAACATCTCGCAACATAAACCCATACAACCATATGCCAAGGAGGTACGTAGTACTATGAATTCCATTTTCGCTCCATTCCAATCGTTCTAAAAACTATTTAGTACTTATAACACACCATTGAAAATCGAAACTCTTAACCCCGCTAAAAAATGATATTTTAAACGTGGCTACTCGATCTGTGGCAACTGGCGAGCCACCGCCTCCAAGTCGTTCACCTGTGGTCCCGACCATCAACTCCTACGTATCAAGTTATCACGCAAGCTGACTATTCCTACAAAGGTGCGCTCCACCACGTACCCGGTACCCGCGAATGCAGCAATCATGCACCTAGGGTTTTAGGGTTTATTTTTTAACGTTGCCTTTACGTAACACTCGTGTGTGCGAGACAGCGAGAGACCGACTGCGTGCATGCGCCTCTTCTCTTCGTATATGTACTCCGCCGTTTGTCTGGTGTCCAAAAAATTATACTAATAACTACTAGCAATGTGCCAATGCGTTGCCACACGATCTTAGTAGATTAATACATATTCACCGATTCGATAGAAAACAAAAGTCTAGTTTTGATATACGTATATCACTAAAAAATTGTTATGTTTCACTCAAAATATATTCCTTTGGTGGTTTTGGTGAGATAAGGGAGGAATGTTGTTGGTTTCAAGATTCGAGAAGAGGTATATGTCTAATTTCTACTCTTACTAGCAAGATGCCCGTGCGTTGCACAGAACATCAAGATCTTGTGGGAGAAAAGGATGAACGAGGGAAGGCCTTATTTGCAAACATGGAGAGGAGTGCGGGTAAATTGCCATAGTTTCGTTCTGATCCGTCAGACATAAATCGGATGGCCTATATTGCAGGATGGCAGGCCCACTATCATCACCAACTCTGTTTTTGATCCCTACTCTTATAAAAAGCATAGTCGGTGATGATCGTGTGCCTGCCATCCTACAATATACGCCGTCCGATCTATATCTGATGGATAAGAAGGAAACTATGGCAATTTTGCAAAAAAATACCCACACCCCTCTCCATACTTGCAAATAAGGCCTTCTGTTGTTCATCCTTTTCTCCCAGAAGATAAACTACTCATACAAATACATCTTGATGTTCCGTGCAATACATGGGCATCTTGCTAGTTGTTGCAAAAAGCCCATGTGTGTGAGAGAGAGAGGGAGAGAGGTGGAGGACGAAGTGCATGTGTGACAAAGACACAAAGAGTGTGTGTGTGAGAGGTATCAGCTTAAAATGAGGCAATAGTGTGTGTGTGCACGATCGAGAGGGCGTGTCTCAAGAAGGGAAGAAAAATCTACATAGATACAAGGAGCGGGAAAGAGATATGTATGCGATAGTGAAAGTACGAGTGTGCGGGTGTATAAACCTATCTAGAGGCTAGTCGATAAATGTTTGTGAGAGAAATACGAATCGGGGGTGCGAAAGCGAGACTTTTGCGTGAGAGAGAGAGACGGTAGTCGGGAAGGGGAGTGGAAGCAGGAGTTGTGTGTGTGTGTGAGAGAGAGGGGGGGAGTTTGTCTGATCAGTAAACAAATGAATAATGTCAGTCTGGGATGGAGACGAAAAGGAGACCGCAACAAATGTTGTGTCTACAGGAGAGAGAGAGAGAGAGAGAGTAATTTTAGTGGTATGATTCATATCTAGAGACATATAGGGTGTGTGAGAGAATCCCATAGAGAGAAAGACAAAGTGAAAGACGAGTGGAGACTGTGTGTGTGGCGGTGAAAAAGAAAGCTTATGTACCTAGTGATACGAGAGAACGGTAGAGACGTGATAGATAATGAAAACCGTGTAATGTATAATGATAGGGAGAGTGTGACACTTCTCAAGGGAGATGTCGAGAGACCATGTTTGCGAGGATAGGAGAAACGTGAAGTGAGCGTGCGGGTGAGCTCGAGAAAAGAGAGTGTTAGCTACATGAAGGAGCATGCATGCGAGAGAGATGCGCATGAAAGGAGTGAACATAAAAGGAATTCAAATATTTGAATTCGAGATGATGATACATGTAATCCATACTCGAACCAAAATTGATCTATCAAACATGCATACTCATATGAATTCACACGCATCTATGTTATTTAATATGTAGATATTACTGATGCATACATTTTAGTAGAACATAATTTGGTTTAATTTTTTGATTTCAACCTTATGATTTTGAGATCATTGTATTTATAAATCATATTATATATATATAAAGGAGCAGAATTCTTTGTTGTGCTTTTGAAAGTATATATATAAAAAATGATGTATATACAAGTTTATTCCAATCGAAAATGGACCCCACCCAAAAAAATAGAATACAAACGGGATTCGAATTGAGTTGGCACGGTAAACGTGCACTCTGCAAAATTTGAATGAAGCGGGGAATGTCGCAGTAACCGCCCGAAACCAAAATATGCGAGATGGAAATTACTAGTGCCTATCCCAGCCACGCAAAGCCTATCTGCTCGATTTCTACAGGTTTCGATAGTGGCAGGTTTGTAATTTCACTCAAACGTGACATAACCGCCTCTCACCTGGATTCATACACGGTGGGCGCCAAAACACAGTGTGTCCTCGTCCGAAATCGACTCCCTCCCCGACATACACGATGGGCGCCAAAAACAAACTCTCGTCGGCAAATATTCAGTGTATGGGAGAATACCGTCCTATCCCCAACCGACTAATATTGTTGTGATGTAGGAAATTTGAAACGGGGGCTAAGTTTGTAAATTTCCTCGCATTTGAGACAAGCGCATCCTGCAGACATGGTTCCCCCTTCCTCTCCACCTCCATTTCCCCATTCGTACTCCGTGGGCGCCAAAACACCCTCTCCACCCCAGCCTCCTCCGTCCGCCACCCCATCCACCGCCGTCCTCCTCCACCATGCCGGAGCTGATACCCCAACGCCACCGTCCATTACAAGAGATCGACCTCTCTCATCCACGGCTTCGGACGGGATCCTTGCATCCCGTCCTCTCTCTTCATCTCCGCCGTCGTCCACCTTGCCGGCGCCGCTCCTACGACCGTCTCGTCCACTGCGCCCCGCTGCCACCGTCTACCCTCCTAGATCTGCTTCCACACCGCCGACAGCCATCACTACCGTAGCACCGTCAAATTCTCAGCAGATGCATACACGGCGTCGCACCAGAGTTGGTATTCTTTTGTATCTGCTCAACTTATTTATCGCAGCAAGATAATAAATCGCCACTTCTTTACTCTGATTTCTTGTCCATCACTTACTTGCTAGTTGAGAGCAAACATTGGTTGCGAAGTTGCCTTTGTCCAGTTTGCACCTTCAGATCCGCCATGGCACGCTCAACACTATACTCCCAATGCTTATGGTTTCCCGTTTTATATTCCACACTAGTTAAATCACAGTAGACTAAATTTCAAAATAGGGTCAGTCGATTTTTCAGAGCTCGCCGGAGTTTGCCGGTGCGAACAAAGGGGCTCGGGTGGGGACTTTGCTTGTGTGTGGGGGGGGTGGTGAGGCCTCGCCGAACGAAGAAAACTCAACGCGGGTGGGGGTGGGGGTGGCGGAGGAACACAGACGGTGGGGGCCGGTGGTCCGGCCGGCGGCCCGTGCGGTGTTCTGTATGGGAAGAATCAGAGACGAGGAAGAACAAGGGTTCGGAGACGTAGGATCTTCATCCAACCGCCTTACATGGTCGACTGACCTAAATGACAAAAGTCAAGCGACTTGCATCCAGACATGCCTTTATATTCAGTACCATCAACGTACCTGCTTAGCACTGCTCCTGAATCCATCAAGCTAAATGTTACGTCTCCGACGTATCTATAATTTTTGATTGTTCCATGCCAATATTCTACAACTTTCATATACTTTTGGCAACTTTTTATACTATTTTTTGGGACTAACATATTGATCCAGTGCCCAGTGCCAGTTCCTGTTTGTTGCATGTTTTTTGTTTCGCAGAATATCCATATCAAACGGAGTCCAAACGGAATAAAATTGGACGGAGATTTTTTCTGGAATATATGTGAATTTTGGGAAGTGAAACTAACATGAGACGATGCTCGAGTGGGCCTCGAGGGTGGGGGGCGTGCCCCCCTGCCCAGGGCACGCTGCTAGGTGGCTTCTCCCCCCTCGTTGGTTACCCCAAGTGGAAGGTTTGAGATGCAGTGTAGCAGAAGTTTTCCCTTGGCAATACCAAGGATCGTTTTCCCTGAGGCTCCCAGTTTCAACAAGAAGGTGTCAACTGCTAACGGCGCCGGATATTAGCAATCAACGTGGACCTGCACACAGATACAAATAACTTTTCTCCCAATGAGTACAGAGAGGTTGTCAATCCCTCCGGCCTTGTAGTTTACAAAGGATCAAACGCAAGTGATAATAGTGATAGGTATAATTGCAATAGTAAGTAAAAGCGGAAAGTAAATAGCGGATGTGATCAATGATGGTAATATGGACCGGAGTTTCATGATGTTCACTAGTGATGTCTCTCTCCCAAAAGACGATAAAACTGCTATGTGAGGTAAATGAATTACAGCTGGGCAATTGACAGAACCATGTGCGCAAACCAATGCTGACTAAGTTGCAAGAAAGGTAGAGGTTCAAAGCATGGGCGGTACGCCGAGGTAAGTAGACCGAAATCCATCTGCATCTACTACTAATCATCCACCTTGAGATATCTATCCAGAACATCTCGCTGGTATTAAGTTGCGAGTCCCACCCATAGTGTAAACTCAAAGCAACAGACAACTGCATTAAAAGAACTTTGCGTAAAGTAAACAATCCTTGCACCCGCGGGCACAAGCACCGTTATTTTCCCCCTTGTGGCAACAGCACATCCCCTAGACTCATGTTTCTGTCACTCAAACTAGTCATCGAGGGGCATGAGCCCACAATCAAGCATAACGTTCCCTCTTGGAGTCACTACCTACTACTTGGCCAAAGCAATAAATAACAACGGAGAACAAGCAAGAATTACTTACGAACATAAATATAAAAGAGGTGAATCAAATATATTACTCAAACACAATCTGAACATAATCTCATAATCCATCGGATCCCAGCAAACTCATCATAGCAACAGCATAAGGATTACATATGTGCCTCGATCATGTAGGGCAGCTCACGAGGACTAATTAGTGAAGCACGAGAATGGGAGGAGAACATCACATAGCTACTGGTCATGGACCCATGGTCCAAGGGAGACTACTCACAACTCATCCGGGAGGCGTCCATGGTGGTGGAGAAGCTCCCGGTGGTGATCCTCCCCTCCGGCAGGGTGCCGGGAAGAGTTCTCCTGGTGCTCCCGATCTTGTAAGCGGCGGCGGCGGCGGAACAGAGATGAGATCGCGAAAAAGAGTTTCCGTCTCGAGGGTTTCGGGAGACGCTTTAAATATATGCCAAAGGGGGGCGTCAGATGAGGCTCGGGGGGCCCAGGTGCCCCCCCGGCGCGGCCCGGG
>LR738709.1:111520389-111686549 GCA_902687465.1 Secale cereale
GGGGGGGGGGGCGCCGCCAGGGCGCCTGGGGCCCTGGTGCCCCCTCCCCCCGGCTGTACTTCGGGCGCCTGGTAGGTTCTGGAACGCTGATTTTTTATATAATTTTTCTGGATTTTTTCTTGCAGTTCTCGTAATGTGAAAACCTGAAATACAAAAATAGCCGAAAACAGAAACTAGCACTGGGGTGCACTGAGTTAATAGGTTAGTCCAAATATGATCAAAAGTGTATGGAAGTGTATAAATAACATAGCAATATCACCCAAAAGAGGCATGGAGCAAGCAGAAGTTATAGATACGTTTTGGATGTATCAACATCCCCAAGCTTAATTCCTGCTCGTCCTCGAGTAGGTAAATGATAATAAGAATAATTTCTGTGGTGACATGCTATTAACCATATAGGACTTTTTTATAGTCACATGACAAAAGCTTACTGAGATAATGAATCTATAGTAATTAAGTTGCCTCATGAGAAAATCACAAAGGACTGAAAGTTTTACAATATGATACTGAGACATCAAATAGATTTGTAATGAACATGATGTGCAAATATGATAAAGTGATATCTAGCTTGCCCCCTTTAGTGAAGCAAAACATAAATGCAGGGGCACCTTCAAGGTTTAAGTGATGACTAGATACAATAGTTTCAGAATAAACGATACCACAATCATGCAAAAGACAATGCTACTTTGGGACAATGCACAGTACACTCAGAATGACAATCATGCTCTCAGTAGTTGGTGCTTTAAAAGAAGTTGGAGACTCTCGAACCGTGGCTTTTGTTGGCAAGGTTGAAAACCCGTAGTCGGAAACAAAGACAAAACATGTACCAGAGCTCTTGGTTTTAAAAACAGAGGTAACAATTATTTTTTTGATTATGCATGTTTCGTCAACGAATGCTAGCAGACAACTCAATCAATTCTTGAGATGGACAAGTTTCGAGGAACGGCTCCCGAATGAGGACGATCACATCCTCTTAATCTCCTTTGTGTCTGACTGCCAAAGTTTTCTGATTTCTCATGAACAAAGCGTGAAGGAGGGTTTGTTTGTTATATTAATTTTGAGCCGGGCGCACTCAATGCCAGTTCCTTCTCGTATTATGGGTTTGCACATTATACATGCAATCCCGGGGTGAAGCTTGTCCAACTTAAAAAGATCATGAATTAACCACTACTTCCTCATGAACTTACAACAGAGGCACAAAATAGGAATGCTTTTTTTCTTTGAATAATTTCGAGATGGCACATGCAAGTCTCCGTTAGGAATGGCAGGTAAATACCATGTAGGAAGGTATGGTGGACTCATATGGCATAACTGGATTAAAAGGATGTGGATGCACAAGCAGTCAGTCCTCTTAGTACAGGTGGAGGTTAGCAAAAGACTGGGAACGACCAACTAAGAGAGCAATGACGGTCATAATCATGCAGAGTGACAAAGCAACATTGAATCAGGCATGAAAGTTATATCGCTACTCAGAAACAAAAGATCATCAAGGCTTGACAGACTTTCTTTACAGTCTTAAATATGCGTGAGCATACGCCAAGTCAATCAAAATAAATTCTTTGAAGGAAGATATTACTAAACCATACCACATCATAGGCAAACAAATCATGTTGGTACTCCAATAACACATTGGGAACCCCCAGCAATTTGGGACTAACCATAAGAAAACCTGAACTACTAAGCGCCATTATGCACGTAGCATCTTTATCATAGACATATCAACCAATGCAACGGAAGCAAACTCTCTTAATAAGATAACCATGATAAACAAAGAGAGTTCAAGCAACCAACTAAACGAAAGCTCTTTAAAAGATAAGCATGAAAACTAAGAGCTAAGCATGATAGTAGCTATTAAAAGACAAAGAACACACACAGCAAGGATAGACATGAAAATTCTATGTTATGTTCTAGGTAGAAGTGGAGCGTGTTTCTCTCCCACATAAAGAAAGCTGAGTTCCGACTCGTTATGAAAAGCTAAGGAAAACTAAAAAGGAAAACTAAAAGCAAGACGCTCCAAGCATAGCACATAACACATGAAGTGATTAAAATATAGTGGAACGAAAGACGAACTGATAATGTTGATGGAGAAGGGGATGCACGGGGGCATCCCCAAGCTTAGACGCTTGAGTCTCCTTGAATATTTCTTGGGGGTGCACGGGGGCATCCCCAAGCTTGAGCGTTTGACACTCCTGAATCTTTTTATCATCTTCCCTCGCACACTTGAAAACTCCCTTCATACATAACTCATCATAATCTGATTAGCGAGGTTAGTACCCATAATAAAATAATTGTTCCTTGCTGGAAATAAGGATATTCTTGAAGTTCTACTGTTTCTCAAGATTGCCAAAAGGTTTTTGCAAAGAAAAAGCAAGCTCTAGGTTTGCAAAATGAAGGAAAGGCAAAACAGGACAGAATCTGTGAAAAACAGAACAGCAGGTAGTAAATGATTTTTCCGGGGCACTTCTGCAACTCTAATCAAAAAACTCAGAACAGACGCACAAAAGATAATTATATAGAGCACGCTGTCGAAATAATTCAGACCAAAAAGATGATCTGGTGATTTTATACGAATTTTTCTATCCAAGGACAGAATCTGTTTCCTGGACATCACGTCACAACTTTTGAACTTTCTTGCAATCAGAGGCTATACTTGGCACAAAATTGAAAAGCAAAGATACAATGATGAGTCTACAGTAGTAACAACATCAAGACACAACAAAAAGAAAATAAAATTTATTCATTGGGCTGCCTCCCAAAAGCGCTTTCTTTTATGCCTTTAAGCTAGACATAATGCATAGAGATCAAGTTTTATCAAGAGTAAAAGAATAGCTAGCCCGTATAACGGACTCAAAAGGTAACTTAATCTTCTTTCGAGGGAAGTGTTCCATCCCTTTCTTGAGAGGAAACTAGAATTTTATATTACCGTCTTTCATGTCAATAATAGCACCAACGCTGTGTAGAAAAGGACGTCCCAAAATAATTGGACATGAAGGTTCACATTCAATATCCATAATAGTAAAATCAACGGGAACATAATTGTCATTGACAATGATAAGAACATCGTCGATCCTCCCCAAAGGTTTCTTTATGGAAGAATCAACGAGACAAACACCAAAAGAACAAGAATCAAAAGGTTTCAATTTAATCATATCATATATTCTTTTGGGCATAACAAAGGTACTAGCACCAACATCACATAAAGCATAGCAAGAGAAGTTATTCAACTTAATTTTTATCATAGGATCCCAACCATCTTCTAGCTTTCTAGGTATGGAGGCTTCTACTCTAAGTTTCTCCTCCCTAGCTTTGATAAGAGCATTAGTGATATGCTCTGTGAAGGCAAGGTTAATCGTGCTAGTGCGGGGATCTCTAGACATCTTATGAAGGAAATCAATAACTTCGGTAAGAGTGCAATTGTCAAAATCAAGGTCACTACCATCAAGTAAGGTGGTAGTGGTGTCCTTTAGGTTCACTTGTTTGGTATTTTCTATAGTCATAGCATCACCATTAATAGGTCCATCGGGACCAGGAGTGCATTGGGTGCTAAGAGTTTGGATATCCTCAACAACTTGGATAGTAGCAACAGTGTGGTGGGTAGGAAGGCTCTTCATTCTATCTTCTTCCTCCCTTTCTCTAGCCCATCTCTCTTTAAGTTTAGCCATCATCCTAATATTTTCATTAATCTGCACTTGAATAGCATTAATAGGAGTGACCTTCCTCTCCTCAAGAGGAGAAGTTCTAATTTTAAGCAATTCTACCTCATTGGCTAAATTGTCTACCTTTGAAGAGAGATCACCTAGTTTGTTTAGTTTTTCTTCTACACTATTATTAAAAGCTTTTTGGGTAGTGATGAAATCTTTAAGCATAATCTCTAGTTCAGTAGTGGAGTTCTTGCTGCTAGGATAAGCATTGTTGTTCCCATAAGAATTAGAGGGGAACGGTCTAGGATTGCTACCAAAATTACTCCTATAAGCATTGTTATTTAAATTGTTCCTAGAGATAAAGTTCACATCTACTTGTTCTTGAGCAATCAAAGAATTTAAAGGAACATCACGAGGATCAATAGAAGATTGCTTCGAAAGTAGAGACATGATCAAGTCAACTTTTTCATTTAGGGAGGAAATCTCCTCGACAGAGTTTACCTTCCTACCTGTTGGAGCGCGTTCGGTGTGCCATTGGGAATAATTGGTCATCATCTCATCGAGAAGCTTTGTAGCAGCACCAAGTGTAGTTGACATAAAGGTTCCTCCAGCGGCCGAATCTAACAAGTTCCGCGAGGTAAAGTCCAAGCCTGCATAAAAAGTTTGGATAACCATCCAAGTAGTCAAACCATGAGTAGGGCAGTTCTTGATAAGAGATTTCATACGTTCCCAAGCTTGGGCAACGTGTTCATTACCCAATTGTTTAAAATTCATTATGTTACTTCTTAGTTGGATAATTTTAGCAGGTGGATAGTATTTTCCAATAAAAGCATCTTTGCACTTGTCCCATGAATCTATGCTGTTTCTAGGCAAAGACTGAAACCAAATTTTAGCTCCTCCTCTCAAAAAGAAAGGAAAAAGCTTAAGCTTAACAATATTACCATCTATTTCTTGGTACTTTTGCATATCACAAAGTTCAACAAAGTTGTTTAAGTGTAAAGCAGCATCATCTCCAGCACCGGAGAATTGATCTTTCATGACTAAGTTCAGTAAAGCAGGTTTAATTTCATATGAAGGTGCTGAAGTGGCAGGTGTAGTGATAGGTGTGCAGATAAAGTCATCGTTGTTGTGACTAGTGAAGTCACACAACTTGGTGTTCTCGGTGGAACCCATAGCAGCAAGCAAGCAAGATAACTATTTTTGTGATTTTCGATAAAAGATACTAAAGCAAAAACTGAAAGGTAAACTAACAAGACTAAAAGCAAAGGTAAAAGATAGCGTGCAACTCCCCTATCCTGAAGAGTGGAGTCCCCGGCAACGGCGCCAGAAATTGCTTTGCTAGGTGGCTTCTCACCCCTCGTTGGTTACCCCAAGTGGAAGGTTTGAGATGCAGTGTAGCAGAAGTTTTCCCTTGGCAATACCAAGGATCGTTTTCCCTGAGACTCCCAGTTTCAACAGGAAGGTGTCAACTGCTAACGGCGCCGGATATTAGCAATCAACGTGGACCTGCACATAGATACAAATAACTTTGCTCCCAACGAGTACAGAGAGGTTGTCACTCCCTCCGGCCTTGTAGTTTACAAAGGATCAAACGCAAGTGATAATAGTGATAGGTATAATTGCAATAGTAAGTAAAAGCGGAAAGTAAATAGCGGATGTGATCAATGATGGTAATATGGACCAGAGTTTCATGATGTTCACTAGTGATGTCTCTCTCCCAAAAGACGATAAAACTGCTATGTGAGGTAAACGAATTACAGCTGGGCAATTGACAGAACCATGTGCGCAAACCAATACTGACTAAGTTGCAAGAAAGGTAGAGGTTCAAAGCATGGGCGGTACACCGATGTAAGTAGACCGAAATCCATCTGCATCTACTACTAATCATCCACCTTGAGATATCTATCCAGAACATCTCGCTGGTATTAAGTTGCGAGTCCCACCCATAGTGTAAACTCAAAGCAACAGACAACTGCATTAAAAGAACTTTGCGTAAAGTAAACAATCCTTGCACCCGCGGGCACAAGCACCGTTGTTTTCCCCCTTGTGGCAACAGCACATCCCCTAGACTCATGTTTCTGTCACTCAAACTAGTCATCGAGGGGCATGAACCCACAATCAAGCATAACGTTCCCTCTTGGAGTCACTACCTACTACTTGGCCAAAGCAATAAATAACAATAGAGAACATGCAAGAATTACTTACGAACATAAATATAAAAGAGGTGAATCAAATATATTATTCAAACACAATCTGAACATAATCTCATAATCCATCTGATCCCAGCAAACTCATCATAGCAACAACATAAGGATTACATATGTGCCTCGATCATGTAGGGCAGCTCACGAGGACTAATTAGTGAAGCACAAGAACGGGAGGAGAAGATCACATAGCTACTGGTCATGGACCCATGGTCCAAGGGAGACTACTCACAACTCATCCGGGAGGCGTCCATGGTGGTGGAGAAGCTCCCGGTGGTGATCCTCTCCTCCGGCAGGGTGCCGGGAAGAGTTCTCCTGGTGCTCCCGATCTTGGAAGCGGCGGCTGCGGCGGAACAGAGATGAGATCGCGAAAAAGAGTTTCCGTCTCGAGGGTTTCGGGAGACGCTTAGGCTCCCAGGCGCCCCCCCCCCCCGAGCCGCCGCCAGGGCGCCTGGGGCCCTGGTCCCCCCCCCCCGGCTGTACTTCGGGCGCCTGGTAGGTTCTGGAACGCTGATTTTTTATATAATTTTTCTGGATTTTTTCTAGCAGTTCTCGTAATGTGAAAACCTGAAATACAAAAACAGCCGAAAACAGAGACTGGCACTGGGGTGCACTGAGTTAATAGGTTAGTCCAAATATGATCAAAAGTGTATGGAAGTGTATAAATAACATAGCAATATCACCCAAAAGGGGCATGGAGCAAGCAGAAATTATAGATTTTGGACGTATCATGCTGCTAGGTGGCTTCTCGCCCCCCTCATGGGTTACCCCAAGTGGAAGGTTTGAGATGCAGTGTAGCAGAAGTTTTCCCTTGGCAATACCAAGGATCGATTTCCCAGAGACTCCCAGTTTCAACAAGAAGGTGTCAACTGCTAACGGCGCCGGATATTAGCAATCAACATGGACCTACACACAGATACAAATAACTTTGCTCCCAACGAGTACAGAGAGGTTGTCAATCCCTCCGGCCTTGTCGTTTACAAAGGATCAAACGCAAGTGATAGTAGTGATAGATATAATTGCAATAGTAAGTAAAAGCAGAAAGTAAATAGCGGATGTGATCAATGATGGTAATATGGACCGGAGTCTCATGATGTTCACTAGTGATGTCTCTCTCCCAAAAGACGATAAAACAGCTATGTGTGGTAAACGAATTACAGCTGGGCAATTGACAGGACCATGTGCGCAAATCAATGCTGACTACATTGCAAGAAAGGTTGAGGTTCAAAGCATGGGCGGTACGCCGAGGTAAGTAGACCGAAATCCATCCGCATCTACTATTATCATCCACCTTGAGATATCTATCCAGAACATCTCGCTGGTATTAAGTTGCGAGTCCCACCCATAGTGTAAACTCAAAGCAACAGACAACTGCATTAAAAGAACTTTGCGTAAAGTAAATAGTCCTTGCACCCGCGGGCACAAGCACCGTTGTTTTCCCCCTTGTGGCAACAGCACATCCCCTAGACTCATGTTTCTGTCACTCAAGCTAGTCATCGAGGGGCATGAACCCACAATCGAGCATACCGTTCCCTCTTGGAGTCACTACCTATTACTTGGCCAAAGCAATAAATAACAACGGAGAACATGCAAGAATTACTTACGAACATAAATATAAAAGAGGTAGATCAAATATATTACTCAAACACAATCTGAACATAATCTCATAATCCATCGGATCCCAGCAAACTCATCATAGCAACAGCATAAGGATTACATATGTGCCTCGATCATGTAGGGCAGCTCACGAGGACTAATTATTGAAGCACAAGAACGGGAGGAGAACATCACATAGCAACTGGTCATGGACTCATGGTCCAAGGGAGACTACTCACAACTCATCCGGGAGGCGTCCATGGTGGTGGAGAAGCTCCCGGTGGTGATCCTCCCCTCCGGCAGGGTGCCGGGAAGAGTTCTCCTGGTGCTCCCGATCTTGGAAGCGGCGGCGGCGGAACAGAGATGAGATCGCGAAAAAGAGTTCCCGTCTCGAGGGTTTCGCGAGACGCTTTAAATATATGCCAAAGGGGGGCATCAGCGAAGCCTCGGGGGGCCCAGGCGCCCCCCCGGCGTGGCCCAGGGGGGGCGCGCCGCCAGGGCGCCTGGAGCCCTGGTGCCCCCCCCCCCGGATGTACTTCGGGCGCACGGTAGCTTCTGGAACGCTGATTTTTTATATAATTTTTCTGGATTTTTCCTGGCAGTTCGCGTAATGTGAAAACCTGAAATACAAAAACAACCGAAAACAGAAACTGGCACTGGGGTGCACTGAGTTAATAGGTTAGTCCAAATATGATCAAAAGTGTATGGAAGTGTATAAATAACATAGCAATATCACCCAAAAGAGGCATGGAGCAAGCAGAAATTATAGATACGTTTTGGACGTATCAACATCCCCAAGCTTAATTCCTGCTCGTCCTCGAGTAGGTAAATGATAACAAGAATAATTTCTGTGGTGACATGCTATTAACCATATAGGACTTTTTCATAGTCATATGACAAAAAGTTACTGAGACAATGAATCTGTAGTAATTAAGTTGCCTCATGAGAAAATCACAAAGAACTGAAAGGTTTACAATATGATATTGAAACATCAAACAGATTTGTAATGAACATGGTGTGCAAATATGATAAAGTGATATCTAGCTTGCCCCCTTTAGTGAAGCAAAACATAAATGCAGGGGCACCTCCAAGGTTTAAGTGATGACTAGATACAATGATTTCAAAATAAACGATATCACAATCATGCAAAAGACAATGCTACTTTGGGACAATGCACATTACACCCAGAATGACAATCATGCTCTCAGTAGTTGGTGCTTTTAAAAGAAGGTGGAGACTCTCGAACCGTGGCTTTTGTTGGCAAGGTTGAAAACCCGTAATCGGAAACAAAGACAAAACATGTACCAGAGCTCTTGGTTTTAAAACAGAGGTAATAATTTTTTTTTTCAGATCATGCATGTTTCGTCAACGAATGCTAGCAGACAACTCAATCACTTCTTGAGATGGACAAGTTTCGAGGAATGGCTCCCGAATGAGGACGATCACATCCTCTTAATCTCCTTTGTTTATCACTGCCAAAGTTTTCTGATTTCTCATGAACAAAGCGTGAAGGAGGGTTTGTTTGTTATATTATCTTTTTGAGCCGGGCGCACTCAATGCCAGTTCCTTCTCGTATTATGGGTTTGCACACTATACATGCAATCCCGGGGTGAAGCTTGTCCAACTTAAAAAGATCATGAATTAACTACTACTTCCTCATGAACTTACAACAGAGGCACAAAATAGGAATTTTTTTCTTTGAATAATTTCGAGATGGCACATGCAAGTCTCCGTTAGGAATGGCAGGTAAATACCATGTAGGAAAGTATGGTGGACTCATATGGCATAACTGGATTAAAAGGATGTGGATGCACAAGCAGTCAGTCCGCTTAGTACAGGCGAAGGTTAGCAAAAGACTGGGAGCGACCAACTAAGAGAGCAATGACGGTCATAATCATGCAGAGCGACAAAGCAACATTGAATCAGGCATGGAAGTTATATCGCTACTCAGAAATAAAAGATCATCAAGGCTTGACAGACTTTCTTTACAGTCTTAAATATGCGTGTGCATACTCCAAGTCAATCAAAATAAATTCTTGAAGGAAGATATTACTAAACCATACCACATCATAGGCAAACAAATCATGTTGGTACTCCAATAACACATTGGGAACCCCCCAGCTATTTGGGACTAACCATAAGAAAACCTGAACTACTAAGCGCCATTATGCACGTAGCATCTTTATCATAGACATATCAACCAATGCAACGGAAGCAAACTCTCTTAATGAGGTGAGCATGATAATTAAAGAGAGTTCAAGCAACCAACTAAACAAAAGCTCTTTAAAAAGATAAGCATGAAAGTTAAGAGCAGAACATGATAGTAGCTATTGAAAGACAAAGAACACACACAGCAAAGATAGACATGAAAATTCTATGTTCTGTTCTAGGTAGAAGTGGAGTGTGTTTCTCTCCCACATAAAGAAAGCTGAGTTCCGTCTCGTTATGAAAAGCTAAAGAAAACTAAAAGGAAAACTAAAAGCAAGACGCTCCAAGCATAGCACATAACACATGAAGTGATTAAAATATAGTGGAACGAAAGACGAACTGATAATGTTGATGGAGAAGGGGATGCACGGGGGCATCCCCAAGCTTAGACGCTTGAGTCTCCTTGAATATTTCTTGGGGTGCATGGGGGCATCCCCAAGCTTGAGCGTTTGACACTCCTGAATCTTTTTATCATCTTCCCTCGCACACTTGAAAACTCCCTTCATACATAACTCATCATAATCTGATTAGCGAGGTTAGTACCCATAATAAAATAATTGTACCTTGCTAGAAATAAGGATATTCTTGAAGGTCTACTGTTTCTCAAGAATGCCAAAAGGTTTTTGCAAAGAAAAAGCAAGCTCTAGGTTTGCAAAATGAAGGAAAGGCAAAACAGGACAGAATCTGTGAAAAACAGAACAGCAGGTAGTAATTGATTTGTTCGGGGCACTTCTGCAACTCTAATAAAAAAACTCAGAACAGACGCACGAAATACAATTATATAGAAAACGCTGTCGAAAAAATTCAGACCAAAAAGATGATCTGGTGATTTTATACGAATTTTTCTATCCAAGGACAGAATCTGTTTCCTCGACAGCACCTCATAACTTTTGAACTTTCTAGCAATCAGAGGCTATACTTGGCACAAATATGAAAAGCAAAGATACAATGATGATGCTACTGTAGTAAACAACATCAAGACACAACAAAAGCAAAAATAAAATTTTTATTCATGTGGGCTGCCTCCCAAAAGCGCTTTCTTTTATGCCTTTAAGCTAGGCATAATGCATAGAGATCAAGTTTTATCAAGAGTAAAAGAATAGCTAGCCCGTACAACGGACTCAAAAGGTAAATTGATCTTCTTTCGAGGGAAGTGTTCCATCCCTTTCTTGAGAGGAAACTGAAATTTTATATTACCCTCTTTTATGTCAATGATAGCACCGACGGTGCGTAAAAAGGGACGTCCCAAAATAATTGGACAAGAAGGATCACATTCAATATCCATAATAGTGAAATCAACGGGAACATAATTATCATTGACAACGATAAGAACATCGTCGATCCTCCCCAAAGGTTTCTTTATGGAAGAATCAATGAGACGAACACCAAAAGAACAAGAATCAAAAGGTTTCAATTTAAGCATATCATATATTCTTTTGGGCATAACAGAGGTACTAGCACCAACATCACATAAAGCATAGCAAGAGAAGTTATTCAACTTAATTTTTATCATAGGATCCCAACCATCTTCTAGCTTTCTAGGTATGGAGGCTTCTACTCTAAGTTTCTCCTCCTAGCTTTGATGAGAGCATTAGTGATATGCTCTGTGAAGGCAAGATTAAGCGTGCTAGTGTGAGGATCTTTGGCCATTCTTTGTAGAAAGGTGACAACTTCTGAGATACTACAATTATCAAAATTAATTTTATCATTATTGGGCAAAATTGTAGTGTCATCCTCTTTGTTTGAATCGCTCTCTATTATACGAGTTTGAACGTCTTCCCAAGTTTGTGGAAGCTTAGGAGCAATTTTAAACTGAGGCTCATACTCTTTTCCTGGAAGTCCATGCCATGGGCATAACTCTCCGTCAAGACTAACATAATCACAAGGTTTATTACTTTTGTAAATCCCGACAGTGGTGATTGGCATAATGGAAGAAGGGGTGTACTCCTCCCATCTAGTGTTTTTGGTGGAACCCATAGTAGCAAGCAAGCAAGATAACTATTTTTGTGATTTTCGATAAAAGATACTAAAGCAAAAACTGAAAGGTAAACTAACAAGACTAAAAGCAAAGGTAAAAGATAGCGTGCAACTCCCCTATCCTGAAGAGTGGAGTCCCCGGCAACGGCGCCAGAAATTGCTTTGCTAGGTGGCTTCTCGCCCCCCTCGTTGGTAACCCCAAGTGGAAGGTTTGAGATGCAGTGTAGCAGAAGTTTTCCCTTGGCAATACCAAGGATCGATTTCCCAGAGACTCCCAGTTTCAACAAGAACGTGTCAACTGCTAACGGCGCCGGATATTAGCAATCAACGTGGACCTGCACACAGATACAAATAACTTTGCTCCTAACGAGTACAGAGAGGTTGTCAATCCCTCCGGCCTTGTCGTTTACAAAGGATCAAACGCAAGTGATAGTAGTGATAGATATAATTGCAATAGTAAGTAAAAGCAGAAAGTAAATAGCGGATGTGATCAATGATGGTAATATGGACCTGCACACAGAAAGTAATTGCACTAGTGATGTCTCTCTCCCAAAAGACGATAAAACAGCTATGTGAGGTAAACGAATTACAGCTGGGCAATTGACAGGACCATGTGCGCAAACCAATGCTGACTACATTGCAAGAAAGGTTGAGGTTCAAAGCATGGGCGGTACGCCGAGGTAAGTAGACCGAAATCCATCTGCATCTACTACTAATCATCCACCTTGAGATATCTATCCAGAACATCTCGCTGGTATTAAGTTGCGAGTCCCACCCATAGTGTAAACTCAAAGCAACAGACAACTGCATTAAAAGAACTTTGCGTAAAGTAAACAGTCCTTGCACCCGCGGGCACAAGCACCGTTGTTTTCCCCCTTGTGGCAACAGCACATCCCCTAGACTCATGTTTTTGTCACTCAAGCTAGTCATCGAGGGGCATGAACCCACAATCGAGCATAACGTTCCCTCTTGGAGTCACTACCTATTAGTTGGCCAAAGCAATAAATAAGAACGGAGAACATGCAAGAATTACTTAAGAACATAAATATAAAAGAGGTAGATCAAATATATTACTCAAACACAATCTGAACATAATCTCATAATCCATCGGATCCCAGCAAACTCATCATAGGAACAGCATAAGGATTACATATGTGCCTCGATCATGTAGGGCAGCTCACGAGGACTAATTAGTGAAGCACAAGAACGGGAGGAGAACATCACATAGCTACTGGTCATGGACTCATGGTCCAAGGGAGACTACTCACAACTCATCCGGGAGGCGTCCATGGTGGTGGAGAAGCTCCCGGTGGTGATCCTCCCCTCCGGCAGGGTGCCGGGAAGAGTTCTCCTGGTGCTCCCGATCTTGGAAGCGGCGGCGGCGGCGGAACAGAGATGAGATCGCGGAAAAGAGTTCCCGTCTCGAGGGTTTCGAGAGACGCTTTAAATATATGCCAAAGGGGGCCATCAGCGGAGCCTCGGGGGGCCCAGGCGCCCCCCCGGCGCGGCCCAGGGGGGGCGCGCCGCCAGGGCGCCTAGAGCCCTGGTGCCCCCCCCCCCGGCTGTACTTCGGGCGCACGGTAGCTTCTGGAACGCTGATTTTTTATATAATTTTTCTGGATTTTTCCTGGAAGTTCTCGTAATGTGAAATCCTGAAATACAAAAACAGCCGAAAACAGAAGCTGGCACTGGGGTGCACTGAGTTAATAGGTTAGTCCAAATATGATCAAAAGTGTATGGAAGTGTATAAATAACATAGCAATATCACCCAAAAGAGGCATGGAGCAAGCAGAAATTATAGATACGTTTTGGACGTATCACACGCACCCTGGGCCCTCGAGGCCACACCGTAAGTCTGTTGATACCATTTTTTCGCAGCAAGAAAGCTAATTTCTGGATATAAATCGTGTCAAAAGATGAGCCCAATCGGAGTTACGGATCTCCGGGAATTTAAGAAACGATGAAGGGCCAGAATCTGGGAACGCAGAAACAGAGAGAGATAGAGAGACAGATCCAATCTCGGAGGGGATCTCGCCCCTCCACCGCCATGGAGGCCATGGACCAGAGGGGAAACCCTTCTCCCACCTAGGGAGAGGGTCAAGGAAGAAGAAGAAGGAGGGGGGCTCTCTCCCCCTCGCTTCCGGTGGCACCGGAGTGCCACCGGGGCCATCATCGTGTGACGGCGATCTACACCAACACCTCCGTCATCTTCACCAACATCTCCATCACCTTCCCCCATCTATCTACAGCTGTCCACTCTCCCCCAACCCTCTGTACCCTCTTCTTGAACATGGTGCTTTATGTCTCATATTATTATCCAATGATGTGTTGCCATCCTATGATGTCTGAGTAGATTATCGTTGTCCTATCGGTGATTGGTGAATTGCTATGGTTGATTTAAATTGCTTGTGGTTATATTGCTATCCTTTGGTGCCCATCATATGAGCGCGCACGTGGATCACACCATAGGGTTAGTTGTAGTTGATAGGACTACGTATTGGAGGGCAAGAGTGACAGAAACTTCAACCTAGCGTAGAAATTGATGCATACGGGATTGAAGGGGGACCAATATATCGTAATGCTATGGTTGGGTTTTACCTTAATGAACATTAGTAGTTGCGGATGCTTGCTAATAGTTCCAATCATAAGTGCATAGAATTCCAAGTAAGGGATGACATGCTAGCAGTGGCCTCTCCCACATAAAACTTGCTATCGGTCTAGTAACGTAGTCAATTGCTTAGGGGCAATTTCGCAACTCCTACCACCACTTTTCCACACTCGCTGGAATTAATTTAGTTGTGTCTTTATCTTAACAGGACCTAGTTTTATTTACGTGTTCTTTATATTCTTGCAAACCTATCCCACAAAACTACAAACTACTTCTAGTTTCATACTTGTTCTAGGTAAAGTAAACGTCAAGCGTGCGTAGAGTTGTATCGGTGGTCGATAAAACTTGAGGGAATATTTGTTCTGCCTTTAGCTCCTCGTTGGGTTCGACACTGTTACTTATCGAAAGAGGCTACAACTGATCCCCTACACTTGTGGGTTATCAAGACCTTTTTCTGGCGCCGTTGCCGGGGAGCAATAGCATGGGGTGAATATTCTCGTGTGTGCTTGTTTGCTTTATCACTAAGTAGATTTTATTTGCTGTCCTAAGTTGTTTTCTATCTTTAGTTATGGGTAGGAAATGCAAAATACCAAAAAAAATTAGTGGTACCTACTGAACCAATGGTTGAAGAACCACTCAAAATCTATCACACTACTGAAGCTTATTACTTGGATTATCTTTGATCCCTATGTGCTCGAGCCGAAACCCCAACTAGGTTAGTTGAGGGCTAATCTTTAGATGAGCATGCTTGTTATGTGCGACACCACATATCTGAAAAGGGGGAACTTTTACTAGATCAAATTCATCGTTTGCAATGCTATGCTTGGAATTTATGTGAAATTTATGATTTTACTTATTGTTCTGAAGACCCTACGAAACACCTTACCTACCAATGTGAGTTTGGTGATAATGGAATCGAATCTTCGTATGCTAAGGGTGTTTATAGTTACTATGATGTTCAACAAATTGAAGAATTTGTTGCTTTTAAGGGTGCTTATGAAATTGCTTCTTTGATTGAAAAGTATGATGCTACTCTTTACAAATCTAAAATTTTGCCATATTTAAATATTGTTATGATAATTATGCTTCTAATGCCTATGTTAAACCATATATTGAGGACTCCTCCGCTGTCCAAGAAGAGACTAATATTTTGCAGGAGTCTATGGAAGAAGAAATTAATGACATTGTGAGCTCATTAGATGAAAAAGATGAGGAGGAGAGCGAAGAACAAAAGGAGGTTGAGCGGATTGATCACCCGTGCCCACCTTCTAATGAGAGTAACTCTTTATCTCATACATTGTTTAATTTCCCTTCGTGCTTACCGAAGGATGAGTGTTATGATGATTGCTATGATCCCTTGGATTCGTTTGAAATATCCCTTTTTGATGAAATTGATGCTTGCTATGCTTGTGGCCAAGATGCCAATATGAATTATGCTTATGGAGATGAACTTGCTATAGTTCCTTATGTTAAACATGAGATAGTTGCTATTGCACCCACGCATGATAGTCCTATTATCTTTTTGAGTTCTCCAAACTACACTATATCGGAGAAGTTTGCACTTATTAAGGATTATATTGATGGGTTGCCTTTTTCTGTTACACATGATGATTTTGATGAGTACAATATTCATGTGCTTCTGCTCCTACTTGCAATTATTATGAGAGAGGAACTACATCTCCGCCTCTCTATGTTTCCAACCCGATAAAATTGCAAGAAACTGCTTATACTATGCATTGGCCTTTACTTGATGTGAATGAATTGTTCTTGTATGACATGCCTATGCATAGGAAGATATTTATACTTCATTGTTTCATGACACATATCACTTTGTGCTCACTACTAAATGCCAAATCATTGTTAATTAAAATTGGCTTTGATATACCTTGGGATCCGGGTGGATCCATTACTTGAGCACTATATGCCTAGCTTAATGGCTTTAAAGAAAGCACTGCCAGGGAGACAACCCGAAAGTTTTAGAGAGCCATTATTTTCTGTTGTATGCTTTTATAAAGTTTAAAAACAAAAAAATAAAGATGGGAACCTACAACTTTTTCAAAAGGAAAAGTGAAAGTAAGAAGGACGAGCACGGTTGAAATGGGGGAGCTCCTTGAACTTTGTTCATGCACATGGAAACTTTGCAAATCTTGAATTACAGAAACTTTTCATCAAAAATAATTATCCCCTTGTATAATTCCATTGTATTATAAAAATAATGTGCCAAGGTTTGCCTTTAGGATGTTTACAATGCTTGTTGGTTTGTGCGGTGCAGGACAAAAACTTTGGCTGTTGTGCACGATTTTACATTTTTTGCTGGAACACCAAATGGTTCTGAAACTTTTTACACTGTCTTTCTATACAAATTTTTTATTTTTACTAATTTTGGAAGAATTTTTCAAGTATCAGAAGTATGGTGAATGTTCAGATTATTACAGACTGTTCTGTTTTAGACACATTCTGTTTTTGATGCATAGTTTGCTTGTTTTGATGAAACTATCAATTTATATCAGTAGATTAAGCCATGGAAAAGTTATATTACAGTAGCTAAAATGCAAAAACAAAATATGAATTGGTTTGCAACAGTACTTAGAGTAGTGATTTGCTTTATTATACTAATGGATCTTATCGAGTTTTCTGTTGAAGTTTTGCGTTGATGAAGTGTTCGATGATCGAGGAGAGGCAAGAGCTCAAGCTTGGGGATGCCCAAGGCACCCCAAGTAAATATTCAAGGGGACTCAAGAGTCTAAGCTTGGGGATGCCCCGGAAGGCATCCCCTCTTTCTTCAACAAGTATCGGTATGTTTTCGGATTCATTTCATTCATGTGATATGTGCAACTCTTGGAGCGTCGTGTGCTTTCTATTTTTCCTTTTAATAAATGCACCATGCTGGTATGAGATAGTCCTTGGTTGATTTATAGAATGATCTTTGCACTTCACTTGTATCTTTTGAGTATGGCTTTATAGAATACTTCATGTGCTTCACTTACATCATTTGAAATTTGGATTGCCTATTTCTCTTCACATAGAAAACCGCCATTTGTAGAATGCTCTTTTGCTTCACTTATAATTGTTAGAGCATGGGCATAACTTTTGTAGAAAGAATTAAAACTCTCTTGCTTCACTTATATCTATTTAGAGAGTTGACAGGAATTGGTCATTCACATGGTTAGTCATAAAATCCTACATAAACTTGTAGATCGCTGAATATGATATGTTTGATTTCTTGCAACGGTTTTGCGATATAAAGATGGTGATATTAGAGTCATGCTAGTGGGTAGTTGTGGATTGTAGAAATACTTGTGTTGAGGTTTGTGATTCCCGTAGCATGCACGTATGGTGAACCGTTATGTGACGAAATTGGAGCATGCTTTATTTATTGAGTGTCATCCTTTGTGTGGAGGTCGGGGGCGCGCGATGGTTAACTCCTACCAACCTCCCCCCTAGGAGCATGCGTGTAGTACTTAGTTTCGATGGCTAATAAATTTTTGCAATAACTATGTGAGTTCTTTATGACTAATTTTGAGTTCGTGGATTATACGCACTCTCACCCTTCCACCATTGCTAGCCTCTCTTGTATCGCGCAACTTTCACCGTTACCATACACCTACCATATTCCTTCCTCAAAACAGCCACCATACCTACCTATTATGGCATTTCCATAGCCATTCCGAGATATATTGCCATGTAACTCCACCGTTTCGTTTATTATGACACGCACCATCATTGTCATATTGCCTTGCATGATCGTAAGATAGTGCAACACCCCCAAAATTTTAACAATGTTTTATGAATTAAAATTTTGCCAGGAAATTAAAATTTTCATTTGCTAGTTTCTTCATTTGATATCAGGACCTCCTTTTCCTGTTATGTTGGAGTTTTTACCTCAAGTGATAGCTTTCCATTTATTCTTAGACTCCCTTGCCCTCCTAATGAAACTTTTCTGTTGTCTATAAATATTAATTATATTATAATTTCCATAATCTCCTTCACTCTAAAATTTGTTTCCCCTTAAAATAAGGCCCCATTTGAAATACAACCCTTTGACAGGTTTATCTAAAATTCCAACTAAAATTTGGAGATGTCATGTGATGTTATTAGATCACTTTTATGCAGCAATATATTTGTTTGATTTAATATTTTGAGCTCCACAGCATGTTTTCCAATCTGTTACAGTAGGCAGTTTTGCACTACAACCCCATTAAATATTTCCCTAATGCTTCCACCAAAATTATGGGATGTTCATAGGAGCATATTAATTAACTTTATGCAAAAACCCTTTTGAGTCCTTTGAAAAAATTGAGTGAATCAACCTCTTTACTGTTCTGGTCCAGTTTGGCATTTTGCACTGCAATCCTAGTTTATCTTGCTCCAGTGCTCTTGAGTTTCCTCCTGCTTGTAGCCCATCTTGCAAAACCCTTAAGTCCAGAAGAGTAGACCCTTCGGGACATTTTTCTTTCATGAAACAGTACCATCCATTTCCTTTCCAGAACTGTAAGTTTGCAAAACTTGCACTGGCAAGATTTTGGCTTTGCTCAACCAACTTTGCCATCATCACCTTCATCTAAAGAGACCCTAATCTGGAAATTTTGGCCACCAGAAGAAGTGCCCTCATGCTCATAGCATTCTGTCGAGCACTTGGTATGCATGGCCAGTTGTGACATGAGTTTTGCCTTGCACTGTGATCTTGGCCCTCAATGCCTAATGTCATGTCCACTAACCTCCCCTTAGCCCCTAGACCAGACCTGCTAAACCCCAGCTCCAACCAGACCCTGTAACTAGCAGAGGCATTTCGTCAAGCAAGTCATGTGCATGCTCTGGGCGCGCCCAGAGCGCACGTTTTGCACGCGCGCGCACCGAGCCGCCGCGTCCCTCGGCCGACGCCTCGCACATGTTTTGGCCGCCCCTCTCGCGCCGACAGCACACCTTCTTATCCCTGCACCGCAGGGGCAGCCCTGGAGCTCCACAGGACCGCCGTCAGGTCGGCCGCGGCGGCTAGCGGACAGCTCCGGCAGCTCCTGCTGCGGGCAGAGCCGCCCAAGCCACCAGCGCCCGCCACCTGCCCCCTGGAACAGCACCAATGCGTCAGTGAACTTGTCCCCGAGCGTGCGTCGCCGCCATGTCGCCCTGAGCAACAGAGCGCCGGTCGCCGGCATCCTTATCCACGGCCACCGCGGAACCGCCTTCATCCGCCTATTTAAGGAGTCCCCGAGCTCCTCCGCAGTCTCAGGCAACCCCAGCCATCCCACAGAGCACTCCCATTGCAGCCAATCGCCTCGAGGAGGCTTCTTCCCCAACTCCGACGAAGTACGGCCGCCGCTGCTGTCCAGTTCAATACGACTCAGCCCGAGCCCCTCCCGTCCAACCAGCATCACCGCTCGACTCCATTCAACCTTGCGGAGCTGCCCAGCGTCTCAAACAAGCTCTAGAGCCACCGCAGGTCGGAACCCCTCTTCCACCTGAGACTGCCGTCCGCCGTGAAGCTCGTCGCCGGGGCGTTCCTCCACCTCCGTCACCTCCTTGACCACCGGGAGGACCGCCCCAGTCTGGCGGATCCATCCCCGCACCCGAACACCCTCAAGGCGCCACCGTTCGCCGGTGTTGATCACCAGAGCAGCGCCCCCGTTCGGCCAGAGGAGGAAGGAGGCGGGGGCTACTAGTCAAACCTGACCAGTGGCCCCCCGGGCCCCTCTGTCAGCGAGCCAGCGCCCACCCACGCGCGCATAAGTGGAGGCGCGTTCCCCTAGAGTACGTCTCCACCTTTTCGGAAGCGCATTTCCAACCGAAACGTTTTCCTTTTCTGTTTTTATTCTAAAACCAGATTTGACTAAACTTTGACTGGCAATATCTCTTTAAATATAACTCCAAATGATTTGATTCTTTTTCTATTGTTCCCCAAATATTGCCTAGTTTATTTTCATATATATTTCAAAAATTTCAAAGCAATTTTTTTGTGCTGCGTTTAGTCTATGTATTGATTTGGTATTATTTCAAATAGGATTTTTGAAGAGGGAGAAACTTCCAAAAAAGTATTGGAATACATTTCTCCTCCCCTCTACTTGAAGGCAAGCATTTTTGAACCCTGGTTTAATGCATGTGGTGCTTGTTGACACGTTTGCATTAATATGGAAGTGTTCATTTTCATATCATATGTGGTGACATGATCACACCCATGAGAGCATGAGGTACAACTCTTGCTGAGGATAACTTGTTTGCATGTCGGTGATCCCCTCCGTATGCCTGTCAAGCCTAACGGAAGGAAGTAATGAAAGTCGCTGTCTTGTGTAGACGCCAGCTTGTCACTAGCTCCCCGTCGGGACGATGGAATCCGGTACGGCTGGTTAAGGCAGGACGGATGGTGTTTTCCGACTGTTGTTGCAAATATATCAGTTAAGATTAATCATACAAGTAAAGCTGAAGCCTCCTAAGTCGACCATAGATCGGGTCTTGCTCCAGTAACCCCCATACTTGCTTGTACTACCACTTGTCCCTGCCACGGGTAGGGTACGGTTTAGTAAGTGTTAACCCCTGTCCTAGCACACACCATACAGAGAGGCCAGGGTGGAAGATACCGGTTGCAACCGGTAGGCAGGCCACCTGGTCCGGGGGCATGGGTGTTTCCGGTTGGGACCGAGAGGGGGGCACCCCTTAGAGCGCGCGATAGAAATGTGATCCCATGCTACGCGAGGTTGTAGCCTCCCCACTCAGAGTTTGCTTGACAAGTGTCGTTGGTGATTCCAGACACTGGTGAGTTAAGCTGGTGTGTGCAAGACAGGAGGTTTCCGACTAAAAGACCGTAGGCGGTATTAGTCCGATGGACTAAAGAAAACCGCCACGTGTGGGTAAAGAGTACACCCTCTGCAGAGATATAAAATCTATTCGATTAGCCGTGTCCATGGTTAAGGACTACAGTCTGGGATGGGTCGAGTATCGGTCTTAGTGTCGGTCTTCGGAGGAGAAAATTACTAAACCAGAACATTGGGTATGATCTGTGATATATGGTGATTGTGATTAATATTATGGACTAACCTTTTGTTCCCTTTGGGTTAAATGAGTATCCTTGGGACGGTTCTACCTCCCGGATATTCATCCACTTTTGCTTATAAGCCCTTTCTGTGGTGTCGCTCAGACGCCCGACTATGGCATGCCTGTTATTTATTTTCCTTATAAGCCCATTCTGTGGTGTCGCTCAGACGCCCGACTGTGGCATGTCTGTTATTTACTTTTCTTATAAGCCCTTTCCGTGGTGTCGCTCAGACGCCCGACTGTGGCATGCCTGTTATTTACTTTTCTTATAAGCCCTTTCTGTGGTGTCGCTCAGACGCCCGACTGTGGCATGCCTGTTATTTACCTTCCTTATAAGCCCCTTTCTGTGGTGTCGCTCAGACGCCCGACTATGGCATGAACGTTATACATTTATTTATTTATCACTCTCTGATTGCATATGCCCTTTTATCAAATGACCTGCTCGCATCATGGACTGTCATATCATTATCAGCATAGTGATCATCATTTAATCTCGAGCATGATTATATCTCAGCCATGTTCATAATGTTCGCGAGTACATTCCAAGTACTCAATGGCTTGTCCCTGGCTATTGTCTTGGCCAGATTCCTTGCGCGGGAAGGAACGATGCGATGACAGCCCCGGAATCTACGTATATGGAGATAGCAGCCTCGCGAAGATAGGAATCAACCTGGTCAGCTGTTCCTGTGGGAAATGGAGTCCCACAGTCACCAGTGAACCACAAACTGCTTCCGCCATCAGCCACTAGCCATTAGAAACCTTGTGTTGTACTCATAGGCCAGAATGGTCTTGTACTACATATCTTGTATTTTGCTTTGAGTTTCTGTAACAAGTTGGTGTCTCATCAGCTAACAGTAATCCTGGGGCTGGTGAGTACAAGGTCCGCTTTTGGGAATTTATATCCCGAAAATCCGGTCTTGACAAACTTGGTATCAGAGCCAGGCTGACCATTGGCTAATCCTATCTTAGCCACGTCGAAAAACTTAGGTAAACCAACCCACCAGACCTTAACCAGACCCCGGCCAAGCTTCTCGTGTAAGATAGTTCCCCGGCCAAGCTTCCCGGGTAAGACAATCACACAGTGACCGGCACCTAAATTGTCTCATTCACAAGCGTGCGAAGGAAGACTCCGTCCCCTTTTTCTATAAAAGGGCACGCTAACCTCAACCCAGCACAGCACAGCCACTACCCCAAGCCAAGCCATAATGCCAGGACCCATCGTCCACAACGAAACCACATCAACCAACCTTGTAGGTTTCGTGACCATGCTCGCAAACCTCACCTGTCGTACCTTTGCGATGGAAGAGCCCCCAGAATATGTTGTGTACCAAGAGAACCGGCAATTCTGGGCCACCGTGCACATCTATGGTAGGGGTCTATCGCCAGAACGCCCCTACAGGTTCACCGGAAGGACCACTTCCTTTGAGCCGCAAGCCCTCCAACTAGCTGCTCGAGAGGCTATAGTTCAACTCCGGCACTTGTCACCCAGAGTCAACTGTCGCCCATTCTACTACTACCCCAGCCATGACGGGTATGTTAGGCCACCCCGAGTTGCCAACGGAGATCACGAGACGGACCCTGCATTATTGCATCTGGTTCGCTATGTAAGTGCACTAGAGGAACTGTTCGATCATATCACCCTAGATCTGATCACGGCTCGTGGAGAACTGATCCGCGGAGCCCCAGCAAGAAGGGAAGACGAGCCCGACACCGACAACCCAGTCGTACTATTCGGACAACCGATCGAGACCCCAAGGCCGACCCCAGCCATCAACCAAAGTGTTGTGGTGACCCCAGAAGTGATTCGTCGCCTCCTAGGAACTCGCTCCAGCGGGATTTGGGCCAACAACCCCCGCAACAGTCATCATCCTTACCCCGACCCTGGAGTCCCTCAACTCCCTCCAGCTAACCCCGATGGTGAAAACCGCGGAGAAGCCTCGACGTCCGCAAGGCACGCCCGCTTAGATGTAAACGAGGTGGACTAGATCGCTCAAGTAGCGCCAAGCCCTAGTATGTCCACGCCCGTCTTTATGTGATCTTGTACCGCTATATTTAAATACGGTCTACTCGTGTGCCCCTTTTTCTTTTATGTAGCCTTGCATAAGTACGTTGGTGTACGACTGCCTTTTTAATTATGAGTGTGACCACCAAAATCACCCCGCCGACACCCACAGTTATACGTCACTTTTGCAGGATATGTGTGCCTGTGACATTGACCCCGACCCCATAGAGCAGAACCAACAAGATAGTTGCGCTCTCACGATAGCTGTTCTTTTTCTTTTACTACAGGTATAGGAAGGTTATTTGTGTGACATTGCTTTGTGACAGTAGGATTATTTCTTTTCATTACAACCCTTAGCAAATCTCGAGGACGAGATTTTTCTTAAGGGGGGTAGTGTTGTAACACCCCCAAAATTTTAACAATGTTTTATGAATTAAAATTTTGCCAGGAAATTAAAAAATTCATTTGCTAGTTTCTTCATTTGATTTCAGGACCTCCTTTTCCTGTTATGTTGGAGTTTTTACCTCAAGTGATAGCTTTCCATTTATTGTTAGACTCCCTTGCCCTCCTAATGAAACTTTTCTGTTGTCTATAAATATTAATTATATTATAATTTCCCTAATCTCCTTCACTCTAAAATTTGTTTCCCCTTAAAATAAGGCCCCATTTGAACTACAACACTTTGACAGGTTTATCTAAAATTCCAAATAAAATTTGGAGATGTCATGTGATGTTATTAGATCACTTTTATGCAGGAATATATTTGTTTGATTTAATATTTTGACCTCCACAGCATGTTTTCCAATCTGTTACAGTAGGCAGTTTTGCACTACAACCCCATTAAATATTTCCCTAATGCTTCCACCAGAATTATGGGATGTTCATAGGAGCATATTAATCAACTTTATGCAAAAACCCTTTTGAGTCCTATGGAAAAATTGAGTGAATCAACCTCTTTACTGTTCTGGTCCAGTTTGGCATTTCGCCCTGCAACCCTAGTTTATCTTGCTCCAGTGCTCTTGAGTTTCCTCCTGCTTGTAGCCCATCTTGCAAAACCCTTAAGTCCAGAAGAGTGGGCCCTTTGGGACATTTTTAGTTCATGAAACAGTGCCATCCATTTCCTGTCCAGAACTGTAAGTTTGCAAAACTTGCACTGGCAAGATTCTGGTTTTGCTCAACCAACTTTGCCATCATCACCTTCATCTAAAGAGACCCTAATCTAGAAAGTTTGGCCGCCAGAAGAAGTGCCCTCATGCTCATAACATTCTGTCGAGCACTTGGTATGCATGGCCAGTTGTGACATGAGTTTTGCCTTGCACTGTGATCTTGGACCTCAGTGCCTAATGTCATGTCCACTAACCTTCCCTCAGCCCCTAGACCAGACCTGCTAAACCCCAGCTCCAACCAGACCCTGTAACTAGCAGAGGCATTTCGTCGAGCAACTCATGTGCATGCTCTGGGCGCGCCCAGAGCGCACGTTTTGCACGCGCGCGCACCAAGCCGCTGCGTCCCTCGGCCGACGCCTCGCGCACGTTTTGGCCGCCCCTCTCGCGCCGACAGCACGCCTTCTTATCCCTGCACCGCAGGGGCAGCCCTGGAGCTCCACAGGACCGCCGTCAGGTCGGCCGCGGCGGCTAGTGGACAACTCCGGCAGCTCCTGCAACAAGCAGAGCCGCCCAAGCCACCAGCGCCCGCCACCTGCCCCCTGGATCAACCCTAGTGCGTCAGTGAACTTGTCCCCGAGCGTGCGTCGCCGCCACGTCGCCCTGAGCAACAGAGCGCCGGTCGCCGGCATCCTTATCCACGGCCACCGCGGAACCGCCTTCATCAACCTATTTAAGGAGGCCCCGAGCTCCTCCGCAGTCTCAGGCAACCCCAGCCATCCCACAGAGTACTCCCATTGCAGCCAATCGCCTCGAGGAGGCTTCTTCCCCAACTCCGGCGAAGTACGGCCGCCGCCGCTGTCCAGTTCACTACGACTCAGCCCGAGCCCCTCCCGTCCAACCAGCATCACCGCTCGACTCCATTCAACCTTGCGGAGCTGCCCAGCGTCTCAAACAAGCTCTAGAGCCACCGCAGGTCGGAACCCCTCTTCGACCCGAGACTGCCGTCCGCCGCGAAGCTCGTCGCCGGCGCGTTCCTCCACCTCCATCACCTCCTCGACCACCGGGAGGACCGCCCTAGTCTGGCGGATCCATCCCCGCACCCGAACGCCCTCAAGGCGCCACCGTTCGCCGGCGTTGATCGCCCGAGCAGCGCCCTCGTTCGGCCAGAGGAGGAAGGAGGCGGGGGCGACTGGTCAAACCTGACCAGTGGGCCCCCGGGCCCCTCTGTCAGCGAGCCAGCGCCCACCCACGCGCGCATAAGTGGAGGCGCATTCCCCCAGAGTACGTCTCCACCTTTTCGAAAGCGCATTTCCAACCGAAACGTTTTCCTTTTCTGTTTTTATTCTAAAACCAGATTTGACTAAACTTTGACTGGCAATATCTCTTTAAATATAACTCAAAATGATTTGATTCTTTTTCTGTTGTTCCCCAAATATTGCCTAGTTTATTTTCATATTTATTTCAAAAATTTCCAAGCATTTTTTTGTGCTGCGTTTTGTCTATGTATTGATTTGGTATTATTTCAAATAGGATTTTTGAAGAGGGAGAAACTTCCAAAGAAGTATTGGAATACATTTCTCCTCCCCTCTACTTGAAGGCAAGCATTTTTGAACCCTGGTTTAACGCATGTGGTGCTTGTTGACACGTTTGCATTAATATGGAAGTGTTCATTTTCATATCATATGTGGTGACATGATCACACCCATGAGAGCATGAGGTACAACTCTTGCTGAGGATAACTTGTTTGCATGTCGGTGATCCCCTCTGTATGCCTGTCAAGCCTAATGGAAGGAAGTCGTGAAAGTCGCGGTCTTGTGTAGACGCGAGCTTGTCACTAGCTCCCCGTCGAGACGATGGAATCCGGTACGGCTTGTTAAGGCAGGACGGATGGTGTTTTCCGACTGTTGTTGCAAATATATCGGTTAAGATTAATCATACAAGTAAAGCTGAAGCCTCCTAAGTCGACCATTGTCGGTGTACTAAGGTAGGGGTACCCCAGTACCCCAACTTGTGCACGGGCAGTTGCAGCTTCCCGCGGCAAGGTTTACTGCGTGCTCGCCGGAGACCTTCCTGCTCCCTATTAAACCATTCAAAAACAAAGTATACAAGACATAAGACCGAGACCCCGGCAAGAGGAGCTTGCCGGGAAGGCCGTACCAGGCTCGAGACCGCCCCACTAACACAAGACCCTGGCAAGAGGAGCTTGCCAGGAAGACTAGAAGACAACGCCTCGGCGCTATATGCGCCCCGGCAAGGGGCCCGGGGAGCGACAAGCTCCCGGGCCCGGCAAGATCAAGGCCCCGGCAAGGTGCTTGCCGGGGAGGCTGCGCTGTGTGCCCGCGCTCCAGCTCATCGGCCCACGCGTCACCCTGGGGCCTATCCAGGGGCGCGTGGCGGATGGCTGTGCAGCCTGGGGTACACGGTGGCACTCCACGGTGATGGATCCGTCGCCGTGGCGGACGGAGACGCTAAGGCGGGAGCTTTTGGGGTCGACGGCGATGGGCATTAAATGCCCTTGTCCCCCACTGTTAAAGTAGGTATAGACCACTGTTCTGTACTGTAGCTCCACTGTTCCCGCACTGTTACAACTACCACCTCTTTTACATTTTTACCCCTTTCTCCTACGTTGACACCTGTCGGTGACCCCTTGCACTATAAAAGGAGGCCCATGCACAACGTGGAGGGGGTTCGGAACCTAGATCACTCTCGCGCTGGGTGTAGCTGCTTCTTCAAGCTCCCGAGCGCCCAAACTCAATACACAACCAAGCAGGAGTAGGGTTTTACGCGTCTACCGCGGCCCGAACCTGGGTAAAACTGCCCGCGTGCTCGCCACGATCTGCTCTTTGTGCTCCCTCCGCCCTCGTACCGCACAGACAAGGGGCTCCGGTCCCATAGGTGTTCGTGGCGGACAGTTTCCCCCGACATCTTTGGCGCGCCAGGTAGGGGGCGTCGAGGTTGTGCGAACCTGATCCGGCGTTCGCGCGGGCGCATCCTTCATCAACCTCTCCAGCTTCATCAGCAACTGCATCAGCGACAACTCCATGGCCCCGAAGAAGAAGGCTTCGGAGGTCGGAGGCCCGTCTGCGTCTCACCCGCCGCCACCAGAGCCAACGGTGGGCGGGGGGGATGCCGTCGGAAGGGTGACCGCCGGTGAGGACACTCACGGCGCCACCAGATCCAAGAACAGGACGGATGACCGAACCTCGGTCTCCGTGGACGCGCCGCGTCCATCCCAGCACACGACGACCCAGCAGCGCCATACCACGGGAGGTGGTATCCGCTTGCTGGGGCAAGGCCAGACCGGAGGCTCGCGGGACGCCCCGGACCCCCGTCCGGGCACAAGCAAAGCGAAGGCGCCGGCGCGGGACCCCGCTCCTTCTAACGTTGTTAGAAGTCCGAGCGTATCCCGCTCCTCGCACCGCTCGCCCGCGTTCCCCTCCACTCCAGCGGAAGCGCTCGCAAGAGCGCAACTGCTCCTCGACTTTCCTCCAGCGGCCGACAAGGCCGAAGAATGGAGGGCCACTATACGGAGCCTGATAGACTTCGCCAACAACGATTCTCCACAGCAGCCGTCGGCCTCACGGCCGCGGCAAGATGAGAAGACGAAGGCTATCGGCGACAAGACTGCCGGGGGTGCGACAAGCGTGCACTCCCCGCCGCAGAAGCAGAAGACGCCGCCCCGCCGGAACAACCCCGACGACGGCTCCACAGCCTCGTCGGACCCGCGGGCTCGTCAGGACCAGCGCCAAGTCCTCGACGACCGGCGAGATGAAGACGCTCGGACCACAATCGAGCGCCGCCGAGAAGCTCGGCGACAATCCGACAAGAGAGCTGGGAATACTGTCGACGCGCACGCGCCCGGTGAACCAGGCGACTTGCCGTACGCGGCAGGCTGCCCTGCGTTCACCCGCGAGCTGCGGCGCGTCCAGTGGCCCAGCATGAAGAATTTTAAGCCCGACGTACCGGAGAAGTACGACGGCAAGACGCACCCCTCGGAGTTTCTCAGCGTCTACACCATCGCAGTGCAAGCTGCCGGGGGGCGCGACGAGAAGATCTTGGCAAATTACTTCCCGCTCGTGCTAAAGCCGAACGTCCGTTCGTGGCTCATGCACTTGCCGGAAGGTTCCATCTCTTCTTGGGCCGACCTCTGCCACCAGTTTGTTGGCGCCTTCACCGGCGGCCACAAACCCCATGGCCAGGAGAGCGATCTCCATATCTTGGCCCAGAAGGAAGGCGAGCCCCTGCGCAAGTATATCCAACGCTTCAGCCGGGTGCAGCACAACATCCCTGACGTTCACCCTGCCGCGGTTATCAGCGCGTTCCATCAGAACGTGCGTAACCGCCGCATGCGTGAAGAGATGGCGATGACGAAGATTCGAGATGTCAGCGAGCTTTACGCTCTTGCTGACAAGTGCGCACGCGCAGAAGAGGGGAGGAGACTCCCCGGGGAAGATACTGGCGCAGGAGGAAGCGACAGCGACGACGCCGCCCCGGCAAAGAAGAGCCGGCGGCGGAACAACAGAAAGAAGGGCAAGAAGGAGGTGCTTGCCGTCGAGAAGTCCGGCAAGGAGGCCCCCGCCAAGCAAGCGCAGGCTGGCGGCTCCGGCAAGGAGCCTGCCCCTGCGGCGGCGGCCGACAAGCCGGGTAGCTCCGACAAGCAATACTGTAAGATCCACCGCACCAAGGGTCATGATCTCTCCAACTGCAAGCGCGTCGAGTATCTCGTCGAGCAGCAAAAAGCTGAGTACGAGAGGCGCGACAAGGAGAAGGCCCAGGGTGGCGGGGAAGAGCCCAGCAAGAAGCGGCCGTTCAACGGCCGGGGAGGACGCCGCGGCAAGGCTAAGCAGCGGCAAGGAGATCGACCTCCCCGGGGCCGCGACAACGACGAAGACGACGATGAAGACATGGAGGACGACGAGAACAGCGAGCAGGAGTTCCAGAAGGCCACCGAGGTCCTGTGCGTCGACGGCGGCGCCTCCCTGCACACCTCCCACCGCCAGCTAAAACAGTGGGTGCGTGAGGTAAACGCAGCGGAGCCGCCCGTGGAGTCGCGCAGGCTCCTCAAATGGTCCAGCACGCCCATCGTTTTTGATCTTGAGGATCACCCTGACCGCACCACTGCGGTCGGGTGCTTGCCGATGCTGGTTTCTCCCACCATCCGCAACCTCAAGGTCACCAAAATGTTGGTTGACGGCGGGGCCGGGCTGAACTTGATCTCCTCTGCTGTGATCAAGAAACTCCAGATTCAAGACGGCGAGCTCGAAGAGACCGGTTCATTCCAAGGAATCAACCCGGGAAGGAGCAAGCCCAAGGGAAAAATCACTCTGCCAGTGACCTTTGGCGGGGAGCTCAACTTCAGGACTGAGCGCATCACTTTCGACGTCGCCGATATTCCATTGCCCTACAATGGAATACTTGGCCGTCCTGCCCTCGCCAAGTTCATGGCAGCTTCCCACTATGCCTACAACGTGCTGAAGATGCCGGGGCCGATAAGCGTCATCACTGTCCACAGCGACAAGAAGGATGCGCTTATTTGCGCCGACAAGATTTACCGGGATGCGGCAGCTGCGGCCGAGAAGGATACTCTTGCCGCTGAAGCTCCCGGGGGGAAGAAGACTAAGACCAAGTCCGGCAAGTGCTCTGGGACCCACTCCGGCAACCGCACCTCTTCGGAGTGCTGCGTTGCCGTCGAGGACGTTCCATCGAGCTCCACCGGCAAGAGTAGGAAAGGAATGGCTGCTCCTCCGGCAACCAAGAAAGTGTCCGCAAAGGAGGACGGCACTGGTGGTACCTTCACCATCAGTGCCACTCTTGACAGCAAATAGGAAAGCGCGCTCGTCGCCTTCCTGCGGGCGAATGTCGATGTGTTTGCCTGGCAACCATCTGACATCCCCGGTGTTCCCAGGAAGGTGATTGAGCACAAGCTTGCTGTCTGTCCTCATGCGCGGCCCATCAAGCAGAAAGTGAGGAAGCAAGCCGTGGAGCGCCAAGAGTTCATCAACGAGGAAATCAAGAAGCTAGAGGCAGCAGGCCTAGTTAGAGGTGTGATCCATCCGACGTGGTTGGCAAACCCAGTCGTCGTGCGCAAGGCCAACGGGAAGTGGAGATTGTGTATAGACTTCACCGATGTCAATAAAGCATGTCCCAAGGATCCATTCCCTTTGCCGCGCATTGACCAGATCGTTGACTCCACTGCCGGATGTGAGCTACTCTGTTTTCTTGATGCATACTCAGGCTATCATCAGATTTTCATGGCTAAGGAAGATGAAGAGAAGACTGCATTTATCACTCCATGTGGCACTTATTGCTTTATCCGCATGCCATTTGGATTGAAGAATGCAGGCTCAACCTTTGCAAGGGTAGTGTACACTGCTTTTGAGCCACAGATCCACAGAAATGTAGAAGCTTACATGGATGACATCGTGGTGAAGAGCAAGAGCAAAGAAACCCTGATTCAAGACTTGGAAGAAACGTTTCAGAACCTGCGCAGGATACAGCTCAAGTTGAACCCCGAGAAGTGCGTCTTTGGAGTCCCCTCCGGCAAGCTTCTCGGGTTCTTTGTATCACAGAGGGGGATTGAAGCCAACCCCGACAAGATCAGAGCCATTGAGCAGATAGAGGCCCCGAAGCGCGTCAAGGATGTCAGAAGGCTTGCAGGTTGTGTTGCTGCCCTCAGTAGGTTCATTTCAAAGTCTGCAGAACGCGCCCTACCTTTCTTCAAAATCTTGAAGAAGGCAGGTCCCATGAAGTGGACTCCGGAAGCGGAGGCGGCGTTGCAGGATTTGAAACGATACCTGTCCTCCACTCCTATACTTGTCGCACCTAGGCCACAGGAAAAGTTGTTGCTATACTTAGCGGCAACCAACCAAGTGGTTAGTGCTGCGTTAGTAGCGGAGAGGGAGTCCGACGAGGAGTCAGCATCACCGGCAAGCGAATCCAGCGACAAGCAGGGGGCTGTTCCGACAAGCTCTGGTCCCGACAAGGAAGACTCTGCGCAGGAGCAAGGAGAGGTGCGGAAGAAGATGGTGCAGCGCCCAGTGTATTTTGTAAGTTCCCTTCTCCAGGGGGCTAGATCAAGATACTCTGGTGTGCAAAAATTGCTTTTCGGCCTCCTCATGGCCTCGAGAAAGCTGCGCCATTACTTCCAAGCCCATGAGATAACAGTGGTCACTCGCTTTCCGTTGAAGAGGATATTGCACAATCCAGAAGCAACAGGCAGGATCGTTGAGTGGGCACTGGAGCTGTCGAGCTTTGGACTCAAGTTTGAAAGTACTTCAACCATACAGAGCCGAGCTTTGGCAGAATTCATAGCTGAGTGGACCCCGACACCAGAAGAAGAAGTTCAAGAAACAAGTGCACCCGTACAAGAAGCGACAAGTGAATGGGTAATGTATTTTGACGGTGCCTTCTCGCTGCAAGGCGCCGGTGCTGGCGTGGTACTCATCGCGCCCACCGGAGAGCACCTCAAATATGTTATCCAGATGCACTTTCCCAGGGAGCAAGCGACGAACAACACTGCAGAATATGAAGGCTTGCTTGCCGGCCTCAGGATTGCGGCCGAACTTGGGATCAGAAAGCTGATTGTGCGGGGAGATTCTCAGTTGGTGGTCCGACAAGTTAACAAGAGCTATCAGAGCCCTTTGATGGAAGCATATGTCGATGAGGTGAGAAAGCTTGAAGAGCACTTTGAAGGTTTGCAGATGGAGCACGTCCCGAGAGCTCAAAATGAAATTGCAGATGGCCTTTCAAAGTGCGCCGCGATGAAGTTACCTGTGGAACCAGGGACCTTCTTACTCAAGCTGACTCAACCATCCGTTACACCATCAATTGGGCAGTCCAAGAAGAGAAAGTTGGCCTCCGGCGACTACTTGCCGGCGGATCTTCCTGAAACCGCCGCCAAGGTCCCCAAGATCAACAACCAGAACGCTGAGGAACAGTTTGCTCCTGCAAGTCCTCGGGCTTGTACAGTTGAAGCAAAAGTTCCCGGCAAGCCTCGCCCCGGCGAGCTTGCCGGGGGACCGTCAGCTCCGGCAGAACCAGAGGTCCTTGCCGTAGAAGCTGAAGTTCCCGCAGCGGCCCTCGAGCCTTTAGTCCTTGCCGTCGAGCCTCGGGCTCCCGCATGGGCGCAGCAGATCGTCCGTTTTCTGCAAACTGGAGAACTTCCCGACGACCCTCAAGAGATAGAGAAGATAACCAGGCAGTCAAGTATGTATCAGTTCGTGGATAACGAGCTGTACAGAAGAAGACTCAACGGTGTCAGGTTGAAGTGCATCTCCAGAGAAGATGGACAGAAGCTGTTGGCGGAAATACACGGAGGCATATGCGGCCACCACATTGGCGCAAGGGCGCTTGCCGGGAAAGCTTTCCGGCAAGGGTTCTTTTGGCAAGAAGCCCTCCAAGATGCAACTGCACTAGTAACCAAGTGTGAAGCGTGCCAGTTCCATGCGAAGCAAATCCATCAGCCAGCTCAAGCTCTCCAAACAATCCCTTTGTCATGGCCCTTCTCGGTCTGGGGGCTCGACATCCTCGGCCCTTTCCCTCGTGCTGTCGGGGGCTTTGAGTACTTGTACGTTGCAATCGACAAGTTCACAAAGTGGCCAGAAGTGGAGCCAGTGAGGAAGGTGACAGCACAGTCAGCGGTCAGGTTCTTCAGGTCGATTGTTTGCCGTTTCGGGATCCCTAACAGGATCATCACCGACAACGGTACGCAATTCACTAGTCGCACCTTCATGCAGTACGTCCAAGACCTTGGCGCCAAGGTCTGTTTCGCTTCTGTCGCTCACCCGAGGAGCAACGGTCAAGCGGAGAGGGCAAATGCTGAAGTGCTGCGCGGACTCAAAACAAGGACCTTTGACAGGCTGCGCAAGTGCGGAAGAAATTGGATAGAGGAGCTCCCGGCGGCTCTTTGGTCAATCAGAACGACACCAAGTCGAGCCACCGGACAGACACCCTTTGCTCTAGTCTATGGAGCAGAGGCAGTTCTCCCCACGGAACTCGTATACGGATCTCCTCGAGTGCTCGCTTATGATGAGTTCGAGCAAGAGCAACTGCGGCAAGATGACGCATTGCTCCTTGAGGAGGGACGTCTCCAGGCTGCTGTACGAGCTGCTCGATACCAGCAAGCTTTGCGACGCTACCATAGCCGCAAAGTCAAGGCCAGGAGTCTCGAGGAAGGCGACCTTGTTCTTCGGCGTGTTCAGTCCGCCAAGAATTCCAACAAGTTGACGCCGAAGTGGGAAGGCCCTTATCGGGTGAGACAAGTTACGAGGCCCGGCGCTGTCCGCCTCGAGACCGAAGAAGGCTTACCGGTGAGCAACTCCTGGAACATAGAGCACCTTCGCAAGTTTCACCCCTAAGGCGCGGTTGCCGTGATCCGCTCCGGCAACCACCTTTTGTACAAGCTTTGCCGCTGTTGCATGTAACCCTTTGTACAAAGCCGGGCGCAGACCCCGTGCATCAGTAAAGTTCTGGTGTTTCTCGCATCAATCGCCTTTTGCATGCTTTTCTTTGCTGTTTGCATGTTCTGTTTGGCATTCAATGCAACACTCAAGTATACGGTAAGCATTAGCACGCCGAAAGGCAATATGCTTGTTTCCCTCTCCCTTTTCTTTCCTCTTAAGCAGAAGGAACGTTCCTCGCGCACAAGTTTGCCGGGGGGGAAGGAGGTGGAGGAGGAACTAAGTGCTGTTCAAGAAAGAGAAGCCTTACCGGAAAGCAAGCAATATAAGCAAGCAGCATATGAAAGATCAGTTGTTAGAATTTGATCAGTCCAAATTTTAAATTTTAGTTGTCTTCCTTGAACAGTCACACTTTGTATGGAAAACCTGTGCGCAGAGGAACCTACCCGTAGCTTGCCGCACCCTTATCTTGTTTTCGAGTTCACTCAACGATTTAAGCGAGCTGCGACAAGTGTCGCGCCCTTGCTTCGTTTCCGAGTACGCTCAGCAAGCTAAGTGCGTTGCGATTAGCTGCGGCAAGGTTGCTTGCCGGCGAGGACCTTGGCTAGCAGGCTGCTTAGAGTCCAGCACTCAGCGCTCGCGGCAAAGGCCCCTTGCCGGCAAGCTCCCCGGGAGCGTAGGGTGAAAAACATACAAAGTCAGAGATTGAGACAAGGAAGATAACATTGCACTGATTGATAAAAATAAAGCAAATATCTTACAAAGGATCACTTGTCGCAATGGACTAATAAGTTCATGACATAATGTGCAGCAACAAAAAGATAAAGATAATGGAGCCCTAGTCTACGCGGTCGCCCTCCTTCCTGCCAAGCTTTGCCACCTTGGCGATGATGTGGCCGACCTGCTCCTTCAGGGCCTCCGTGTCTGCATCAGCCGGCAAGCTGCGAAGAACGTTCGTGAGATTGATCCCCGGGTTGCGGTACACGATCTTCGTCAGCACCCGCTCCAGAGTTCCCGCGCAGAGCAGGCGCGACTCCTCGGCCAGCTGCGCGGGGATGCGGTTCCGGAGACCTGCAAGGGCCGGCGCGATCCCTCTGAAGAAGAGGCTGAGCTTGGCGCTGTGCGGGAGGTCCGGATCCGGCGAGTAGATGAGGTGTTCGACCTTCAGCGCCAGCAACTCCTGGTCAATGTTGGACGCAGAAGAAACCAAGTCTTCGGTCCATACCTCGATGGTCTGGCGGAAGAGCTCGGACGCCTTGTTGACGCTGTCCATCAAAGTCCGCTCCTTGCGGAGCTCCTCCTTCAACTTGTTCTCCTGAACCCGGGCAGCGTCGAGCGATTCCTTCAGAGTGGTGACCTTCAGTTCCAAGTCCTCAATGGAGTCCTTGGCGGCCTTCAACTCGTCGCCCCTCTTGGAGAGACTCACCTGAAGCTCGGAGTTTGTGTGAGCGTCCTTCTCGCGCTCCAAGATGAGCGCGGCAACCTTCTCGGCGCTCACCTTCATCGCCTTCTCCAACTGTTCAACCTTGGCGGCGAGCTCTTTCTTGGCGTCTTCCGCGGCAACCGCGGCGGCTTTCGCCTCCTTCAGCTCCCCGCCAAGGACAGCCTCGCGAGCGGTAAGGTCCTCCTCATGGGAGTCCAGCTCGACCTTCCGCTGCGCGAGCTCTCCTTCTCGCCGGGACATCTCCACCCCGGCGAGACGCTGCTGTTCTTCCGCTTCAGCTTTCTCGAGCACCCATTCCTGGTACTCGCCGGCAAGACGCTCCCGCTCCTCCGCCACCTCGCGGAGGGCTGCCTGATTGGCGGCGCTGAGCTCCGCCGCACGCTTCTCCATTTCCGCCGCGGCCTTGGCGGCAAGGGCCTCCCGGGAGGCCAGCTTCGCCTGACTGGCCCGGTAAAGGGCCAGGAGCTGGTGGAGCAACCTCTCCTCCTCGGGCCCCTCACTCCCGCCGGGCGCCTCGACGATTTTCAGGCCTGCGGAGGCGAGGACTTCTCCGTCGAACGCCTCGCCCTCCGCAGGAGCTCGCGATGAAGACCCCCAAGGCATCTGGATGAAGACGCCGTTGGGGGCCTCGAGATAATACCCCTGCTCCTTGCTGGCGGAGGGGCCGGTGGCCGGTGCAGCATCTGATGCTCCCGCCGCCTCCGGGCCGGCGGTGTGGTCGCCGTCCCCCTCCCCAGCCGCTGCGTCCGCAGCTGGGGCAGTCTCCTGCGCGGCCGGCTCGGCGGCCTCGGCCATCTCCTCGACGACAGGAGCGTCGCCGCCGCCGCCCTGCGCGCCCTCCTCCTCAAGGTCGATGACCTCCGTCTCCATGGGCGCAGGAGGAGGAAGATCTAAAAAGAAGAAGAAGAAAAAGAAGTTCAAGACTCAAGCAAATATCTAAAAAAGAGGCAAGCCAAGAAGATAAGTCACAAAACATACCTTGGCGGACGTCCTCAGCGGCGGGCTCCCTCGCCGGGGAGCTCGGCCTCGTCGGAGTAGCCACCCTTGCCGGGCTGCTCGCCCTTGGCGGGGTACTCTGCCTCGGCGGAGTACCCGCCCTTGGCGGAGCACTCTCCCTTGCCGGAGAGTTCTGCCTTGGCGGGGACGGCGGGGCCTGCGGCTCCTCGACGGTGGTCTCCGGGCGCTCTTCCCGCTGTGGCTCCACCTCTGCACAGAACAAGACAAGAAACGTCAAGACATGAAGACAAAACCAAATCCTCAGGCGTACCCCGACAAGAGAGAAGAGAAAACCCCAGACTTACGCTGGGGGCTGCGCTGCGGGCTGCGCTGGGGGCTGCTCCTCGGAGCAGCGCTCGGGTCCGGTAGGCTCGGCTCCGACACACCCTCTGTTGCCGCAGCTGCCGAGTCCTCCGCGACCTCGACCTCGGGTGCCTTGGCTTTCTTCGCCGCGTGATGGGCCAGGGTCCTGAAATCAGAGCAATGAACAGAGTCAACATCAACAAAACATCAAGACAGAAAATCGAGAAGGTGTAAGGCCCTGGATCCTTACTCCTGGTCCTCCTCGTCGTCCTCGCTCAGGGCGGAGAAATCGTACTCCACCGTGGGCGCGTCGGCGCGAGGAGCGGAAGACGAAGACTCCCTCGCGCGCTTGGTGTTCACCGGGGCTGGGGGCTGCAAAGACCCAGCCCCTTCGGGGGAAACTGTCCGCCACGAACACCTATGGGACCGGAGCCCCTTGTCTGTGTGGTACGAGGGCGGAGGGAGCACAAAGAGCAGATCGTGGCTAGCACGCGGGCAGTTTTACCCAGGTTCGGGCCGCGGTAGACGCGTAAAACCCTACTCCTGCTTGGTTGTGTATTGAGTTTGGGCGCTCGGGAGCTTGAAGAAGCAGCTACACCCAGCGCGAGAGTGATCTAGGTTCCGAACCCCCTCCACGTTGTGCATGGGCCTCCTTTTATAGTGCAAGGGGTCACCGACAGGTGTCAACGTAGGAGAAAGGGGTAAAAATGTAAAAGAGGTGGTAGTTGTAACAGTGCGGGAACAGTGGAGCTACAGTACAGAACAGTGGTCTATACCTACTTTAACAGTGGGGGACAAGGGCATTTAATGCCCGTCGCCGTCGACCCCAAAAGCTCCCGCCTTAGCGTCTCCGTCCGCCACGGCGACGGATCCATCACCGTGGAGTGCCACCGTGTACCCCAGGCTGCACAGCCATCCGCCACGCGCCCCTGGATAGGCCCCAGGGTGACGCGTGGGCCGATGAGCTGGAGCGCGGGCACACAGCGCAGCCTCCCCGGCAAGCACCTTGCCGGGGCCTTGATCTTGCCGGGCCCGGGAGCTTGTCGCTCCCCGGGCCCCTTGCCGGGGCGCATATAGCGCCGAGGTGTTGTCTTCTAGTCTTCCTGGCAAGCTCCTCTTGCCAGGGTCTTGTGTTAGTGGGGCGGTCTCGAGCCTGGTACGGCCTTCCCGGCAAGCTCCTCTTGCCGGGGTCTCGGTCTTATGTCTTGTATACTTTGTTTTTGAATGGTTTAATAGGGAGCAGGAAGGTCTCCGGCGAGCACGCAGTAAACCTTGCCGCGGGAAGCTGCAACTGCCCGTGCACAAGTTGGGGTACTGGGGTACCCCTACCTTAGTACACCGACAGGAGCCCCCGGGCCTGGGCCACACACGGTGCCGAGCGCTGTTGGGCCAGGCCCAAAACAGTGCACGGGCACCCGCGGCCCGCGGCGCGCCGAATCCACTTCCATATCCGCCGCACCCCACGGTAACGGCACGCGTCGATCGCGGCGCCGTGGGATGGGACGTGCCCACGATCTCTTAATGGAAAGGGCGAAACGCCCCCGACTCCCCCATAAAAGCAGAGGGAGCGGGCGCGGTTCCCCTCCTTGCGCTCTCATTACGTCGTCTTCCTCCTCCAAAGATTCCCTCTTGCGCTCTGCCTCCACATCTCCGCCGCCGCCGAGCTCTTCGTCCCCCTCCTTCCACCGCGTCCGCCATGGCCCCAAAGACCGACAAGGCGAAGGCGGAGAAGGCCAAGCGGGAGAAATCGGAGCAAGCGGCCAAGCTCATCGCGTACCGGAAGCGGCACGTCGTCTTCCCGCCGAAGCTCGGCGTGCGGGAGCTCTGGAACAAGTATTACTTGTTCTGGTCCAAGGGAACCGACGCGCATCCCCGCACGCGAGCATACCCGGCCGCCGCCAAGGACAGCTATCCCGGCGGGTACTACTTCTTTGCTGCCTTTTTTCACTGTGGTCTCTGTCCTCCTTTCTCAAACTTCTTCTGCGACGTCATGAATACATATGACCTCCATCTGCTTGACTTCACCCCCAACGCCATTCTCACCATGGCCGTTTTCGCACACATGTGCGAAAACTTCATAGGAGTCCACCCCAATGTAGCCCTCTTTAGACACTTCTTCACTCCTAGAGCCGAGGCCGATGCCCCCCTCTCCGGAGGAATTTCTTGGGTCTTTCGTCTGAATAAAAAAGGGGCGTACTTGCCGGGGGAGCTCCGCGGCAAGTGGGAGGAATGGCGAGCGGAGTGGTGCTGGATCGTAGAAGACCAGCCGCAAGCCTTCACCGCGCCGCGCACAACGCCCATCGTGCGCGGCAGGGACTGGAGTGAGCTGGACTCGGACGACGTCAAGCTCAACATCGCCCTCGTCCGGATTCCTCGTCTTCGGTTGGCCAATCTGTCAGTTGCTGAGGTGGGCGCAGATTTCCTCCGCCGGCGCATCGCCCCTCTCCAAGACCGGAAGAGGCCGGCCTGGGAGTACGGCGGCCCGACAGACATCATGAGGCTGCGCCCCGGGCTCAATTTCAACTTCACCACGCTGGAGCTGCGGGGAATGGTACGGGAACTCTTCAAGTACGACCCGACGCACCCCGAGTGGTTCAGGACTCCCCGGGAAGTGGTGCCGCTCTGCAACAACGCCGTCAGGGATCGGATCCTCGCCATGATGCCCATGTGTGACTCGCATGGCTTGGACCGCACGTGGATCGCCCCGAAGCCCATCGACGTCCTCAACTTCTACGACAACCTCGCCGAGGTGGCGAAGAACAAGGAGGACCTCAAGCTGCACACGCGGGACACCACCGACCAGGAGATCGCCTACATAGCTTCTCGGGCTGAGGAGGCCGCCGCAGCCGCGGCGGCAGGAGTTTTCGGATTCTCGCCGGAGGAGGCGGAGGCTGAGGACGCGTCCACCCAGGCGGAGGAGGCGGAGATCCGCAGGTTGCTGAATCTTCCACCCGACGCGCTCGCCGGGGTCCCCTCGCTGAGGCACTCCGGGATCCACGGGATCGCGGCGGAGGCCGCGGCAATGGAGGGCACCGCCGGAGGGAGCAGAGGCGCCGCGAGGGGCGGAGGCGCCAAGGGAAAGGGGGCCGCGGCGCAGGACGCTGGGCCCAGTGAGCCGGCCGGGGCAGAGGAGGAGGAGGAGGCCGAGGACTCCGGCGGATCCACGGAGTTATACGCCGACGACCTCTCCTCGTCGGAGAGCTCCCCGCCCCTGGCGAGCCCGAGGCAGTCCCCGGCGAAGCGCCTCCGCAAGGCGGCGACGGGGGAGAGGGCGCAGGCGCCCCGGCAACAGCCACCCCGCCGGGCGGCTCCCCGGGGGAGTCAAGCCGCGCCAAGGCCGTCCGGCGCACCAGCCGCAACAGAGGCGGCCCGTGCGCGGACCACGACGGAGGCGTCTCGCAGGCCGGCAGCGAGCCGGCAGGGGTCTTCTCGGAGCGGAGCAGCGGCTCCGCCCGTCCCTCGGGCGCCGGCTACCACAACCATAGATCGAGTCTTGCTCCAGTAACCCCCATACTTGCTTGTACTACCACTTGTCCCTGCCTCGGGTAGGGTACGGTTTAGTAAGTGTTAACCCTGTCCTAGCACACACCGTACAGAGAGGCCAGGGTGGAAGATACCGGTTGTAACCGGTAGGCAGGCCACCTGGTCCGGGGGCATGGGTGTTTCCGGTTGGGACCGAGAGGGGAGCACCCCTTAGAGCGCGCGATAGAAATGTGATCCCATTCTACGCGAGGTTGTAGCCTCCCCACTCAGAGTTTGCTTGACAAGTGTCGTGGATGATTCCAGACACTGGTGAGTTAAGCTGGTGTGTGCAACACAGGCGGGTTTCCGACTAAAAGACCGTAGGCGGTATTAGTCCGATGGACTAAAGAAAACCGCTACACGTGGGTAAAGAGTACACCCTCTGCAGAGATATAAAATCTATTCGAATAGCCGTGTCCATGGTTAAGGACAACAGTCTGGGATGGGTCGAGTATCAGTCTTAGTGTCGGTCTTCGGAGGAGAAAATTACTAAACCAGAACATTGGGTATGATCTATGATATATGGTGATTGTGATTAATATTATGGACTAACCTTTTGTTCCCTTTGGGTTAAATGAGTATCCTTGGGACGGTTCTACCTCCCGGATATTCATCCACTTTTACTTATAAGCCCTTTCTGTGGTGTCGCTCAGACACCCGACTGTGGCATGCCTGTTATTTATTTTCCTTATAAGCCCTTTCTGTGGTGTCGCTCAGACGCCCGACTGTGGCATGCCTGTTATTTACTTCTCTTATAAGCCCTTTCTGTGGTGTCGCTCAGACGCCCGACTATGGCATGCCTGTTATTTACTTTTCTTATAAGCCCTTTCTGTGGTGTCGCTCAGACGCCCGACTGTGGCATGCCTGTTATTTACTTTTCTTATAAGCCCTTTCTGTGGTGTCGCTCAGACGCCCGACTGTGGCATGTCTGTTATTTACCTTCCTTATAAGCCCCTTTCTGTGGTGTCGCTCAGACGCCCGACTATGGCATGAACGTTATACATTTATTTATTTATCACTCTCTGATTGCATATGCCCTTTTATCAAATGACCTGCTCGCATCATGGACTGTCATATCATTATCATCATAGTGATCATCATTTAATCTCGAGCATGATTATATCTCAGCCATGTTCATAATGTTCGCGAGTACATTCCAAGTACTCAATGGCTTGTCCCTGGCTATTGTCTTGGCCAGATTCCCTGCGCGGGAAGGAATGATGCGATGACAGCCCCGGAATCTACGTATATGGAGATAGCAGCCTCGCGAAGATAGGAATTAACCTGGTCAGATGTTCCTGTGGGAAATGGAGCCCCATAGTCACCAGTGAACCACAAACCGCTTCCGCCATCAGCCACTAGCCATTAGAAACCTTGTGTTGTACTCATAGGCCAGAATGGTCTTGTACTACATATCTTGTATTTTGCTTGGAGTTTCTGTAACAAGTTGGTGTCTCATCAGCTAACAGTAATCCTGGGGCTCGTGAGCACAAGGTCCGCTTTTGGGAATTTATATCCCGAAAATCCGGTCTTGACAGATAGCTAGCATGATGTTTCCATGGCTTGTTCGTTTTTTGATGTCATTGCTACGCCAGATCATTGCACATCCCAATACACCGCCGAAGGCATTCACATAGAGTCATATTTTGTTCTAGCTTCGAGTTGTAAGTAAATCAAAGTGTGATGATCTTTATTATTAGAGCATTGTCCCATGTGAGGAAAGGCCAAATAAAAAAAAGATGGCCTAAAAAAATAGAGAGGGGCTAAAAAAAAGAGAAAGCCCCTCCAAAAAAAACAAAAAAAAATGAGAGAAAAGAGAGAAGGGACAATGCTACTATCCTTTTCCACACTTGTGCTTCAAAGTAGTACCATGATCTTCATAATAGAGAGTCTTTTGTTTTGTCACTTCCATATACTAGTGGGAATTTTTCGTTATAAAACTTGGCTTGTATATTCCAACGACGGGCTTCCTCAAATGCCCTAGGTCTTCATGAGCAAGCAAGTTGATGCACACCCACTAGTTTTGTTTTGAGCTTTTATACACTTATAGCTCTAGTGCATCCGTTACATGGCAATCCCTACTCACTCACATTGATATCGATTGATGGGCATATCCATAGCCCATTGATACGCCTAGTCGATGTGAGACTTTCACTCTCCTTTTGTCTATCACCACCTTCTATTCCACCCATAGTGCTATGTCCATGGCTCACGCTCATGTATTGCGTGGAAGTTGAAAAGCTTTGAGAATACTAAAGTATGAAACAATTGCTTGGCTAAAACCGGGGTTGTGCATGATTTAAATACTTTGTGTGGTGAAGATGGAGAATAGCCAGACCATATGATTTTGTAGGGATAACTTTCTTTGGCCATGTTATTTTGAAAAGACATGATTGCTTTATTGGTATGCTTGAAGTATTATTGTCCTAATGTCAAATGATAGACTATAGCTTTGAATCACTCGTGTCTTAATATTCATGCCATGATTAGACTACATGATCAAGATTATGCTAGGTAGCATTCCACATCAAAAATTATCTTTTTTATCATTTACCTACTTGAGGACGAGCAGGAATTAAGCTTGGGGATGCTGTTACGTCTCCATCGTATCTATAATTTTTGATTGTTCCATGCCAATATTCTACAACTTTCATATACTTTTGGCAACTTTTTATACTATTTTTTGGGACTAACATATTAATCCAGTGCCCAGTGCTAGTTCCTGTTTGTTGCATGTTTTTTGTTTCGCAGAATATCCATATCAAACGGAGTCCAAACGGAATAAAAACGGACAGAGATTTTTTTTGGAATATATGTGAATTTTGGGATACGAAACTAACAAGAGACAATGCTCGAGTGGGCCTTGAGGGTGGGGGGCGTGCCCCCTGCCCAGGGTGCGCCCTGGGCCCTCGAGGCCACACCGTAAGGAGGTTGATGCCCTTCTGTCGCCGCAAGAAAGCTAATTTCCGGAAAAAAATCGTGTCAAAAGATGAGCCCAATCGGAGTTACGGATATCCGGGAATTTAAGAAACGGTGAAGGGCCAGAATCTGGGAACGCAGAAACAGAGAGAGGCAGAGGGACAAATCCAATCTAGGAGGGGCTCTCGCCCCTCCGCCGCCATTGAGGTCATGGACCAGAGGGGAAACCTTCTCCCACCTAGGGAGAAGGTCAAGGAAGAAGAAGAAGGAGGGAGCTCTTTCCCCCTCGCTTCCGGTGGCACCGGAGTGCCACCGGGGCCATCATCGTGTGACGGCGATCTACACCAACACCTACGTCATCTTGACCAACATTTCCATCACCTTCCCCCATCTATCTACAGCGGTCCACTCTCCCGCAACCCACTTTACCCTCTACTTGAACATGGTGCTTTATGCTTCACATTATTATCCAATGATGTGTTGCCATCCTATGATGTCTGAGTAGATTATCGTTGTCCTATCGATGATTGGTGAATTGCTATGATTGATTTAAATTGCTTGTGGTTATGTTGTTGTCCTTTGGTGCCCATCATATGAGAGCGCGCGTGGACCACACCATAGGGTTAGTTGTATGTTGATAGGACTATGTATTGGAGGGCAAGAGTGACAGAAGCTTCAACATAGCGTAGAAATTGATGCATACGGGATTGAAGGGGGACCAATATATCTTAATGCTATGGTTGGGTTTTACCTTAATGAACGTTAGTAGTTGCGGATGCTTGCTAATAGTTCCAATCATAAGTGCATAGAATTCCTAGTAAGGGATGACATGCTAGTAGTGGCCTCTCCCACATAAAACTTGCTATCGGTCTAGTAACGTAGTCAATTGCTTAGGGGCAATTTCGCAACTCCTACCACCAGTTTTCCACACTCGCTGAAATTAATTTAGTTGTGTCTTTATCTTAACAGCCCCTAGTTTTATTTACATGTTCTTTATATTCTTGCAAACCTATCCCACAAAACTAGAAACTACTTCTAGTTTCATAGTTTTTCTAGGTAAAGTAAACGTCAAGCGTGCGTAGAGTTGTATCGGTGGTCGATAGAACTTGAGGGAATATTTGTTCTGCCTTTAGCTCCTCATTGGGTTCGAAACTCTTACTTATCGAAAGAGGCTACAACTGATCCCCTACGCTTGTGGGTTATCACTAAACAACGTGCCACTCATAATTCCAAACTTGTTGCTCAAGTATGAATCTGATTTGATTCTGATATTACTAAAACATATAACATTTAATTGGTCAGCTAATGTTCCTACTTTACTTTCGAAAAAGCACATGCACCACATATAGAGAGACAGCAGGGAGTTGCTTTCTTAATGCGCTCTGGTTCATCATGTGTGGGCACTGTGCAACGAACATTTTATTATCCAAAATCTGCTTGCTCTTCTTTAGCATGTTCCTCTTCCGTTCTTCTCTAATAAGTACTCTCTCCGTTCATAAATACAAGTCTTTGTATAGATTCCACCATGGACTACATATGGAGCAAAATGAGTGAATCTACACTCTAAAATGTATCTGGATACATCTGTATGTGATACATACTGGAAATCTCTACCAAGACTTATAATTTGGAACGGAGGGAGTATGATAGTAGTACTGTATGTTCCTTGTAGTGAAGATGAGTAGGGACATTTGCAGTGTAGAGGTCTATACGGTCGGTTGGTATGGACACTTTGAACTCTTCGGGCCTCTTTGACTCGTAGGATTTTGTAAACATGGAAATAGGATTTGTAGTGCCCCCCCCACTTGAATCCTATAAGAATAGCAAGGAAATGCAGGGAGCTGTGTCGCCTTTGAGAGTTACACTGATATTAACAGTACCGCACCTTCAGTTGAAGAGAGCTGGTATCCGAAGCCTTTCTAGCCGTACCAGCAATACTAGCACATATATTCCAGCAAGTTCCACTTTGCTGATTTTACTCCGATGCTTACGCTTTTCCCATTATATCTACACTATGATCTGTGTAGTTTCTTTGTGTCGCACTAGCAGCAGTCCACTCTTGAAGCTAAACACCGCAATGACTTACAAAATTGCCACCAAGGCATTGAGCGCCATTCTGGATGCAATGAAACTCATACGCTCCCCACCTGTTGACTCTTGTTCAGAATATGTGTAAGTGCATCTAGTGCCCCTTAGTGATTTTGGTCTATTGAAGACTTATAGGTTAAGGGACTAATGTGTTCATGAGTGTACATAGGTCTATAAGTCTATGAGGAGTTTGATATTTACAGAGAAAGTCGACCCCTAAAAATGAAGTTCTTCGACTGAAGACTTTGGATTTTTGAAGAATTTCTGAAGACTTTGAAAGTGAAGAAATTGGTGTGACCTTGAAGACTTGGTATTCATTTGAGGAACATGAAGCGTGAAGACTTTTGTTTTCGTAGTTTCATTTTCTCTTTCTTGAGTCATAGGAAACACCATACTGTTAAAGGGGGTCGAGGAAATACTAAGGAAAAAATTCCATGTGATGCTCAACTCAAAATCCTACACCTACCAATCCCTTCGAGTGAAGCCATTGGAAATCTCATACAGTTCAGTCATATTCTTCAGTGACAGAGACGAAGTTCTTGTGATCTCTGAGGAATTTGTACTGACTGAGGAGTTAGGAATTCTCCATGCGGATTTCCTTCAAGTGAGGAACATGATAGCCCTGAGGAATTTCATACTCCAAATTCTGACCGTTGTTGTGCTACGTGCCAGCTATCCCAAAATATCTACCTACCTAACGGTCATATCATTAAGGGCATTTATGTCTTATCATGTCGGGCAGCTCCCTAGGCTATAAATAGCCGCCCCTACAACCACTAGCTGATTGAATGCTCCGAGAGAAACTGACACTTGTCATAAGAGCAACCCATCCTCTGAGGACTTTGAGTGAAAATGATCTCATGAGGAAAACCCCAAAACCAAACCCAAACACCTACAAACCCAAAAGTGATTGAGCATCACTGAAGAGATTGATCCTGAGTGGATCCGACGCTTGTTGCCTTTGAAGACTGTGCTTCTTTTAGACGGTTAGGCGTCATGCTCTAGAGCATCCAAGAGGAATTGTGGATCGCCGAGTGACCGAGTTTGTGAAGGTTCGGAAGTCACCTGTGAAGACTTACCATGAGTGATTGGGTGAGGTCTATGTGACCTTAGCTCAAGGGGAATACGGTGAGGACTTGGTGTCTTGGACTGTGTGTCCAGGACTGGGTGTCCGGGACTGTGTGTCCTCAGGTTTAAATACCTAGCCGCCCTAACCAGATGTACAACTAACACAGCAGTTGGAACTGGTCTAACAAATCATTGTCTTCACCAAGCTTACTGGTTCTATTTCCTCAACTCTTCCATTTCCTCATAACTATGTTGTGTGCTTGTTCATATCTGCTTGAAGACTTTGACTACAGACTTTTCAATTTCCTCAATTCAATTTCTTCTGTCTGTTTGTCTTCATCCTGTGTTATCATGTGTTTACGCTTTCTGTACTCTGTGCTTGTCTTCATTTCATCATGATGACCATGCTTGTATTCTGCTATGTTTACTTCTGAGTACTTATTCCGATGCAAGTAGTTCTTCGCTAAGGAATTTCCTCACATGCAAATTCCTCAGTGAAGAATTCATAAAAATCGCCTATTCACCCCCCTCTAGTCGATATAACGCACTTTCAATTGGTATCAGAGCCAGGTACTCCCTTGTTCGGTGTGATTTTGGTTTAACCGCCTGGAGTTTTAGTTATGTCGACCGCAGGTATGATCAAAGTCTCTGCTGGGTGTCTTCTACTTCTCAAGCTTGTGTTGTATTCCCTCAAAGAGGAAAGGGAGATCCAGCACAGTAGTGTAAGTATTTCCCTTAGTTTTTGAGAACCAAGGTATCAATCCATTAGGAGACCACGCGCCAGTCCATCGCACCTGCACAAACAAATAAGAACTTTGCAGCCAACGCGATAAGGGGTTGTCAATCACTTTACGGTCACTTACGAAAGTGAGATCTGATAGAGATGATAGTTTATAATTTTGGTATTTTTAGTTTATAAGAACAGCAAATAAATGCGGTGAAAGTAAAGTAGATGTGGATTGATATGATGAGAATGGACCCCGGGGCCATAGTTTTCTCTAGTGGCTTCTCTCATGATAGCGATATTCTATGGCGGGTAAACAAATTACTGTCGAGCAATTGATAGAAAAGCAAATAATTATGAGACTATCTAGGCATGATCATTGTATATAGGCATCACGTCCGAGACAAGTAGACCGACTCCTGCCTGCATCTACTACTATTACTCCACACATCGACCACTATCCAACATGCATCTAGTGTATTGAGTTCATAAGAACAGAGTAACGCCTTAAGCAAGATGACATGATGTAGAGGGATAAACTCAACCAATATGATATAAACGCCATCTTTTTATCCTTGATGGCAACAATACAGTACGTGCCTTGCTGCCCCTACTGTCACTGGGAAAGGACACCGCAAGATTGAACCCAAAGCCAAGCACTTCTCCCATTGCAAGAACTATAGATCTAGTAGGCCAAACCAAACCAATAATTCGAAGAGACTTGCAAGGATATTATGAGCACACATAAAAAGTTCAGAGAAGAACCAAATATCTTTCATAGATAACCTAGATAATAAACTCATAATTCATGGGATCTCGACAAACACACCGCAAAAAGGGATTACATCAAATAGATCTCCTCGAAGACCGAGGAGAACTTTGTATTGAGATCCAGAGAAAGAGAGAAGAAGCCATCTAGATACTAGCTATGGACCCGAAGGTCTGTAGTAAACTACTCACAACTCATGGTGAGGGGGATGATGATGATGATGAAGAACTCCGTGATGGATTCCCCTCCGGTGGAGCTCTGGAACAAGCTCTAAGATGGGATCTTCACGGGAACAGAAGGTACGGCGGTGGAATTAGGGTTTTCTCTCTATCCACGGAGGTTTTGGGGTACGTAGACTTATATAGGAAGAAGGAGGGCACCGAGAGACGCTCGAGGGGGCCACGAGGCACGGGGCGCGCCCTGGGAAGGGGGGCACGCCCACCACCCTCGTGGGCCACCTCTTTATCCCCTGACTTGGTTCTCAAGCTCCGTGTGCGTGATTTTCTCCAAAAATATCTCTCATAAAGGTTTCATTCCGTTTGGACTCCGTTGGATATTCTATTTCTCCAAAACCCTGAAACATGCAAAAAAACATCAATCTGGACTGGGCCTTTGGGTTAGTAGGTTACTCCGAAAAATGATATAAAAGTGAATGATAAAGCCCATTAAACATCCAAGACTTCATAAATAATAGCGTGGAACAATCAAAAATTATAGATACGTTGGAGACGTATGAAGCATCCCCAAGCTTAATTCCTGCTCATCCTCGAGTAGGTAAATGATAAAGAAAGAATTTTTGATGTGGAATGCTAACCAATATAGTTTTTCAATGTAATTGCCTTAATTGTGGCATGAATGTTCAGATCTGAAAGATTCAAGATAAAAGTCTATATTGACATAAGAAATAACAATACTTCAAGCATACTAACAAAGCAATCATGTCTTCTCGAAATACTATGGCTAAAGAAAGTTATCCCTACAAAATCATATAGTCTGGCTATGCTCCCTCTTCATCACACAAAATATTCATATCATGCACAACCCCGATTTCAGCCAAGCACTTGTTTTCATACTCTATCTTTTCAAACCTTTCAATTTTCACGCAATACATGATCGTGAGCCATGGATATAGCACTATGGGCGGAATAGAGGTGGTTGTGGAGAAGACAAAATGGAGGGAGATAGTGTCACATCGACTAGGCGTATCAACGGGCTATGGAGATGCCCATCAATAGATATCAATATGAGTGAGTAGGGATTGCCATGCAACGGATGCACTAGAGCTAAATATGAATGAAAGCTCAACAAACGAAACTAGTGGGTGTGCATCCAACTTGCTTGCTCACGAAGACCTAGGGCTTTTGAGGAAGCCCATCGTTGGAATATACAAGCCAAGTTCTATAATGAAAATTCCCACTAGTATATGAAAGTGACTAAGCATGAGACTCTCTACAATGAAGAACATGGTGCTACTTTTAAGCACAAGTGCGGAAAAAAGATAGTAGCAATTGTCCCTTCTCTCTTTTCTCTCATTTTTTTGGAGGGGCTTTTTTTACTAGCCCCTCTCTATTTTTTTGGGCCATCTCCTTTTTTATTGGCCTTTCCTCACATGGGACAATGCTCTAATAATGATGATCATCACACTTTTCATTACAACTCAAAATTACAACTCGATACTACAACAAGTATGACTCTACATGAATGCCTCCGGCGGTGTACCGGGATGTGCAATGAATCAAGAGTGACATATATGAAAAATTATGCATGGTGGCATTGCCACAACTACGATGTCAACTACATGATCATGCATGGCAATATGACAATATGATGCGTGTCATATGAACGGAACGGTGGAAAGTTGCATGGCTATATATCTCGGAATGGCTATGGAAATGGCATGATAGGTAGGTATGGTTGCTGTTTTGAGGAACAATATGGTGGCTGTTTTGAGGAAGGACATATAGTGGGTTTATGGCACCGGCGAAAGTTGCGCGGTACAAGAGATGCTAGCAATGGTGGAAGGGTGAGAGTGTGTATAATCCATGGACTCAACATTAGTCACAAGAACTCATATACTTATTGCAAAAATCTACGAGTCATCAAAACAAAGCAATCAAAGCATGCTCCTAGGGGGAGGTTGGTAGGATTTAACCATCGCGCGCCCCCGACCTCCACACAAAGGTTGGCACTCTACAAATACCTCATGCTCTAACTTCGTCACATAGCGCTTCACCATACGTGCATGATACGGGAATCACTAACCTTAACACAAGTATTTCTTAATTTCATAATAAATCGACTAGCATGACTCTAATATCACTATCCTCATGTCTCAAAACAATTATCAAGCATCCAACATCTCATTCTATTCAATGCACTAGGTGTAAAAAAAATTCACTACATTGACATTGGATGTCTATCATGTGAAGACTAGTTTATTTAGCCTAAACACATTACCATGCTGTTTTAATAGACTCTCAAAAGGATATAATTGAAGCATGAGAGTTCAACAATTTCTACAAAATATTACCACCACTGTGCGCTAAAAGATATAAGTGGAGCACTAGAGCAAAATCTATTCAACTCTAAAGATAAAAGTGAAGCACATAGAGTGTTCTAATAATTTCTAGGCCATATTTAACTCTCTCAAATAGGTGTATCCAGCAAGGATGATTGTGTAAAACTAACAAGCAAAGACTCAAATTATACAAGACGCTCCAAGCAAAACACATATCATGTTGGGAATAAAAATATAGCTCCACGTATAGTTACCGATGGATGAAGACGAAAGTGGGGATGCCTTCCCGGGGCATCCCCAAGATTAGAATTTTGATTATCTTGAATTTACTTGGGGTGCCATGGGAATCCCCAAGCTTAGGCCTTTTCTACTCCTTGTTCCATAGTCCATCAAAGCAATACTCAAAACTTGAAAACTTCACAACACAAAACTTAGACAAAAATTCTCGTGAGCTCCGTTAGTATAAGAAAGCAAACTACTACTCAAAGGTGCAGCAATGAATTCATTATTTGTTTATATTGGTGTTAAACCTACTGTATTCCAACTTCTCTATGGTTCATATCCTCAAATACTACTCATAGATGCATTGAAATAAGCAAACAACACACGAAAAACAGAATCTGTCAAAGACAGAACAGTCTGTCGTAATCAGCAGGTTTCGCCTACTTCTGGAACTCCAAAAACTTCAAGCTAAATTGGTAAATTTGCATAATTTATCTACCAATCATCTGCAAAAAGAATTAACTAAAAATCACGCTCCAGTAAAATCCGAAGACCACATTAGTGAGCGCTAACGATTCTGTTTTTCACAGCAAGATCACATAAACTTCACACAAGTCTTCCCAAAGGTTCTACTTGGCACAAACACTAAACAAAACATGAAACCACATCTAATCAGAGGCTAGATGCAATATTTCTTTGCTAACAGCAACAAAAAAAAAATTGGGTTGCCTCCCAACAAGCGCTATCGTTTTACGCCCATAGCTAGGCACGATACAAGATAAATCTAGGTATTGCCATCTTTGGAAGGCAATCCATGATACGTCCAAAACGTATCTATAATTTCTGCTTGCTCCATGCCACTTTTGGGTGATATTGCTATGATATTCATACACTTCCATACACTTTTGATCATATTTGGACTAACTTACTAATCCAGTGCACCCCAGTGCCAGTTTCTGTTTTCGGCTGTTTTTGTATTTCAGGTTTTCACGTTTCGAGAACTGCCCAGAATAATTATATAAAAAATCAGCGAACTGGAAACAGCACTGCGTCTGAAGGGCAGCCTGGGGGGGGGGCACAGGGGCTCCAGGCGCCCTGTGGGCGCGCCCCCCCTGGGCCGCGCCGGGGGGGCGCCTGGGCCCCCCGAAGCCCGTCCGGTGCCCCCCTTTGGCATATATTTAGAGGGACCTCCGAAACCCTCAAAAAGGACTTCTTTTCGCGATCCCATCTCTGTTCCGTCGCCGCCGCCGCTTCCAAGATCGGGAGCACCAGGAGAACTCTTCCCGGCACCCTGCCGGAGGGGAGGATCACCACCGGGAGCCTCTCCACCACCATGGACGCCTCCCGGATGACTCGTGAGTAGTCTCCCTTGGACCATGAGTTCATGACCAGTAGCTATGTGATGTTCTCATCCCGTTCTTGTGCTTCACTAATTAGTCCTCGTGAGCTGCCCTACATGATCGAGGCACCTATGTAATCCTTATGCTGTTGCTATGTTGAGTTTGCTAGGATCCGATGGATTATGAGATTATGTTCAGATTGATCTTGAGTAATATATTTGATTCACCTCTTTTATATTTTTGCTCATAAGTAATTCTTGCATGTTCTCCGTTGTTATTTGCTGCTTTGGCCGAGTAGTAGGTAGTGACTCCAAGAGGGAACGTTATGCTCGATTGTGGGTTCATGCCCCTCGATGACTAGCTTGAGTGACAAAAACATGAGTCTAGGGGATGTGTTGTTGCCACAAGGGGGAAAACAACGGTGCTTGTGCCCGCGGGTGCAAGGATTGTTTACTTTACGCAAAGTTCTTTTAATGCAGTTGTCTGTTGCATTGAGTTTACACTATGGGTGGGACTCGCAACTTAATACCAGCGAGATGTTCTGGATAGATATCTCAAGGTGGATGATTAGTAGTAGATATTGATGGATTTCGGTCTACTTACTTTGGCGTACCGCCCATGCTTTGAACCTCAACCTTTCTTGCAATGTAGTCAACATTGGTTTGCGTTCGTGGTCCTGTCAATTGCCCAGCTGTAATTTGTTTACCTCACATAGCTGTTTTATCGTCTTTTGGGAGAGAGACATCACTAGTGAACATCATGAGACTCCGGTCCATATTACCATCATTGATCACATCCACTATTTATTTTCCATTATTTACCTACTATTGCAAAAACTATCTATCACTACTATCATTGCTTTTAACCCTTTGTGAACTACAAGGCCGGAGAGATTGACAACCTCTCTGTACTCGTTGGGAGCAAAGTTATTTGTATCTGTGTGCAGGTCCATGTTGATTGCTACTAATCTGGCGCCGTAGCAATTGACACCTACTTGTTGAGCCTAGGAGTCTCTGGGGAATCGATCCTTGGCATCTTTGCTAGGGGAAAACACTTCTACTTATTGCATCTTACACCTTCCACTTGGGGTAACCAACGAGGGGTTCGAGGCCCATCAAGGAGTATTTTCTGGCGCCGTTGCCGGGGACTCCACTCTTCAGGATAGCGGAGTTGCATGCTATCTTTTACCTTTGCTTTTTAGTCTTGTTAGTTTACCTTTCATTTTTGCTTTAGTTCTTTTTATCGAAAATCACAAAAATAGTTATCTTGCTTGCTTGCTACTATGGGTTCCACCGAGAACACCAAGTTGTGTGACTTCACTAGTCACAACAACGATGACTTTATCAGCACACCTATCACTACACCTGCCACTTCAGCACCTTCATATGAAATTAAACCTGCTTTACTTAACTTAGTCATGAGAGAACAATTCTCCGGTGCTGGAGATGATGCTGCTTTACACTTGAACAACTTTGCAGAACTTTGTGATATGCAAAAGTACCAAGAAATAGATGGTAATATTGTTAAGCTTAAGCTTTTTCCTTTCTCCTTGAGAGGAGGAGCTAAAATTTGGTTTCAGTCTTTGCCTAGAAATAGCATAGATTCATGGGATAAGTGCAAAGATGCTTTTATTGGAAAATACTATCCACCTGCTAAAATTATCCAACTTAGAAGTAACATCATGAATTTTAAACAATTGGATAATGAACACGTTGCCCAAGCTTGGGAACGTATGAAGTCTCTTATCAAGAACTGCCCTACTCACGGTTTGACTACTTGGATGGTTATCCAAACTTTGTATGCAGGCTTGAACTTTACCTCGCGGAACTTGTTAGACTCGGCCGCGGGAGGAACTTTTATGTCAACTACACTTGGTGCTGCCACAAAGCTTCTCGATGAGATGATGACCAACTATTCCCAATGGCACACCGAACGCGCTCCAACAGGTAGGAAGGTAAACTCTGTCGAGGAGATTTCCTCCCTCAATGAAAAAGTTGACTTGATCATGTCTCTACTTTCGAAGCAATCTACTTTTGATCCTCGTGATGTTCCTTTAAATTCTTTGATTGCTCAAGAACAAGTAGATGTGAACTTTATCTCTAGAAATAATTTGAACAACAATGCTTATAGGAGTAACTTTGGTAACAATTCTAGACCGTTCCCCTCTAACTCTTATGGGAACAACAATGCTTATCCTAGTACCAAGAACTCCAATACTGAACTAGAGACCATGCTAAGAGATTTCATCACTACCCAAAAAGGCTTTAATAAGAATGTAGAAGAGAAACTACATAAACTAGATGATCTTTCTTTTAAGGTAGACCACTTAGCCAATGAGGTAAAATTGCTAAAAATTGAAACTTCTCCTCTTAAGGAGAGGGAAGTCATCCCTATTAATGCTACTCAAGTGCAAATTAATGAAAACATTAGGATGATGGCTAAGCTTAAAGAGAGATGGGCTAGAGAAAGGGAGGAAGAGGAAAGAATTAAGAGCCTTCCTACCCACCACACTGTTGCTACTATCCAAGTTATTGAGAATGTTCACACTCTTAGCACCCAATGTACTCCTGGTCCCAATGGACCTATTAATGGTGATGCTATAGAAACTACCAACCAAGTGAACCTTAAGGACACCACTACCACTTTACTTGATGCTCGTGACCTTGATTTTGATAATTGCACTCTTACAGAAGTTATTGATTTCCTTCACAAAATGTCTAGAGATCCCCGCACTAGCATGCTTAACCTTGCCTTCATAGAGCATATCACTAATGCTCTTATCAAAGCTAGGGAGGAGAAACTTAGAGTAGAAGCCTCCATACCTAGAAAGCTAGAGGATGGTTGGGATCCTATGATAAAAATTTATTTGAATGACTTCTCTTGTTATGCATTATGTGATGTTGGTGCTAGTACCTCTGTTATGCCCAAAAGGATATATGATATGCTTAAATTGAAACCTTATGATTCTTGTTCTTTTGGTGTTCGTCTCGTTGATTCTTCCATAAAGAAACCTTTGGGGAGGATCGATGATGTTCTTATTGTTGTCAATGATAATTATGTGCCCGTTGATTTCACTATTATGGATATTGAATGTGATCCTTCATGTCCAATTATTTTGGGACGTCCCTTTTTGCGCACCGTTGGTGCTGTCATTGACATGAAAGAGGGTAATATAAAATTTCAGTTTCCTCTCAAGAAAGGGATGGAACACTTCCCTCGTAAGAAGGTCAAGTTACCTTTTGAGTCCATTGTACGGGCTAGTTATTCTTTTACTCTTGATAAAACTTGATCTTTGCATTATGCCTAGCTTAAAGGCATAAAAGAAAGCGCTTTTGGGAGGCAGCCCACATGAATAAATTTTTTGCTTTTGTTGTGTCTTGATGTTGTTTACTTCTGTAGCATCATCATTGTATCTTTGCTTTTCATATTTGTGCCATGTATAGCCTCTGATTGCTAGAAAGTTCAAAAGTTGTGAGGTGCTGTCCAGGAAACAAATTATGTCCTTGGATAGAAAAATTCGTATAAAATCACCAGATCATCTTTTTGGTCTGAATTTTTTCGACAGCGTTCTCTATATAATTGTCTTTCCTGCGTCAGTTCTGAGTTTTTTGATTTGAGTTGCAGAAGTATACTGCCTGCTGTTCTGTTTTTCACAGATTATGTCCTGTTTTGCCTTACCTTCACTTTGCAAATTAAGAACTTGCTTTTTCTTTGCAAAAACCTTTTGGCAATCTTGAGAAACAGTATAACTTCAAGAATATCATTATTTCCAGCAAGGTATAATTATTTTATTAAGGGTTCTAACCTCGCTAATCAGATTATGATGAGTTATGTATGAAGGGAGTTTTCAAGTGTGCGAGGGAAGATGATAAAAAGATTGAGGAGTGTCAAGCGCTCAAGCTTGGGGATGCCCCCGTGCACCCCCAAGAAATATTCAAGGAGACTCAAGCGTCTAAGCTTGGGGATGCCCCCGTGCATCCCCTTCTCCATCAACATTATCAGTTCGTCTTTCGTTTCGCTATATTTTTATCACTTCATGTGTTATGTGCTATGCTTGGAGCGTCTTGCTTTTAGTTTTCTTTTTAGTTTTTCATAACGAGTCGGAACCCAGCATTCCTTTATGTGGGAGAGAAACACGCTCCACCTCTACCTAGAACATAACATAGAATTTTCATGTCTATCTATGCTGTGTGTGTTCTTTGTCTTTTAATAGCTACTATCATACTCTGCTCTTAATATTCATGCTTATCTTTTCAAGAGCTTTTATTTAGTTGGTTGCTTGAACTCTCTTTAATTACCATGCTCACCTTATTAAGAGAGTTTGCTTTCGTTGCATGGGTTAATGTGTCTATGATAAAGATGCTACTTTCATGATGGTGCTTAGTAGTTCAGGTTTTTCTTATGGTTAATCTCAAATAGCTAGGGGGTTCCCAATATGTTATTGGAGTACCAACTTGGTTTGTTGGCCTATGATGTGGTATGGTTTAGTAATATCTTCCTTCGAGAATTTATTTTGATTGACTTGGCGTATGCTCACGCATATTTAAGACTGTAAAGAAAGTCTGTCAAGCCTTGATGATCTTTTATTTCTAAGTAGCGATATAACTACCATGCCTGATTCAATATTTGCTTTGTCTTTCTGCATGATTATGACCATCATTGCTCTCTTAGTTGGTCGTTCCCAGTCTTTTGCTAACCTCCACCTGTACTAAGCAAATTAGCCATGCAATACATAGCTCATGGGAAAGTAGCCTAAAAACTATTGTGGTAAAGAATATGTTGCTGATGTATCTTATTTCTTATAAGTTGCTTGCTGAGCGGTAACCATGTTTCTGGGGACGCCATCAACTGTCACACTTTTGAATATCATGTGAGTTGCTATGCATGTTCGTCTTGTCTGAAGTAAGGGTGATTTACCGTGGGTTGAATTAATATGCATATTGTTAGAGAAGAACATTGGGCCGCCAACCAAAGCCATGCATCATGGTGGAAGTTTTAGCTTGGACCTTAATCCTCAATCTCTTATGAGAATATGCTTATGCATTGAAGAGGAGTCCATCATCTATTTTCTATGTTGTCCCGGTATGGATGTCCTCAAGTTGAGATCTATCAAAAACGAGAAATCAAATGCGATTTATCTCCTTGGACCTTTGTACAGGTGGCATAGAGGTACCCCTTTGTGACACTTGGTTAAAACATATGTAATGCAATGATAACCCATGGGGATCCGAGCTAATTAGGACAAGGAGCGAGCACTATTGATATACGATGCATGAGGCTTGCAACTTATAGGATGTTTTATGCATGACACATATGAAGTACTACTACCGTTGACACAATTGCTTCCATGTTTTCAAAATAAAAAGCTCTAGCACTTAACCTTTCTTTTACCTTTATGTTGAAGCACCAACTACTGAGAGCATGATTGTCATTCTGAGTGTAATGTGCATTGTCCCAAAGTAGCATTGTCTTTTGCATGATTGTGATATCGTTTATTTTGAAATGATTGTATCTAGTCATCACTTAAACCTTGAAGGTGCCCCTGCACTTATGTTTTGCATCACTAAAGGGGGCAAGCTAGATATCACTTTATCATATTTGCACATCATGTTCATTGCAAATCTTTTGATGTTTCAGTTTCATGTTGTAAAGCTTACAGTCATTTGTGATTTTCTCTCGAGACAACTTAATTACTTTAGAATCATTGTCTCAGTAAGCTTTTGTCATATGACTATGAGAAAGTCTTTTATGGTTAATAGCATATCACCACAGAAATTTTTCTTGTTATCATTTACCTACTCGAGGACGAGCAGGAATTAAGCTTGGGGATGTTGATACATCCAAAACGTATCTATAATTTCTGCTTGCTCCATGCCACTTTTGGGTGATATTGCTATGATATTCATACACTTCCATACACTTTTGATCATATTTGGACTAACTTACTAATCCAGTGCACCCCGGTGCCAGTTTCTGTTTTCGGCTGTTTTTGTATTTCAGGTTTTCACGTTTCGAGGACTGCCCAGAAAAATCCAGAAAAATTATATAAAAAATCAGCGAACCGGAAACAACACTGCGTCCGAAGGGCAGCCTGGGGGGGGGGGGCACAGGGGCTCCAGGCGCCCTGTGGGCGCACCCCCCCTGGGCCGCGCCGGGGGGCGCCTGGGACCCCCGAAGCCCGTCCGGTGCCCCCCTTTGGCATATATTTAGAGGGACCTCCGAAACCCTCAAAAAAGGACTTCTTTTCGCGATCCCATCTCTGTTCCGCCGCCGCCGCCGCCGCTTCCAAAATCGGGAGCACTAGGAGAACTCTTCCTGGCACCCTGCCGGAGGGGAGGATCACCACCGGGAGCTTCTCCACCACCATGGACGCCTCCCGAATGACTCATGAGTAGTCTCCCTTGGACCATGAGTCCATGACCAGTAGCTATATGATGTTCTCCTACTGTTCTTGTGCTTCACTAATTAGTCCTCGTGAGCTTCCCTACATGATCGAGGCACCTATGTAATCCTTATGCTGTTGCTATGTTGAGTTTGCTGGGATCCGATGGATTATGAGATTATGTTCAGATTGATCTTGAGTAATATATTTGATTCACCTCTGTTATATTTTTGTTCATAAGTAATTCTTGCATGTTCTCCGTTGTTATTTGCTGCTTTGGCCGAGTAGTAGGTAGTGACTCCAAGAGGGAACGTTATGCTCGATTGTGGGTTCATGCCCCTCGATGACTAGCTTGAGTGACAGAAACATGAGTCTAGGGGATGTGCTGTTGCCACAAGGGGGAAAACAACGGTGCTTGTGCCCGCGGGTCCAAGGATTGTTTACTTTACGAAAAGTTCTTTTAATGCAGTTGTCTGTTGCATTGAGTTTACACTATGGATGGGACTCGCAACTTAATACCAGCGAGATGTTCTGGATAGATATCTCAAGGTGGATGATTAGTAGTAGATATTGATGGATTTCGGTCTACTTACTTTGGCGTACCGCCCATGCTTTGAACCTCAACCTTTCTTGCAATGTAGTCAACATTGGTTTGCGTTCATGGTCCTGTCAATTGCCTAGCTGTAATTTGTTTACCTCACATAGCTGTTTTATCGTCTTTTGGGAGAGAGACATCACTAGTGAACATCATGAGACTCCGGTCCATATTACCATCATTGATCACATCCACTATTTATTTTCCGTTATTTACCTACTATTGCAAAAACTATCTATCACTACTATCATTGCTTTTAACCCTTTGTGAACTACAAGGCCGGAGAGATTGACAACCTCTCTGTACTCGTTGGGAGCAAAGTTATTTGTATCTGTGTGCAGGTCCACGTTGATTGCTACTAATCTGGCGCCGTAGCAATTGACACCTACTTGTTGAACCTAGGAGTCTCTGGGGAATCGATCCTTGGCATCTTTGCTAGGGGAAAACACTTCTACTTACTGCATCTTACACCTTCCACTTGGGGTAACCAACGAGGGGTTCGAGGCCCATCAATCCATAAGTGGCTCTCATTATAGATTCATATGGTAATTTGATTTTCTTTCTAGGAAAGTGTTCCATGCCTTTACTTAACGGAAATTGGAATCTAATATTGCCTTCCTTCATATCAATAATTACACGAATCGTTCTAAGGAAAGGTCTACCAAGAATAATAGTACATGAAGGATTGCAATCTATATCAAGAATAATGAAATCTACGGGCACATAATTCCTATTGACAACAATAAGAACATCATTAATTATTCCCATAGGTTTTTTTAATAGTGGAACCCGCAAGATGCAAATTTAAAGAACAATCATCAAGCTCATGGAACCCTAGCAAATCACACAAAGTTTTTGGGATAGTGGAGACACTAGCACCCAAATCACACAAAGCATAGCATTCATGATCTTTTATTTTTATTTTGATAGTAGGTTCCCATTCAACATAAAGCTTTATAGGGATAGAAACTTCCAACTCAAGTTTTTCTTCATAAGATTGTATCAAAGCATCAACTATGTGTTTGGTGAAAGCTTTATTTTGACTATAAGCATGCGGAGAATTTAGCACGGATTGCAACAAGGAAATACAATCAATCAAAGAGCAATTGTCATAATTGAATCCCTTGAAATCCAAAGTAGTGGGTTCATCACTATGCAAAGTTTTAATCTCATCACTCCCACTTTTAGCAATTTTAGAATCAAGGTCTAAAAACTCCGAATCATTGGGACACCTTAAAGCAGAATCATCTCGAATCCTATTTTCATCAAGATTAATACTAAACAACAAGGATCTAATAGGAGACACATCAATAACTTCCAAATCTTCATCTTTATTTTCATGATAAGTAGAGGAACACGATTTCATATAATCTTCTCTTTTAGCACGCATCCTAGCGGTTCTTTCTTTGCATTCAGCAATGGAAATTCTCATGGCTTTGAGAGACTCATTGATATCATGCTTAGGTGGGATAGATCTAAGTTTCAAAGAATCAACATCAACTAATTCTATCCACACTTCTAGCCAATTCATCAACCTTAAGCAATTTCACTTCAAGCAAAGCATTGAAATTCTTTTGCTAGATCACAAACTCCTTAACACTAGTTTCAAATTCAGAAGGCATCTTTCCATAAGAGTTGTTGTAGGAATTACCATAATTATTAGAGGAATTACTAGGAAAAGGCCTAGGATTAAAATTAGCTCTATAAGCATTGTTACCAAAATTATTCCTACCAACAAAATTCACATCCAAAGATTCATTGTTATTCTCAATCAAAGTGGACAAAGGCATATCATTAGGATCAGAAGAGGCACTCTTAGCAGCAAATAATTTCATAAGTTCATCCATCTTTCCACTCAAAACACTAATTTCTTCGATAGCATGCACTTTTTTACTAGTAGATCTTTCGGTGTGCCATTGAGAATAATTAACCATAATATTATCTATGAGTTTGGTAGATTCTCCTAAAGTAGTTTCCATGAAAGTCCCTTCGGCGGCTGAATCTAAAAGATTTCTAGAAGCAAAATTCAAGCCAGCATAAAAGTTCTGAATGATCATCCGTAGATTCAAACTATGTGTAGGGCAATTATGTATCATCAATTTCATTCTCTTCCAAGCTTGTGCAACATGCTCATGATCTAGTTGCTTAAAATTCATAATATCGTTTATAAGAGAGATGATCTTAGCAGGAGGGAAATACTTAGAGATAAAAGCATCTTTGCACTTATTCCACGAATAAAGACTATTTCTAGGAAAAGAGGAAAACCAAGTTTTAGCACGATCTCTAAGTGAAAACGGAAATAACTTCAATTTAACAATATCGTTATCCGTATCCCTTTTCTTTTGCATATCACACAAATCAACAAAGTTGTTTAGATGGGTAGCGGCATCTTGACTAGGAAGGCTGGAGAACTGATATTTCATGACAAGATTCAACAAAGCAACATTGATCTCACAAGATTCAACATCGGTAATAGGAGCAATCGAAGTGCTAATAAAATCATTGTTGTTGGTATTGGAGGAGTCACACAATTTGGTATTGTTCTGAGCCATAGTGACAAACAAGCAATCCAACACACACAAGCAAACAAGAAGCAAGCGAACGATAAACACACGGCGGAAGAAGGGCAAATAAAACGGCAAGGGTGAAGTGGGGGAGAGGAAAACGAGAGACAAATAAATGTAATGCGAAGGATAAGGGTTTGTGATAGGTACTTGGTATATGACTTTTGCGTAAGCCTTCCCGGCAACGGCGCCAGGAATTCTTCTTGCTACTTCTCGAGCTTGCATTGTATTCCCTCGAAGAGGAAAGGGAGATGCAGCACAGTAGCGTAAGTATTTCCCTCAGTTTTTGCGAACCAAGGTATCAATCCAGTAGGAGAGCATGCGCCAGTCCCTCGCACCTGCACAAACAAATAAGAACTTCGCAGCCAACGCGATAAGGGGTTGTCAATCCCTTTACGGTCACTTACCAAAGTGAGATCTGATAGAGATGATAGTTTATATTTTTGGTATTTTTAGATTATAAGAACAGAAAATAAAAGCGGTACAAGTAAAGTAGATGTAGATTGATATGATGAGAATAGACCCCGGGGCCATAGTTTTCTCTAGTGGCTTCTCTCATGATAGCGATATTCTACGGCGGGTAAACAAATTACTGTCGAGGCATGATCATTGTATATAGGCATCACGTCCGAGACAAGTAGACTGACTCCTGCCTGCATCTACTACTGTTACTCCACACATCGACCGCTATCCAGCATGCATCTAGTGTATTGAGTTCATAAGAACAGAGTAATGCCTTAAGCAAGATGACATGATGTAGAGGGATAAACTCAAGGAATATGATATAAACCCCATCTTTTTATCCTCGATGGCAACAATACAATACGTGCCTTGCTGCCCCTACTGTCACTGGGAAAGGACACCGCAAGATTGAACCCAAAGCCAAGCACTTCTCAAATTGCAAGAACTATAGATCTCGTAGGCCAAACCAAACCAATAATTCGAAGAGACTTGCAAGGATATTATGAGCACACATAAAAAGTTCAGAGAAGAACCAAATATCTTTCATAGATAACCTTGATCATAAACTCGCAATTGATCGGATCTCGACAAACACACCGCAAAAAGAGATTACATCGAATAGATCTCCTCGAAGACCGAGGAGAACTTTGTATTGAGATCCAGAGAGAGAGAGAGAAGAAGCCATCTAGATACTAGCTATGGAACCGAAGGTCTGTAGTAAACTACTCACAACTCATGGTGAGGGCGATGATGATGATGATGAAGAACTCCGTGATGGATCCCCCTCCGGTGGAGCTCCGGAACAGGCTTCAAGATGGGATCTTCATGGGAACAGAAGGTACGGCGGTGAAATTAGGGTTTTCTCTCTGTCCATGGAGGTTTTGGGGTACGTAGACTTATATAGGAAGAAGGAGGGCACCAGGAGACGCTCGAGGGGGCCACGAGGTAGGGGGGCGCGCCCTGGGAAGGGGGGTGCGCCCCCCACCCTCGTGGGGCACCTCTTGATCCCCTGACTTGGTTCTCAAGCTCCGCGTGCGTGATTTTCTCCAAAAATATCTCTCGCGAAGGTTTCATTCCGTTTGGACTCCGTTTGATATTCTTTTTCTGCAAAACGAAACATGCAAAAAACAACAATCTGGCTGGGCCTTTGGGTTAGTAGGTTACGCCCAAAAATGATATAAAAGTGAATGATAAAGCCCATTAAACATCCAAGACTTCATAAATAATAGCATGGAACAATAAAAAATTATAGATAGGTTGGAGACGTATCAGTGTCCTACCTTCGATGGGACGGACTACCCTTACTGGAAGAACAAGATGCGAATGCATCTTGAGGCAATTGATAACGATCTCTGGTATGTTGTGGAAAATGGTGTTCCCTCAGTTTCACCTTCTCTGAATGCAGCTGATGTCAAGAGATTCAAGCAACTCAATTCTCAAGCGAAGAATATCATTTGTGGCCATCTGAGCAAAGGATAGTATGGAAGAGTGAGTGAAACTGCTAAGCTTATCTGGGATAGGCTGTCCAAAGTCAATGAAGGAGTCTCAACACAGCGTGACTCTCGAGTTGATGTTCTTCGCAATCTCTTCAACTACTTCAAAAGACTTGACAATCAAAATGTTCAGCAAACCTTCGATCGCCTCACTGACATCTCAAATGAGCTTCAAGCACTTGGTGCCACTGACATCACCGACCATGAAGTGGTGAAGAAATTGCTGAGATCGCTTGATTCCTCTCATTTGATACTCTGGCATTGATGATACAAGAGCGTGGTGATTACAAGTCACTTGATCCCGCTGATATCCTCGAAAGGATAATGTCGGTGTACAAAAAGGGGGGGTACACTTTTTGTACCCCTATGATTGTGCACGGGCAGTCTGAGCCACGGGCACCACCACACCAAGCATGGCGAGGGAGGCGAGCCGGGGCAAGACCGAAGCTTGATGGAGACTGGAGCAATGCCAAGAATAAGATCACAAAGAGCAAAGGGACGAAGCAACTTCCCCCGGCAAGGTCCTTGTCGGGGGCCAGCTCTGGCGGCCCCGGCAAGACCCTTGCCGCGGCAGCTCGCCCCACGCCTACGGAGCGGATCACCCTTGAGTCCTCCGCCCTCATGGGGCGAGGATTCGGGAGATCTCCCCGTGGTGGCATGCAGATCTTTGTGAAGACATTCAAGATCAGATACAAGTTAAGAAGACGACGACCCTTGGCGGGATTCCAGCCAAGGAGAACCACAAGGCCCCCGGGAAACACCTTGCCTGGGATGACAGCAGGCGCCACGGCAGGACCCTTGCCGGAGACCCGGCAAGGCCCTTGCCAAGGATGCCCGCAGGGCCACCGTCAGGCCCGCACGAACTGGGTTTCCACCAACCCACGCAGCTGCCGACCCAACCAGCTGGACAGGCTCCTGCGTGGCAACCCACAGATCTTCATGGAGACCCGCCGTTGCGCCACCTCAGCTGCGTGTCTGCCTACATGGCGCCTCAGGCACTGCTGTCCAGGGCGCGTGTCAACACGAGGAAGGGCGGCGACGGACAAGACGGACGTCTCCCCTCGTCCCCGATAAAGCGAGGACACCTAAGCTACGCACATTAAATGCGCCTTGTCCTGTAATGCGAGGGATAACCTCGCATCACTATACCCTTTACACCTCCTTTGTGCCACTGTGGCGACCCCTTTTTCCTATAAAAGGAGGCCCGAGGTGACCAGGTGGAGGATTCTGCTTTTTAGAACTCCTCACGACTCTTTTGGAGCTCCTCACTAGCTAAAGAACACAAACATATAATCCACCAAAGCAGGAGTAGGGTTTTACGCATCTTTACGGCCCGAACCTGGGTAAAGGAACCATGTCCTGACTGTTAGATCCGCTCTTCTCTCAACCCCGTGCCCTGCAACCATAGTAGGGATTCTTGTGATCCCATAGGTATCGATCCAAATACCCCGACATCTTTGGCGCGCCAGGAAGGGGGCGCAGTTGTGAGAATCGGCTCTAGTGGTTGGCCCGACGCTCTCTCGTCTTCGTGGCCCTTCGAGGAGGCCGGAAGACCTGCGCTCGAGCGACTGCAAATAAAAGCTAAGTTACATCGAACCTTGGATATTTCTACCCTATTATTTAAAGTTATTGTCCTCGGAGCTGTCATTCTTTGTGCACAAGGAAACCTGCACGCAAATGGGGCCCTTCTCGATCGGCAACGCCTTTGTTCTGTTTCGAGTACGCTCAATAGTTCAGACGGCTGCGTTGGAAACGGTAGGGTAGCCTTCCGCAATTGACAAAGCTCTCAACTCTGACTCGAGTCAAACTCGATAGTTCGAGCGGCTGTGTTAAGAGCGGCAAGGTGGCGGACCCGGCAGCACGCTCGCCCGGCAGGCCAATGGGGACCCGTCCCCAAGACGCCGCCTTGGGTATTTCGCACCGGCAAGCCTACCCAGTTAACGTAGGGTGGACACACAAAGAGGCAGCAAACAGGAAAATAACATGCATGATTCTGAAGATATTTCAAAGTTATATTACATCATGCCATCGCTGCGGTTCTAACTAAAGATAAAATTTGTCTTGGTCATGAACCCGCAGCGGCAAGGAAGAGAGGGATGCCTAATCCCGGCGCTGGCCCTCCACCCTCTTGATTTCGTCGATGCGGCTGATGACGGGCTTGATGCGCTCCTTGAGCGCCGTGAGGTTGGCATCCTCCAGCAAGCTGTCCATCGCGGCTTCGAAGTCGAGGGCGGGGTTCTAGAACGCCACCTTGGTGAGGACCTTGGTCATGACCCCCCGACAGAGCCGCCGGGCCTCCCGGACGAGTGTGGCCGTTCTGTTGGAGTGAAGATCAGTCAAGGCACTGAGGACGCCCTCGAAGAACAGGGTCAGCTTGGCATTGACGGACCCGCTCCATTCAGGGGCATAAATCTTGTTTGGCATCCCCATGAGGGCCAACTGTGAGGTAACCCTGCCGGCGATGTCCTCCAGCCGGCTGATCCACCTGTTCTCCTCCACCACATATTCTTGGTGGGAGGCGCCCTCGTCCGCCCGCAGCTATTTCTCCTCCTCCAGGCTCTTGGCCAAGGCCTCCCCCCGAGCAGAGCTCTCCGCCAACATCTTCTCGAGATTCTCCAGCCTCAGCCTGAGATCTCTGATGGAGTTTTGCGCCTTGGAGAGCTCCCCAGTCCTACTGATTATCGTTCCCTGCGCCTCTGTCAAGGCGCAGTTGAGCCTATTCTTCTCATCGGACAGCCTGAGGGCCTGCTCCTTCAGCCCGTCCCGTTCCACCTTCAGCTCTTGTACCTTGCCGGCATGGGCCAGGGCTTGGGCATCGAGCGCCTCCTTGTGCCTCTGCCCCAGCTCGCGAGTCCGCCGCTCGACAAGAGCCTCGAGCTCCTCATCCTTGCCCCGGAGTGTTGCGGCAAGCTTCGCCTCACGCGCGGAGAGGTCTTCTTCCTGGGAATCGAGGGCAGCTTGATGCTGGTTCCGGGCGGCCTCCGCCGCGGCAGCCAAGTTCGCTGCCTCTTCCTGGACCTTCTCGACGGCGGCCATCTTCATGATGAGCTCCACATTACGCTTGGCCAATTCTTCCTGGGAGGCCCTCTGCTCCTCGCGGGACTGGTGGAACCAGGTTTGCGCCTCAGCGACGCGCGCCTGGAAGTCCGCCTCCGCGTCGTCCACCGCTGCCGTTCTGGACTTAACCTTGTCCAGACGGGCACGGTAGAGCGCTTGGAGCTTCCGGAAGTTGGCCCCCATGGCCCGGAAGAGCTGCCCCTCTGGGGAGCCGTCGCCACCAACGCTCGGTTCATCAACAACCTCGAGCCCGGTGGCGGCGAGCACCTCGTCATCGAAGACTTCCTCCCCAGTGGGCGCCCGGGAGCTTGATGCCCCGGCAAGATGGACGAAAAGGTTGTCGCCCACCTTCAAATACCTGCCGGGGCCCGAGGTCGCGGAGGAAGAAGGCTGATCATCAATCGCCTCTTCCTCGGCTGTGGCCTTGCCGGCCTCCCCGGCAGGCCCTCCGCCGGCACCCTCGGCGGCACCCTTGGCGGCATCCTCAGCGGCCTTATCCGCGGAGGCCCCGACGGCGTCCTTGGCGGCCTCCTTGGCAGCGATCTTGTTGGCCTCCGCCGCGGCCTCCTCAGCAACCTCCTTGATGACGGCGTCCACGTCCTCCGCATCTGTTGAAGGAGGGCCTGGGCCGTGATAGGGATAATGAAGTCAAGAAAAAGCGCAAGGGAAAAGCAAAGAAAAAGGCAGGCGACTTACCAGCGCCGGGCTGTGAAGCGGAAGTTCCCTCCCCGCCGGCGTCGGATGCCGGGGCCGGGCCACCAGCGCCCAAGTTCCCCTCCTCCTCCATGCATGCGGGCTCCATGCTTGGTGCCCTTACCGGGGACGCCCCTCGTGGCGGCGTGGTCGATGGGGGTGGTGTGTTGGGAGTAGCCCCCTGCGGCTCCTCCTGCTGCCGCTCCCGTCCTACAGAACCGGCAAGGTTAGCAACTTTAGCATCAAACGCCTACTGCATGTCGAGCGAGAAGAGGTTGGCGGACTTAAGCTGGGGGCTGTGCCGGGGGCTGCCGTCGGAGCTGCTCAACACAACCAGTGGTGTCCCTGAAGCCCCAGCCGGGGGCTGGCTACTCGCCGAAGCTTTAGCCCTCTTCACCCTCTGGGCCAACGTCTCTGCGTCCCTGAAGATGCAAAAACAAGTCAAGATGAGTGGCATGGTCTAGGGAGATGGGAATGATGATAAAGAATGGAATACTTACTCGTCGTCCATCTCCTCCTCCTCTGCCGTCTTCCTCTTCCTCTTCGGGCTGAGGGGCCCGAGGTCGAAGGGGAACTCCGCATCGCCCTCCGAATTGACGTCTGCCGGGGGAGGCGAAGAAGGGGGCGGAGTTTGTGCGCGCCTCGACGAAGAGGGAGCTGCCGCTTTCTTCTTCTCGGCGGCCTTCGTCGACCTCTTCGCCGCTGTGGCCCTCGTGAGGCGCCCGGATCCCTCCAGGGCCAATTGAGGTTGCGCAGTCTTGCCGGGCCGGACCGGCTCGCCAGAACAGGCCCGCCGCAAGACTCGCCCTCTTCCCCTGGCTGGCGCCAGGCCAGCTGCCACATCCTCTTCCGACGATGACTCGTCGGCCGCGTCTTCAACCAGTGGAGCTCCGGTGCTAGCGCTGCTAGCCTCTCCGGCATCCGCCGCCCACTGGGCGAACTCCTCCTCCTCCGCAGCCGTGGCGTCCTGGTCCTCCATGCCTCCGGCGCTGCCGGCCTCCCTGATGAGCTGTGCCTCCCTTGCCCTAGCGGCGATGTAGTCCAGCTCCTCCGGGGTGGTGTCCCTGACAAGCCACTGCTCGGCATCAGGATCGATGCACACCTCGACCAGAGTGTCGAAGAACTACTGCACGACCTCGTCCTCCGGCTCGTGCCAGCTCGGGACGGGGCCATGCGCGCTGCACTCCCGCATTATGGCGACGATCTCAGACTCGTGTGAATTGTTGCACAGCGGGACCACTCCCACTGGCAGCCTGAAGAGCTGCCCCTTGACAGCCTTGACGGCCTTTGCGGTAGCCTTTGCAGCCTTGCCGGTCCGCTCGACCTCGCCATTGCGACCCACATCCAGCTGGAAGAGTCGCTGACAGAAATGGGCGTGTCCCATCACTGTGAGGTTGTGGTTGAGGCCAGGACGGAGCCGCATGACGTCAGCCAGGTTCCTGAAGAGCCAGGCTGGCCTCCCCTTGTTGTGCAGCGGGGAGATCCGACGGCGAATGAAATCCGCCCCGATCATCTCGAGGGTGAGCCCGGCCTGGACGAGCCGGTTGATCCTGGTGAAGGCAACAGTGAGCCTCCCGTCGGCGGCGTCGACGTCGCTCCAGTCGCTGCCGCAGACCGGCGGCGTCGACGTCGCTCCAGTCGCTGCCGCAGACCCGCGGCGTCCGGCGGACCCTACAGAATGTTGGCGGCTCGTCTTCCTCAATCTAGCACCATCGGCCGCGCCATTCGTCCCACCTCTCCTTCACGGCGCCCTCCGGGTACACTACCTTGGGTCTCGGAATCTAGGTGATGCATCCAGAGACCGCGCCTCCCGGCTAGATCCGAGGTGTGAAATAGTGGCGGAAGAGCACCGTGTTGGGCTGCACTCCGACGAAGCCCTCGCAGAGGTGCGCGAATAAAGCCATGCACGCCACCGCATTTGGGGTAAAATCCAAAAGGCGGAAGCCAAAGGTGTGCATGACATCACAGAAGAAATCGGAGAAGGGGGGACACAACCCGCAAGAGAAGTAATCAACAAAGAAAGGGTAACGATTTGAGCCACGCGGAGCGCAAGCGGCCGGAACGACGTGCGTCGCCGGATGGCCCAAGCCTTTTCCCCCTGTCTCCGCCCCCAAAGGGGTTTGAAGGCGGTCTGGAGCTCGAAGACATCAACCGATGATGGGATGAAGAAAGCGGCCTTCGTTCGATCCCCCGTAAACACGCCCTCCGACGGCACCACAGGCCCGGCGCCCTTGGCCGCCCCTTTGCCCTTGGCGGGTTTGGACGCCATAGCGGCTGAGTGGGAGGGCTGAGGGAAGGAGATCGCGAAGCAACGGCGACAGGCGACGGCGAAGGCTTCAGAAGGAAGGAAGAAAGGGAACAACGACTCTGAGATTGGAAGAGGTGCGAGGAAAATGGAGGAAGTAAGCAGCGCGCTCGCGGTTATTCCTTTTTTATGGGGGAAGATGCGGGCTGCCTCCTTTCGCATTTACTCCAACGTGACGCATGCCTGTGGAAACCGCCCCACGCATGCCACCCACGTCACGCAAGCCCCCCCACCCCGCGCCGCGCGCGTGGGTTATGGGAGGTGCAGCGCGCGGAAATTTTACCACGGTGAAAACCGCCCCACCTGCCCGCGCACCGTTCTGGGCCTAGCCCAACAACATGTCGCGCTTATGTGTGGCCCAGGCCCGGGGGCTCCTGTCGGTGTACAAAAAGGGGGGGTACACTTTTTGTACCCCTATGGCTGTGCACGGGCAGTCTGAGCGACGGGAACCACCACACCAAGCATGGCGAGGGAAGCGAGCCGGGGCAAGACCGAAGCTTGATGGAGACTGGAGCAACGCCAAGAACAAGACCACAAAGAGCAAAGGGACGAAGCGGCTTCCCCCGGCAAGGTCCTTGCTGGGGGCCAGCTCTGGCGGCCCCGGCAAGACCCTTGCAGCGGTAGCTCGCCCCACACCTACGGAGCGGATCACCCTTGAGTCCTCCGCCCCCATGGGGCGAGGATTCGGGAGATATCCCCGTGGTGGCATGCAGATCTTTGTGAAGACATTCAAGATCAGATACAAGTTAAGAAGACGACGACCCTTGGCGGGATTCCAGCCAAGGAGATCCACAAGGCTCCCGGCAAACACCTTGCCGGGGATGACAGCAGGCGCCACGGCAGGACCCTTGCCGGAGCCCCGGCAAGGCCCTTGCCAAGGACGCCCGCAGGGCCACCGTCAGGCCCGCACCAACTGGGTTTCCACCGACCCACGCAGCTGCCGACCCAACCAGTTGGACAGGCTCCTGCGTGGCAACCCATAGATCTTCGTGGAGACCCGCCGTTGCGCCACCTCAGTTGCTTGTCTGCCTACATGGCGCCTCAGGCACTGCTGGCCAGGGCGCGTGTCAACACGAGGAAGGGCGGCGACGGACAAGACAGACGTCTCCCCTCGTCCCCGAAAAAGCGAGTACACCTAAGCTAAGCACATTAAATGCGCCTTGTCCTGTAATGCGAGGTATAACCTCGCATCACTGTACCCTTTCCACCTCCTGTGTGCCACTGTGGCAACCCCTTTTTCCTATAAAAGGAGGCCCGAGGCGACCAGGAGGAGGATTCGGCTTTTTAGAACTCCTCACGACTGTTTTGGAGCTCCTCACTAGCTGAAGAACACAAACATATAATCCACCAAAGCAGGAGTAGGGTTTTACGCATCTTTGCGGCCCGAACCTGGGTAAAGGAACCGTGTCCTGACTGTTAGATCCGCTCTTCTCTCAACCCCGCGCCCCGCAACCGTAGTAGGGATTCTTGTGATCCCATAGGTGTCAATCCAAATACCCCGACAGCTAAATACTCATGAGTTCCATCTTGCTGAAAAGAGAGATCTCTATGGTCCGAGCTATGGTAGATTGCGTGCCCTGAAGGCCAAGGTCATCTCTGAATCTGATGGTGAAGATTCTGGTAGTAGCCTTGGTGATCCTAAAGAACTGAGCCAGGAGCTAGCACTGCTCGTGAAGAAATTCCAAAGTTCTCAAGACGTGGTCGCTTTGGAAAATACTCAAGGAGAAATGATTCCTCATCTAGTGACTACAATAAGAGGCTATGTCACAAATGCTAGAAGCTTGGTCACTACATTCAAGATTTTCCTCAGTGGGAAAAGGAATCTAAGAAGAAGAAATACAAGGATTACAATTCCGATGATGCGAAGAAGAAGAAGAAATCGTCAAAATCTTCATCATCAAAATCCTCGAAGTCTTCATCTCACAAGAAGAGCAGCTCCAAGAAAGCACGAGCATTCATTGGCAAGGAAATGGACACTGAGGCTGAATCTGAGGATCATGAGGAAGAGAAGGAATCTGAGGAGTCCGAGTCTGGTGTGGCGAGTCGAGCTCTCGCTACTGCATTCGTCAGCAAGTCTAACTTCAATCCTGAAGAAAATGCCTTCACCAACAAGGCTGATGAAGGCAATGATGACTACGCTCTGTGACAACCTGGTTTTTGGCCCTTTCCTTTTTCTTTTTGATTTATTGGTTTTTGCTCTGTTTTTCTTTTTGGAGTGATTTTGTGGCCTTGTCACCTGGGAAATCATCCTCTTTTGACCTCCCAAGTGGCTCATCATTCTCAAAACCTTGCCAAGATCATGTCACTCCACTGCTTGACCAAACCCTAATTTCTTTTTCTAGGGAATATTCCTTTTCTACTAAAGGAATAACCCTGTCTGCCCTAGGTTGTGAAGCAACCTATATTTTTGTCACTCAAAAATTCCCAAATAAAATTTAATAAATTGTTTGGGTCATATCTTCATCAAATATGGCAAAACTTTTCATTGCCATGTTCAAAAATAATTCTCAAATATTCCTTTTCCTATTCTGCCCTAAATGGCACTTTGTGAAGCAAGTGCTATTTATCTTTTCCCAATTGACCCCAAACTTGTTGGGCATTCTTTTATGTCTAAATAATTGCGACATGCCAAAATTCAACTTTATTTGCCTAGCCAATCTTCCTCATTGATTTTTCAAAGTTTCTGTCAATCAGAAACCACTGTGAAGGAAGTACTAGCTAGGGTCATCCAAATGAGTTGAAATTTTGCATGCCTCTTCTTGAGATCATTTTATTACACTCCTCGAAAATTCAGCACCATCCAATCAACCATGTGAGCACACCTTCAAATCTTTGTTTCTGTCCAAATTTTTAGTTTGTGAAGCAAGTATATTTTATCTTGCTCCACTATGGCTGAAAATATTCCAGGACCTTCTCCCATATAACCTACCTCCACCAATTTTGGGCACATTTTATGTAGCCATTTTCCCTCAGGATTTTTCCTAAGTTTCTGGACAGAGAGGATGCTTGTGAAGAAAGTACCATTTTGGTAAATCCAATTGGTATGAAATTTATATAGCATCTCTATATGTCCAAATCCCTAAGCCTTGCCAAACTTGAGCTCATGTGGCCACACCATTTAAGTGCAACATCCTAATCTCATTTCTGAACCAGATTTGGCAGTTGCAAAGCAACTATGATTTATCTTGGTCCAAATCTCCTCAAACTTACCAGTATCAGTATGTAAGTTCTTCTTTACCTCAACCTCCCAGACAAGCCCATTGGCTCCAAACCATTTTCTGTTGATCAGCATTTCTCCTCAAAGTTTACTGCAGTAAACTTCAGAGGAACTTTACCACCCAACCAGACAGCCTTTCACCATTCTACCATAGTAGGGGAGACTTACCACGCAAGGAATTACCAGTAGACATCTTTTTACAGCCCATTTCTACCACTACATGCTAGTGCGCATGGTGATCATGACACTGGCATGCCTGTGCACGGTGGCCACGTCCAGAGCGCCGTTTCTGCCTCAGCTGCGCGCCTCTCGTTGTCTTCGCGCGCGACAGCGTGTCTCTTGGCCTCGCCTCACCGTCGCAGACCCCCTAGACCCCTCTCCCCCTCCGTCCTCTTCCTCCACCGACGGTCACCGATGCTCACCGACGCTCGCTGCCGAACACAACAGTGGCACAATGCTCCATTTGGCCCTGAGCCTCCCTCGGCCTCTTCCTCTACTCCCCGGCGTCGTCTGCCTCCCTGTGAGCTCCGCCACAGTGCGCCTCTCGTCGCCTGCCACCGAGCTCTCGAGCTTGGAAGCGTGTCCGCAGTGACGCCAGCGCGGCACGTCCTCGCCCCAACTATTTAAGCCCACCCCGAGCCTCTCCGACCTCATCACTCGCCTCCACTCGCTCTGCCACACCTCCCCAGCCTCTTCCCCGAGCTCGAAGAGCTCTCCTGCTCTCCCTCCGTCGCCATGGCCGCCGCCTCGGCCATCTTAAATTTGGCCGACCTGATCCATCCCCCTCCTCCCAGCCGTCACCAGAGGCCTCCACCACACCCCTAGGAGCCTCCCCGCCGTGTCCTTCATCCTCTGGTAGTCCCTAGCCGCGGCGCCCAATTCCCACCCAAGACCATCTACGCCGGAGCTCAAGCCGTCGCCACTCCAGCCTTGCCCGATGTCTGTGCTCTGCGGGGACGGGTGCGGCTTGGCCTCCCGAGCACGCCGGTAGGACACGCGGCCCGAGCGGTGGCCGGAGCCGGCCGGACGGGCGCCGGAGCTCGCGCTCCCCTCTGCTCCATCGGGCGGGCTTGAGGATGAAGACGATGCCTCGCCCCCTGCTGACCCGTGGGCCCTGGCCCCACCTGTGGGCCGGCCAGGCGTTCACCCCGGCCAGCCCACTGGATAAGTGGCGGGCCCCAGCCCCGTGAGACCCGTCCGTCAGTGACTAGCGCCCCGGTCCTGCCTCTGCCACGTCAATAAGTGGAAATGTATTTTCCCAAATACGCTTTCGTTTCAGTGAAAGCGTAAAGAATTGAGGCTTCGGCCAAAAATACGCCTTCACTGTCCCGAAAGCGTAGTTTCTGAAATACGTTTTCAGTTTTTCTGTTTTGGCCGAGCCTATAAACTTTTCTGTTACAGATAGGTCCCTGGCAGAAAAACATTCATATCTTTTTTATCCTAACTCCAAATGAGGTGAATCCAAAGCCGTCTCGTCGAGCCCGTTCTGTTGGCATCATTTTCATTATGTTTCAACATTCTGAAAATGACCATTTTGCCCTTGCCATTAAACAGCCCCCTCCGAGAGAGAATGTTTTCCGGCGATTCTTTTCGCGAGCTTTCCGCACCTTGTCCCGGTGATTTCTTCCACCCCAGGCAAGCCACACCCTCCACTTGCCTGATTGCAATGAAGTGACATGGTTCTTTATTTGAATTTATTTAAAAGATTGCAGTAGATATGTATGATCTTGTCCATGGCATTTCTCGGAGTTGTATTTTGGATCTTGTTATTGCCATGATGTTGCTTGGAGTTCTAGGGTTTATATTTTGATGCTTATGTGGATGACATGTTGCCTTCGGATTATTAGTGGCTATTTTCATGATAGTATGTGTTATTATTTTGGAGTATCTGCTTTGGATGTCACGATGCCTTTGGATTATTAGTGGCTAGTATTATTTTCATAATGATGCTAGTTGATGTTATGTTTTGAAGAATGATGTTGGAGATGATGCTTGCATGTGAATCATAGCTGGATAGTTACTTCTTGATATTTGCATAGTAGTGTTCTTGGATTTTTCATGATAGAGATGTTATGCTATCCCTTGGAGTATTTTGTTATGATGTTATTAATCTTTAGATTAATTGTTGGATATTGCTATGACTTGGATTACTAGTTTGTTAATTGATACCGGAGTACCTGTATCACAACTAAAATATTTTTAAGATAAACTCCGTCATTAAGTTGGTCAGGTGCCACCGAACCGGGCTTTCCCCAGTGCTACCACATTTGCCTTTATGGGAAGGCCCTAATACGATGCTATTGTCATACCTCTCACTGGTGCCTCCAACCAGGGAAGGTTATGGGCATGCACTACCCTGATCAGGTAGTCGGACATAACCTTGTGTGCCCGTAGTTGGATAATAAGCATTTTTCCCCGTTTGATGCTTTTATTTGTTTTGGCCACGACGGTGGTCGTTGCTGTCTTTGGTAAACACGGGGCCACCCAGGACTAAGCCCAATAGGGAATGAGTCGGAGTGGCCGGGAGAGTGTCATGACAGTAGATCGGTTTTGTCGAAACGCCGTTGGTCCACCCGAATGGGAGAATGAGGCCATGGGTTTTGTGGTGTGGGTACAGTGCACTACCTCTGCAAAGTGTATTTGTTTAATCTATCGATAGCCGCGTCCTCAGTCATGAGCATGGGTTCGTATTAGGTCACATCGTTCGATCAACTCTCAAATGACGGAATAACTAAATAAACCATAGGTGCTTTATATGTATATTGATATGATGAGCAGTGCAGGATATTGATGATGATGTAGACCAAGTGTTGGTCATGGTAGTGATCGCCGGAACGATCACGTTGGGACTTTGATCAGGAGGTGATCAAGATGGTTTATTACTTGTCCGGTTAGCCAAGCTAGATATAATTATGTGAATCTGAGATAGTGATTTATCAGTATTGTATTAGTTTCATACCATGCTTAGTAGTAGTTTCATCATGATAGTTGTTAATTAATTAACCCGTTAATGCTATGTTATTGTTTTGAATTGATGCTTTTGGTTGTTGTGAGCTTGCAAGTACATTCAATGTACTGACCTGGCATGTCATGCCAGATTGCAGGTGATGCCATGATTGCTTGATTGTTTGTCGAGGTTGCCGTGCGTGCGAGCTAGATCGTGTCCCAGCCAGAGTCCCTGCGGAGTGGAGTTCACCACCTTTGTCTTTATTCCGCTGCTACGAGTTGTTTCGCTGCTAGCATAGAGCAAGTGTAGTATTGCCAGCATAGTGTCGCCGTGCTGATGTGCTTCTTTGTAACATCAGACACTTGTATTATTATTCTTGTAAAAAGAGCTGATTTGTTTTATGCTAAGCAGTTCCGTATTCCAGAAGACTTCTCCTCGATCTCTGGGCTGGAATACGGGGCGCTCCGGTTTCCCTGAGCCGGGGTGCCACATGCTCCCACCTATTGCTTCATGGTAAAGGGTGCCAAGGTACTCAAATATGCCTCCTCTGAATCTAGTGAGAATGAATCTGATGAAAACCTTAAGCCCAGCTATTCTAAACTTGCTAAGATTGCTGTGCAACAACAAAAGGCTTTTGAAAAGGTTCAAAACATGCTAGATAAAAGTGATGATATGTTGGGTGAAGAAATGGATCGCACTAAAATCTTGACTGAAATTCTTCAGAGACTTTAGTCTAGGTTTGACAATCTTCAAGGTCATCATAACACTCTCTTATCTGATCGTGAGAAGCTTTCTTATGAATTTCTTCAAACAAAGCAAGATCTTGAAAAGCTAAGAGTGAGTTATGAAGATCTTCAGAAGGAGCGCGATTCATTACTTGCTCAACAAATCAGCGCCTCTCAGGAAGAATTCATTCCACCATGCTTGAAATGCATTGAACATGAAACTACTAATTCTTCACCTGAATGTTCAAATGCTTCTAATGCTACAAATTCTTCAACTGTCTCTGCTATCACTAATTCCTCATCTGAGGACATTGCTAGTATCACTGATGATGCAGGGCTGAAGGAATTGTACATGAAAGGCAAGTACAAAAATCCTCAAAGGGCATCAAACTCTTTGTAATGTGCTTAAAAAGCAGATCCTCAACAGGAACCCTAGGAAAGAGGGTATTGCCTTTGAGAGGAAACTTAATGCTGATGGTACATATTGGAAGCCTGAGCAATACCCCAAAACCTCATGGGTTGCCGCAAAGGGACCTCCAGTTGATCCATCCAATTTATCTGGCTTTACATGTGAATCTCCTCATTCTTCTAATGATTCATTTGACTCCAACTATAAACTTTTCAAAAAACAGAATGGTGAAGTATTTGCTAGATATGTTGGAACTAACTGCATGAATAGTCCCCCTATGAAGAAAATCTGGGTCCCTAAGAGGCACCTTGAAAATCTTCAAGTAAATGTCCTCATGACACCTCGTGTGAGGAATAGGAACCCCAGATCTAATTCTTCATATGGATCAAAATCTTCACATGGATTCAAATCCTCATACGGACCAAATTCCCCACGTGGATCAAATTCCTCAAAAGGATCAAAGTCCTCATATGAATATCATCGTGCTAACAACTCTGTTTCGCAGGGAAGAGCTAAGGGCTATGAATATGAGCATTATTCTTCTAACCATTATGTTCATAAGTCCTCGAAGAATTTCTCTGCCTATTCATATGCTAATCCTAACTCCTCTTATGTGAAACGAAATGGGCTGGCGTCTATGCCACCTCTCTCGTATGTAGCTCGCAGAGTGATGAACTCTTTGCCACCCCTTCAGATGTGGGTGGTGAAGAAAAAGAACTAATCTCTTCTGCGGGTTCAGGTATCCAGACGCGCTCAAACGTCTGAAGAATTTGCTGGAGACCTGAAATGTGCCTGAAAGGACGCAGGCTAATCATGAAGAAATGAACTCTCATTTCTCACGTCCTCATACTGCTTTATCTGTTTCATTGCTAGATGAAATTGATCTGATGAATTGATGTCATATTCTTCACTGATGATGTATATGAGTTTGTAAGCTGCACTAATTCATCTGCAGGATGATCAACCCAAAGCCTCTGAGTCGGTCCTCGATAGTGGATGTACAAATCACATGACTAGTGACAAGAATCTACTGATGGATGCTCCCTTATCTCCATCTCATCTGAAGCATATCATCTTTGCTGACAAAGGCAAAAGTCGGGTATTGGGTCTAGGTAAGGTTGCGATCTCAAAGGAACGACACATGGACAAAGTCATGCTTGTCGAGTCCTTACGATACGACCTCATGTCTGTCTCAATGCTTTGCGATCTTGATATGGTTGTAGTCTTTGGTAAGTATCGTTGTGTTGTGATCATGGAATCTGACAATTCCAAAGTCTTCGAAGGCTTTAGGAGAGGAGACTTGTATATTGTTGATTTTTCTACATGACCTCAACCAGCTATGTGTCTACTTGCAAAAGCTTCAGAAGGCTGGCTATGGCATCGATGACTTAGTCATGCAGGCACGAGGAATTTCCACATTCTTGTGAAGAAGAAGCACGTCATTGGCATTGAGAATGTCAAAGTCCTCAAGGATCACTTATGCGGAGCCTATGAAGCTGGAAAGATGACCAAGTCCAAGCATCCAGCAAAGACTATCATGACTACTACTTGACCATTTGAATTTCTTCACATGGATCTCTTCGGTCCTAACCATTATTCTGCAGTTTCAAATGATGCATCTGAATATGGCTTTGTTATTGTTGATGATTACTCTCAGTACACATGGGTACACATTGTTACTTACAAACATGAAGTGCAGGAAGTCTTCAAACAATTTTCCTGGAGGGCTTCAACCAACTTTGGTGTGAATATCAAGCACATCAGAAGTGACAATGGAACTGAGTTCAAGAATTATGGTCTCGATGACTATCTTGATGAACTTGGTATTACTCATGAATAATCTGCACCTTATACTCCTAAGCAGAATGGCGTCATGGAGCGCAAGAACAGGACTCTTGCTGAGATGGCTCGCACTATGCTTGATGAACACAAGACGCCTCGTCGTTTCTGGATTGATGCAATTGATACTGCATGCCACATCATCAACAGAGTATATCTTCACAAATTCTTCAAGAAGACTGCCTATGAACTCCTCACTGACAAGAAACCCAATGTGAGTTATTTCAAAGTCTTCGGTGCTAAATGTTGGATTACAAATCTTCATCACAACTCAAAATTTGCACCGAAAGCACATGAAGGGTTTATGCTTGGTTACGGAAAGGACTCGCACACCTTCAGAGTCTTCAACAACGTTCTTCACAAAGTTGTTGAAACTATAGATGTGCGGTTCAATGAAACTAACGGCTCAGAAAGAGAGCACCTACCTTCTGTGATAGATGAACCAGCACCTGAGGAAACTATCAAATTCAAGGCTACTGAGGATGTCATTCTGACCAAAGAATCTGCTGAAGAATTCATTCCAGAACGTGAAGAACGTCGAGCTAATGCACCTGAAGAAAATGCTGATCAAATTCCTCGACGACAACCAGCTCATCCTCGTGTTGCAAAAGAAGTGCAGATTGAGAAAATCATCAGCGACATCAAAATACCAGGTCCTCTCACATGCTCAAGAGCTTCACATTTATCTAACTTTTGTGGGCACTTTGCTTTTGTCTCTATCATAGAGCCCACTAAGGTAGATGAAGTATTTATGGAGCGTAAGTGGATTCAAGCTTGATACGTCTCCAACGTATCTATAATTTTTTATTGTTCCATGATATTATTTATGATGTTTTGGATGTTTAATGAGCTTTGTTATACACTTATATATTATTTTTGGGACTAGCCTATTAACCCAAAGGCCCAGTCCAGTTTGCTGTTTTTTTTGCCTATTTCAGGGTTTTATAGAAAAGGAATATCAAACGGAGTCCAAACGAAATGAAATATTTGGGAGAGATATTTTTGGAGCAAAACACGCACGGGAGACTTGAGAACCACGGAGTAGGTCACACGTGGCGTCCACGAGGGTGGAGGGCGCGCCCCCTGCCTTGTGAGCCCCACGTCTGGCCCCCGGTGCCCTCCTTCTTCCTATATATATCTACGTACCCCGAAACCATCAGAACAATAGAGAAAACCCTAGTTCCACTGCCGCAACCTTCTGTTCCCGTGAGATCCCATCTTGGGGCCTGTTCCGGAGCTCCGCCGGAGGGGAGATCTTCCACGGAGTGCTTCTACATCATCATCATCACCTCACCATGAGTTGTGAGTAGTTTACCATAGACCTTTGGGTCCATAGCTAGTACCTAGATGGCTTCTTCTTTCTCTTTGGATCTCAATACCAAGTTCTCCTCGGTCTTCGAGGAGATATATTCGATGTAATCTCTTTTTGCGGTGTGTTTGTCGAGATCCGATGAATTGTGGGTTTATGATCAACATTATCTATGAGAAATATTTGGTTCTTTTCTGAACTCTTTATGTATGATTATAATATCCTTGTAAGTCTCTTCAAATTATTGGTTTGGTTTGGCCTACTAGATCTATAGTTCTTGCAATGGGAGAAGTGCTTGGCTTCGGGTTCAATCTTGCGGTGTCCTTTCCCAGTGACAGTTGGTGCAGCAAGGCACATATTGTAGTGTTGCCATCGAGGATAAAAAGATGGGGTTTATATCACTATGTTTGAGTTTATCCCTCTACATCATGTAATCTTGCTTAAGGCGTTACTCTATTCTTATGAACTTAATACTCTAGATGCATGCTGGATAGCGGTCGATGTGTGGAGTAATAGTAGTAGATGTAGAATCGTTTCGGTCTACTTGTCTCGGACATGATGCCTATATATAATTATCATGCCTAGATAGTCTCATAATTATTCGCTTTTCTATCAATTGCTCGACAGTAATTTGTTTACCCGTCGTAGAATATCGCTATCATGAGAGAAGCCACTAGAGAAAACTATGGCCCCTGGGTCTATTCTCAACATATCAATCTACAATCTACTTTACTTTTCCGCTTTTACTTTCTGTTCTTATATCCAAAAATACCAAAAATATCAAACTATCATCTCTATCAGATCTCACTTTTGTAAGTGACCGTAAAGGGATTGACAACCCCTTATCACGTTGGCTGCGAAGTTCTTATTTGTTTGTGCAGGTGCGAGGGACTCGCGCGTGGTCTCCTACTAGATTGATACCTTGGTTCTCAAAAACTGAGGGAAATACTTACGCTACTGTGCTGCATCACCCTTTCCTCTTCGAGGGAATACAACGCAAGCTCGAGAAGTAGCAAGAAGAATTTCTGGCGCCGTTGCCGGGGAGGCTTACGCAAAAGTCGTATACCAAGTACCTATCACAAACCCTTATCCTTTGCATTACATTTTTTGCCTCTCGTTTTCCTCTCCCCCACTTCACCCTTGCCGTTTTATTTGCCCTTCTTCTGCCGTGTGTTTACCGTTCGCTTGCTTCTTGTTTCCTTGTGTGTTGGATTGCTTGCTTGTCACTATGGCTCAGAACAATACCAAATTGTGTGACTTCTCCAATACAAAGAATAATGATTTTATTAGCACTCCGATTGCTCCTATTACCGATGCTGAATCTTGTGAGATCAATGCTGCTCTTTTGAATCTTGTCATGAAAGATCAATTTTCTGGCCTTCCTAGTGAAGATGCCGCTACCCATCAAAACAACTTTGTTGATTTGTGGGATATGCAAAAGAAAAGGGATACGGATAACGATATTGTTAAATTGAAGTTATTTCCGTTTTCACTTAGAGATCGTGCTAAAACTTGGTTTTCCTCTTTGCCTAGAAATAGTATTGATTCGTGGAATAAGTGCAAAGATGCTTTTATCTCTAAGTATTTCCCTCCTGCTAAGATTATCTCTCTTAGAAACGATATTATGAATTTTAAGCAACTAGATCATGAGCATGTTGCACAAGCTTGGGAGAGAATGAAATTAATGATACGTAATTGCCCTACACATGGTTTGAACTTATAGATGATTATTCAAAACTTTTCCGCTGGCTTGAATTTTGCTTCTAGAAATCTTTTAGATTCGGCTGCAGGAGGCACTTTCATGGAAACTACCTTAGGAGAAGCTACCAAACTCCTAGATAATATTATGGTTAATTATTCTCAATGGCACACTGAAAGATCTACTAGTAAAAAGGTGCATGCTATTGAAGAGATTAGTGTTTTGAGTTGAAAGATGGATGAATTTATAAAAATATTTGCTGCTAAGAGTGCTTCTTCTGATCCTAATGATATGCCTTTGTCCACTTTGATTGAAAATAATAATGAATCTTTGGATGTGAATTTTGTTGGTAGGAATAATTTTGGTAACAATGCTTATAGAGGGAACTTTAATCCTAGGCCCTTTCCTAGCAATTCCTCTAATAATTATGGTAAGTCCTACAACTACTCTTATGGAAAGATGCCTTCTGAATTTGAAACTAGTGTTAAGGAGTTTATGAATTAGCAAAAGAATTTCAATGCTATGCTTGAAGAAAAATTTCTTATGATTGATGAATTGGCTAGAAGTGTGGATAGAATTACTCTTTATGTTGATTCTTTGAAACTTAGATCTATCCCACCTAAGCATGATATCAATGAGTCTCTCAAAGCTATGAGAATTTCCATTGATGAATGCAAAGAAAGGACCGCTAGGATGCATGCTAAAAGAGAGAATTATATAAAAGTGTGTTCTTCTAGTTATCATGAAAATAAAGATGAAGATCTAAAAGGTATTGATGTGTCTCCTATTAGATCCTTGTTTTCTAGTATAAATCTTGATAAAGATAGGATTGGAGATGAGTCTACTTTAAGGTATCCCAAAGATTCGGAGTTTTTAGATCTTGATGCTAAAATTGTTAAAAGTGGGATTGAAGAGATTAAAACTTTTCATAGTGATGAACCCACTACTTTGGATTTCAAGGGAGTCAATTATGATAATTGCTCTTTGATTGATTGTATTTCCTTGTTGCAATCCGTACTAAACTCTCCGCATGCTTCTAGTTATCATGAAAATAAAGATGAAGATCTGAAAGTTATTGATGTGTCTCCTATTAGATCCTTGTTTTCAAGTATGAATCTTGATAAAGATAGGATTGGAAATGAGTCTACTTTAAGGTAACCCAAAGATTCGGAGTTTTTAGATCTTGATGCTAAAATTGTTAAAAGTGGGATTGAAGAGATTAAAACTTTTCATAGTGATGAACCCACTACTTTGGATTTCAAGGGAGTCAATTATGATAATTGCTCTTTGATTGATTGTATTTCCTTGTTGCAATCCGTACTAAACTCTCTGCATGCTTACAGTCAAAATAAAGCTTTTCCCAAACACATAGTTGATGCTTTGATGCAATCTTATGAAGAAAAACATGAATTAGATGTTTTTATCCTGTCAGGGATATAACTACTTGGTATAGACCGCCCAGGAGGGGCCGGTTTATGCCTATAAGCAATTACTTATATTGAAGCCCAGCAAGACAGAGTATGGCGCGTGACTACAGAAGATTAAAGACCCAGGCCCAAAGGGTGTTAGGGCCCGTAAATGTAAACTGCCATACGGCGTATAACTTGTATTGTAAGATAGGAAGGATAGAGACCGAGCCAGACACGTTTATGAGCTGGCCTCGGGATTCTGTAAACCGGGCCGGGCGTCATCTTGTCTATATAAAGGGACGACCCGGCGACGGTTCAGGGACAGAGAACAACAACTCGAGACACAGGCAAAGCGGATTCGCTCCCTGGTCATCGAAACCCTAGCAATACCAAACTAAACTAGACATAGGCTTTTACCTTCATCGAAGGGGCCGAACTAGTATAAAATCCTTTTCGTCCTTGTCCGCTTTAACCCCTTTAAGCTAACCCGTAGGGATGGCTCCACGACTAAGTCCTTTTAATAGGACATCTGTCGTGACAAAACCACGACAGTTGGCACCCACTATGGGGCTATCGCACGATGGTTTCGAGTTCTTGAAGGGCAACTTTGAAGGACTCAAAGGCTATGCAGTGGGCCTGATGACTAAGTGTTGTTGTGGCAAGATCTACATCGACGATGCATTTTGGGGTCTCGAGGCTGATTCAATCGAGTACGGGTACCGGGTACCCTTTGGTGGCATCCACACTTCATTGGCAAGATCGGCGAACGAGGCCCTGAGCCGGACATCTGCCCCAACATTGTCGAGTCGGCTCAGCGTGCGAGACCTCCCGGAGTCGGCCCGCCATGAAGTGTGTCTTCGTGGGAGCGGTTCACGGAGCGCAAGTTGAGGATGGATTAGAATCTGGTGGTGAGACCGTCTTTTATTCCGGCGATGAGTCATCTGATACGTCCAAAACGTATCTATAATTTATGCTTGCTCCATGCCACTTTTGGGTGATATTGCTATGATATTCATACACTTCCATACACTTTTGATCATATTTGGACTAACTTACTAATCCAGTGCACCCCAGTGCCAGTTTCTGTTTTCGGCTGTTTTTGTATTTCAGGTTTTCACGTTTCGAGAACTGCCCAGAAAAATCCAGAAAAATTATATAAAAAATCAGCGATACGGAAACAACACTGCGTCCGAAGGGCAGCCTGGGGGAGGCCACAGGGGCTCCAGGCGCCCTGTGGGCGCGCCCCCCTGGGCCGCGCCGGGGGGGCACCTCAGCCCCCCGAGGACCCCCCAATGCCCTACTTTGGCATATATTTAAAGGGTTCCCCGTAACCCTCGAAACATGACTTCTTTTTGCGATCCCATCTCTGTTCCGCCGCCGCCGCCGCTTCCAAGATCGGGAGCACCAGGAGAACCCTTCCCGGCACCCTGCCGGAGGGGAGGATCACCACCGGGAGCTTCTCCACCACCATGGACGCCTCCCGGATGACTCGTGAGTAGTCTCCCTTGGACCATGAGTCCATGACCAGTAGCTATGTGATGTTCTCCTTCCATTCTTGTGCTTCACTAATTAGTCCTCGTGAGCTGCCCTACATGATCGAGGCACCTATGTAATCCTTATGATGTTGCTATGTTGAGTTTGCTAGGATCCGATGGATTATGAGATTATGTTCAGATTGATCTTGAGTAATATATTTGATTCACCTCTTTTATATTTTAGTTCATAAGTAATTCTTGCATGTTCTCCGTTGTTACTTATTGCTTTGGCCGAGTAGTAGGTAGTGACTCCAAGAGGGAACGTTATGCTCGATTGTGGGTTCATGCCCCTCGATGACTAGCTTGAGTGACAGAAACATGAGTCTAGGGGATGTGCTGTTGCCACAAGGGGGAAAACAACGGTGCTTGTGCCCGCGGGTGCAAGGATTGTTTACTTTACGCAAAGTTCTTTTAATGCAGTTGTCTGTTGCATTGAGTTTACACTATGGGTGGGACTCGCAACTTAATACCAGCGAGATGTTCTGGATAGATATCTCAAGGTGGATGATTAGTAGTAGATATTGATGGATTTCGGTCTACTTACTTTGGCGTACCGCCCATGCTTTGAACCTCAACCTTTCTTGCAATGTAGTCAGCATTGGTTTGGGTTCGTGGTCCTGTCAATTGCCCAGCTGTAATTTGTTTACCTCACATAGCTGTTTTATCGTCTTTTGGGAGAGAGACATCACTAGTGAACATCATGAGACTCCGGTCCATATTACCATCATTGATCACATACACTATTTACTTTTTGCTATTTTATTTACTATTGCAAAACACTATCTATCACTACTATCATATTGCTTTTAACCCTTTGTGAACTACAAGGCCGGAGAGATTGACAACCTCTCTGTACTCGTTGGGAGCAAAGTTATTTGTATCTGTGTGCTAAAGCTTGGTTTTCCTCTTTGCCTAGAAATAGTATTGAATCGTGGAATAAGTGCAAAGATGCTTTTATCTCTAAGTATTTCCCTCCTTCTAAGATTATCTCTCTTAGAAACGATATTATGAATTTTAAGCAACTAGATCATGAGCATGTTGCACAAGCTTGGGAGAGAATGAAATTAATGATACGTAATTGCCCTACACATGGTTTGAACTTATAGATGATTATTCAAAACTTTTCTGCTGGCTTGAATTTTGCTTCTAGAAATCTTTTAGATTCGGCCGCAGGAGGCACTTTCATGGAAACTACCTTAAGAGAAGCTACCAAACTCCTAGATAATATTATGGTTAATTATTCTCAATGGCACACTGAAAGATCTACTAGTAAAAAGGTGCATGCTATTGAAGAGATTAGTGTTTTGAGTTGAAAGATGGATGAATTTATAAAATAATTTGCTGCTAAGAGTGCTTCTTCTGATCCTAATGATATGCCTTTGTCCACTTTGATTGAAAATAATAATGAATCTTTGGATGTGAATTTTGTTGGTAGGAATAATTTTGGTAACAATGCTTATAGAGGGAACTTTAATCCTAGGCCCTTTCCTAGCAATTCCTCTAATAATTATGGTAAGTCCTACAACTACTCTTATGGAAAGATGCCTTCTGAATTTGAAACTAGTGTTAAGGAGTTTATGAATTCGCAAAAGAATTTCAATGCTATGCTTGAAGAAAAAATTCTTATGATTGATGAATTGGCTAGAAGTGTGGATAGAATTACTCTTTATGTTGATTCTTTGAAACTCAGATCTATCCCACCTAAGCATGATATCAATGAGTCTCTCAAAGCTATGAGAATTTCCATTGATGAATGCAAAGAAAGGACCGCTAGGATGCATGCTAAAAGAGAGAATTGTATAAAAGTGTGTTCTTCTAGTTATCATGAAAATAAAGATGAAGATCTGAAAGGTATTGATGTGTCTCCTATTAGATCCTTGTTTTCTAGTATGAATCTTGATAAAGATAGGATTGGAGATGAGTCTACTTTAAGGTATCCCAAAGATTCTGAGTTTTTAGATCTTGATGCTAAAATTGTTAAAAGTGGGATTGAAGAGATTAAAACTTTTCATAGTGATGAACCCACTACTTTGGATTTCAAGGGACTCAATTATGATAATTGCTCTTTGATTGATTGTATTTCCTTGTTGCAATCCGTACTAAACTCTCCGCATGCTTCTAGTTATCATGAAAATAAAGATGAAGATCTGAAAGTTATTGATGTGTCTCCTATTAGATCCTTGTTTTCAAGTATGAATCTTGATAAAGATAGGATTGGAAATGAGTCTACTTTAAGGTAACCCAAAGATTCAGAGTTTTTAGATCTTGATGCTAAAATTGTTAAAAGTGGGATTGAAGAGATTAAAACTTTTCATAGTGATGAACCCACTACTTTGGATTTCAAGGGAGTCAATTATGATAATTGCTCTTTGATTGATTGTATTTCCTTGTTGCAATCCGTACTAAACTCTCCGCATGCTTACAGTCAAAATAAAGCTTTTACCAAACACATAGTTGATGCTTTGATGCAATCTTATGAAGAAAAACTTGAATTAGAAGTTTTTATCCTGTCAGGGATATAACTACTTGGTATAAACCGCCCAGGAGGGGCCGATTTATGCCTATAAGCAATTACTTATATTGAAGCCCAGCAAGACAGAGTATGGCGCGTGACTACAGAAGATTAAAGACCCAGGCCCAAAGGGTGTTAGGGCCCGTAAATGTAAACCGCCATACGGCGTATAACTTGTATTGTAAGATTGGAAGGATAGAGACAGAGCCAGACACGTTTATGAGCTGGCCTCGGGATTCTGTAAACCAGGCCGGGCGTCATCTTGTCTATATAAAGGGACGACCCGGCGACGGTTCAGGGACAGAGAACAACAACTCGAGACACAGGCAAAGCGGATTCGCTCCCTGGTCATCGAAACCCTAGCAATACCAAACCAAACTAGACATAGGCTTTTACCTTCATCGAAGGGGCCGAACTAGTATAAAATCCCTTTCGTCCTTGTCCGCTTTAACCCCTTTAAGCTAACCCGTAGCGATGGCTCCACGACTAAGTCCTTTTGCTAGGACATCTGCCGTGACAAAACCACGACAGTTGGCGCCCACTATGGGGCTATCGCACGATGGTTTCGAGTTCTTGAAGGGCAACTTTGAAGGACTCAAAGGCTATGCAGTGGGCCTGATGACTAAGAATCGTTGTGGCAAGATCTACATCGACGATGCATGTTGGGGTCTCGAGGCTGATTCAATCGAGTACGGGTACCGGGTACCCTTTGGTGGCATCCACACTTCATTGGCAAGATCGGCGAACGAGGCCCTGAGCCGGACATCTGCCCCAACATTGTCGAGTCGGCTCAGCGTGCGAGACCTGCCCGAAGTCGGCCCGAAATGAAGTGTGTCTTCGTGGGAGCGGTTCACGGAGCGCAAGTTGAGGATGGATCAGAATCTGGTGGTGAGACCGTCTTTTATTCCGGCGATGAGTCATCTGATACGTCCAAAACGTATCTATAATTTCTGCTTGCTCCATGCCACTTTTGGGTGATATTGCTATGATATTCATACACTTCCATACACTTTTGATCATATTTAGACTAACTTACTAATCCAGTGCACCCCAGTGCCAGTTTCTGTTTTCGGCTGTTTTTGTATTTCAGGTTTTCACGTTTCGAGAACTGCCCAGAAAAATCCAGAAAAATTATATAAAAAATCAGCGATACGGAAATAACACTGCGTCCGAAGGGCAGCTTGGGGGAGGCCACAGGGGCTCCAGGCGCCCTGTGGGCGCGCCCCCCTGGGCCGCGCTGGGGGGGCGCCTCGGCCCCCCGAGGACCCCCCGGTGCCCTACTTTGGCATATATTTAAAGGGTTCCCCGTAACCCTCGAAACATGACTTATTTTCGCGATCCCATCTCTGTTCCGCCGCCGCCGCTTCCAAGATCGGGAGCACCAGGAGAATTCTTCCCGGCACCCTGCCGGAGGGGAGGATCACCACCGGGAGCTTCTCCACCACCATGGACGCCTCCCGGATGACTCGTGAGTAGTCTCCCTTGGACCATGAGTCCATGACCAGTAGCTATGTGATGTTCTCCTTCCGTTCTTGTGCTTCACTAATTAGTCCTCGTGAGCTGCGCTACATGATCGAGGCACCTATGTAATCCTTATGCTGTTGCTATGTTGAGTTTGCTGTGATCCGATGGATTATGAGATTATGTTCAGATTGATCTTGAGTAATATATTTGATTCACCTCTTTTATATTTTAGTTCATAAGTAATTCTTGCATGTTCTCCGTTGTTACTTATTGCTTTGGCCGAGTAGTAGGTAGTGACTCCAAGAGGGAACGTTATGCTCGATTGTGGGTTCATGCCCCTCGATGACTAGCTTGAGTGACAGAAACATGAGTCTAGGGGATGTGTTGTTGCCACAAGGGGGAAAACAACGGTGCTTGTGCCCGCGGGTGCAAGGATTGTTTACTTTACGCAAAGTTCTTTTAATGCAGTTGTCTGTTGCATTGAGTTTACACTATGGGTGGGACTCGCAACTTAATACCAGCGAGATGTTCTGGATAGATATCTCAAGGTGGGTGATTAGTAGTAGATATTGATGGATTTCGGTCTACTTACTTTGGCGTACCGCCCATGCTTTGAACCTCAACCTTTCTTGCAATGTAGTCAGCATTGGTTTGGGTTCGTGGTCCTGTCAATTGCCCAGCTGTAATTTGTTTACCTCACATAGCTGTTTTATCGTCTTTTGGGAGAGAGACATCACTAGTGAACATCATGAGACTCCGGTCCATATTACCATCATTGATCACATACACTATTTACTTTTCGCTATTTTATTTACTATTGCAAAACACTATCTATCACTACTATCATATTGCTTTTAACCCTTTGTGAACTACAAGGCTGGAGAGATTGACAACCTCTCTGTACTCGTTGGGAGAAAAGTTATTTGTATCTATGTGCAGGTCCACGTTGATTGCTAATTGCGCCGTTAGCGGTTGACACCTACCTGTTGAACCTAGGAGTCTCCGGGGATTCGATCCTTGGTATCTTTGCTAGGGGAAAACACTTCTACTTACTGCATCTTACACCTTCCACTTGGGGTAACCAACGAGGGGTTCGAGGCCCATCAAGGAGTATTTTCTGGCGCCGTTGCCGGGGACTCCACTCTTCAGGATAGGGGAGTTGCATGCTATCTTTTACCTTTGCTTTTTAGTCTTGTTAGTTTACCTTTCATTTTTGCTTTAGTTCCTTTTATCGAAAATCACAAAAAAATTATTTGCCTATTTATTAATAGTCCTTTCTGTTTAGCCAAACATGTTAGGATTTGGTGCTTTGAGGGAATCAGAAGTTTTAGATTTCCATCAAAGGGATGGAGAAAATATGAAGAAGGCATGGGACAGAATTTCTGATGCACATAGGAGAATTATGCCTTGGATACCTATAAAATTTGTGCTTAGGAATTTTTACCATGGTCTTTTTAAATGGTGTAAACACTCCCTTGACATTATAGCTGAGGGAGATTTTCTAGAATGTGATGAAGCTAGAGCTCTTGAAATTATACATGGTCTATCTAGTTACTTTGTTTATGATCATAATTTTGATAATATCATAGATAGACTTGCTACTATTGAAAAGAGAATGGATGCTCTAGACTTAATGAAGGTAGAGAAACCTAAACCCAATAAGAGAGACATTCTGGAAATAGATAATGACTGGGAACCTCTTGTTAGGATTAGCATCTCTAATCAAGACTTCCTTGCTTATTGTGATATTGGATCTATGGTTTCTACTATGCCAAAAATTGTTCATGATTCTTTAAAATTTAACATGGATAGATTACCATCTTATCATGAACACACTAATGGAGATATTTCTGAAATCCAGGGAAAAATAAAAGGCGTACCGGTTAAATTCCTTAAAGGGATTGCGACGATTGATTTCTTCATCATGGAGCCAAACCAAGGAAATATAGTGCTTGGAAGGGACTTCCTCCGAGCAGTTAAAGGCTTCATCGATATAGGTAAGGGACAAATCCGCTTACGCGGGAAGGCAAAAGGTGTGTACCCCTTTCCTAGAAGGAACAAGAATGAACTTGTTGAGGAATCATTTGAACCAATTTATAACTCTGATTATTATGATGATTATTGATTCCTCTATGCATTATGCCTAGCTTAAAGGCATAAAAGAAAACGCTTTTGGGAGGCAGCCCACATGAATAATTTTTTTTCTTTTGTTGTGTCTTGATGTTGTTTAGTGCTGTAGGATCATCATTGTATCTTTGCTTTTCATATTTGTGCCAAGTATAGCCTCTGATTGCTAGAAAGTTCAAAAGTTGTGAGGTGCTGTCCAGGAAACAAATTCTGTCCTTGGATAGAAAAATTCGTATAAAATCACCAGATAATCTTTTTAGTCTGAATTTTTTCGACAGCGTTCTCTATATAATTTTATTTCGTGCGTCAGTTCCGAGTTTTTTGATTTGAGTTGCAGAAGTATCCCGAACAGGTCAATTACTGTCTGCTGTTCTGTTTTTCACAGATTCTGTCCTGTTTTGCCTTACCTTCACTTTGCAAATTGAGAACTTGCTTTTTCTTTGCAATAACCTTTTGGCAATCTTGAGAAACAGTAGAACTTCAAGAATATCCTTATTTCCAGCAAGGTATAATTATTTTATTAAGGGTACTAACCTCGCTAATCAGATTATGATGAGTTGTGTATGAAGGGAGTTTTCAAGTGTGCGAGGGAAGATGATAAAAAGATTCAGGAGTGTCAAACGCTCAAGCTCGGGGATGCCCCCGTGCACCCCCAAGAAATATTCAAGGAGACTCAAGCGTCTAAGCTTGGGGATGCCCCCCGTGCATCCCCTTCTCCATCAACATTATCAGTTCGTCTTTCGTTTCGCTATATTTTTATCACTTCATGTGTTATGTGCTATGCTTGGAGCGTCTTGCTTTTAGTTTTCTTTTTAGTTTTTCATAACGAGTCAGAACTCAGCATTCCTTTATGTGGGAGATAAACATGCTCCACCTCTACCTAGAACATTACATAGAATTTTCATGCCTATCTATGCTGTGTGTGTTCTTTATCTTTTAAATAGCTACTATCGTGCTTTGCTCTTAGTATTCATGCTTATCTTTTCAAGAGCTTTTATTTAGTTGGTTGCTTGAACTCTCTTTCATTACCATGCTCACCTTATTAAGAGAGTTTGCTTCCATTGCATGGGTTAATGTGTCTATGATAAAGATGCTACTTTCATGATGGTGCTTAGTAGTTCAGGTTTTCTTTTGGTTAATCTCGAATAGCTGGGGGGTTCCCAATGTGTTATTGGAGTACCAACTTGGTTTGTTTGCCTATGATGTGGTACGGTTTAGTAATATCTTCCTTCGAGAATTTATTTTGATTGACTTGGCGTATGCTCACGCATATTCAAGACTGTAAAGAAAGTCTGTCAAGCCTTGATGATCTTTTGTTTCTGAGTAGTGATATAACTGCCATGCCTGATTCAATATTGCTATGTCACTCTGCATGATTATGACCGTCATTGCTCTCTTAGTTGGTCGCTCCCAGTCTTTTGCTAACCTCCACCTGCACTAAGCAAACTAACCATGCAATACATAGCTCATGGGAAAGTAGCCTAAAAACTATTGTGGTAAAGAATATGTTGCCTATGTATCTTATTTCTTATGAGTTGCTTGCTGAGTGGTAACCATGTTTCTGGGGACGCCATCAACTGTCACACTTTTGTTGAATATCATGTGAGTTGCTATGCATGTTTGTCTTGTCTGAAGTAAGGGTGATTTACCGCGGGTTGAATAACTATGCATATTGTTAGAGAAGAACATTGGGCCGCCAACCAAAGCCATGCATCATGGTGGAAGTTTTAGCTTGGACCTTAATCCTCAATCTCTCACGAGAATATGCTTATGCATTAAAGAGGAGTCCATCATCTATTTTCTATGTTGTCCCGGTATGGATGTCCTCAAGTTGAGATTTATCAAAAACGAGAAATCAAATGCGATCTATCTCCTTGGACCTTTGTACAGGTGGCATAGAGGTACCCCTTTGTGACACTTGGTAAAAACATATGCAATGCAATGATAACCCATGGGAATCCGAGCTAATTAGGACAAGGAGCGAGCACTATTGGTATTCGATGCATGAGGCTTGCAACTTATAAGATGTTTTATGCATGACACATATGAAGTGCTACTACCGTTGACACAATTGCTTCCATGTTTTCAATAAAAAGCTTTAGCATTTAACCTTTCTTTTACCTTTATGTTGAAGCACCAACTACTGAGAGCATGATTGTCATTCTAAGTGTAATGTGCATTGTTCCAAAGTAGCACTGTCTTTTGCATGATTGTGATATCGTTTATTCTGAAATGATTGTATCTAGTCATCACTTAAACCTTGAAGGTGCCCTTGCACTTATGTTTTGCATCACTAAAGGGGGCAAGCTAGATATCACTTTATCATATTTGCACATCATGTTCATTGCAAATCTTTTTGATGTTTCAGTTTCATATTGTAAAACTTTCAGTCATTTATGATTTTCTCTTGAGACAACTTAATTACTATAGAATCATTGTCTCAGTAAGCTTTTGTCATATGACTATGAGAAAGTCCTATATGGTTAATAGCATGTCACCACAGAAATTATTCTTGTTATCATTTACCTACTCGAGGACGAGCGGGAATTAAGCTTGGGGATGTTGATACGTCCAAAACGTATCTATAATTTCTGCTTGCTCCATGCCACTTTTGGGTGATATTGCTATGATATTCATACACTTCCATACACTTTTGATCATATTTGGACTAACTTACTAATCCAGTGCTGTGACGCCCGAGACCGACGTCCCAGAAGATTCCAGAAGAGTCCCGAAGATTCCAGATGTTCCGGGTTGCCCGTGTGTTCTTTTTGCTTGTGTTATTTTATTTTTGCATTGCATCATGTCATCATGCCATCATATATTTTATTTTGCATCTCAACCTAATAAATTGTGTGGACCTTCGGTCCATTTAAATCGAGGGAAGGTGACTTCTCTTTATAACATATAAAAGTCTCTCATTATTTTAGAGAGCTATAATAAATATTCCATTCGTTGGAATTCATCGTAACACACTTGCATTAATTCCCCATGTTTATTTCACTTCAAGTTTGACTTCTATACCTTGCCTATAATTCTTTCCGTTGTTTCGAGGCTCCTCCATTTATCTAAACTCCTTTTTTTGCAAGCTAAATGTTTTAGTTTTGCACTTCCCTTTTGTTGGAACTATTTTTGTGAGGTTGGAATTAATCCGTAAAGCCTTACAAAAATGTCCATCATTTTATTCTTTTCGTTGACTCTTTTCTTTTATTTTGGCTCTCTCATTTTTGTTTTTTTCTGTCTAAGAGTTAAAAACAGAGGCAGCCAGCCTCTTGGGCCTCCTCTTCCCCTCACCAGCCCCGCTTGGGTCCCTCCTCTAGGCCCAAGGCCACTTCGGCCCAAACTCCCTCCGCACCGAACCCTAGCTCGAGCCCGAGCCAGTCCCCTCGATCCTCCCTCTCCTGTCCCTCGCTCTCTTCCCCGCCGCCAAGTCCCGATCCCCTCTCTCGCTCACCCCGCACGAGCCCGTTCCCTTTCCCTCTGCCCCATCGATCTCGATCTCTCGCCCCCGTCTTCCCTCGCGCCCCCTCTCGTCCCTGGCTTCCTTCAGGGCGGCGCCAGGGCGGTGCTCCGCGGCGGCCACCGAGCGAGAGCTTCCCAGCGCCGCAGCTCTGCCGCGAGCGCCCCGAGCTCCCGAGCGCCTTCTCCTCCTCCAGCAAGGCCGAGGGCCCGGCCCTCGTTCCCCCCGTCCTCAGGCCGAGACCGGGCTCCTTCCTCCAGTGCGCAGCCGCCGGCAGCTGCGGCCTTCTTCCCACTCGCCTGGAGCGTCCCCCCTCCATGCTCCAGCGCCAAGGCGCCCCGTCTTCCCCGTCTTCCCCGCCAACCCCGAGGCGCCAACTCCAGCCAGGAGCTTCCGCAGCGCCTCGTCCAGCGCCGGCCAGAGGCCTCCTCCTTCGCGCTGAGTACTCCGACCCCAGCCCCTCCGAGGAGCTGCTGCAATCTCGTCGCCGTGCTGCCCCTTTTGTTGCTCCCGAGCAGTTTTGTTGTTTTGTGTGCTGCCATGTTCTGTTAATTTGGCAGATGACCGGAACGACTACTCGACGACGACCCCGTGTACAACTACGACACGACGACCGAACGAGACGATGACAAGAACATCTACGAACGGGAAAACGAGCTCCAAGTTCCACTACGTCCACGACGACCTTATGACAAGTACCACGACACGATGACGGAGGAACATCTACAAACGTGTACCACGACTACCGATGACGTGAACAACTACCGTCGCCCGGAAACGAGGTTTTCGCCAAGTACCACGACATGGTGACGTGAACCACTACTTCCTCTCCGATGAACGAGAACAACTACTTCCCTCTACGGAATGACTTCTTCCTCTTCGGAAACGTGAACCACTACTTCCTCTACGACTCACGAGAACGTCTACTTCCACTACTTCCTCTCCGACCGTGAGTACCACTTCTTCCTCTACGTCTCGAACCGCCCCGAAACGCACGCTTCAAAGGTATAACGAGACGACCTCGTGGATGACCCGTGTGATGCTTGCTTGTGTTGTATGAAATGTCTCCCGTGTGTGCTTCGTGCCCGTTCCACCTTTTGTCATGTTCCTCGGTTGCCGCGTCGCCGACTCGTGGGAACCCGGTTACGGGATCAACCCACTTTCATCTTGTTCGACTTGCTCACGTCGATTCTACCTTTTGCACCGGACTCTCAACGAGTTATCGGAACCGATATGTTGCCATGCATCATTTTCGGAATCGTTGCCGTGGCACTCTTTTCTTTCCACCACGGTGACAAATGCTTCTTATCTTGTTAATTGTCAACCTTTTAATAAAATTGCATAAACTTCATCATGTCATCCGCATCATGTTAACAACATTATAATGTTTAATTGTTGTTTGCTTATAATTATTAAACGTGCTCATGAGGATTTTCCGGATATGTGGTTGTTATTCTCCGGCCTCATTTAAATTGCCTAAATAGTGTAGTTTCTTTATGCTTCACCTCTTGCCATGCTAAAAAACTTTTAACCTTGTCTTGTAAATAACAAGAGTCAATTAAATAATTAAATGTGGTGTTTCGTCAATATGCAACTCCTTGCATATTGATCTCCGCTTAACTTGTAGTGTTGTTTGTGCACTTTGCCATGCCATGCATATTTAAACCGGACATGCATCATGCTTGCTTGTGCATCGTATGCCATGTTTATGATATGTGTGTTTACCGTGTTGTTTCTTCTTTCCGGTTGCTTCTCTTGTTAGCTTCGGTTTCGTTCCGGAGTTGTGAGGTTTCTCTCGTCTGTGTTGCTCCGTCCTCTTCATGGATCCGTTCTTCTCCCTTGTGGAATCCCAGGCAAGATGACCGAACCCGGATATCATTACTATCTTTGCCTATTGCTAGTAGTCTCGATCTATAGTTTTGCCTCGATGCCCATGTCTTCTTGTCAGCCTCCTACTTGTAACCAATTGCCATGTTTAACCAACCTACCTATGCAAACCGTTGCTTGGCTAAGTACGCTTCGCTCAGCCCCTCTTATAGCATTGTTAGTTGCAGGTGAAGATTGAAGATGCTTGCTTCATGTTGAAGTTTGGTTGGGTTATATCACACTATATATAAATGCTAAATGAAATCATCTATATACTGGCAGGGTGGAAGGCTAAGCCTTTTGCTTGGTGTTTTGTTCCACTCATGCCGTTAGGAACCGTATAAACCGGTGTTATGTTCCTTGATTTTGCGTTCCTAACACGGTTGGGGTGTATGGGACCCCCTTGATAAACCGCTAAGTGCTAAGTCTTTTCCAGCAAGTCCCAACATTGGTACTATTGGCCTAATAACCAATAAAACATGCATAAGGGTCTTGCAAACCCTCTTTTATTTTAATTCAACCCCCCCGGGCCAGTGCTCCACATGAGTGTTGGTCCGAACTGGGCAACCTGCGGGGCCACCTCGAGGAAACTCAAGGTCTGGTAAAAACCCGTAGCTTGTCCCATCCGGTCGTGGCCTGAGACGAGATACGCGTGGCTACTATCAGGGTGTCGGCACGCCGGGAGGATTTGCTGGATTAGCCTTACCTTAGTTCGGTTTAACTTGAGCACGGGATTCCGAGAATACTCGGGTCTTCCCAACTATGGAGTTGCGACTCCGCGGATCGTGGGCTTGTGATGGGCCAAGTTGGAACACCCCTGCAGGGTTTGAACTTTCGAAAGCCGTGCCCGCGGTTATGTGGCAGATGGGAGCTTGTTAATTCCGGTTGTAGAAAACTTGACACAATGTTTCAATACACTACCAGCGTGTGTACCGTGACTGTCAATTTCCGAATAGGGATTCGGGAGTTGAACACGGTGGGGTTATGTTTGACCGGCTTTAGTTAGGATCACTTCGTGATCATCTCTCGACCGATGCATTTCTCTTCTCGCTCTCTTTTACGTAAGTTAGTGCTAGTTGCTGCTGCAGACTCTTGTTTGTTCCTTCACCTCTTATTCTTTCTTCAGCCTTGTACTCACCCAAGGCTTAAATAGTCTTGTTACCCGGGAACGGGATTGCTGAGTCCTCTGTGGCTCACAGTTACTTCACCACACCAGATGCAGGTTCAGCCGAGTTCGATGCAGGAGTTGGATCAGTTCTTCACTTGGAGTTCGTTGAAGAGTTTGGCCGTATGCTTGTGACGTTTCGATGTTCAGTAGTGGTTTCTACTAGGATTCGATCCTGACCTGTGGCTTTATGTTGTTTTGGTATCTTTCTTTTGGTTCTTTGCCCGTAGTTGGGTTGTGATGTTTGAATGATGTATTGCTTATGTATTGTATTGTGTGAAGTGGCGAGTGTAAGCCAACTATCTCCTTTTGCAATTTAATCCCTCTTTTACATGAGTCGTGCAAAGATACCAAACTTGAGATCATTCTAGGATGGGCTTATACCTTTAAGTCGTGCCTCGACACGTAGGAGGTATAGTCCCATCCTGGGCATTACAAGTTGGTATTCAGAGCCTTCTCCGACCTAGAAGCCCTCACTGATTGATCGAATCATTGACGGTTGAGTCTAGGCACACATTGAAAATATTTTGAGTCCTATATTATATCGGAGAGTAGGATTTCTTTGCTTCTCATCCCCTTTCTCTCTAGTGAGGACTCCTGACGATTACTCTTTTCTCTTCTACTTTCAAAAATTGCACCAAATTTTCTTTTAGGATCCCGCGAGTATTCTGGGATTGTTTCGATGTTCTTGTGACAAGGATATTGTTCTCGATGCCTCCTGTTACCGAGGAGTTGAGCTTCGGGGTATCATTGACACAAGCATATCGCGGCAGTACTAAATACTTAAGACGGCCGACATCGAAAATCTCTCCTATACGGCCAGTGGCAAGATAACCCCGACATCACCCAGTACTGGGGAGGTAGTTCGAGAGTATTGCCATAGCTTGTTATAGTGGATGCTTTTCGAAGGTCCGAGGTAAACAGTTTCCGAGAAAGACTGGTTATGTGTTGAAGGATGGATACACCTGGATGTAGGTTTAGAGTTGATTGCGCGGTGCTTCCCGTGTATCCCCAACACCTGATTGCATAACTGGAAACTTTCGGAAATCTATAGGTGGGTTCATCTAGTAGTTCTAGGCATTCTTCCAACGGATGCTCGATATGCAGTTTGGGGTTCTACATTGAGTGAAGTGGTTTTATGGACTTGTTATGATCGGGAGTTGCATCTTAAAGGGTCCTTGGCTATGCTGATCCGGGGATTGCAAAACCCTTTTGTAACACGTTCCATGAGCTTTCAGCACGAAGATGTCGAACGAAACTTCTATCTTGTATTTGTTCTATCTGTTCCTTGTTCCTTTTTATTTTCATTTTTGCTCTCCAAGTGGCTTCTCGTCAGTTGATGTACCTGCGGAATTCATTCGTTCAATTCTCTGTTCGGATGATGTTGTGAAGATTAGGCTGCTGCATATCTATCCTTTGTTTTGTTTTGATTCTGGTATTCGAGTTGCTTCGATGTCAAATGTTGAGTCCATACCTTTCGTAATCGGTGTTCTCATATTTCTATGAGAGTGCTATTCCTTCTTGATCAGCGAGATGGTCATGTTAAATTCTTTTCAACCGGTGTCCATTTCATTCATCCCAAGTTGTCTTTCTTTTCCCCACCCTCCCACCCTTCTTCTTCTTGGAGCCAGAAATTCTCAGAGGAAGTATCCATTTTATTCATATGAGGTTTCTTCATTCTTTTGCTTCAATGTTCTTATCCGGTGATTTTATCGTGAAGATGCTCAAGAGCTTCAAGTTCATCATTCTTTTGTTCTCAGATTCTTCCGGTGGATGTAATTCAGATTTCGGTGTTGATCTTATCCTTTTCCTCATTTCATAATGCTTTCTTATTCCGGTGCATCAATTAATCATTCTCCTCTTGCTATTCTTATCCGGAGTGCCCAAGATACATAATTCCATTCTTAATCCGTTCAAATTATTTTGAGATTATCATCTTATTCAAGCCATTTAATTTAACCGGTGCAATATCTCTTAAGCAATCTTTTCCAACGGTGTTTCTTTGGGTGGGCCCTAACCCACAGGTCTTTTCCCAGGATCTTACCTGACTCTTTTAATTTTTCTGGAGTTATACTCAAATTCTTTTCAAAGTGTGATGTAAGAATGATCTCCATCAGTCACATGCCTTCCCCAAGATCGGTTTGAAATTCTTTTCATCGTTGGTTCAACCTTTTTAATTCTTCATTCCGGAGTGCTCAACAATTCTTCATGACAATTCTCGTCTTCTTTCTCAACATCTAAAGACCGGAGAAGTGTTTCTCTTAAATCTTGGCCGTTCTCTCAAGCTTTTCATGAATTCTTTTCTTTGTGATCCTCCGAAGGCCATCATTTCAGAAGATTTCTTCGTTCTCAGTTTTCAACTTTGCCCTCCAAATATTCTTCTTTGATGCCTCTTCGTTCGTCTTCTATTTTACGGTGGTTCTTTCAAGTTACCTTTCCGTTGTTATCGTTTTAATTCATTTGTTCTTTTCACAATCCTACCGGTGCTTCGTTGAAGATTTACCCAAGCTTGTGCTAGATCTCTCTTTAATTCTTTCCAACGAGAATAAGTAGTATGACAAATACTTTGGTGGTCATCAATTTAAATTGGTGAAGGAGATGCATGACATAATTCTTATTCTTATTCCTTCAAGCTGATTTAATTCTTTTGTCTGGAGCTTGTTCATCATATCATATTCTCGCTTCTAAGTTGTTCATCTTGTTTTCCGGAGCTCCAAGTTATTTCAATTATATCATTTCAAAGCTCCATCTATTCATCGCAGGCCTTGAATCTTATTCTTTTCATCTCTCACTTCTCATGCTTTTCTTTACCGGAGTTCTTCATGGTGGTTCATCTTCATTTAACTCATCCTTGAAGTCTTCATCAAGATTCTTGTTGGAGCTCAAGCATTCTTCATCATGCTTTCTAAGTGCAATTCTTTCTACCTTGTCTTTTCAGGTGGTGTTATGTCATTCTTGATAATTTTCCTTCATGTTTCATGATTCACAAGTTGTCAGGAATGAGATATTTAAAACCATCATTTCTTTCTCTTTACGAGATCTTTTCAACCCCTCCTTTTATCTCTTGGAGTTATCTTGGGTTGTTTTTCACCTAAAGCTTTCCCTAAGGTTTTTGCTATTATGGTGCTTATAAATGACCCAAGTTCTGCATTATCATTCCGGTGAGTTAAGTTTTCATCTCCTTGTTGATCTCTATCAAATCAATTGTTTAAGTTAGTGGCTGGTTGTCACCTCTTAATTTTGAGATGTTTCCATAAGCCCACATCAAGCTTATTCTTTCGTTGTTGAATTTCCAACAACTCAGTTCAACCCTTCTTTGTAAGATGCTCTTTCAAATTAAATTTTGAGAGAGGTTGTCATATTTCTTCTCCATTCATTTCTTTCGTTGATCTTTATGCTATTCTTTCATTCCGGAGGCATTGTGATATTGCTCTCTTTAACCATCATATCGTTTTGTCAAGATCATGTTCTTTTCCTTGTTTATCATTTAACCGGAGTGTTGTATTCTTCATTCTAGTTCCGTCATCTTATCTAGTTTTGCCTATCTTTTTAACCGGAGTGTTGTCTAAGTCCTTCTTACCATTTGTGCCTTTCTTTCAATTGTTTTGGAGGCAATATGTTCTTGTTTTCATCAAGTATCACTTCATCTTCTCTAGTTCTTGTTAATCCCCTCCATTTTCAGACGGAGTGCTGTCCGAATTCTGTCATTCTTATTCCTTGGCTATACCGTTGCAGTTTCACATTCTTTTGGTCCGTGAGCTCTTGTTTCTTGTCTTTCAACATACAAGGTTCTTGTTATGTTCCTTGTTCCTCTTTTCTAACGGAGTGTTTCAACTTCGTTCATCTCCGTTGTATTCTTCTTTCATTTTGGTCAACCTCTCAAGGTTCTTTGGTTTCACTCGTCTGTCAAAGAAGCAACTTTGTTTTACCTCTTCTTTTCATTTTTACCCGGTGATATCTCTAGGATCTCGGGTCGAGATCCTCTGTTAGTGTGGGAGAGTTGTGACGCCCGAGACCGACATCCCAGAAGATTCCAGAAGAGTCCCGAAGATTCCAGATGTTCCGGGTTGCCCGTGTGTTCTTTTTGCTTGTGTTATTTTATTTTTGCATTGCATCATGTCATCATGCCATCATATATTTTATTTTGCATCTCAACCTAATAAATTGTGTGGACCTTCGGTCCATTTAAATCGAGGGAAGGTGACTTCTCTTTATAACATATAAAAGTCTCTCATTATTTTAGAGAGCTATAATAAATATTCCATTCGTTGAAATTCATCGTAACACACTTGCATTAATTCCCCCATGTTTATTTCACTTCAAGTTTGACTTCTATACCTTGCCTATAATTCTTTCTGTTGTTTCGAGGCTCCTCCATTTATCTAAACTCCTTTTTTTGCAAGCTAAATGTTTTAGTTTTGCACTTCCCTTTTGTTGGAACTATTTTTGTGAGGTTGGAATTAATCCGTAAAGCCTTACAAAAATGTCCATCATTTTATTCTTTTCGTTGACTCTTTTCTTTTATTTTGGCTCTCTCCTTTTTGTTTTTTTCTGTCTAAGAGTTAAAAACAGAGGCAGCCAGCCTCTTGGGCCTCCTCTTCCCCTCACCAGCCCCGCTTGGGTCCCTCCTCTAGGCCCAAGGCCACTTCGGCCCAAACTCCCTCCGCACCAAACCCTAGCTCGAGCCCGAGCCAGTCCCCTCGATCCTCCCTCTCCTGTCCCTCGCTCTCTTCCCCGCCGCCAAGTCCCGATCCCCTCTCTCGCTCACCCCGCACGAGCCCGTTCCCTTTCCCTCTGCCCCATCGATCTCGATCTCTCGCCCCCGTCTTCCCTCGCGCCCCCTCTCGTCCCTGGCTTCCTTCAGGGCGGCGCTAGGGCGGTGCTCCGCGGCGGCCACCGAGCGAGAGCTTCCCAGCGCCGCAGCTCTGCCGCGAGCGCCCCGAGCTCCCGAGCGCCTTCTCCTCCTCCAGCAAGGCCGAGGGTCCGGCCCTTGTTCCCCCCGTCCTCAGGCCGAGACCGGGCTCCTTCCTCCAGTGCGCAGCCGCCGGCAGCTGCGGCCTTCTTCCCACTCGCCTGGAGCATCCCCCCTCCATGCTCCAGCGCTAAGGCGCCCCGTCTTCCCCGTCTTCCCCGCCGACCTCGAGGCGCCAACTCCAGCCAGGAGCTTCCGCAGCGCCTCGTCCAGCGCCGGCCAGAGGCCTCCTCCTTCGCGCTGAGTACTCCGACCCCAGCCCCTCCGAGGAGCTGCTGCAACCTCGTCGCCGTGCTGCCCCTTTTGTTGCTCCCGAGCAGTTTTGTTGTTTTGTGTGCTGCCATGTTCTGTTAATTTGGCAGATGACCGGAACGACTACTCGACGACGACCCCGTGTACAACTACGACACGACGACCGAACGAGACGATGACAAGAACATCTACGAACGGGAAAACGAGCTCCAAGTTCCACTACGTCCACGACGACCTTATGACAAGTACCACGACACGATGACGGAGGAACATCTACAAACGTGTACCACGACTACCGATGACGTGAACAACTACCGTCGCCCGGAAACGAGGTTTTCGCCAAGTACCACGACATGGTGACGTGAACCACTACTTCCTCTCCGATGAACGAGAACAACTACTTCCCTCTACGGAACGACTTCTTCCTCTTCGGAAACGTGAACCACTACTTCCTCTACGACTCACGAGAACATCTACTTCCACTACTTCCTCTCCGACCGCGAGTACCACTTCTTCCTCTACGTCTCGAACCGCCCCGAAACGCACGCTTCAAAGGTATAACGAGACGACCTCGTGGATGACCCGTGTGATGCTTGCTTGTGTTGTATGAAATGTCTCCCGTGTGTGCTTCGTGCCCGTTCCACCTTTTGTCATGTCCCTCGGTTGCCGCGTCGCCGACTCGTGGGAACCCGGTTACGGGATCAACCCACTTTCATCTTGTTCGACTTGCTCACGTCGATTCTACCTTTTGCACCGGACTCTCAACGAGTTACCGGAACCGATATGTTGCCATGTATCATTTTCGGAATCGTTGCCGTGGCACTCTTTTCTTTCCACCACGGTGACAAATGCTTCTTATCTTGTTAATTGTCAACCTTTTAATAAAATTGCATAAACTTGATCATGTCATCCGCATCATGTTAACAACATTATAATGTTTAATTGTTGTTTGCTTATAATTATTAAACGTGCTCATGAGGATTTTCCGGATATGTGGTTGTTATTCTCCGGCCTCATTTAAATTGCCTAAATAGTGTAGTTTCTTTATGCTTCACCTCTTGCCATGCTAAAAAACTTTTAACCTTGTCTTGTAAATAACAAGAGTCAATTAAATAATTAAATGTGGTGTTTCGTCAATATGCAACTCGTTGCATATTGATCTCCGCTTAACTTGTAGTGTTGTTTGTGCACTTTGCCATGCCATGCATATTTAAACCGGACATGCATCATGCTTGCTTGTGCATCGTATGCCATGTTTATGATATGTGTGTTTACCGTGTTGTTTCTTCTTTCCGGTTGCATCTCTTGTTAGCTTCGGTTTCGTTCCGGAGTTGTGAGGTTTCTCTCGTGTGTGTTGCTCCGTCCTCTTCATGGATCCGTTCTTCTCCCTTGTGGAATCCCAGGCAAGATGACCGAACCCGGATATCATTACTATCTTTGCCTATTGCTAGTAGTCTCGATCTATAGTTTTGCCTCGATGCCCATGTCTTCTTGTCAGCCTCCTACTTGTAACCAATTGCCATGTTTAACCAACCTACCTATGCAAACCGTTGCTTGGCTAAGTACGCTTCGCTCAGCCCCTCTTATAGCATTGTTAGTTGCAGGTGAAGATTGAAGATGCTTGCTTCATGTTGAAGTTTGGTTGGGTTATATCACACTATATATAAATGCTAAATGAAATCATCTATATACTGGCAGGGTGGAAGGCTAAGCCTTTTGCTTGGTGTTTTGTTCCACTCATGCCGTTAGGAACCGTATAAACCGGTGTTATGTTCCTTGATTTTGCGTTCCTAACACGGTTGGGGTGTATGGGACCCCCTTGATAAACCGCTAAGTGCTAAGTCTTTTCCAGCAAGTCCCAACATTGGTACTATTCGCCTAATAACCAATAAAACATGCATAAGGGTCTTGCAAACCCTCTTTTATTTTAATTCAACCCCCCCGGGCCAGTGCTCCACATGAGTGTTGGTCCGAACTGGGCAACCTGCGGGGCCACCTCGAGGAAACTCAAGGTCTGGTAAAAACCCGTAGCTTGTCCCATCCGGTCGTGGCCTGAGACGAGATACGCGCGGCTACTATCAGGGTGTCGGCACGCCGGGAGGATTTGCTGGATTAGCCTTACCTTAGTTCGGTTTAACTTGAGCACGGGATTCCGAGAATACTCGGGTCTTCCCAACTATGGAGTTGCGACTCCGCGGATCGTGGGCTTGTGATGGGCCAAGTTGGAACACCCCTACAGGGTTTGAACTTTCGAAAGCCGTGCCCGCGGTTATGTGGCAGATGGGAGCTTGTTAATTCCGGTTGTAGAAAACTTCACACAATGTTTCAATACACTACCAGCGTGTGTACCGTGACTGTCAATTTCCGAATAGGGATTCGGGAGTTGAACACGGTGGGGTTATGTTTGACCGGCTTTAGTTAGGATCACTTCGTGATCATCTCTCGACCGATGCATTTCTCTTCTCGCTCTCTTTTACGTAAGTTAGTGCTAGTTGCTGTTGCAGACTCTTGTTTGTTCCTTCACCTCTTATTCTTTCTTCAGCCTTGTCCTCACCCAAGGCTTAAATAGTCTTGTTACCCGGGAACGGGATTGCTGAGTCCTCTGTGGCTCACAGTTACTTCACCACACCAGATGCAGGTTCAGCCGAGTTCGATGCAGGAGTTGGATCAGTTCTTCACTTGGAGTTCGTTGAAGAGTTTGGCCGTATGCTTGTGACGTTTCGATGTTCAGTAGTGGTTTCTACTAGGATTCGATCCTGACCTGTGGCTTTATGTTGTTTTGGTATCTTTCTTTTGGTTCTTCGCCCGTAGTCGGGTTGTGATGTTTGAATGATGTATTGCTTATGTATTGTATTGTGTTAAGTGGCGAGTGTAAGCCAACTATCTCCTTTTGCAATTTAATCCCTCTTTTACATGAGTCGTGCAAAGATACCAAACTTGAGATCATTCTAGGATGGGCTTATACCTTTAAGTCGTGCCTCGACACGTAGGAGGTATAGTCCCATCCTGGGCATTACAAGTGCACCCCAGTGCCAGTTTCTGTTTTCGGCTGTTTTTGTATTTCTGGTTTTCACGTTTCGAGAACTGCCCAGAAAAATCCAGAAAAATTATATAAAAAATCAGCGATACGGAAACAACACTGCGTCCGAAGGGCAGCCTGGGGGGGCCACAGGGGCTCCAGGCGCCCTGTGGGCGCGCCCCCCCGGGCCGCGCCGGGGGGGCGCCTCGGCCCCCCGAGGACCCCCCCCGGTGCCCTACTTTGGCATATATTTAAAGGGTTCCCCGTAACCCTCGAAACAGGACTTCTTTTCGCGATCCCATCTCTGTTCCGCCACCGCCGCCGCTTCCAAGATTGGGAGCACCAGGAGAACTCTTCCCGGCACCCTGACGGAGGGGAGGATCACCACCGGGAGCTTCTCCACCACCATGGACGCCTCCCGGATGACTCGTGAGTAGTCTCCCTTGGACCATGAGTCCATGACCAGTAGCTATGTGATGTTCTCCTCCCGTTCTTGTGCTTTACTAATTAGTCCTCGTGAGCTGCCCTACATGATCGAGGCACCTATGTAATCCTTATGCTGTTGCTATGTTGAGTTTGCTGGGATCCGATGGATTATGAGATTATGTTCAGATTGATCTTGAGTAATATATTTGATTCACCTCTTTTATATTTTAGTTCATAAGTAATTCTTGCATGTTCTCCGTTGTTACTTATTGCTTTAGCCGAGTAGTAGGTAGTGACTCCAAGAGGGAACGTTATGCTCGATTGTGGGTTCATGCCCCTCGATGACTAGCTTGAGTGACGGAAACATGAGTCTAGGGGATGTGCTGTTGCCACAAGCGGGAAAACAACGGTGCTTGTGCCCGCGGGTGCAAGGATTGTTTACTTTACGCAAAGTTCTTTTAATGCAGTTGTCTGTTGCATTGAGTTTACACTATGGGTGGGACTCGCAACTTAATACCAGCGAGATGTTCTGGATAGATATCTCAAGGTGGATGATTAGTAGTAGATATTGATGGATTTCGGTCTACTTACTTTGGCGTACCGCCCATGCTTTGAACCTCAACCTTTCTTGCAATGTAGTCAGCATTGGTTTGCGTTCGTGTTCCTGTCAATTGCCCAGCTGTAATTTGTTTACCTCACATAGCTGTTTTGTCGTCTTTTGGGAGAGAGACATCACTAGTGAACATCATGAGACTCCGGTCCATATTACCATCATTGATCACATACACTATTTACTTTTCGCTATTTTATTTACTATTGCAAAACACTATCTATCACTACTATCATATTGCTTTTAACCCTTTGTGAACTACAAGGCCGGAGAGATTGACAACCTCTCTGTACTCGTTGGGAGCAAAGTTATTTGTATCTGTGTGCAGGTCCACGTTGATTGCTAATTGCGCCGTTAGCGGTTGACACCTACCTGTTGAACCTAGGAGTCTCTGGGGATTCGATCCTTGGCATCTTTGCTAGGGGAAAACACTTCTACTTACTGCATCTTACACCTTCCACTTGGGGTAACCAACGAGGGGTTCGAGGCCCATCATCATCCACTGGAGAAACCGAATCTTTATATCTGTTGCAGGATGGCCGGCTGGGGGATGTTCCGACGGTGAAAGTATTCCGGACACCCTTGATCCGCCGAGCCGGGCAGCATTCTTTATGGTCAGATCACAATCTGTGCAACAATCTTCAACTGCAGCAGCGTTAACATCCGACCTGGCGGTGGCAGTAGTAGCTGGGGCAGGAGGCCCTGTTCAGCCGCTGGCTCAAGTTCTGTCCGCATTAGTCGACACCTTGACAACGCTACTTACTACGGAGGTTAGCCAGGCCGAGAAGGTACAACACGACTCGGAAATTGCTAAAGTGAGGGGCCAAATAGATCAAGCTAAGTTAGATCTGGCTGCTGAGAATACTGTGATGATCGCGAGGCAGGCCAAGTTAGATGCTCAGGCTTATCGGCTCCTGTTGGATCAGACTGCATCAAATGACGTAATGAGAAAAAGGCGCCAGTCTCGCCTGCCGCTGGTTTATGAAGCAAGGAACCTCTTCAGTATGCCAGGAGCGGGAACCAACAATCAACCGGGGGTAAATCGGGGAGAGGTGCCCTGCACAGGGGCATCGGTCCAGCCACACGCCGCTGATCCAGTCCATCAGGTCATTCCATGACAGCATGCGCCAACACCTCCTGGTCACTACTCCAACCCTTTGGATAACATAGTTGCAGCCCTTTCACGATTGGCGGCCCTTCCCATTGAGGGGGGATCCCCTATAGTAGTGGAGGCGCGGGGAGCTAGGGAGTTCCTGGAGACGGCTTTAACTCAACAACAGGCTTATTCTCATAGCCGCGAGAGGATTCATTATACCCCCCCCCCTCCGCCCAAGCCGGAGTTACAGTAGGCATATGGATGAACCGGCCGTGTCAAGTAGTGCACGGAATCATAACCCGCCGCGGAGGGATAACCCAGCGGGTGGAGGTACAAAGGCTCAAGAGGTGGTGGATCAAGGCAGGCAGCAGTAAGAGGTCGAATTAGGAGCACAATATGAAGCCCGTCAGCCGACGCCGGTTCGTCCATCTACCATAGTTGAACCAGGGGTTTCTTCCAGCTCCTTGGGAGTACCATGTCTCACCCCCGCTTTATGCAACGTACGGTTGCCTAAAGATTTCAAAGGACCACGCAAGGTGCCCAATTATACTGCAGATTTATCCCCCGAAGCGTGGGTCGAAAGCTACGAGATGGCAATGGAGATGCTGGACATGGATGACGCGGCGTGTGCTAAATACTTCACCATGATGTTGGAGGGTGCAACTCGTACTTGGTTGAAAAGTTTACCACCGAACTCCATCGGATCATGGGCCGAGTTACACCCCCGGTTTATCAATAATTTCAAAGACACATGCAACCAGCCCATGTCCATTGTAGACTTGTCTGCATGTGTTCAAGGGGAGAATGAATCGACAAGTCATTGGGTGCGCCGAGTGTCAGTGATCCTGCATTCCTCGGATCGCATCAATCCGGATACATCAGTTTTAACATTGGAAGGCAATTGCCGGTTTGAGCCTCTAAAGCTGAAGTTGGGACGGCTCAAACAGAATTGCGATGACATGGGGACGCTTATGGGCGCCCTGGTGAAATATGCCGATTCAGACAGTACCAAATATCCAGAGTCTGACGACGAGAAGTCAGGGAAAGGAAAGAAGAATGGTAAAGCACCGCAGTCTAATCCAGCGAATCAGGGATACAGCGATAAGCGTAAGGCAGATAGCAATTCAGATTTTGTGGCTAACACTAGTGCATAGGATGATGGCCAGCGTCGCAAAGGTAGACCGCCCCCACGGGGCGGAGGGTCAAACATTAATCTGGAGCACCAGATGAATTTGCCTTACCCTAGGCACGACACGAAGGAAAAGCCAGCCACACACCTCTGGAAGGATTGCTTTATTATGAGAGAGTTCAAAAATCAGTTCCAATACGATCATGGATCGTCCACTGGTTCAGGCCCTGGCTTCCACGGGACGGGTTATCAAGGCGGTGGTTCTGGTCCAAATTTCCCAGGCAATCAGGGTGGACACGGTAATCAGAATGAGCACAACCATCGGAATGGCCAAGGTAGTTATAATCATCAGGGCAATCATCAGCAACAGCAATCTGTTGGGGAACATAGCATAATTCAAAAAAATTCTACGCTTTCACCAAGATCCAACTATGGAGACATCTAGCGACGAGCAAGTAAGAGTGCATCTACATACCGTTTTGTAGATCGCGTGCGGAAGCTTTCAACGAAGCGTGGATGAAGTAGTCGTACTCTTCACGTTCTTCGTCACCGATGATCTAGCGCCGAACGGACGGCACCTCCGCGTTCAACACACGTACGGTGCAGCAACGTCACCTCCTTCTTGATCCAGCAAGGGGGGAGGAGAAGTCGTCAGAGATCCGGCAGCACGACGGCGTGATGACGGATGCAGTGGAAATCTTAGCAGGGCTTCGCCGGGCGCCCTGCGTTGGAGTATGAATGTGTGATGGGAGGGGGAGAGGCTCCAGGGCTTTGGTGCGGCTGCCCTCTCCCCCCCCCCACATATATATAGGGGGCCAGGGGGGGCCAGCCCCCTGCAGATCCAATCTGCAAGGGGGGGGGCGGCGGCCAGGGGGGAGTCCTTGCCCCCCAAGGCAAGTGGTGGCCCCCCTCCCCTTAGGGTTTTAACCCTAGGCGCATGGGGAGGTGGGCCCCCTAGTGGTGCGCCAGCCCAGAGGGCTGGACACCTCCCCTCGCGGCCTAGGGGCCCCACCAGGATAGGTGGCCCCACCCGGTGGACCCCCGGGGCCCCTCCGGTGGTCCCGGGACGCTCCCGGTGACCCCCGGAGATCACCCGTTGGCCGAAACTGGACTTCCTATATATCAATCTTTACCTCCGGACCATTCCGGAACTACTCGTGACGTCCGGGATCTCATCCGGGACTCCGAACAACTTTCGGGTTTCCACGTGCATTTATCTCTACGACCCTAGCGTTACCGAACCTTAAGTGTGTAGACCCTACGGGTTCGGGAGACACGTAGACATGACCGAGACGACTCTCCGGTCAATAACCAACAGCGGGATCTGGATACCCATGTTGGTTCCCACGTGTTCCTCGATGATCTTCATCGGATGAACCACCGTGTCAAGGATTCACTCAATCCCGTATGTTATTCCCTTTGTCCATCGGTACGGTACTTGCCCGAGATTCGATCGTCGGTATTTCCCGATACCTTGTTCAATCTCGTTATGGCAAGTCTCTTTACTCGATCCGTAATCCATCATCCCGTGACTAACTACTTAGTCACATTGAGCTCATTATGATGATGTCTTACCGAGTGGGCCCAGAGGTACCTCTCCGTCATACGGAGTGACAACATCCCAGTCTCGGTTCGTACCAACTCAACAGACACTTTCGGAGATACCCGATGTGTACCTTTATAGCCACCCAGTTACGTTGTGACGGTTGGCACACCCAAAGTACTCCTACGGCATCCGGGAGTTGTACAACCTCATGGTCTAAGGAATAAATACTTGACACCGAAAAGCTTATGCATTACGAACTATACGATCTCGTGTTATGCTCAAGTTTGGGTCTTGTCCATCACATCATTCTCCTAATGATGTGATCCCGTTATCACTGACATCTCATGTCCATGGTCAGGAAACCGTGACCATCTGTTGATCAACGAGCTAGTAACTAGAGGCCTACCAGGGACTCATTGTGGTCTGTGTATTCACACATGTATCGCTGTTTCCGTACAATACAATTCAAGCATGAATAACAGACAATTATCATGAACAAGGAGATATAATAATAATGCTTTTATTATTGCCTATAGGGCATATCTCCAACAGTCTCCCACTTGCACTAGAGTCAATAATCTAGTTACATTGTGATGAATCGAACACCCATAGAGTTCTGGTGTTGATCATGTTTTGCTCGTGAAAGAGGTTTAGTCAACGGGTCTGCGACATTCAGATCCGTATGTCCTTTACAAATATCTATGTCTCCATCCTGAACAAAATTCCGGATGGAGTTGAAACGGCGCTTGATGTGCTTGGTCTTCTTGTGAAACCTAGGCTCCTTGGTAATAGCAATGGCACCAGTGTTGTCACAGAAGAGAGTCATCGGGATTGACGCACTTGGAATGACTCCTAGGTCGGTGATGAACTCCTTCATCCAGACTCCTTCCTGCGCTGCTTCAGAAGCAGCTCTGTACTCCGCTTCACATGTAGATGCTGACACCACGCTTTGCTTGCAACTGCACCAGCTGACTGCCCCTCCATTCAAAATATACACGTATCCGGTTTGTGACTTAGAGTCATCCAGATCTGTGTCGAAGCTAGCATCGACGTAACCCTTTACGACGAGCTCTTCGTCACCTCCATAAACGAGAAACATATCCTTAGTCCTTTTCAGGTACTTCGGGATGTTCTTGACCGCTGTCCAGTGTTCCGTACCGGGATCACTTTGGTACCTCCCTACCAAACTTATGGCAAGGTTCACATCAGGTCTGGTACACAGCATGGCATACATGATAGAGCCTATGGCCGAGGCATAGGGAATGACACTCATCTTTTCTCTATCTTCTGCCGTGGTCGGCGACTGAGCTTTGCTCAATCTCATACCTTGCAAAACAGGCAAGAATCCTTTCTTTGACTGATCCATATTGAACTTCTTCAATATTTTGTCAAGGTATGTACTTTGTGAAAGACCAATGAGGCATCTTGATCTATCTCTATAGATTTTGATGCCTAATATGTAACAGCTTTTCCAAGGTCCTTCATTGAAAAACTTTTATTCAAGTAGGCCATTACATTTTCCAAGAATTCTATATCATTTCCCATCAGCAATATGTCATCCACATATAATATGAGAAATGCCACAGAGCTCCCACTCACTTTCTTGTAAATACAGGCTTCTCCATAAGTCTGTATAAAGCCAAACGCTTTGATCACCTCATCAAAGCGAATATTCCAACTCCGAGATGCTTGCACCAGCCCGTAGATCGAGCGCTGGAGCTTGCATACCTTGTTAGCGTTCTCTGGATCGACAAAACCTTCCGGTTGCATCATATACAACTCTTCCTTGAGGAAGCCGTTAAGGAATGTTGTTTTGACGTTGATTTGCCATATCTCATAATCATAGAATGCGGCAATAGCTAACATGATTCTGACTGACTTTAGCATCGCTACGGGAGAGAAAGTCTCGTCATAGTCAATCCCTTGAACTTGTCGATAACCCTTAGCGACAAGCCGAGCCTTATAGATGGTCACATTACCATCCGCGTCTGTCTTCTTCTTAAATATCCATTTGTTTTCTATGGCATGCCTATCATCAGGCAAGTCCACCAAAGTCCATACTTTGTTTTCATACATGGATTCTATCTCGGATTTCATGGCTCCAAGCCATTTATTGGAATCTGGGCCCGCCATCGCTTCTTCATAGTTCGAAGGTTCACCGTTGTCTAACAACATGATTTCCAGGACAGGGTTGCCGTACCACTCTGGTGCGGAACGTGCCCTTGTGGACCTTCGAAGTTCAGTAGTAACTTGATCTGTTTCTTCATGATCATTATCATCAACTTCCTCCCTTGTCGGTCCAGGCACCTCAGGAACAGTTTCCTGCGCTGCGCTACTTTCCGGTCCAGGAGGGGTGACTGTCACCTCATCAAGTTCTACTTTCCTCGCACTCACTTCTTTCGAGAGAAACTCTTTCTCCAGAAAGCATCCATTCTTGGCAACAAAGACTTTGCCTTCGGATCTGTGGTAGAAGGTGTACCCAATCGTTTCCTTTGGGTATCCTATGAAGACGCATTTTTCCGATTTGGGTTCGAGCTTTTCAGGTTGAAGTTTCTTGACATAAGCATCGCAACCCCAAACTTTTAGAAACGACAGCTTCGGTTTCTTGCCAAACCAAAGTTCATACGGAGTCGTTTCAACGGATTTCGACAGAGCCCTATTTAAAGTGAATGCGGCAGTCTGTAAAGCATAACCCCAAAAAGATAGCGGTAAATCGGTGAGGGACATCATAGATCGCACCATGTCCAACAGAGTACGATTTCGACGTTCGGATACACCGTTACGTTGAGGTGTTCCGGGAGGTGTCAATTGTGAAACAATTCCATAGCTCCTTAGGTGTGTGCCAAATTCATGACTTAAATATTCACCCCCATGATCCGATCGCAAGAACTTTATTTTTCTGTCACGTTGATTCTCAACCTCATTCTGAAATTCCTTGAACTTTTCAAAGGTCTCAGACTTGTGTTTCATCAAATAGATATACCCATACCTACTCAAGTCATCTGTGAGGGTGAGAACATAACGATAGCCTCCGCGAGCCTCAACACTCATTGGACCGCACACATCGGTATGTATGATTTCCAACAAGTTGGTTGCTCGCTCCATTGTTCCGGAGAACGGAGTCTTGATCATCTTGCCCAAGAGGCATGGTTCGCACGTGTCAAATGATTCATAATCAAGAGACTCTAGAAGTCCATCTGAATGGAGCTTCTTCATACGTTTGACACCAATATGACCAAGTCGGCAATGCCACAAGTATGTGGGACTATCATTATCAACTTTACATCTTTTGGCATCTACACTATGAATATGTGTATCACTACGTTCGAGATTCATCAAAAATAAACCATTGACCTGCGGGGCATGACCATAAAACATATCTCTCAAATAAATAGAACAACCATTATTCTCCGATTTGAAAGAGTAGCCATCTCGCATAAGACGAGATCCAGAAACAATGTTCATGCTCAAAGCTGGTACTAAATAACAATTATTGAGGTTTAAAACTAATCCCAAGGGTAGATGTAGAGGTAGCGTGCCGACGGCGGTCACATCGACCTTGGAACCATTCCCGACGCGCATCGTCACCTCATCCTTTGCCAGTCTCCGTTTATTCCTCAGCTCCTGTTTTGAGTTACAAATGTGAGCAACTGCACCGGTATCGAATACCCAGGAGCTACTACGAGTGCTGGTAAGGTAAACATCAATAACATGTATATCATATATACCTTTGACGTTGCCGGCCTTCTTGTCTGCTAAGTATTTGGGGCAGTTCCGCTTCCAGTGACCCGTTCCCTTGCAATAAAAACACTCTGTCTCAGGCTTGTGTCCATACTTTGGCTTCTTCCCGACAACAGGCTTGCCAGGCGCGGCAACTCCCTTGCCGTCCTTCTTGAAGTTCTTCTTACCCTTGCCTTTCTTGAACTTAGTGGTTTTATTGACCATCAACACTTGATGTTCTTTCTTGATCTCAACCTCCGCTGATTTCAGCATCGAATACACCTCGGGAATGGACTTCTCCATCCCCTGCATATTGAAGTTCAGCACGAAGCTCTTGAAGCTTGGTGGGAGCGACTGGAGGATTCTGTCAACGACCGCTTCATCTGGGAGATTCATTCCCAGCTGAGACAAGCGGTTGTGCAATCCTGAAATCTTGAGGATGTGCTCATTGACAGAATTGTTCTCCTCCATCTTACAGCTGTAGAATGCATCGGAGACATCATATCTCTCGACTCGGGCATGAGCTTGGAAAACCATTTTCAGCTCTTCGAACATCTCATATGCTCCGTGGTGCTCAAAACGTTTTTGGAGCCCTGATTCTAAACTGTAAAGCATGCCGCACTGAACCAGGGAGTAATCATCACTACGCGACTGCTAGACGTTCAAAACGTCTTGGGCCGCATCGGGAGCAGGTGCATCACCTAGCGGTGCTTCTAGGACATATGATCTCTTGGTAGCTATGAGGATAATCCTCTGGTTACGGACCCAATCCGTATAGTTGCTACCATCGTCTTTCAGCTTGGTTTTCTCTAGGAACGCGTTGAAGTTGAGGGAAACTGGAGCGTGGGCCATTTGATCTACAAGAGATATTGTAAAGAATTTAGACTAAGTTCATGATAATTAAGTTCATCTTAATCAAATTTTAATGAACACCCACTCAGAATGACATCTCTCTAGTCATCTAAGTGATACACGATCCAAATCGAGTAATCCGTGTCCGATCATCACGTGAGACGGACTAGTAATCAACGGTGAACATCTTCATCTAGATCGTATCTTCTATATGACTCGTGATCGACCTTTCGGTCTTCCGTGTTCCGAGGCCATGTCTATACATGCTAGGCTCGTCAAGTGAACCCTAAGTGTATCGCGTGTGTAAATCTGTCTTACACCCGTTGTATGCGAACGTTAGAACCTATCACACCCGATCATCACGTGGTGCTTCGGAGCAACGAGCTTTAGCAACGGTGCACAGTTAGGGGGAACACAATACTTGAAATTTTAGTGAGAGATCATCTTATTTACTACCGTCGTTCTAAGTAAACAAGATGCATAAACATGATAAACATCACATGCAATCAATTAAAGTGACATGATATGGCCAATATCATCTTGCTCCTTGGATCTCCATCTTCGGGGCACCATGATCATGTTGTCACCGGCTCGACACCATGATCTTCATCATCATGATCTCCATCATCGTGTCTTGAAGAAGTCGTCACGCCAACTATTACTTCTACTACTATAGCTAACGTTTAGCAATGAAGTAAAGTAATTACATGGCGTTATTCAGTGACACGGAGGTCATACAATAATTGAGACAACTCCTATGGCTCCTGCCGGTTGTCAAGTTCATCGACATGCAAGTCGTGATTCCTTATTACAAAAACATGATCAATCTCATACATCACATATATCATTCATCACATCTTCGTTTTGTCCATACCACGTCACATAGCACATGCTGCAAAAACAAGTTAGACGTCCTCTAATTGTTGTTGCAAGTTTTACGTGGCTTCTATAGGATTTCTAGCAATAACGTTTCTTACCTACGCCAAAACCACAACGTGATTTGTCAACTTCTATTTACCCTTCATAAGGACCCTTTTCATCGAATCCGATCCGACTAAAGTAGGAGAGACAGACACCCGCCAGCCACCTTATGCATCTAGTGCATGTCTGTCGGTGGAACCAGTCTCACGTAAGCGTACGTGTAAAGTCGGTCCGGGCCGCTTCATCCCACAATACCGCCGAATAAAGATTGACTAGTAACGGTAAGAAAGTTGAACAAAACCAAACGCCCACAACTGCTTTGTGTTCTACTCGTGCAAGATGCTACGCATAAAACCTAGGCTCAGATGCCACTGTTGGGGAACGTAGCATAATTCAAAAAAATTCTACGCTTTCACCAAGATCCAACTATGGAGACATCTAGCAACGAGCAAGTAAGAGTGCATCTACATACCGTTATGTAGATCGCGTGCGGAAGCTTTCAACGAAGCGTGGATGAAGTAGTCATACTCTTCACGTTCTTCGTCACCGATGATCTAGCGCCGAACGGACGGCACCTCCGCGTTCAACACACGTACGGTGCAGCAACGTCACCTCCTTCTTGATCCAGCAAGGGGGGAGGAGAAGTCGTCAGAGATCCGGCAGCACGACGGCGTGATGACGGATGCAGTGGAAATCTTAGCAGGGCTTCGCCGGGCGCCCTGTGTTGGAGTATGGAGGTGTGACGGGAGGGGGAGAGGCGCCAGGGCTTTGGTGCGGCTGCCCTCTCCCCCCCCATCTATGTATAGGGGGCCAGGGGGGCGCCAGCCCCCTGCAGATCCAATCTGCAAGGGGCGGGCGGCGGCCAGGGGGGAGTCCTTGCCCCCCAAGGCAAGTGGTGGCCCCCCTCCCCTTAGGGTTTTAACCCTAGGCGCATGGGGAGGTGGGCCCCCTAGTGGTGTGCCAGCCTAGAGGGCTGGACACTTCCCCTCGCGGCCTAGGGGCCCCACCGGGATGGGTGGCCCCACCCGATGGACCCCCGGGGCCCCTCCGGTGGTCCCGGGACGCTCCCGGTGACCCCCGGAGATCACCCGTTGGCCGAAACTGGACTTCCTATATATCAATCTTCACATCCGGACCATTCCGGAACTCCTCGTGACGTCCGGTATCTCATCCGGGACTCCGAACAACTTTCGGGTTTCCACGTGCATTTATCTCTACGACCCTAGCGTTACCGAACCTTAAGTGTGTAGACCCTACGGGTTCGGGAGACACGTAGACATGACCGAGATGACTCTCCGGTAAATAACCAACAGCGGGATCTGGATACCCATGTTGGTTCCCACGTGTTCCTCGATGATCTTCATCGGATGAACCACCGTGTCAAGGATTCACTCAATCCCGTATGTTATTCCCTTTGTCCATCGGTACGGTACTTGCCCGAGATTCGATCGTCGGTATTTCCCGATACCTTGTTCAATCTCGTTATGGCAAGTCTCTTTACTCGATCCGTAATCCGTCATCCCGTGACTAACTACTTAGTCACATTGAGCTCATTATGATGATGTCTTACCGAGTGGGCCCAGAGGTACCTCTCCGTCATACGGAGTGACAACATCCCAGTCTCGGTTCGTACCAACTCAACAGACACTTTCGGAGATACCCGATGCGTACCTTTATAGCCACCCAATTACGTTGTGACGGTTGGCACACCCAAAGTACTCCTACGGCATCCGGGAGTTGTACAACCTCATGGTCTAAGGAATAAATACTTGACACCGAAAAGCTTATGCATTACGAACTATACGATCTCGTGTTATGCTCAAGTTTGGGTCTTGTCCATCACATCATTCTCCTAATGATGTGATCCCGTTATCACTGACATCTCATGTCCATGGTCAGGAAACCGTGACCATCTGTTGATCAACGAGCTTGTAACTAGAGGCCTACCAGGGACTCATTGTGGTCTGTGTATTCACACATGTATCGCTGTTTCCGTACAATACAATTCAAGCATGAATAACAGACAATTATCATGAACAAGGAGATATAATAATAATGCTTTTATTATTGCCTCTAGGGCATATCTCCAACACAATCAGGTTATCAGAGCAACCCGAAGCTGTTGAGTAGTGGGCAATATCACGTCTTCACCACAAGCTTATGTAAACGTGATGAGAAGGTTTATAAGAGGACAGTGCACTCTGTTGAACCAGCGGTGCCTTGTTATTTACGCTGGTCGGAACAACCCATTGTGTGGAGCTGGGGGGACCATCCGCCGCGGGTTAATAATCTGGGTCAGCTGGCCCTAGTGGTGGGGCCTCAGGTTGGGGGTTATAAGTTCACCAAGGTGCTCATGGACGGAGGAAGCAGCATCAATATCCTGTATTATGAGACCTTTCGTCGCATGGGGTTGACAGACAAGAAGCTCAGGCAGTCCAACACTGTTTTCCACGGTGTGGTACGTGGTAAATCGGTGTATCCGGTCGGTAAGATAGACCTGGAGGTCACCTTTGGAGATGAGCTTGACTCAAGGTCGAAAACTTTGACCTTTGAGGTGGTAAAAATCAAGAGCCCGTATCATGCCTTGTTCGGGCGACCGGTTTATGCTAAGTTCATGGTGAGACCCTGTTACGTTTATCTGTAGCTCAAGGTGCCAGGTCACAAGGGAACTATCACAGTTCATGGGAGCCAGAAGATTGCTTTGGAATGCGAGGAAGATGATGCAGCCTATGTTGAGGCAGTTTGTGCAACCGAGGAGCTGAAATTTTACAAGGACAATGTTGATCTGGCGGATATGTCTCCGTTGAAGAAGCCAACTACAGAGCATGATCCGGCCTTGAAATTTAAATCAGTCGGTGAGACCAAGCAGGTCGACTTTGTTCCTAGCGATTCATCCAAGCAATTCACCATCAGCGCTAACCTGGATCGGAAATAGGAAAGCGCGCTCATCAAGTTCATCCGTGAGAATCGGGACATCTTTGCATGGAAACCTTCTGACATGCCAGGTGTACCGAGGGAAATCGTTGAGCACACTCTTAACATTGATCCCAAGTTTAAACCGGTTAAACAGTTTCTCCGCTGCTTCAATGAAGAGAGGCGCAAGGCTATTGGTGAAGAGGTAGCCAGGCTCTTGGCGGCAGGTTTTATAGTTGAAGTATTTCATCCTGAGTGGTTGGCTAATCCGGTGCTGGTGCTAAAAAAGAATGGCACTTGGCGAATGTGTGTTGACTACATAGATCTGAACAAGGCTTGCCCAGCTGATCCCTTTGCCCTCCCCCGTATTGATTAAATCATTGATGCTACGGCGGGTTGTGAGCGCTTAAGTTTTTTGGATGCATATTCCGGTTATCATCAGGTCAAGATGGCAGTTAAGGACCAGGAGAAGACAGCTTTTATAACTCCCTTTGGAGCCTTCTATTATGTATCCATGACTTTTGGGCTCAAGAGTGCCCAGGCAACCTATCAGCGTTGCGTACAGATTTGTCTTCATAAGAAAATTGGGCGAAACGTTCATGCATACGTGGATGATATTGTAGTAAAATCCAGGAAGGAAGAGACGCTGATAGTTGACTTGAAGAAAACTTTTGATAATCTTCGGGTTTATAAGATGATGCTTAATCTGGCCAAGTGCGTTTTTGGTGTACCAACAGGTAAGCTCCTGGGGTTCCTAGTGTCAAACAGGGGGATTAAAGCTAATCCAGAGAAGACCAAGGCTATTACATCCTTGGCTAAACCGGCATACATCAACGATTTCCAGCACTTGGCAGGCCGCATTGCGGCGCTAAGCCGGTTTATCAGCCGTTTGGGAGAGAAGGCCACCCCGCTTTACCAGAGGATGAAAAAGACAGATCGCTTTGTCTGGAGTGATGCTGCTGATGCTGCGTTCGAGGACTTAAAGAAGCAGCTGGCAGAGCTGCCTATCCTTGCCGCACCAGTTGATAATGAGCCGCTGCTTTTATATGTGGCTGCTAATGCCCGAGCCGTAAGTGTAGCCATCGTGGTAGAACGCAAGGAGGCGGGAAAAGAATATTCGATTCAAAGGCCGGTTTACTATATGAGCGAGGTGCTCATTGAGTCGAAGCAGAGATACCCGCATTGGCAGAAATTGGTATATGGGGTCTTCATGGCAAACCGGAAGCTCAAGCAGTATTTTCAAGGCCATCCAATCACTGTGGTCAGTTCTGCCCCTCTGGGAGATATAATCCAGAATAGAGAAGCAACTGGCCGGGTTGCCAAATGGGCCATTGAACTTAGTCCTCATGGGCTAAAATATGTGCCTCGTACTGCAATCAAATCTCAAGCACTGATAGACTTCATCAACGATTGGACGGAGTTGCAAGCGCCGGAGGAGAAACCGGATCACATGTACTGGACTATTCACTTTGATGGATCCAGGCAATTGGAGGGCTCGGGGGCTGGAGTCATATTAACTTTCCCACGAGGTGATGACTTTTGTTATGTCCTCCGTTTAATGTTCCCTTGTACTAACAATGCAGCTGAGTATGAAGCTCTCCTCCACGGTCTGCGAATGGCTAAGGAGATGAATTTAAGCCGGGTTAAATGCTTAGGTGACTTGAACTTGGTGGCACAACAATTATCTGGTACTTGGGATTCCAAGGACCCACTTATGGCGGCGTATCGTCGAGAGGTGGACGCTATCGCTGGGCACTTCAAGGGTTATCAGGTGAACCACGTGGACCGGCGAAAGAATGAAGCGGCAAACGCATTAAGCAGTCTAGGCTCTCAGCGTAAACTGGTTCCACCTAATGTCTTCCTCGACGTATTACATAATCCATCTATGAAATTACCCTCAGAAGAAGACTTGGTTGTTCCCGATCCGGAGGCTCAATTGGTAGCGGCGCTTCACGCTATTCCGGATTGGACAGTCCCGTACCTGGCGTATATGAACCGAGGTGAGTTACCAGAGGATGAAGTCTTGGCCAGGCAAATAATCTGGCGGTCCAAATCGATGACTATTGTCAACGGAGAGCTGTATCATTGCAGTGTATCAGGGGTATTTCAATGTTGTGTGTCACAAGAGGAGGGCTACGAGATTCTTCGAGAGATACATGAAGGAGATTGTGGTCACCACACCGGTTCAAAATCTTTGGTAGCTAAAGCTTTTCGTCATGGGTTCTATTGGCTGACGGCTCATGCTGATGCAGAGGACCTGGTCAAAAAGTGTGATGCTTGGCAGAAGTTCTCACGGCGTGCTCATATACCGGCTCAAGAATTGAGGATGATTCCAATTACTTGGCTATTCGCGACTTGGGGGCTAGACATGGTTGGGCCCTTTAAGAGATCTCCAGATAAGAAGGCCCACCTTCTGGTGGCGGTGGATAAGTTTACCAAGTGGGTCGAGGCGGAGCCAGTCAGCAAGTGTGATGCAGCAACGACGGTTCAATTCATCAAGAAGGTGATTTTCCGGTTTGGCTTTCCACAAAGTATAATAACTGATAATGGTACCAATTTGTCCAAGGGGGCTATGGAAGAATTTTTACAACGAGAGCACATCCGGCTTGACGTATCTTCAGTGGCTCACCCCCAGTCGAACGGTCAAGCTGAGAGAGCCAATCAAGAGATCTTTAGAGGCATCAAGCCCCGGCTCATGGTTCCCTTGTAGAGGACACCAAGTTGTTGGGTGGAGGAATTACCCTTTGTGTTATGGAGCATCAACACCACACCCAACAGGTCCACATGTTACACGCCTTTTTTCATGGTATATGGAGCTGAAGCGGTTCTCCCTAGTGACATCCGTCATGATTCGCCTCGGGTGGTGGCTTACGTTGAAGGTAATAACAAGAAGGCGTGGCAAGATGCATTGGACCGGCTGGATGAGGAGCGTGACATTGCAGCGGCTCGATCGGCGATTTATCAGCAGGATCTGCGTCGATACCATAGTCACCGAGTTAAAACGAGAACGTTTCAAGAATGCGATCTAGTGCTTCGGCTCATCCAAGACCAGACAAATATGCACAAGCTATCCCCACCTTGGGAAGGACCCTTTGTGGTCAGCAATAATCTACACAATGGGTCATACTACCTCATCGACGTTCGAGAACACAAGGACTCACGCACCACGGAAGAGGAGACCCGACGACCGTGGAACATCGCTCATCTTCGGCCTTACTGCACCTGAGCCATAGGCTCCTCTTTATGTACATATATTCGCAATGTATATATTATGATCAATATAATAAATCGGTATCCCTGTTAAAGCGGGGTATCTGCTTCTTATTTCATAAGAGTTTGTCACATGGGGGCTTCTGTGTGTAAGACGGAGTTCCTATGGCCCTCTTAGACTGGCTATCAAGCCAATAACATCATAAGAGCACAGCTCTGGTTACTTTGGTAATCCAGCTATCAAGCCAACATGATGGTAAGGGGCAAAAGAGAGTTTGATGCATAGCACAACTCAAACATAGGCACCCGATGAGCACAGCTCACAATGTTACTTGGGGGCTCCTGTCACACAGCGACAAAGAACTTTTATGGCCCTTGTAATAGGCTATCAAGCCACGGCTTGGAAGCCAGGTGTATACACCTAAAACCCCGGGTTAACCTGCCTGCATCAAGTAAGTCACTCCGCCCAGGTAAACCTGGTATGACCCGTCGAACAATTGACAAGTCAATCTTATAATAGACCATGAACTTGTCAACGTTAAAACAACGATTGGTTAAGGATTGAGGTCCATCTTAACAGGCTTTGTGAAATGGTTTAACTCAGCGGCCTGGCAGCCCATGAAAAGCCTCGAACTTGGAGCCTGGCAGCTCGTAAAAGCCTCGACTACAAGTTTTTATTTGCTTAGTTTGCCAAGTTTTTACTTCTCAATGAGATTGTTGATAGTCATCCGATATCTATTGATTCGGCCGAGTGGTTGACTACAAGTCACCACCGTTAATAAACCGGCGTTCACAGAACCTGGTCTGGTTTGATTACAAATTGCCAATATTATTTACAGCGAAGCCGGTGTTTATCACAACCCGGTATGGTTTCATCATGAACCGACAGAATATTGTAGGAGTCATCAATACTCACAATTTGGGATATCACCCTTACTACAAAAGTTGGTTAAGCCAATGACACGATTTTATATCACAGGTATGATATATGTTTCATATTTTAATATAGCTCAGGTTATAAACCTAGATCGTGTATATGGGCATTATGACCTGTTCGGCGATAAACCGCTAGGACCCTTTAAATTTTGTCTTATGCAGAAACAGGTTGAGTAAAACTGTTCAGCATCATAAGCAGAAATACTATGAAACTACCGGATTGAGCAATATTGTGCAGAGGGAATATGCATGAAGACATAACCAAATGTTTCAGCTATCCTATTAGAAGGCGTTTTACAGCCCAAAAGAATATTTGTTCCTCGCCAAGTACTGGGACACAATAAATGTTAAACCGGTACCGGTTCATGGCTCCGCGTTAGCCCGGTTAGACGGTTGTGGATCATCCTGTGCTTGCTCTTCTCCGTCTTCATCCAGCAGCTGGAAGTCAGTGGTTGCCCAATTGATCTTTGTCAGAGCCTGGAAAACAGCTTCATTGTTTATGAGCTCAGACGGTTCGACATCAGGGGCATAGGTAAGCTTACGGATCGGCGGGATGAGATCTTCCACTTCATGGACCAGCGCATTGACCCGACGATTGTCAGCATCGTAACTCGCCTGATAGCGGGACAAATCAGCTTCATCGGCTAATTTGCTGGCCAAGGGCCACATTTCTCTTGTCAAAGCCAGCAGATCTTCATTTGTGAACTCTGATCCGTCCTCTTTCATGCCTGGATAGCCATTTATTACATCGGCCGGATCAAGATCAGGTACCCATGCCTTTGCCCGAGTTAATGCAGTTAAAGCGCCCACCCTAGCAACTGATTTCTTGAGTTCTCCAAACCGGGAGGGTAGTACTGATAACTTTTCCAACGTTTCCTTGATCAATGTGGGAGCCGGTTTGTTATGAGAGGCAGCACAAATAATCCTTTGAGTGCTGGTATAAAGCTGCTCTATAAGAGTATAGGCAGCCTTCAGCTTCTTCTGCATATCAGCACCAAGATGAGGAGTACGTTTTCCTGCGTCAACGGAACTAGGGTTAAACCGGAAGATTGTAGAAATATCATATTCAGAATTATGATGATTATTTACCAAAGACAGTAGTAGTCATAGAATATATCTGCCGCTTTCAGCCAGATAGCTCTTTTGACACTGGATTGAGGGCGGTCTCTGCGTCAACTGCCCTTTCTCCAAAGCGGCTTTTTCTGCCTCCCAATCCGCCCGTTCCTTTTGGAAGTCTTTCTTCAATTTCTCCATGCTTGCTAAGGCGATGGTCAGCTCATCCTTGATCTTGGAAGCGGCGGTTTGCTAGAATTTCAGGGTGTCTTGGACTTCAGCCACTTGAGATTCTTTTTGGTTTAGATCAGCCTGCAAAGAGATGCACACATCATACATTGGTAAAGCATATTTGAAGTCCCAAGTACATAACAAGTTATACACTTGGCACTTGGGGGCTAATGCGTATTCGCAGTTATAATGGCATCTTTAACAAAGTCCCAAGCACATAACAAGTTATACACTTGGCACTTGGGGGCTAATGAGTTATTGTTCAAAGAGGGTAACAAAATAAAAGTCCCGGTTCATCCTGAAGAGATAAACCGGCCCTTGGGGATTACACATGTGAAAAACTACATATTGGGCATTCTGAAGTCCCGGTTTATCCTAAAGAGATAAACCGGCCCTTGGGGGCTACGGTGGAGTCGAGACAAGCTATTGGGTTTAGACAGAAATAATATTGCAGAAGTTAAAGCAGAAATTTACCTCATATCGTTCCTTCATAAGATCCACTAAACCGGCTTCATAATCACGGCTTGTATGCAGCCGGTTCAGGTAGCCGGAATGAAGGTCCTGGGCGCTGAGATGAGTATAGCTTGACAGATTAGTACTCCATTTGCCTTTATCCATGCCAGCAATTTCTTCCTTAGCATTATGTTTTGTCAAGGCAACAGGTTCACCAGGAGTAGTGTGGCCAAAACCGGTAACTGTGACATCTTCTGTCGGAGCAGCAGCAACTTTAGTAGGGCTTGTCGGATTAGTACTGGCCCGGACTGGGCTAGTTTGATTATCACAAAGGTCCATTGGCGTAGCTTCTTGTTCAGTAAATGTATCATGATCCGGTGGAGGGGGATCATTATGCAAGACATCAGCATTTTCTTCAGCTGGTACTGGATTCTTTTCCGGTTCAGGGTTTAAATCATCACTTACCAGTTTACTCAATTTAGCCTTCTTGCTAGGCTTTGGTTTACTGCGAAATTAAAGGTAAAGATAGTCAGTGGAGTCAAAGAAAAGGATTAACAAGAAAATAAAAAACTCACCCAGGAACAGTTTTAAGAGGAGGAAGCTGTGTGGCTATTGACTCATCGGATGACGAACGAGGAGTGTCCTGATAATTTGATAAAGAACATCTGAAATATACAAGACCTCTGATTGACGTCTCCGAGCTGGTGTTTGTGGTAAACCGATGGATTCGATAACTTGACCACTGTGCCGTGTTGTGCGGCGAGCTTCATGTTGCTGTTTCTTCAAAATAAAGTTTGGGTCCAAGTAAGAGAAAGGGTGAGAAAATTGTACTTTCCGGCTTGCTCGACGAATTTTCTGTGTTGGCAGAGGATCTGACCCGGAATAAAGGATAATTACCTCAACATCACCAGCCTGGCTTCCTTCAGCATTTTCCTGAGTATAATCATTGTCAATAAGATGCAAGAAAAGGGAGCCAAAGGAGTCAAGTGATACCTCTGAGGGCGCTTCATCATCATCATCAAGGTTTAAATCAGATGTTTCAGTATTTTTCCTCTTTGAAGTTTTCTTAACGGCCTTGGTCTTAAGGCGAGCTGCCTTTACATGTTTATCTTGGGGTTTCCTCTACCAGAACAGATCATTACCCCGATAAAGGTTGTGAGGTCATTCAGAACGGATACTAAAACAGATTGAAATAAAGCAAACAATACAAGAAGACTTACCGATGGCGGTTTATTGGACTCGCAGAAAGGGGCCAGCCCAGTTTTGCTGCAGGCGTCCACCGGTTCATTCAATATCTTCTTAACAGACTCATTGATTTCATTCTCTGACAGCACAGCTTCAGTATGGCGTAAAGGATATATGGGATTTCCGGTATACTCACACATCAAACGGGAACGCCGGCTTAGCAGAAGAATACTCCAAGAAATCCAACAGCGAACAAAGTCAATGGTTGTTAAGCCATTTGCGGTGAAGACCCGGGGCTTTGAAAGCTCTGGTGCGTATGGGGCTTTCTCCTGGGTACTTATACGTTGGGGGAAAGAATGATTATCAGGATGCCGATGAGAACGATAGCCCGACAAAGGATTTTCATCGGCTGGGGAGGTGTCTACACAGTAAAACCAAGTCTGGTTCCAATCTTTAGGGTGATTGTGGTGTTTGGCATGAGGAAAGCTAACATCCTTCCTTTTTTGAATGGACATTCCGCCGAGCTCAGTGTTGGGCCCGTCTGTAAACTCTATGTGGCGGTTTAAGTGGAAGAAATCCCTAAATAGTTCAACTGAAGGTTCCTCTTGCAAGTAAGCTTCACAGAATACTTGAAAATTGCAAATATTGGACACGGAGTTTGGTCCCATATCTTGAGGGTGGAGTTGGAAGCTGGTCAGTACGTCATGAAAAAAACTTTGATCCGGGAGGGCTAAACCCTCGGGATAAGTGGTCCATAAACACAATTACTTCTCCATCTTTGGGTTCTGGAGGACATTCCGGACCAGGAACTCTCCAATGGATGACATCTTTCTTGCCTAAAGCGCCAACCTCAGTCCAACCGTTCAGATCTTCTTCAGTAACCCGAGATGGAACCCAGTTGCAGGAAGTGAATTGCTTAGCTTGCTTTGCCATTTTGAAGGAAAAGCTGAAATTACAGTGAAAGGCCGATTTATGATCTATGGCTGGCAGGTATTAAGGAATATGCAATAATAAGCCGGAATTAATTATCGGAAGTATTACGAGGGCGCTTGCAACGGCGGTTTAAGCGGGGCCTAATGATATCTACCGGTTTATGATTTTTTCTAAAAGTTAAACCGCCTGTGAGAATATGAAGGGTGCAGATCTAAAGTTATGGAAAAACAAGTTTTTGTGAAACAGCAGCAGAATTATAGATCTACAACATGTCGAAAAAATCAGAAATATTCAGGATCAATACTGAACGGGTACCACAACAGTTCAAACGAACATAGATTGGGGAGTACTTTAGAAAAAGATAAGTACACTAAGTGAGCGGAGTTCTTACTACAGTTGCAGGCAAAAGCATCAGATCTACAACTAGTCATCGGAGCTATGATGAAGCATATAGAAGAATAGCGAAGAACAACCCCCTAACTGTGATGAACTCGCATGAGAAACCCTAATGAGATCTATATGAAAAGTAAGGAAAGAACTTACCGGAGTTGTCGGGTGCGAAGGCGCGCCGGCGAAGTTCTGGTCCGAACAGGTTGATGCACCGGCCTGTGTTGAAGAAGAGGGAAAGGTCGACGGCAGTGGCAGTGTTTATGCACGTACGGGCGAGAGGAAGAAGAAGCAAAGAGACGAGGGGGGGAAAGAAATGACCCCTCGACCTATTTATAAGCCAAAGGAATAAACGATAGGCGCGGGAATCGAGGAGCCCGAAAAATGGATATTGGACGACACTATCGCCTCGATTTTTGGAGGATCAATAAATAAAGATTAAGGCAGGTACAAGCATTAAATGTACAGGTGACGTCATGGCGGTTTAACATAGTTCACGAACATGATGACATGGCGGTTTACAAAATATTTGAAGCCACAGAGGACCAAACTTTTTTAACGTGTTGAAGATTGACATGAATAGGTTCAAATCAATCTGGGGCCTAATGTCAGGGATATAACTACTAGGTATAAACCGCCCAGTAGGGGCCGGTTTATACCTATAAGCAATTACTTATATTGAAGCCTAGCAAGACAAAGTATGGCACGTGACTACAAAAGATTAAAGATCCTGGGTCCAAAGGGTGTTAGGGCCCGTAAATGTAAACCGCCATACGGCGTATAACTTGTATTGTAAGATAGGAAAGATAGAGACCGAGCGAGGCACGTTTATGAGCCGGCTTCGGGATTCTGTAAACCGGGCGGGGCGTCATCCTGTGTATATGAAGGGACGAGCCGGCGACGGTTCAGGGATAGAGAAAAACAACTCGAGACACAGGCAAAGCGGATTCGCTCCCTAGTCATCGAAGCCCTAGCAATACCAAACCAAACTAGACGTAGGCTTTTACCTTCATCGAAGGGGCCGAACTAGTATAAAATCCCTTGAGTCCTTGTCCGCTTTAACCCCTTTAAGCTAACCCATTTTGCTAGGACATCTGCCATGACAAAACCACGACATATCCCTAGAAAGCTTTATGATGAGTGGGAACCTACTATTAAAATTAAAATTAAAGATCATGAATGCTTTGCTTTGTGTGATTTGGGTGCAAGTGTTTCCACTATCCCAAAAACTTTGTGTGATTTGGTAGGGTTCCATGAGCTTGATGATTGTTCTTTAAATTTGCATCTTGCAGATTCTACCATTAAGAAACCTATGGGAAGGATTAATGATGTTCTTATTGTTGCCAATAGGAATCATGTGCCTGTAGATTTCATTGTTCTTCATATAGATTACAATCCTTCATGTCCTATTATTCTTGGTAGACCTTTCCTTAGAACTATTGGTGCAATTATTGATATGAAGGAAGGAAATATTAGATTCCAATTTCCGTTAAGGAAAGGCATGGAACACTTTCCTAGAAAGAAAATTAAATTACCATATGAATCTATTATCAGAGCCACTTATGGATTGCCTTCCAAAGATGGCAATACCTAGATCTATCCATGTATCGTGCATAGCTAGGGGCGTAAAACGATAGCACTTGTTGGGAGGCAACCCAATTTTATATTTTTTGTTTTTGCTTCTGTTTAGGAATAAATATTGCATCTAGCTTCTGTTTAGATGTGGTTTTGTGTTTAATTTAGTGTTTGTGCCAAGTTGAACCTTTGGGAAGACTTGTGTGAAGTTTGACCCTTTTTTCGTTATGTTCAAAATAATGGGCTAAACCCTCTAAAACCCTTTCTGGATATTTCAAGCTTTTGAAATATTTGCAAACAAAACTTTCTCCAAAAATTCCAGGGAAATTCTATCATGTCATATATGACATATTTGATGATCTTGCCAAGTCCCATGCCTTGGGAAGCAAGGAAACCTCCTCAAACCCCTTCATAACCATTCTGTCCATATTTGAAGTTTGAGCAACTTTACATTGCCAAACTTGTCCAAATGCTCTCAAACTTGGTGCACATGCTAGAATGACCTAATAAGGCACCTAGACCAAATGGCACAAGATTTGGAATAGAGCAACTTGATCAGATCACCTCAAAACCCTTTCTGTTCAGATGCAAATTTGAACAACTTTACATTACCAACTTTTTATCTGGAGCTTCAAACTTTGTGAGCATGATCAATACCCCAAATGATGATGCTACACAAATTTGTGCATCAAGGGGAGATGATTAACTTGACTCAATCAAGATGAAACTGTTTCTGTTGATTTCTAGGGTTCACCAAAGTTACATTGGCCAGTTTCTCCAAATGGGCCCAAATTTGGTGAAGCACCCTATTTTCTCATGCCTTTCAACCCTGTCAAGTGCCATGTCAAGTGGACTTCATTTACTTGATCAAACACTGATCAAACACCTTCTGCAGAAATTCTAAAACCTCCAACTTGACCACTTTCACTTTTCTCCATGGCCCCAACTTCTTACCACAGGCTCATTGAGTTACCAGCTACCTCCAGTAACTCCCCCAGCACCTCAGCTCCATGATTGGAGGGTGAAACCCTTGTTTTACCCTGCTGTACAGCCAGTTTCCAACATGTTACCAGCCCTCTCCCTCTCTCTCTGCATCCCCAGGGCATCCAAGGCCTCAGGGCATTTCTTTACTCCTCCTACTACGCACCAGACACTGTTGGGCACGCTGGAACGGACCAAGCCGACGAGAGCATGCTGATGCCAGCAATACGCATGCTCTAGAGCACGTGAACAGTGCCCTCCGCACGCTGGCTCCGGCCAATCAACCTCCCCCGACAACCTCGAGCCTCCCCCTCGCGCCAGTCGAGGCGCCTCAACGTCCGCAACCTCCCCGGCGCTGTCCCCCCTCCTCCTGCGCCCTCCAGTGAACGTCGCCGCACGCGCACCGGCCGCCCGCTTCGGCCATTCCTCTGCCTCACACGCGCGCCCCCCTCTGGCACTCCCCCGCTCCTCCTCTCACCTCAGCTGGACGTGGAGCTAGTCCACGGATCTCCCCGACGTGTTCCCAGGCTCTAGAACCCTCCACAGCCTCGCCTGCAACCTCGCCGGCGCACGGGTCCACGGTGAACCACGGGCGCGGCTATATAAGGCCCTCCCGAGCCTCTCCAGCACCCTCACCAGCCTCACACCTCTCCACTGATTCCCCCTGCACCTCCAGTTCAACCCCAGGACGCCCCAGTGCTCGGGATCGACCGGAGCGCCGCCGCGTCGGGCCGCCGGCGATCTCGAGGTACAGGCCTCCCCTGCCTCTCCTTCCACTCGTTTCGGAACCCCCTCGCCTCACTAATCATTTCCCCCCTGTTTCCCCTCTCTGTGGCAGCCGGAAACAGCCGCAGCCACCACCCTCCGACGAGCCTCCGCCGTCCCACCTCGTCGCCGGCGAACCAGACTTCCCCTCCGTGCCGCACTACCACCACTACAACCGCGACACGACGCTGAACTCAACCCTGCCCTCCGTTGCCGTCGCCGTGGCCGGAATCGTCGCCGGTGAGCTCGCCGCCGCCGTGACCGCGGGGTTAGAGATGACAGGCGGGCCCCGCCTGTCATCCCCCCACCTCTCTCCCCCTCCTCTGTGCCGCTGACCCACGGGCCCCGCCCGTCAGGTTTGAAAACCTGACGTGCGCGCGCGCTGGCTCCTTGCGGCTGGGCCAGTTCGTCTGGGCCGTGCACTGTGGCCTTTTCTGGCCCAGTGCACAGGACCCTTTATCTTTTTTCTTTTCTGTTGATGTTTTAAACATTTATACAGAAAAGAATATTGATCCAAATTAAATAATTCCAACTCCTAAAATCTTGTAATATTCCAACCTATTTAATGGTACTACTTTCATTCAAATCCATGAAACTTTTCTGTACTGTTCAAATTTAAATTCAAATTTGGGCAGTATAACTCCTGTTCAAAAATCAATATATCCTATTCTGCAACTCCAAAACTCCAACTAAGATTTTTCCCCATCTTAGAAATCCCTCTAGTATTTTACAAAAATGAGTTGACATTTTTCTGAGCACTTTGGTTTTTCTGTTTTATTTGTATTCTTATTTTCCCGTGGTTACTATGCGACGTATAGATCCCGTATTTGACGAAGTTGCTGTGGAAGAAGAAGGAGAAGGATTTGAAGACGTTGAAGACCAAGCCAATCCAGGCAAGCAGCCCTTTGACCATGATACACTTATTCTTCGGAACCCGTTTGTTTCCGATGCATGATGATTAGGGTTACGATGGTAACCTAGGTGAACCACCACATGATGCATGCTTTATTGTTGATCTTGATATATGCTAGATAACATGCAATAGGTGGACATGATGCTTATATGATGCATGAGATGATCTTGATCTTGCTATGTGCTAGATGACTTGCATATGGTTAGTAGTTATGGAAGTGATGCATGTGTGACATGAACCTTCAAGGTTGAAGTCATTGCATAAAACCCCGTCGGGTGCCATTTATGCCCGAGGGAGATGATGATGATGAGTTGGGTGACCACTTGATGACGAAGTGGTGTGCCAAGGCAAGTGTGTGTGTTTTTCAAACGGATTGGTTGAAGTTGCGACCGTTATTCCAACCATACATGTGCAACCACACTACCCCTTATGGGACGGGGCTTTATTGATTACTTAGGTCGATACTAGCATGGTGCCCGCATTACTAGTGACGGGAAGACTTGAGGTCTTTTCCGGGACGGGGTCGTGCTTGGATAGACGGCCATGACTGTTTTTACAGGGCACCGGACACACCGTTGGTCCCTTCGGGTACGCGTAACATTGAATTAGGGCAAGTCCCGTGATCTATTGTTGTACCCAAAAGGCCGTGTGCCAACGAGTGGACTCTATGTTAGTGTCGTCTAAGGAAAGGTAATGACCGGGTGCTTACCCCGGGTACTTGAGGTACCGCGGGTCGTGGATGACACGGAAGTTCCCCGGATCTTGTGGGTAAAGTGTACAACCTCTACAGAGTGTCAAACTATTCGAATAGCCGTGTCCACGGTCATGGACAGTTGGGTAACCGCTCTTGGGCTACGTCCAAAGTTTGTGAAACCATGCGTATGTATGTGAGTCAAGGTGGTGACTTGACTCGATGAGATGAATCATAGTCATGTTGATATCGGTAACCTGTCTTCGAGGTTACGCGAGGTTATTGATGCATAACTTGATGATAGCATAATGTTCTAGCCTCCTGCTAGATTGTTCATTATTATTCAATTGCATTTTTACTTGAACCACATCATGGGTTGCTTGCGAGTACATTCAAAGTACTCATTGGCTTGCCACTGGTTATAAAATTGGCCAGGCATGGAAGAGCAGGAATATGAGGAAGAGTTCTTCGGAGACGATCATGCGAACTAGGACGCTATCCCAGTCAGAATGCCTGTAGGGTTAAGGCAGATGGCATGGGTTCTACCCGTTTATCGAAGACTTCCGCTATTTGAGTTATTCCCTATTCAGCCCGTGAGGCTCTATCTATGTAAGACTTGGCCATAACGGCCTTAATTCGTGTAAGACTATTTGTATGGATGTAAGACTCTTGTTATTTCAGCTTCTGTGTGTTCAGTGAGCATTGATCTCTGGGATCACTGTACACGTGCATTCGGTGATCTCGACTTCTAAGTCGGGGTCCCCACAGAGCTGGTATCAGAGCCATCCTGACTGTAGGAAGCCTTAGTTAGCATGGGCGTTAGTTAGTTGAGACCCCTTTTCAAAAACCTTCTGAACCTCTCTTCTTTTCTAAACCTGAGATTTCCTCAGCTTATTAACCCCTCCTATTCCACCTTTGTAGATGGCCGCTGTACCCGAAGAGCACCTGACCACTGGGTTTCCCCTACTTCTCGAGGATAGCCTCCAGGAGTGTCAATTCCACCGAGCACCCATCCTCACCTACCTTGAGCATTGGGTGAGCGATACTGAGGTGGAGTACCATGTGGAAGTGATCGTGATGGCAAACGATCCTCCCACAAGTTGGTTCTTCGAGGGACCCCAGATGGCAACACTACCACTCGCTGTCGAGGCTGCTGCACTCAAGGCATTAACCCGTCTCCGCGAGCTTCTTCCGGAGATGGCAGCCAAGATGGCAACTCGCTTCTTACCTTACCGAAAGGAAGGTGACGAAGAAAGCAGCGCACTAGCCCCTCCATTGAAGGAAGGACTCTCGCTTCGGTTCCAGACCTACTTCAGTCTATGTGCCGACAGCCTGGCACAAGACTTGGCCTCGGAATCAATGAAGCTTTGAGAAGAACTTTACAAGACCAAGGCACTTCTTCGTCAAGCTCAAGAGAAGGCAAACAGGATCAAGAAGGAAGGATCACCTTCTGGACAATCCGCTATCGCATATCGAGGCGGAAGGCCCTCCGAGGATGTATCTTCCAAGGGTGAAGAACCACCTCGGCGACGCCGGATGACAGCAAGGGAATATCGCAAGCTTTTCCCTGCACCTCCGTCGAAGCACCGTCGCATCCAACTCCTCCACTCCCCCACTCCCTCAAGTGGCAAGGGAGCCCAGACAGGTGAAGACAAGGAGGAATACCCAGAAGAGCCGGAATACGCGACCGAGCATTCCGCCGCTTAGGCATTATTCGCTACTCGGATATGCCAGTTGTAACCCCTACGGTAGGATAGGTCGTGTAACCCCTATGCGTAGTCGAGTCCTTGTATGGTTCATATGAAACCATCTAGTGTTTGCTTTTGTTGTGTCTGGATGTAAGTCGTAATCTTCCTTCGGGAATGTGTAAACGACTACATCACCCATCTGGATTTTAATGGATGTGTTTTGGCCTCTCGGCCCTTGCATGATTTGATTTAGTGTCACACCCACCCCCTTACTAGGCACCCATCTTTCTTGTTTTCCCTCTTCCGAGTCATGAGACCTTTTACCGCTCCAACAGGATGCCTGTTGTAACTCGTACTGGTACCTCTACCCAGCAGCCCGAAGCCGGAGCATCCTCTCAGCCAGAGGCAGACCACGACCAAACCAACGACCAAGCTCCACCACCACCTCCTCCAAGCATGGACATGGCTCAGCTTCTCCAAGCTTTCCGAGAGGAACGCCAAGCCAACACTGCAGCTCTTCAGCTGATTGCCCAAGCTATCACCAACAACCGCCAGCCGGCGGGGAATGGCAATGGACGTTCCATGTTGGCAGAATTCAAGAAGCATGCACCGCCAACCTTCATCGAGACTGCAGAACCCCTGGATGCTGACGACTGGGTCCGTTCCATTGAGGAGATTCTGGAACTAGTCGGATGCACCGAAGACCGTGAGAAGGTGGCTTATGCAGCCCACTGCCTCGGGGGAACCGCAAGAGCTTGGTGGGATGGATTCAAGGTCATGCATGCTGAACAAGACATCACTTGGGTGAACTTCAAGGCAGAATTCCGCAAGGCCCACATTCCTTCCGGAATCATGGCTATCAAAAAGCGCGAGTTCCGAGCCCTGAAGCAAGGAAGTGGCACTGTCAAGGAGTACATGCAGAAGTTTAGCATTCTGTCAAGGTATGCCCCTGAGGATGTCATCACTGATGCTGCCAAAAGGGAGCGCTTCATGGAAGGCCTTAATCAGACTCTGCAATACTCGCTTGTCGTGTGCGACTGCCCGTCTTTCCCTGACCTGGTGAACAAGGCACTTATGCTTGAAGACAAGCGGCGTGCTTTGGAAGACACTCGCAAGCGCAAGTTGGTCAGTAAGGGAAGTTCCAGCAACCAGAAGCCTCGTCCGTGGCAGTCAGCCCCGGCCAAGCCAACCTATCAGCAGCCAAGAGCTCCTGCACCTCGTGCCAATCCTCAGCCTCAGCAGTATGCCAACCCCAGGCCAGCCTTCAACCCCAATACCAATGGTGGCAACAAGATCAACACTCCAAACCAAGTCACTTGCTTTGGGTGTGGTCAGCCCGGACACATCTCGAGGGTGTGCCCCAACAAGAAGCCTGATGCCCCGCGCCCCAATGCGCAGAACCAGGGACAAGGCCGTGGTATGCCACCAAGGAACCCAGCTCCTCGCAATCCACCGAACTATGGGAAGGGGCGTGTGAATCACGTCACTGCTGAAGAAGCCCAGGAAGACCCGGACGTCGTGCTGGGTACGTTCCTTGTCAACTCAGCACCTGCAACTGTCTTGTTTGATTCTGGAGCAATGCATTCATTTGTCACTCAAAGATTTGCATTAAAAAGTGGCATGACCCCTACACCCCTGAATAACCCTATGGTGGTACAAACCCCCGGAGCCGAGATGAGAGCCAAGATAGGCTGTAAAGGAGTCAGTATTACCATTAATGTTGTAGACTTCCTAGCAGACCTTATCGTCCTGAGATCGCAAGGCTTGGATGTGATCCTAGGTATGAATTGGCTCAGCAAGCACCAAGGCTTGTTAGACTGTGCCAATCGGACAGTCACTGTGACCAATGACCAAGGAGTAGAAGTCAAGTTTGCCCCCAACTCCTCTTCTGCTCAAGCCCCTAAAGTCAACTGTCTGTCTGAAGTTGGGCTAGATCAAGTACCGGTGGTATGTGAGTATCCTGATGTCTTTCCGGATGAACTACCGGGAATGCCCCCTGACCCTGACATTGAGTTCATCATCGAGCTCGTGCCCGGAGCAGGACCCATCTATAAGAAGCCTTATAGAATGGGGACGGAAGAATTAGCCGAGTTGAAGAAGCAGCTAGAAGAGCAGCTAAGGAAGGGATTTATCCGCCCAAGTGCCTCCCCTTGGGGATCTCCTGTTCTGTTTGTGGCAAAAAGGGACGGTACCATCCGCTTATGCATTGACTATCGTTCCCTCAATGAAGTTACAATCAAGAACAAGTACCCACTTCCCAAGATCGAAGATCTGTTTGATCAGCTCAGCGGAGCCAAGGTATTCTCCAAGATCGACCTCAGATCTGGGTATTACCAGCTGAAGATCAGACCCCAAGATATTCCGAAGACGGTATTCGTAACCAGATATGGCCTGTACGAGTGCACGGTCTTGTCTTTTGGGTTAACCAATGCCCCACCTTACTTCATGTATCTCATGAATAAAGTCTTCATGGAATATTTGGACAAGTTCGTTGTTGTCTTCATTGATGACATTCTCGTGTTCTCGAAGTCGGAGGAAGAGCATGAGCAGCATCTGAGAATGGTCCTAGACAAGCTTCGTGAGCACCAACTGTATGCCAAATACAGCAAGTGTGAGTTCTGGCTGCATAAAGTTGGATTCTTAGGTCATGTCTTGACCGAGGAAGGATTATCTGTTGATCCTGCAAAAATCGAAGCCGTGACCCAATGGCAATCTCCAACGACCGTCAAGGAAGTCAGAAGCTTCCTCGGATTAGCGGGCTATTACCGCAAGTTCGTGGAAGGATTCTCTAGCATTGCACGACGAATGACTCAGCTCCTCAAGAAGGACAAGAAGTTCGAGTGGACGCAAAAATGCGAAGAGAGCTTCCAAGAGCTCAAGAAGAGATTGACCACCGCCCCAGTTCTGGCAACACCTGATATTCACAAGGAGTTCGTGATATATTGCGATGCCTCTCGAACCGGATTGGGAAGCGTTCTGATGCAAGAAGGCCGCGTCATAGCATACCTCTCCAGGCAGCTACGACCCCATGAGGAGAACTACGCTACTCACGATCTTGAGCTAGTGGCAGTAGTTCATTCCTTGAAGACATGGCGGCATTACCTCCTAGGGAAACGGTGTGAGATTTACACAGACCACAAAAGTCTGAAGTATATTTTCACCCAAAAGGAATTGAACATGAGGCAGCGGAGATGGTTGGAACTCATCAAAGATTATGACCTCAGTGTTCAGTATCACCCTGGGAAGGCTAACGTGGTGGCCGATGCCTTAAGTAGGAAGGCTTGCTCTTTGAATGCCGTTATTCAAGAAAGGCAGCCAACCTTGTTTAAGGAGATCGAACAATTCAGTTTGGAATTGGTCACTCCCGGATTTCTGGATCATTTGGAAGTCAGACCGACCCTGATGGACGACGTCAAGAAGGCTCAAGATGGACATGCGAGCATCGAAGGTATCAAGAGGAAGATGAAGATGGGCAAGGCCCCAGGATTCTCCGAAGACGAGCACGGGATTGTTTGGTACAAAGGTCGTCTCTGCGTACGAAACAACACCGAGCTGAAGACGCTGATTCTGCAAGAAGCCCACGACACCCCGTATTCCATCCACCCCAGAGGAACCAAGATGTATCAAGACTTGAAGGCACGATTCTGGTGGCACGGTATGAAGAGAGAGATTGCAACCTATGTTGCAAAGTGTGATGTGTGCCAAAGGGTCAAGGCTGAATATCAGCGACCTGCTGGATTGCTTCAACCACTCAAGGTTCCTGAGTGGAAGTGGGATAAAGTCGGAATGGACTTCATCAGTGGACTACCAAGGTCGAATAGAGGACATGACTCTATCTGGGTCATAGTCGATCATTTGACCAAGGTGGCTCATTTCATCCCAGTCAAGACTACCTACTCAGGCAACCAGCTGGCAACTCTCTATATCAACCGAATCGTAAGTCTTCACGGTGTTCCCAAGGAGATTGTGTCGGATCGAGGCACCCAGTTCACTTCAAGGTTCTGGAAGCGATTCCAAGAAGCCTTGGGAACCAAGTTGTCATTCAGCACAGCTTTCCACCCACAGACCGGAGGACAAACTGAGCGAGTCAATCAGATTCTCGAAGACATGCTCCGAGCCTGTGTCCTGGCATATGGAGCCAAGTGGGAAGACTGTCTCCCTTTTGCCGAGTTCTCTTACAACAACAGTTACCAGTCAAGCCTTCAGATGGCACCATTTGAGGTGTTGTACGGACGCAGATGCCGCACACCCCTCAATTGGTCAGAGACTAGAGAAGGACTAGTCTTTGGACCGGATATTCTCCGTGCAGCAGAAGAGCAAGTCCAACTAGTCAGAGAGCGACTAAAGGCAGCCAAGTCAAGGCAGAAGAGTTATGCTGACACTCGACGCCGAGACATGAGTTTCCGTGTCGGAGATCATGTGTACCTGCGGGTAACTCCTCTGAAGGGAACCAAGCGTTTCCACGTCAAGGGGAAGCTCGCGCCAAGGTTCATTGGCCCTTTCAAGATCACCGACCGACGAGGAGAAGTGGCTTATCAGTTGGAACTACCACCTGAGCTATCTGATGTGCACAATGTATTCCATGTGTCACAACTCCGGAAATGTCTCCAGGTTCTAGACAAGCCCAGTCTCTACAAGGATGTGGATCACCAGGCCATTGATCTGCAGCCTGATTTGGCCTACCGCGAGAAGCCCATTCGCATTTTGGACGAAGCAGAACGGCGAACGCGGAGCCGTACCATCAAGTACTTCAAGGTCCAGTGGAGCAACCACACCGAAGCAGAAGCAACCTGGGAACGAGAAGACTATCTTAGATCCGAGTTTCCCGATCTCTTTTAAGCCCTAGTTTAGGAATCTCGGGGACGAGATTCTTGTAAGGGGGGTAGGTCTGTCACACCCTGCATTTTGTAACATGTTATTTGTATCTTTGGAGCATGAAAATTTGGACCAGCAAAAAATTTTAGCATCATTTGGCTTTTATTTGGAAATTGAGTTTTCTTCATGTGCTTTTTCATGTGCTCATTAAAGTCAACTATGATCTCTTATAGATTTCATCTCCTTGCCCAAAATTTCTGCCCAATGATCATGCCAAGTGTTATATAACAGTATAGTATTCTCTTACAAAATTAATTTGGCCAAAAAGTATTTTATAAAATTAGTTTTCCAAAAACCCCTGAATTGAGATTTGCACTGCAAGTACTTGATTTAGGGTGTGAAAATTATTTCAAAAGGTTTATTTGAGACCTAGTAGTCATAGGACTCCCAGAAACCACAAAGTTATAATTTTAAAAGTTATTTTCCCATTTTATTTAAAAGCTTTTTCTTAAGGCCAAAAATGGTCTTTAATAGGGGAAAATTATTTAACTGTTTCAAAAATATTTGCCGAAATTCAGAGAGACTCATAGGACATATATTGTCCATATATAAGAGTTTCAACACTTGGTCATGTTCAAAATAATGGGCTAAACCCTCTAAAACCCTTTCTGGATATTTCAAGCTTTTGAAATATTTGCAAAGGAAACTTTCTCCAAAAATTCCAGGGAAATTCTATCATGTCATATATGACATATTTGATGATCTTGCCAAGTCCCATGCCTTGGGAAGCAAGGAAACCTCCTCAAACCCCTTCATAACCATTCTGTCCATATTTGAAGTTTGAGCAACTTTACATTGCCAAACTTGTCCAAATGCTCTCAAACTTGGTGCACATGCTAGAATGACCTAATAAGGCACCTAGACCAAATGGCACAAGATTTGGAATAGAGCAACTTGATCAGATCACCTCAAAACCCTTTCTGTTCAAATGCAAATTTGAACAACTTTACATTACCAACTTTTTATGTGGAGCTTCAAACTTTGTGAGCATGATCAATACCCCAAATGATGATGCTACACCAAGTGGTGCATCAAGGGGAGATGATTAGCTTGACTCAATCAAGATGAAACTGTTTCTGTTGATTTCTAGGGTTCACCAAAGTTACATTGGCCAGTTTCTCCAAATGGGCCCAAATTTGGTGAAGCACCCTATTTTCTCATGCCTTTCAACCCTGTCAAGTGCCATGTAATGTGGACTTCATTTACTTGATCAAACACTGATCAAACACCTTCTGCAGAAATTCTAAAACCTCCAACTTGACCACTTTCACTTTTCTCCATGGCCCCAACTTCTTACCACAGGCTCATTGAGTTACCAGCTACCTCCAGTAACTCCCCCAGCACCTCAGCTCCATGATTGGAGGGTGAAACCCTTGTTTTACCCTGCTGTACAGCCAGTTTCCACCATGTTACCAGCCCTCTCCCTCTCTCTCTGCATCCCCAAGGCATCCAAGGCCTCAGGGCATTTCTTTACTCCTCCTACTACGCACCAGACACTATTGGGCATGCTGGAACGGACCAAGCCGGTGAGAGCATGCTGATGCCAGCAATACGCACGCTCTAGAGCACGTGAACAGTGCCCTCCGCACGCTGGCTCCGGCCAATCAACCTCCCCCGACAACCTCGAGCCTCCCCCTCGCGCCAGTCGAGGCGCCTCAACGTCCGCAACCTCCCCGGCGCTGTCCCCCCTCCTCCTGCGCCCTCCACTGAACGTCGCCGCACGCGCACCGGCCGCCCGCTTCGGCCATTCCTCTGCCTCACACGCGCGCCCCCCTCTGGCACTCCCCCGCTCCTCCTCTCACCTCAGCTGGACGTGGAGCTAGTCCACGGATCTCCCCGACGTGTTCCCAGGCTCCAGAACCCTCCACAGCCTCGCCTGCAACCTCGCCGGCGCACGGGTCCACGGTGAACCACGGGCGCGGCTATATAAGGCCCTCCCGAGCCTCTCCAGCACCCTCACCAGCCTCACACCTCTCCACTGATTCCCCCTGCACCTCCAGTTCAACCCCAGGATGCCCCAGTGCTCGGAATCGACCGGAGCGCCGCCGCGTCGGGCCACCGGCGATCTCGAGGTACAGGCCTCCCCTGCCTCTCCTTCCACTCGTTTCGGAACCCCCTCGCCTCACTGATCATTTCCCCCCTGTTTCCCCTCTCTGTGGCAGCCGGAAACAGCCGCAGCCACCACCCTCCGACGAGCCTCCGCCGTCCCACCTCGTCGCCGACGAACCAGACTTCCCCTCCGTGCCGCACTACCACCACTACAACCGCGACACGACGCTGAACTCAACCCTGCCCTCCGTTGCCGTCGCCGTGGCCGGAATCGTCGCCGGTGAGCTCGCCGCCGCCGTGACCGCGGGGTTAGAGATGACAGGCGGTCCCCGCCTGTCATCCCCCCACCTCTCTCCCCCTCCTCTGTGCCGCTGAACCATGGGCCCCGCCCGTCAGGTTTGAAAACCTGACGTGCGCGCGCGCTGGCTCCGTGCGGCTGGGCCAGTTCGTCTGGGCCGTGCACTGTGGCCTTTTCTGGCCCAGTGCACAGGACCCTTTATCTTTTTTCTTTTCTGTTGATGTTTTAAACATTTATACATAAAAGAATATTGATCCAAATTAAATAATTCCAACTCCTAAAATCTTGTAATATTCCAACCTATTTAATGGTACTACTTTCATTCAAATCCATGAAACTTTTCTATACTGTTCAAATTTAAATTCAAATTTGGGGCAGTATAACTCCTGTTCAAAAATCAATATATCCTATTCTGTAACTCCAAAACTCCAACTAAGATTTTTCCCCATCTTAGAAATCCCTCTAGTATTTTACAAAAATGAGTTGACATTTTTCTGAGCACTTTGGTTTTTCTGTTTTATTTGTATTCTTATTTTCCCGTGGTTACTATGCGACGTATAGATCCCGTATTTGACGAAGTTGCTGTGGAAGAAGAAGGAGAAGGATTTGAAGACTTTGAAGACCAAGCCAATCCAGGCAAGCAGCCCTTTGACCATGATACACTTGTTCTTCGGAACCCGTTTGTTTCCGATGCATGATGATTAGGGTTACGATGGTAACCTAGGTGAACCACCACATGATGCATGCTTTATTGTTGATCTTCCTATATGCTAGATAACATGCAATAGGTGGACATGATGCTTATATGATGCATGACATGATCTTGATCTTGCTATGTGCTAGATGACTTGTATATGGTTAGTAGTTATGGAAGTGATGCATGTGTGACATGAACCTTCAAGGTTGAAGTCATTGCATAAAACCCCGTCGGGTGCCATTTATGCCCGAGGGAGATGATGATGATGAGTTGGGTGACCACTTGATGACGAAGTGGTGTGCCAAGGCAAGTGTGTGTGTTTTTCAAACGGATTGGTTGAAGTTGCGACCGTTATTCCAACCATACATGTGCAACCACACTACCCCTTATGGGACGGGGCTTTATTGATTCCTTAGGTCGATACTAGCATGGTGCCCGCATTACTAGTGACGGGAAGACTTGAGGTCTTTTCCGGGACGGGGTCGTGATTGGATAGACGGCCATGACTATTTTTACAGGGCACCGGACACACCGTTGGTCCCTTCGGGTACGCGTAACATTGAATTAGGGCAAGTCCCGTGATCTATTGTTGTACCCAAAAGGCCGTGTGCCAACGAGTGGACTCTATGTTAGTGTCGTCTAAGGAAAGGTAATGACCGGGTGCTTACCCCGGGTACTTGAGGTACCGCGGGTCGTGGGTGACACGGAAGTTCCCCGGATCTTGTGGGTAAAGTGTACAACCTCTGCAGAGTGTGAAACTATTCGAATAACCGTGTCCATGGTCATGGACAGTTGGGTAACCGCTCTTGGGCTACGTCCAAAGTTTGTGAAACCATGCGTATGTATGTGAGTCAAGGTGGTGACTTGACTCGATGAGATGAATCATAGTCATGTTGATATCGGTAACCTGTCTTCGAGGTTACGCGAGGTTATTGATGCATAACTTGATGATAGCATAATGTTCTAGCCTCCTGCTAGATTGTTCATTATTATTCAATTGCATTGTTACTTGAACCACATCATGGGTTGCTTGCGAGTACATTCAAAGTACTCATTGGCTTGCCACTGGTTATTTAATTGGCCAGGCATGGAAGAGCAGGAATATGAGGAAGAGTTCTTCGGAGACGATCATGCGAACTAGGACGCTATCCCAGTCAGAATGCCTGTAGTGTTAAGGCAGATGGCATGGGTTCTACCCGTTTATCGAAGACTTCCGCTATTTGAGTTATTCCCTATTCAGCCCGTGAGGCTCTATCTATGTAAGACTTGGCCATAACGGCCTTAATTCGTGTAAGACTATTTGTATGTATGTAAGACTCTTGTTATTTCAGCTTCTTTGTGTTCAGTGAGCATTGATCTCTGGGATCACTGTACACGTGCATTCGGTGATCTCGACTTCCAAGTCAGGGTGCCCACAGATTTACATAAGTATGTGAAAGTTACAGATTACTACAGTCTTTTCTGTTTTTTGACAGATTCTGTTTTTCGTGTTTGTTTGCTTATTTCAATGCATCTATGAGTAGTATTGGGAAGTATGAATCATAGATAAGTTGGAATACAGTAAGTTTAACACCAATATAAACAAAGAATGCATTCATTACAGTACCTTTGAGTAGTGGTTTGTTTTCTTATACTAACAGAGCTTACGAGATTTTTGTCTAAGTTTTGTGTTGTGAAGTTTTCAAGTTTTGAGTATTGCTTTGATGGACTGTGGAACAAAGAGAGACAAGAGCCCAAGCTTGGGGATGCCCAAGGCACCCCAAGGTAAAATTCAAGGACAACCAAAAGCCTAAGCTTGGGGATGCCCCGGGAAGGCATCCCCTCTTTCGTCTTCATCTATCGGTAACTATACTCGGAGCTATATTTTTATTCACCACATGATATGTATTTTACATGGAGCGTCATGTATAATTTGAGTCTTTGCTTGTTAGTTTGTCACAATTATCCTTGCTGGACACACCTTTTTGAGAGAGATAAATATGTCCTAGGAATTGTTAGAACACTATGTGCTTCACTTATATCTTTTGAGTTGAATAGTTTTTGCTCTAGTGCTTCACTTATATCTTTTGAGTTGAATAGTTTTTGCTCTAGTGCTTCACTTATATCTTTTAGAGCACGATGGTGATTATATTTTGTAGAAATTGTTGATCTCTCATGCTTCACTTATATCCTTTTGAGAGTCTATTAAAACAGCATGGTAATGTGCTTTGGCTATAAAACTAGCCTTCACATGATAGACATCCAAGGTCAATGTAGTAGAAACTTTCACACTAAGTGCATTGAATATGATGAGAAGTTGGATACTTGATAATTGTTGTGAGATATGAGGATAGTGATATTAGAGTCATGCTAGTGGAGTTATTATGAAATTGAAAAATACTTGTGTTAAAGTTAGTGATTCCCGTAGCATGCACGTATGGTGAACCGCTATGTGACGAAGTTAGAGCATGAGGTATTTGTAGAGTGTCATCCTTTGTGTGGAGGTCGGGGGCGCGCGATGGTTAACTCCTTCCAACCTCCCCCCTAAGAGCATGCGTTGATTGCTTTGTTTTGATGACTCGTAAATTTTTGCAATAAGTATATGAGTTCTTATGACAAATGTTGAGTACATGGATATTACGCACTCTCACCCTTCCACCATTGCTAGCCTCTCTTGTACCGCGCAACTTTCGCCCGTACCATACACCCACTATATATCCTTCCTCAAAATAGCCACCATATATCTTCCTCAAAACAACCACCATACCTACCTATCATGGCATTTCCATAGCCATTCCGAGATATATTGCCATGCAACTTTCTACCGTTTCATTCATATGACATGCTTCATATTGTCATATTGCCAAGCATGATCATGTAGTTGACATCGTATTTGTGGCAAAGCCACCATGCATAATTTTTCATACATGTCACTCTTGATTCATTGCATATCCCGGTACACCGCCGGAGGCATTCATATAGAGTCATACTTTGTTCTAGTATCGAGTTGTAAATCAATGAAAGTGTGATGATCATCATTATTAGAGCATTGTCCCATGTGAGGAAAGGCCAATAAAAAAGAGATGGCCCAAAAAAATAGAGAGGGGCTAAATAAAAAGAAGAGAGAAAGCCCCTCCGAAAAATGAGAGAAAAGAGAGAAGGGACAATTGCTACTATCCTTTTCCACACTTGTGCTTCAAAGTAGGACCATGTTCTTCATGATAGAGAGCCTCATGTTTAGTCAGTTTCATATACTAGTGGGAATTTTCATTATAGAACTTGGCTTCTGTATTCCAACGATGGGCTTCCTCAAATGCCCTAGGTCTTCATGAGCAAGCAAGTTGGATGCACACCCACTTAGTTTCTTTTGTTGAGCTTTCATACATTCTTAGCTCTAGTGCATCCGTTCCATGGCAATCCCTACTCACCCACATTGATATCTATTGATGGGCATCTCCATAGCCCGTTGAGACGCCTAGTCGATGTGAGACTATCTCCCTCCTTTTTTTCTTCTCCACAACCACCACTCTATTCCACCCATAGTGCTATGTCCATGGCTCACGCTCATGTATTGCGTGAAAGTTGAAAGGTTTGAAAAGATAGAGTATGAAAACAAGTGCTTGGCTGAAACCGTGGTTGTGCATGATATGAATATTTTGTGTGATGAACAGGGAGCGTTGCCAGAGTATATGATTTTGTAGGGATAAGTTTATTTAGCCATAGTATTTTGAGAAGACATGATTGCTTTGTTAGTATGCTTGAAGTATTATTATTTCTTATGTCAATATAGACTTTTGTCTTGAATCTTTCAGATCTGAACATTCATGCCACAATTAAGAGAATTACATTGAAAATTATGTTGGTTAGCATTCCACATAAAAAATTCTGTTTTTATCATTTACCTACTCGAGGACGAGCAGGAATTAAGCTTGGGGATGCTTGATACGTCTCCAACGTATCTATAATTTTTTATTGTTCCATGCTATTATTTATGATGTTTTGGATGTTTAATGGGCTTTGTTATACCCTTTTTTATTGTTTTTGGGACTAACCTATTAACCCAAAGGCCCAGTCCAGATTGATGTTTTGCCTATTTCAGGGTTTTACAGAAACGGAATATCAAACGGAGTCCAAACGGAATGAAACCTTCGGGAGAGATATTTTTGGAGCAAAACATGCACGGGAGACTTGAGAACCACGGAGTAGGGCACACGTGTCATCCACGAGGGTGGGGGTGCGCCCCCCTATAGGGCGCGCCCCCTGCCTCATGGGCGCCACGTCTGGCCCCCAGTGCCCTCCTTCTTCCTATATATATCTACATATCCCGAAACCATCAGAACAACAGAGAAAACCCTAGTTCCACCGCCACAACCTTCTGTTCTCGTGAGATCCCATCTTGGGGCCTATTCTGGAGCTCTGCCAGAGGGGGGATCTTCCACGGAGTGCTTCTGCATCATCATCATAGCCTCACCATGAGTTGTGAGTAGTTTACCACAGACCTTCGGGGTCCATAGCAAGTATCTAGATGGCTTCTTCTCTCTCTTTGGATCTCAATACCAAGTTCTCCTCCGTCTTCGAGGAGATCTATTCAATGTAATCTCTTTTTGCGGTGTGTTTGTCGAGATCCGATGAATTGTGGGTTTATGATCAAGATTATCTATGAGAAATAGTTGGTTCTTTTCTGAACTGTTTATGTATGATTATAATATCCTTGCAAGTCTCTTCGAATTATTGGTTTGGTTTGGCCTACTAGATCTATAGTTCTTGCAATGGGAGAAGTGCTTGGCTTTGGGTTCAATCTTGTGGTGTCCTTTCCCAATGACAGTAGGGGCAGCAAGGCACATATTGTATTGTTGCCATCGAGGATAAAAAGATGGGGTTTATATCAGTATGTTCGAGTTTATCCCTCTACATCATGTCATCTTGCTTAAGGCGTTACTCTGTTCTTATGAACTTAATATTCTAGATGCATGCTGGATAGCGGTCGATGTGTGGAGTAATAGTAGTAGATGCAGAATCGTTTCGGTCTACTTGTCTCGAACGTGATGCCTATATATAATGATCATGCCTAGATAGTCTCATAATTATTCGCTTTTCTATCAATTGCTCGACAGTAATTTGTTTACCCGCCGTAGAATATCTCTATCATGAGAGAAGGCACTAGAGAAAACTATGCCCCCCGAGTCTATTCTCAACATATCAATCAACAATCTAATTTACTTTTCTTCTTTTACTTTATGTTCTTATATCCAAAAATACCAAAAATATCAAACTATCATCTCTATCAGATCTCACTTTCGTAAGTGACCGTAAAGGGATTGACAACCCCTTATCGCGTTGGCTGCGAAGTTCTTATTTGTTTGTGCAGGTGCGAGGGACTCACGCGTGGTCTCCTACTGGATTGATACATTGGCTCTCAAAAACTGAGGGAAATACTTACGCTACTGTGCTGTATCACCCTTTCCTCTTCGAGGGAATACAACACAAGATCAAGAAGTAGAAAAGCTATGCAAGAAGAATTACATCAATTGAAGCTCAACAACGTCTGGGAACTGGTCAAACGTCCAGATCCTTGCAAGAACAATATCATTGGCACAAAGTGGATCTACCGCAACAAGCAAGATGAAAATGGCCTTGTGGTAAGGAATAAGGCACGGCTTGTAGCTCAAGGCTACACACAGGTTGAAGGAATTGATTTCGATGAAACTTTTGCACCTGTTGCTAGACTTGAGGCTATTCGCATATTACTTGCTTATGCTAACCATCATGATATCACTCTATATCAAATGGATGTGAAAAGTGCATTCCTCAATGGTAAGCTCAAGGAAGAAGTATATGTTGCTCAACCCCCAGGTTTTGAAGATCCAAAGAATCCTGACAAAGTCTTCAGACTCAATAAGGCCCTCTATGGCCTCAAGCAGGCCCCTCGGGTGTGGTATGATACTTTGAAGGAATTCCTCATGAAGAAAGGCTCCAAACCCGGTTCACTTGATCCTACTCTTTTCACTAAATCTTATGATGGTGAATTATTTATGTGCCAAATATATGTTGATGATATTATCTTTGGCTGTATTGACCAACGTTATAGTGATGAATTTGCCTATATGATGAGTGAAGAATATCAAATGTCTATGATGGGAGAATTGAAAGTCTTCTTAGGTCTTCAAATTTGTCAACAACGCAATGGCATATTCATATCTCAGGAGAAATACCTCAAGGATGTACTAAGGAAATTCGGCATGCACGATTGCAAAGGCGTCAAAATCCCTATGCCCACAAATGGCCATCTGTGCACTAATGAAAATGGTATTGACTTTGATCATAAGGTATACTGCTCCATGGTTGGTTCTTTATTGTACTTATGTGCATCTAGGCCAGATATAATGCTTAGTGTTTGCATGTGTGCTCGATTTCAAGCTACACCGAAGGAATCACACCATAAGGCTGTGAAACATATTCTTCGATATCTAGCTCACACACCAACACTTGGATTGTGGTACCCCAAGGGCTCGTCTTTTGATCTCATTGGATATTCAGACTCTGACTATGCTGGTGATCATGTGGACCGCAAGTCAACATCTAGTACATGTCACTTCCTCGGAAGATCTTTGGTCTGTTGGTCTTCGAAGAAACAGAACTTCGTATCACTGTCTACTGCTGAAGCTGAGTATATTGCTGCCGGTTCTTGCTGTGCTCAATTGCTGTGGATGAAGCAAACTCTCAAGGACTATGGCGTCAACGTGAAGAATGTGTCTCTCTTTTGTGATAATGAGAGTGCCATCAAGATTGCTCACAACCCAGTTCAACACTCGAAGACGAAGCATATTCAGATTCGTCATCATTTTCTTCGTGATCATGTGTTGAAGGGCAACATTTCTATTGAGCATGTGAAGACTGAAGAACAGCTAGCCGATATCTTCACAAAGCCCTTGGATGAGAAGAGATTTAGCAAGTTGCGGTGTGAGCTAAATATCTTAGAATCTTCGAATGTTCTTTGAATAGGACACTCATCCTAACACTTATGCAAAATTGATGACTTAGATGTGCAACACATGAAGAAACGTTTTTCTTCAATCAATGAAGAATAACGCTCTAAGTGTGAAGAAATTATTGAAGAATTTGATTCTCAGAACCCTACGACAATTGTACGCGGCGTCTGAAATCATCATTCTTATATGGTAGGTCACGCCACCACCAAAGTTGAAAATCTTCAATTTGAGTTTTTCTGAAATTCCTCAGTTGTTCATATTCTTCAAGTTGTTCATATATATATATATATATATATATATATATATATATATATATATATATATATATATATATATATATATATATATATATGAGTTTATGTCCTCTACAGCATTCACTTATTGCTAACTCTTCAAGCTGTTTTTCCTGCTAAGTAAATGTGATCGGACCCTTCCCCCTCTATGCTAAACTCAACCCATTCTATTCACAAATTATTCATGTGCATTCTATTTGAAACTCGTTCAAAATCTTCACTATGTCCTTGTCAGCTGAAGAATTTGCGAACACAACGTTAAAACTTATTTTACCCAAGATTTTCGGTTTTGCCGCTCAAATCGTTCTGCATCCCACGACAATACTTATCTATTCACCCACTATCTCCACTTCTCTGTACGTGGGTGACACATGTCGAGCGAATAAGAAGGGTCAAGGGCACGTTCGTCCTAATTCTTCTGGCGAACAGTTATTCATCTCCGCTATAAATATCCCCTTCCCTTCCTCATTTCACTTTTACTCTGCTCATTCTCTCTCTCGCTCGAGCTTCTCAAACACTAGCGCCGCCGCTACTTCATCGTCGCCGGTGAGGAAGAGCTTCACTGCCTCGACCTCGTCGCCATCGTACTCGTGCCGGCCGCGGATTTCTTCACTCCGCCGCCGCCGTAGCTATCTTCCTCTGCCAAGTTAGGGTGTGGAAGATCTACACTGACAAACTTCACTTCTCCACCTCACAGTTCATCATGTTCTTCGTCCAGGGTAATTAAGAGTTAATTTTACTGCCCTCTTTGATTCGAATGTTTTCTACAAAATCCTCAAAGGTGTTTTTCTTCAAATCTTTACACACGAAACACATCACATATCATATGTTCTTGATTCATTTCTCTAAGCTATGTTTTTCTTCAAGATTCCTCAATTGTGTGGATTTTCAATCTATACAACTCTGGAACCTAAGACAAAGAACGCTTAGTGAAATTCTTCAAGACTCATCTAGTCAAATTCCTCAAACTTGTTCTTTTTACAAAACCTTCTGAGAACGCATATGACCTCTCCAAATTCCTCGCAACTATACTCTGTTCACAGGTACTCATGTCCGCTGCTGAATCACTAGGTTCTCATCAACTTAACTCATTTGCAACATTCCTCGAAGAAAATTTGCATACTTCTTCAGAGAATTCAATTGTTCAAATTCCTCGTCTGAAGAAAATGGCTGATGGAAAGAAGCCACAAAAGGGAGGAAAGAGGCCTGAGGTCAACACTGCTTTCGAAATCCCTGAAAACATTTATGCTGACCACTGCACTCCTGATGAGGCAAACTACGGAAAAGAGGACAAGAATCAACGCAAGGTGTGCATACAAAGAATAGAGAGGAGATGGGCAAGAGAGTGGAGGGAGTACAGGTATGTAATTGCCAAGTACATGAAGAAATTCACACTCAATCCTCCATGCCCAAGACCTCCATTGGCTCATGGCCAAGTTGCTGATCCCACTAGCCTGAAGCGTGGTGAGAATTATCCTGGTGAATGGGCCAAGCGTCAGGTCAAGTTGGCCAAACAAGAAAAAGAAGCAGTGAGGAAATTCAACGAAGACTCTGCTGCTACTGCTACCACTGCTGAGGCCTCTGCTAGCATGCCGAAGAAGGCCATGGCAAAGAAGCCTACTCATAAGCCAAGTGCTTCATCTTCAATGCCCTCACGGCCAGATTCTTCAAAGCCCTCACGGCTGTAGCGACCACGATCCGAATGGACCGAAGTCTCTATGTTCTGTGTCATCCCTAGATCAGTATGCTGACACACACAATACTCGAGGATTTATAACAGAGGTAAATCACATGTATGAAGTAACGTAAATACTATTACCTCAATCGATCATAGCGGAAGCAACAAAGGTTGTGGATTCCCATCAACACCAACGGCAAAGTTGAGTGTAGAAACCGTAACCCTAACGTATCACTTACTCGTCGTAAGATAATCCTGCAACATGAGACGTTGCAGCCATAGAGGGTCAGTACATTCAATGTACAGGCAAATTCACACTATAATGATAATGATGAACAAAGCCTACAACTACATGCATATTTGGCTGGTGGAGACTGTAAGGTTATAGTTTTTGCGCAAAGCCAACTTTTCCCTACAGCAAAGGAATGAATTTTATTTAACTACTTTGTTAAATTTAAATCATGAACAGTTGAGAATGGTACCACCATCTCAATCCCAAATTAAAGTCATCATTAACCCAACAAATTAAATTATAGAGTGATGAGATCAACAAATAATCCACTTCTAGATACTCAAAGATGTCCATAACCGGGCACACGGCTAATCATGATCAGTTTGTACACTCTGCAGAGGTTTGTGCACTTTTCCCCACAAGACCCGATCTCCTCCGTTCGATTTCTCGCACTGCATGATGTTTGAGAAACGGATGACCGAGACACAGTCTTTCAGAAGCACTAGCACCTACGACTGGGTGAACCGTACCAACCTACATCCCCTACATCTGCTAGTTCACCACTGTAGATGTTCGCACGACTTACTCATACTATGCTAGAGCCCATAATAGCATTGTGGCTGCACACGGAAGTTTCTAGTATGAATAATCTCATGATCCCTTTGAGCCTGGGTGGCGGTCCGAAGAAAAACAGGCAATCCTTGGAATACCCAGATGCCTCAATACACCCAGATGTGTATTAATGTTGCCACCTTAAGTTGAACCATTAATTAACAAACTCACATATGTCATGGATTTCACTCACCCAATCCACATCTACGAGCATAGCATGTCCTAACAGCAAACGTAGAAGTAACTCCCAAAGGTTTGAATGTAATGTAGGTAATAGGTACTGCCTCAATCTACTACCCAGTCCCACAAGTTAAAAGATCCTACTGATGCAATGTGTTTGAGGATATAATTAATGCAATGAAAACTGGGTATTGGAAAATATGATCAAAGTGTGAACTTGCCTACAATGTTGATGAAGGTGATTCGCACTCAAAACTCTTGATATCTCTACTCGTCACACTCCAGGCAATCTATCGTAAGCAAGCAATAGTAACCACACATAAGCAATCACTCAGAAAGATCGGACAGAACGAATAAACACTTCGAAGAACTTCGAAAACAAACGAATGACTCTTGAATCATAAAACAAATTTATAACAGTACCAAAATTATGTGAATTTTGCCTTATCAGAAGGTTTAGGTCAAGAGCTTCGATTTGCAAAAAGAATCGACTAACACAGAGTTACGAAACTCAAGTTATGATTAAACGAAGTTCAAATCTCAAAATAGTTGAATTCAAATTTTAAAGTTTTCGAAAACATGTTGAAGTTGTATTACTGGAAAAAGGGGATCATAACGAAGACGTGGGCGTTGGTTTCGTTGGATTTGGACTAACTGGTAAAAAGTTATGGTCGTTTAAAGTTTAGGGGCTAAACTGTAAAAATAAAATACTACAACTAGGTCCCTGACTACTAAACAGACTTTAAAAGAAAACCGTTCACTGCTGAGACTAAACTAATGTATTCGTCCACTACTACTACCAAACGAACGAACGATCGTTAACTAACCTAACTACAGAAAAAAAACGGTTTTTAAAAAGAACCAAAAAAACCGAGATCTAAACCGGACCGGGGTTTTATACCTAACGGTTTTCTTTGAAAACCGCGGGTTCGGGCAAACCAGCGCGGGTCGTCGGATCGGGCTCGGAGCTCCGGCCGTCGATCTCCGGCGAGGGGCGGCAGGGCTGGGCGAGCGGCGAGGGCAGGCGAGGGGCAGAGCGAGGGGTAGAGCGAGGGGCAGCGCGAGGGCGACGCGCGGCGCTAGCGGCAGAAGCAAGCAGCAGCGGCGGCGGCGGCAAGTCGCGGCAGCGGCGGTGGAGCGGCGGTGGCGGCGAGATCGCGGGCGGCGGCGGCGCTCGAGGAGGGAGAGAGAGGAGAGAGACGGGAGGGGCGGCGCCCTTTTATAGGAGGAGGGGGAGAGGTTTTCGTGGAGAAGGGGCAAGGGATAGGCCGGGGCGACCACGGCTCCTATGGCGGCGGCGGCGCTGCCGTGCGGAAGGGGGAGTCCCGACGGGGACGAGGACGAGCTGGGCCGCGGCCTCGCGGAGCTGGGCCGGCCCAGGCTCGGCGGGAGAAACATTTTTTTAACAGACAAGAAAACTAATAAGAGCAAAATAAATAAAAATATCCTATAGACATATAATATATCAAAATTTGCAGAAAAAATAAGCCCTACAACATGAACATTTTACTACTGTCAAATAAAATGCCCACAAATTCTAACAATTAAAAAGGTCCTACTGCTGCAATAAAATCCAATAAAAATCATTCTAAAATACCAAAAAGAATTCAAATTCATTTATCTCCAATTTTCTGCTGTAGGGAATCATGTTACCCTATTTTCCATGTATTATATTTTTGGAGAAAAATAATTTGAATAAAAACCAAATTACTCAATTTTTGAAAATGAGTTATAAAGAAAATTTCAGAAAACTTCCTACTCATATTTCCTATAATTTGAAGAAGTCATTTTATCTTCTCTCTGGAAAATCATTGACTCGCATAAAGTTCCTGAATTGAAAAGATTTTGAGGATGAAATTCAAAAATCCTTTCAAAGCCCTTTATCATTTAAAATAAATGGAAGAAGTCATATTATCTTCAATCTAGGGTTTTGTGTTGCAAAGAATTTGAATTCCCTCAGAGATCAAAATGCAAAGTGAAAGTTTTGGGAAAGTCAGTTTATTCCCTCTCATTTAACTTTCAAAAGTCTCAAATTTCACTCAATTTCACACAGCACATCAAACAACAATGAAATCTATCTATTTATTATAATATTCCAAAATTTAGAATTTTGGGATGTTACAAACCTACCACACTTAAAATGAATCTCGTCCTCAAGATTCGGAGAGGCTAGCAAGAAATAGGTTAGGGTTTGGGGGTCTTCTAACAAATCCACTGATCGGTAGGGCCTAGTGTGCTACCACACTTAGGAACATGGATACGGTTCCATCAAAACTCAGGTACTCCATCCTTTGGGTTGACGGTGTCGATCTTTTCAAGTCTTCAGGGTATTTCCTTCTCTGGCTCCTTCGGTAGTGGCAAAGATCTTTGTCCTCAATCCTTGTATCCTTTCATCCTGGTAAGGCTCTTTCAGGACTGGTTCTTCTTAACTGACGAGTCTGGCGCCAATACTAATCAAATATCGGTATCTCATGGTGGTCATGAAACAATTTATTGGGTCCCTGCAGAAAATGGATCAGGGCTTCATCCTCACCGTATATCCTGCGGTTGGCAATAGCTGCCGTGTAAAAGGGAAAAATTTCTATACCGTTCTAAGGTTTAAACAAAGTTTTGACATCGTCGTCTCTCTACTATAGGTAAGTCACTCAGATTTACCATCCCGTATAACAGAGGCGAATAATAAGAGTAAGTTGGTATGGTGATCAATCCATCCCGCACCCAAATCATTACCTTGTATATGGTTTAGTGAATCTTGCATTCTAACACTCGGTCATCCTCACAAGCATTGCAGAATTTCATCTTGTTCACGAACTGAGTTCGAACATATCCATTTATTCTGCAAGCCAAGCAACCATCTATCGTGTTCACAACCCTCGGGTTTAACGTAACCACCTATAAGATCGTCTGTGGGCAAGGTCGTAACTTCTACCAGGGGTTTTCCTTCAGCAAGAGTGTGCTTGCTTTCCTGACAGGTCCTGGGGCCTCTGGGTTATGGCTCATCTCATCACTAGCAACACTTGGTCTCATCATCGGGTTGCAACTGGTCATTCTTCCAACATCCAACTTCATTGGCTCTCTTAAATCCATCCGCTTTTTCTGGGTACCAAACTGAGCGTAAGTACTCACACTCATCCTTGGGTAATCCTTTTTCCAAGTCGGACGTAATTAACCACTAGCTAGTGTATTCGGGTACCGGTGTTGGATCCTACCACACTTAAAATGAATAACACTAGTTTTCTTCAAAATCTCCTTCCATGCATCATGTCTTCACTCCCCACTATAAAGTAACAACTCATAAAATCCAAAATCAATACCAAGATGCTAACTGTATTGCTTCTCAACTTACTACGATCTACTGCACTTCCATTGCATGCTTCAACTCCCATACTTAGCACATAACTCCTTCTTCTTGGTACAATCTATAGCAAAAATGCACTGCTTTACTACAGCAGATACACATAACTATAGATAAGTCTCGTGGTTCCCTTGTGATTATGTAGCCTCCTTAGGTCCTCGGCTAAAAGGGTCCACGTCAGAACTTGTATATCCATAACTCAACCTTGGGGTCATTATAGTTCCATACTCCAGCATTACACCATCTTTAAATCCAATTGTACTTATCTCCCTCATAACCTTGGGGTAAGCTTCATATCAAAATAAACTCCAACTTATTTGCGCAAACTCCACTAATTGGGACAACACATTCCTTCCCATGGGTCCAGGGTTCACACAGTGAGGTACCACTAAACAAAATGCACTGGTTCATACGTAATCCATATTCTCCTCATATCAAATCTCTTATTATATCTTGAACCAGTATTCGATACTCAACTTCAAAGGTGCTTCACTACGAACGTTGCCATCTACATAGTTGGCTATGGTCAAACATTCCTCCTATCTTTATTCCTTTGTCCTAGCTAAGGACGCTTCAGTCCCATCGGAATTGTGCAACGTGATTCTTAAAATCATCAATCTTTTGCTTCATACTATTGGCTGCGTGCTTCATCTCCACCATCTCTGCATGCATCATACTCAGGCATCCCTGGGTATAACGAAGTCTTGCTTCGAGTATTTCTCCAATCTGACGTATGGCCTCCATAGCAGCTTCACGAACAGAATCGAAGAATGTTGTTCGCGGAACTTGGGAGATGAAAAAGAATTGAACCATAGTCTTTGGGCAAACTCCTTTCACATGGTGGAGGTGGACCTACACGTACCAAAGTTCAACTCCATTCTCCGTGAAAGGATAACCCTTGTAAACTGCATATCCTTCCAGTTGAATATGCTTCATCATGTCCTTCAGGATCTTTGGATAATCCTGATCGCTAGTCAGGGTCATGATGGTTTTCGGGCCTTTAAGAAAAGACTCGTAAAGGGTTGCCATCTGTAGGTATAAGACAGAAAGGGGGTTCTCAGTACAACATACGGATATCCTTGGAGTAAAATGGGGTCGTTTGTCCGAGAAAGGTTTGGGGTCAACTTCTCCATGGGTTCTAGGTTTTAGTCTGGCTGAGATAGCAAGAGAGGCACTCACAATCATCCAACAACTCATAACATCTCCTTCTTAGACTCCAAAGAAAAATCAACTTCTATTACTCCACACACTATTATGATGTTCTATCCATAACTCAACTCAACATCATAATTAAAAGTGTATTCCACATTTATCTACATGCTTCATCTAATATCTAGATCTCAACTACTCTGATCATCTTTCCTCCGATCTGTACATTCTCTGGCAAAAAGCCCTACTTCTTTGCAGCGTAAACTAATGACATAAGACAAATCTAGGGACTTCATGGCGACTATTCTGGTTCACTGGATTCTCCGCTTCCTCGTAGGGCATTTGATAGCATAATGACCTAAATCCTTACACCGATAACATGTGATGTGACTTAGGTCCTTTTCCGCAGAAATTGGGTTCTTCTGGGGACACATGTTCTTCCTCTTACTTGACTTCTGCGTTCCTATCAATACTTCTATCTTCTGTGGATGAAACTCCACTTCTTCTGTCGGGAAGTCTCACCGATACTCTTGACTTTCTCTCGTGCATTGCTATGAAAAATGTCCTTTCTCTCCACATGAGTAGCAAGCGCGGGAGTAATATTTGTTTAGGCCTTCTCCATCAGGGTCGTCAATATCTTCCTCCATCGTGGAATCCTTTAAGGTTTCCTTGAGGGCTTCTTCCATAGCTTCTTTCTTCTGCTGGACAGTTCGTTGCACCATGGGGTAAATGTGACACTGAGCAGGGTAATGGGTAGTCCCTTCACACAAGAAACAAGTAATCTGCCTAGTTGGGCATTCTTCAGCTAGGTGACTTCCTTCACAATTAGGGCATTCATCCTTGTGCTCCTCCTGGGTGTGTCCTATTTCTCCGCAAATCCTGCAGGCACAACGTTTCTTCTTCGGGTTGTCAGCACGCTTGCTGATGAGACGGGATCTTAACAAGGTCTTCTTGAATTCTTCCCAATTTTCTGCTCTACTACATCCTTGTATGGCTTGATGCATCTTCCACCATGTTGCAGCTCTTTTTGTAAAGTACTGGAGAGCGTATTGAACCTCATACTTCCTTGCAACCAAATTTTCCCTGAAGTGATTTCTCCATGTTTTTTATCCTTAGTTCTGCCTCCGATTGGGTCATTGGTCTAGAGACTTCAAGTCTTTCTTCAGTCATCCTCTATTGAGTCCAAGGGTTTTGGGATGAGATTCAGAAGAGATAGAGAGGGACACTCAATACAAACAAGGTTTTGAAAAGACGGGTTTTGTTATGTGGCCATCGGAAAACATCAAACAAACATGGCTCACAATCGTCGCATCTAACGCAAGTACATAACAGGGGTTTGGTCTTCTAACAGTCATCATATCTTCAAAGTTGTCAACTCTTCAAACCTTCGGAGTATCCATTGTTGTAGCTTCAACACTTCCAATGCATGGTAAAATCCTCTTTACTCCGAAGTGATCCAATGGAAAAGGGTATTGTCTAACTATTTAAGGTCAAAGGGAAAGTTTGACAAAGCTCAGAAAAGAAGAGAGATAAGAATATTTTTGAAAAAGATAGTTTTAGAGAAATTCTTTCCTATGGTCTGGCCAGTTTCTAGGGTCACGTCCTACAGTCAACATGTGCTCCGATACCATCTTGTAGCGACCACGATCCGAATGGACCGAAGTATCTGTGTTCAGTGTCATCCCTGGATCAGTATGCTGACACACACAGTACTCGAGGATTTATAACAGAGGTAAATCACATGTATGAAGTAACGTAAATACTATTACCTCAATCGATCATAGCGGAAGCAACAAAGGTTGTGGATTCCCATCAACACCAATGGCAAAGTTGAGTGTAGAAATCGTAACCCTAACGTATCACTTACTCGTCGTAAGATAATCCTGCAACATGAGACGTTGCAGCCACAGAGGGTCAGTACATTGAATGTACTGGCAAATTCACACTATAATGATAATGATGAACAAAGCCTACAACTACATGCATATTTGGCTAGTGGAGGCTGTAAGGTTATAGTTTTTGCGCAAAGCCAATTTTTCCCTACAACAAAGGAATGAATTGTATTTAACTACTTTGTTAAATTTAAATCATGAACAGTTGAGAATGGTACCCCCATCTCAATCCCAAATTAAAGTCATCATTAACCCAACAAATTAAATTATAGAGTGATGAGATCAACAGATAATCCACTTCTAGATACTCAAAGATGTCCATAACCGGGGACACGGCTAATCATGATCAGTTTGTACACTCTGCAGAGGTTTGTGCACTTTTTCCCACAAGACCTTATCTCCTCCGTTCGATTTCTCGCACTGCATGATGTTTGAGAAACGGATGACCGAGACATAGTCTTTCAGAAGCACTAGCACCTACGACCGGGTGAACCGTACCAACCTACATCCCCTACATCTGCTAGTTCACCACAGTAGATGTTCGCACGACTTACTCATACTATGCTAGAGCCCATAATAGCATTGTGGTTGCACACGGAAGTTTCTAGTATGAATAATCTCATGATCCCTTTGAGCCTGGATGGCGGTCCAAAGAAAATCAGGCAATCCCTGGAATACCCAGATGCCTCAATCCACCCAGATGTGTATTAATGTTGCCACCTTAAGTTGAACCATTAATTAACAAACTCACATCTGTCATGGATTTCACTCACCCAATCCACGTCTACAAGCATAGCATGTCCTAACAGCAAACGTAGAAGTAACTCCCAAAGGTTTGAATGTAATGCAGGTAATAGGTACTACATTAATCTACTTCCCAGTCCCAGTCCCACAATGTGTTTGAGGATATAACTAATGCAATGAAAACTGGGTATTGGAAAATATGATCAAAGTGTGAACTTGCCTGCAATGTTGATGAAGATGATTCGCACTCAAAACTCTTGATATCTCTACTCGTCACACTCCAGTCAATCTATCGTAAGCAACCAATAGTAACCACACATAAGCAATCACTCAGAAAGATCGGACAGAACGAATAAACACTTCGAAAAACTTAGAAAACAAACGAGTGACTCTTGAATCATAAAACAAATTTCTAACAGTACCAAAATTATGTGAATTTTGCCTTATCAGAAGGTTTAGGTCAAGAGCTTCGATTTGAAAAAAGAATCGACTAAAACGGAGTTACGAAACTCAAGTTATGATCAAACGAAGTTCAAATCTAAAACTAGTTGAATTCAAAATTTTAAAATTTTAAAAAACATGTTGAAGTTGTATTACTGGAAAGAGAGGATCGTAACGAAGACGTGGGCGTTGGTTTCGTTGGATTTGGACTAACTGGTAAAAAGTTACGGTCGTTTAAAGTTTAGGGGCTAAATTGTAAAAATAAAATACTACAACTAGGTCCCTGACTACTAAACAGACTTTAAAAGAAAACCGTTCACTGCTGAGAGTAAACTAATGTATTCGTCCACTACTACTGCCAAACGAACGAACGTTCATTAACTAACCTAACTACAGAAAGAAACAGTTTTTTAAAAAGAGCCGAAGAAAACCGAGATCTAAACCGGACCGGGGTTTATACCTAACGGTTTTCTTTGAAAACCGCGGGTTCGGGCGAACCGGCGCGGGTCGTCGGATCGGGCTCGGAGCTCCGGCCGTCGATCTCCGGCGAGGGGCGGCATGGCGGGGCGAGCGGCGAGGGCAGGCGAGGGGCACAACGAGGGGCACAGCGAGGGGTAGCGCGAGGGCGACGCGTAGCGCTAGCGGCAGAAGCAAGCAGTAGTGGCGGCGGTGGCAAGTCGCGGCAGCGGTGGTTGAGCAGCGGCGGCGGCGAGATCGCGGGCGGCGGCGGCGCTCGAGGAGGGAGAGAGAGGAGAGAAACGGGTGGGGCGGCGCCCTTTTATAGGAGGAGGGGGAGAGGTTTTCGTGGAGAAGGGGCAAGGGATAGGCCGGGGCGACCACGGCTCCTATGGCAGCGGCGGCGCTACAGTGCGGAAGGGGGAGTCCCGACGGGGACGAGGACGAGCTGGGCCGCAGCCTGGCGGAGCGGGGCCGGCCCAGGTTCGGCGGGAGAAACATTTTTTTTAACAGACAAGAAAACGAATAAAAGCAAAATAAATAAAAATATCCTATAGACATATAATATATCAAAATTTGCAGAAAAAATAAGCCCTGCAACATGAACATTTTACTACTGTCAAATAAAATGCCCACAAATTCTAACAATTCAAAAGGTCCTACTGCTGCAATAAAATCCAATAAAAATCATTCTAAAATACCAAAAAGAATTCAAATTCATTTATCTCCAATTTTCTGTTGTAGGGAATCATGTTACCCTATTTTCCATTTATTTTATTTTTGGAGAAAAATAATTTGAATAAAAACCAAATAACTCAATTTTTGAAAATGAGTTATAAAGAAAATTTCAGAAAACTTCCAACTCATATTTCCTATAATTTGAAGGAGTCATTTTATCTTCTCTCTGGGAAATCATTGAGTCGCATAAAGTTCCTGAATTGAAAAGATTTCGAGGATGAAAATCAAAAATCCTTTCAAAGCCCTTTATCATTTAAAATAAATGGAAGAAGTCATATTATATTCACTCTAGGGTTTTGTGTTGCAAAGAATTTGAATTCCCTCGGAGATCAAAATGCATAGTGAAAGTTTTGGGAAAGTCATTTTATTCCCTCTCATTTAAATTTAAAAAGTCTCAAATTTCACTCAATTTCACATAGCACATCAAACAACAATCAAATCTATCTATTTATTATAACATTCCAAAATTTAGAATTTTGGGATGTTACAACGGCCAACTCCTCAAACTACTCCTGCTCCTCCAAAGTCCTCAGCTCCTCCGCCAAAGTCTTCAGATGCTCTGACAAAATCCTCTACACGAGTGCATCTCGCCACATCTCAAAGGTCGTCTGGCATATCTATTGCCTCAGGAGCCTTTGTAAGTTTCTCAGCTGCTCCAAGTTCCTGAGCTGGCCCCTCTTTGCTGAAGAAAAAGACCACTGCTAGACGAGGCTCTCGCCCAAGTCCTCGCAAGAAGCAAGTCGCTTTCCAAGTTTCGTCTGATGATGACGAAGCTGATGATGACGAAGCTGATGATGAAGAACTAGTTGAAATCATCAGAGACACGCAACACAGGGCCGCTAGAGCCAAAGGAAGCACTGTGCCAATGCTTTTGGATCCGAAAGTGATCCTCAACTTCATTGATCTCTGGCATCAGGATCTCAACACTCCTATGCCTGACTTCAATTTGACTCCTGGCCAAAGTCACATGCTGACCACCTTCATCGGCGAAGAAAAGTGGAAATTTGAAAAGGCCAGGCAGACAAAGAAAGCGTAGTACAAGAAGGAGCGCTACCTGAAGAAAAATGTTGTCAACATGACAACTGATGAACTTGTGAAGCTTCAAGGTGAAATAAAAACCCTCAGCGATGAATTTGACGCATACCGAGAAGACTGGATGGGCGCCAAAGTCAGATTTGTGAATTTGACAAAAGGATTTTCTTCAAATGTTGCACGTCCTTCGCATATTGAAATTCCTCCGACGGAAGCATCTGTTCAGTCTACTGAAGAACATGCCAGCACCGTTGAAGAACATCAGGCTACTGAAGAAAATGAGAATACCACGGCTGATGACTACATTCCAACCGCTGAAGAAATTTCCAGGGAAACCTATAGTGTTGAGCCTGAAGAAAATGTCAGGATAGCTGAAGCTCCAAAGACTGTGCCTGAAGAACATGAATAATTCAGGGCAACTACAACAGTTGTGCCTGAAGAAATTCAACTAACTTCCTTTGCTCCTCCTGCGCCTACTCCAACTCCAATCCTTCCATCTGCATCAGATGTGAAGAAGACCAAGGCTGCAGAGCGTGCAGCTGTGAAGAAAAGGAAGGCATCAACTTCATCAGATTCTTCAACTCCGAAGAAGATGAAGCCTTTGACAAGCTTAGTTGATAACCCAATTGATGCCATTCCTATTTCAACCATGCCATCAAAGGAACTTGTTCTGTTTGATGAAGAATATGTGATTCCTAGTGAATCAGAAGAAACTACTGCTGCTGAATCCATGAAGACTCAGACTGCCACTGAAGAGGAACCAGAAATTCCTCAGCCTGAAGAACATGAGATTGTGAATCCTGAGGTTGTGATGCAACTAACTGACACCCCTCAACCCAAGCCGAAGGATCCTTTCTCATGAAAGAAAACTTTCAAGAAGGCTGATTTCTTCAATGAGCACGTATTCTTCACTGGCTACAACCCCTATGACTCTGCTCGCATTAGGAAGAGGTGTTCCTGGACTGCCAGCTAGGAAAATTTATATTCCTCAGTGCTGTTCAACAAAGACAAAGTATTCGATCATGAGCACATTCCTCACGTGGATATGGAATCTCTGCCATGCTTCGTGCCAGTCCTCGGTGTTCTTCACGACGCTGGACTGTTGGGTTTCTACACTGACGTCTGTGATTGGAATGAAGAATTCATTCTTCAATTCTATGCAATGCTGCACATCACTGGAAACTCTGAAGATGTGAATTCATGGGTGCTGGACTGGATGACCGAAAATACTCACTACAAGGCACCAGCTACCGAATTACTTCAAGCTTTGCCTCTCAGTCCTCCCACTGAAGCTTCTCGTTGCGTGTACGAAGAAACTGAACTTATAGATCACTATATGCAAGTGCTGATGAAGCCATTGAAGCCAGGTCAAGCCCCAAGGACCAAATTCCTCGTGAAGAAATTGCTATTTCTGCCTCGTACTGTCTATCGCATTCTGATAAAGACATTGAGTCCTATCAAGGGCCACGACTCAAATGATGAAGAAGTCGTTGGCATCATGAAGAATCTGCTATTCAACATCATCCATGGCGTCCCCGTCAACTTCCATGATTTCTTCATGAGGACTATGGAAAATGTTGCTCTGTCCCCTTTCAACCTGAAGCCTTATGCTCCGTGGATTATGAGATTCATCAAGACAAGGTCTTCACTAAACTACAAAGCTGATACACTGAATCATTGTAGCTACTTGCCCCCGATTGAAGTCCTCAAACGGACATATTCCTCAGCTGATGGCAAGGCATCTGCTGTTATTGATGAAGGCATTCGTCCATTGGATGGTCAATTTCGCAAAGTTGCATCCTACTCCACCAATGACGACTATGCCACCCATGACTCTTCCGCCAACGCTCCCAAGCAAAATCCTCTAGGCACAGCTCCCAGGGTGATGACTGATCGTGAGATTCTCCTCAGTCTTCACCAGAAGGTTGATCGCAATCACAAATGGGTCTAGTGTCAGTTTGGTTCAATTCTTCACAACATGACTTCTACACACAATGCAGTGAAGAAAAACCATTACTACCTCCATGAAACCCTCAACCGTACCTGGGCTGTTCTGTCTCACCTTTATGGCAAAGAAGATCTGAAGAAAATGGGTCTCAAGGATGACTTTGACTAGTCTCCTCCTCCTCTAAAGAAATGCAAGAAGGTCAAGGTTCCTCCATTGGTGGCCAGCTCCTATTCTTCATCACGCAAAACCGATGAGTATGAAGACTTGGACGACACTGCGGCATGCCCTACATCAACCATCGACCCCAACAACGTTGGCGCTCCTTCATCATCTTGAGATTCTTCAGGGGCGTTAGTCCTCAGTTTCGATCCTTTTGGTCATTCGATGAGAAAGGGGGAGAAATTTGAGTTAATCTTCAAGCGGGTCTACATATGGGCATTTTTTTGTTAAGTTACAACTCTCGTTTTTCTAATGACTTTGCTGGATCGAGTTGTAAACTTAAACTCTATGGTGACCTGATACTTTTGTTGTGCTTTTCTGCATGCTTATTCCTCATTAATTCTTATGCACGCACGCTGAATTACATCAGACACCATATTTCATCATGCATTTCAAATTCTTCTCCACACTTGACGGATAAGAAGGAAACTATGTCAATTTTGCAAAAATATACCCACACCCCTCTCCACACTTGCAAATAAGGCCTTCCCTTGTTCATCCTTTTCTCCCAGAAGATAAACTACTCATACAAATGCATCTTGATGTTCCGTGCAACGCATGGGCATCTTGCTAGTTGTTGCAAAAAGCCCATGTGTGTGAGAGAGAGAGGGAGAGAGGAGGAGGACGGAGTGCATGTGTGACAAAGACACAAAGAGTGTGTGGCGAGAGGTATCAGCTTAAAATGAGGCGATAGTGTGTGTGTGCATGATTGAGAGGGCGTGTCTCAAGAAGGGAAGAAAAATCTACATAGATACAAGGAGCGGGAGATAGACATGTATACGATAGTGGAAGCACGAGTGTGCGGGTGTATAAACCTATCCACAGGCTAGTCGATAAATGTTTATTAGACAAATACGAGTCGGGGGTGCGAAAGCGAGAGTTTTGTGTGTGAGACAGAGAGATGGTAGTCGGGAAGGGGAGTGGAAGTAGGAGTTGTGTGTGTGTGTGTGAGAGAGAGAGGGGGGAGTTTGTCTGATTAGTAAACAAATGAATAATGTCGGTCTGGGATGGAGACGAAAAGGAGACCGCAACAAATGTTCTGTCTACAGGAGAGAGAGAGAGAGAGAGAGAGAGAGAGAGAGTAATTTTAGTGGTATGATTCATATCTAGAGACATATAGGGTGTGTGAGAGAATCCCATAGAGAGAAAGACAGAGTGAAAGACGAGTGGAGAGTGTGTGTGTGGCGGTGAAAAAGAAAGCTTAGGTACCTAGTGATACGAGAGAACGGTAGAGACGTGAGAGATAATGAAAATCGTGTAATGTATAATGATAGGGAGAGTGTGACACTTCTCAAGGGAGACGTCGAGAGACCATGTTTGCGAGGATAGGAGAAACGTGAAGTGAGCGTGCGGGTGAGCTAGAGAAAAGAGAGTGGTAGCTACATGAAGGAGCATGCATGCGAGAGAGATGGGCATGAAAGGAGTGAACATAAAAGGGATTCAAATATTTGAATTCGAGATGATGATACATGTAATCCATACTCGAACCAAAATTGATCTATCAAACATGCATACTCATATGAATTCACGCGCATCTATGTTATTTAATATGTAGATATTGCTGATCCATACAATTTAGTAGAACATAATTTGGTTTAATTTTTTGATTTCAACCTTATGATTTTGAGATCATTGTATTTGTAAATCATATTATACATATAAAGGAGCAGAATTCCTTGTTGTGCTTTTGAAGTATACATAAAAAATGATGTATATAGAATTTTATTCCAATCGAAAATGGATCCCGCCCGAAAAAAATAGAATACAAACGGGATTCGAATTGAGTTGGCACGGTAAACGTGCACTCTGAAAAATTTGAACGAAGCGGGGAAAGTCCCATTAACCGACCGAAACCAAAATCTGTGAGATGGAAATTACTAGTGCCTATCCCTGCCACGCAAAGCCTATCTGCTCGATTTCTATAGGTTTCGATAGGGGTAGGTTTGTAATTTCACTCAAACGTGACATAACCGCCTCTCACCCGGATTCATACACGGTGGGCGCCAAAACACAGTGTGTCCTTGGCCGAAATCGACTCCCTCCCCGATTCATACACGATGGGCGCCAAAAACAAACTCTCGTCGGCAAATATTTCGTGTATGTGAGATTACCGTCCTATCCCCAACCGACTAATATTGCTGTGATGTAGGAAATTTGAAACGGGGGCTAAGTTTGTAAATTTCCTCGCATTTGAGACAAGCGTGCCCTGCAAACATGGTTCCCCCTTCCTCTCCACCTCCATTTCCCCATTCGTACTCCGTGGGCGCCAAAAGACCCTCTCCACCACAGCCTCCTCCGTCTGCCACCCCATCCACCACCGTCCTCCTCCACCATGACGGAGCTGATACCCTGACGCCACCGTCCATTACAAGAGATCGACATCTCACATCCATGGTTTCGGACCGGGATCCTTGCATCTCGTCCTCTCGCTTCATCCCCACTGTCGTCCACCTTGCCAGCGCCGCTCCTATGACGGTCTCGTCCACCGCGCCTAGCCGCCACCGTCTACCCTCCTAAATCTGTTTCCACGCCGCCGACAGCCATCGCTACCGTAGCACCGTCAAATTCTCAGCAGATGCATACATGACGCCGCACCAGAGGCGGTAATCTTTCGTATCTGCTCAACTTATTTATCGCAGCAAGAAAATAGATCGCCACTTCTTTACTCTGATCTCTTGTCCATCAGTTACTTGCTAGTTGAGAGCAAACATTGGTTGCGAAGTTGCCTTTGTCCGGTTTGCACCTTCAGATCCTCCATGGCACGCTCAACACTATACTCCCAATGCTTATGGTTTTCCCCTTTTATATTCCACACTAGTTAAATCACAGTAGACTAAATTTCAAAATTGGGTCAGTCGATTTTTCCGAGCTCATCGGAGTTTGCCGGTGCGAACGAAGGGGCTCGGGTGGGGACTATGCTTGTGTGTGGGGGGGGGG